>JARQOD010000001.1:927296976-927381065 GCA_033576555.1 Oophaga sylvatica
GCGGTCGTGTATATCGACCATCTAGGCGGGACAAGGAGTTCCAGCTCATGGTGGAGGTTTCTCGGATCCTGGTATGGGCCGAGACCAGAGTGCCAGCCTTCTCTGCGATCCACATTTCAGTAGTTCAGAATCACGGCAGACTTTCTCAGTCGCGAGAAGATGGATCCCGGAGAATGGAGTCTTCATCCGGAGATTTTTGCACTGCTGTGCTCCCGTTGGGGAACTCCCCAAGTGGATTTGATGGCATCCAGGTTCAATGCCAAGTTACCGACTTTCATGTCCAGGTACAAGGACCCGAAGGCTGTGACGGTGGATGCTCTGGTGGCTCCGTTGGACCAATTCGAGCTAATCTATGTGTTCCTGCCGATACTCTTATTTTCCTCTGGGGTTGTGTCGGATCAGACTGGAGAGAATCCCGGCTATGTTGATAGCCCCAGATTGGCCAAGGAGGATGTGGTTCTCGACACTGGTGTCGTTTCTAACAGCGCCTCCTTTTCCACTTCCTCTTCGCCCGGACCTGTTAACTCAAGGGCCCGTTCGTCATCCGGACCTGAGGTCTCTGCGTTTGACGGGGTGGCTCTTGAGACCGAAATATTGACCGTCAAGGTTTTTCAGCCAAAATCATTGCCACTTTGCGGGCTGCCAGAGGTCCGGCTACTACTAGGATTTATCACAAAGTCTTGGGAAGCCTTCTTTTTGTGGTGTTCGGGTTTTTCAAGGAACCCGAGGATTCTTTCCATTCCCAATTTGTTGGCCTTTTGCAGTACAGGCTGGACAAGGGTTTGGCAGTTAGCACTCTGAAGGGTCAGGTTCTGCCCTGCTTTTGCTTTTCGGAAGGCTATCGCCTCGCGTAGGGACGTACGTTCCTTTTTTCGCGGAGTAACCCGTCAGTTTCCGCCGCGGAGGCACCTGTGTCGCCTTGGCGGCTCAATCTTGTATTGGAAGCTCTTCAACATGGGCCTTTTGAGCCTATGGACTCTGCTAGCTTTTCTTTGCTATCTTGGAAGGTTGCCTTTCTAGTGGCGGTTACCTTTCTTTGCTTCCCTCCTTTCCTGGAGTTTCACCCGGATCGCGTAGTACTTCGCACACGGGGCGACTTCCTACCTAAGGTGCCCTCGCTCTGTCCGGAGCCGAGGAATGCGAAGGAACGGGCCTTGCACAAATTGGATTTGGTGCGGGCTTTGAAGTTCTATTTGTTTATTACTCAAAATTTTCGGAAGTCGGAACTCTCTGTGATTCCAGCAGGTCGTCAGCGTGGTCAACGAGCTTCCAAGGACTCTTAGCTCGTTGGATTCGTCGGCCTTTTTAGAGGCTTACCGACTTAAAAGCGAACCTTGCCCGATTAAGATTCGAGCTCACTCCACGAGGGCTGTGGCTTCCTCGTGGGCCTTTCATCAAGGGCCTCGGCAGCTCAGCTCTGCCCAGCGGCGACCTGGCGTTCCGTCCACACGTTTATAAAGTTTTATAAGGTGGACGTCAGTGCTTCCGCTGCTGCGGCCTTAGGGTCCTGCAGGCGGCCGTAGCTTAAAGTTCTAGTTAACTTGTATTTGGCGCCTATTGCGCATTTTATCTAGGTTGTTGGGATTCTGCCTTTTCTGGTTTTTTCCCACCCTTAATTTTTGGACTGCTTTGGGACGTCCCACTAGTAATGACTGTATCTCCCTTCCTTCATCTGCAGCTGAAAGACGGATTTTGGTAAGAACTTACCTGTAAAATCCTTTTCAGCGAAGAAGGAAGGGAGACACAGATCCCTCCATGGCAGAAGTGTGTTGTTGTTTTCAGATGCGGCGTGACCCTTCTCTGATAGCGATTATCTGGGCTGAGGTCGACGCGCTAAGGCTCTGTTCCAGCATCGCCAGCTCATCGCAGTGATCAGGTCCAGTGAGTAGTACCTGGAACTGTGTGGTTTTTGCCTACATGCATGCATAACCTGTATTCTTGTGTTTTTTTCTCTGAATTCCTTCAGAAGGGGTTATGTTGCTCCGCTGGTGATATTGCTCTTCCTTAAGCTTGTGTACAACTGGAGAGCTGAGTAGGAGGAGCCCGAGCTGGAGGGGCCGGTCAACACTCTTTTTAATCTGAGGTGTCTATCTCATCTGGGCTCCGCCTACCCACTAGTAATGACTGTGTCTCCTTCCTTCTTCGCTGAAAAGGATTTTACAGTAAGTTCTTACCAAAATCCGTCTTTTCTAATTATTCTAAACTTCCTTTGGGTTAAGGAGACAAAAAAGGAACATGGAGATAGAGATTTTTAATGCTGGTACCGCTAGACTTCCACTATAGATGTTGAGGCGCTGGCACCACTTGGGTCTGTCCAGTGAGGCCCGGTCAGGACACAACTATTAGACTCCTTCATATTACACCTGCAGGAGCTTTTATGAAATCCCATTCTGATACATCGGCATTAATATGGAGGGAGAGCTAGTCCGCCCTTACCAACTATAACAACTTCCTCTCTTCTGGGAAGGTGTCTGTAAGATTTTTGGGTGTCTGTTGGAATTTTTGCCCCTTCATCCAGAAGAGCATTTGTGGAGTCAGACATTTGTGTTGGAGATGACGGCCGGGCTCACAATCTGTATTTTAGTGCAATAGGATTAAAGTCCGGGCACTGTGTAGTCTTATTGTTGGGACCCCCAGCTTTCCTGAGATCCCGAGAGCCCTTTCTGAGTGGCGTGGAGGTCTGGCATACGCACCTTTGCTCTGTTCATTTCCTATGGGACTATTAGAGATGTGATCAGCTGCCAGATAGTCCCATAGAGAATGAATGGAGCAGAGGTTCGCATGTTTATCGCCTAGTCAATTGTTTTTGTCGCAATACACTATGTGCTTGTAAATCCCGCGGGTCGTTCTGATCATTGATACCCTTCCCGAATAATCAATCACTGTATAATAGGGATGTACAAACTTTCCATAACTGACTGCCACATTGACCCCTTGGCCGCAAGTTGTGCACCCCAGCTGTGAAAGGTAGATTTTCTCAATCACCCATGAACTCTATAGCGCAGAGTCTGCAAAACAAAGAAGCTTGATTTTAAGCCTTATTTTGGACGGATTTGAGTAAGGGGCTATATAAATAGCGGCAATTCAATAATGTAGCCTAAAGAAGCCGTGATTGCGTCTGTCGCCTTACTATAGTACAGGATGAGATGTTCTGGGCACCGGTCGCGTCTGCTATGGCCGCTGGCAGTAGACTAGCTGCCACCCACGCACAGCTTAGAAATAGTAGCATGAACTCGAGGTCGTCTTTACAGCACAAACTCCAGTGGTAAACGCTCGATCGCTGGCTGAAGTCATTTCAGATATATGTACTAAGTGCTGACATTAGTCCCAGGCCTGCCGGATAGATAAGTGCCGCGAGGGACTGGGCTAGAGTGAAGGCCGGCAAATGGAATGATTTGTAAGAGCGTGTTTAGGAAGCCACTTTTGTTGGGTTTTCGGATAGAAACCATGAGCAATTCTAAGGCCGGACAAGAAGTGTGCGCTTTAATTAAAGATCTAATAACTGTTCTGCCTTCTGTAACATTTCGGGGATGGCCTCAGGGTGCCGTGTATACACCTAAATATTAGATATTAGTTTTTAATTTATTAAATTAAATGCATATAGGTAAATATTGTTCAATTTAGCATTAACTAAAAAAGCGTATTTCTATGGATTTATAGGGTGGATTAAAAAAAATGGTATAAAATAAGAGCAAAAACTTGCCACATCAATAATATTTCCTATTTTGAGTCTGCATGTATTTATCGGGCTCAGCAGCTGAGCCTGCACCATACCCAACAGCTCGCTCTGATTTGCTGCTGTTTACCATTTGAATAAAGCTGTCAATTACAGACACAGGCAGGGTTGCAGGTGTCCTATCTTCGGATGTTGATGAAATGGAAGTCAACAGCCTGCTGGAGGTCCTGCATGGGGACTTAAAGGGAATCTGTCAGCAGATTTTTGCATAGTTAATCTAAGAGCAGCTTGAGAGCCTGACTCCTGGGATGTGTGACTTGTTAGGCTTTGTGCTGTAGCTACAATAAAATCAATGTTTTATCAGCACTAGAGGACTACGTCACATGTGCAAGCCAGTCCTGCTGATTTTTGTAACCCTGCCCCACCTCTTGCTGACAATGTACAGTGTACGCAGAAAAGCTGCCAATCAGTGGTGTGGGCGGGGTTATACAGAGCTCAGCATTCAGAGAACTGCTAGATCTGCAGCAGAAAACACTATCAAATCTGCACTAAGCTTCCCGGTAAGTGACACATCCCTGGAATCAGGTTTTTCAGCTGCAGATGGAAGGAAAGGAGACACACTAGTTCATTACTAGTGGGTAGGCGGAGCCCAGATAGGATTGACACCTCAGATTAAAAAGAGTGTTGACCGACCCCTCCAGCACTGGCTCCTCCTACTCCAGCTTTCTCCAGTCTAAAATTTGAGGTCCCAGAGGATGGTCGCTGCTGGAAGCAGCTCCTCAGAAGATTTTATTATTTTAATCGGACAAGAGACTTGGATCACCAGATGTGGTCTAGAGGTCTCAGGGGTCTCAGCGCTGCTGGACCCCAACCTCTCCCTCGGCGGATCTGTAATTACCCTATATGGTGGTCCCTGCAGAACCCTGCCGGCCCTGGGGGATGAGGATGGCTTCCCTGGCGGGGACGCAAACCACGCATCTGGGGTCACTGCGTTCCCCGCCCTGGAGGGAAGCATGGGCATAGCGCCAGAAACCCCTGGGGGTCCCTGTGGCGCTCGGCTGGTGAGTACCCCACATTTTTATTAAAGTGTGTGTGAGTGCTTTCAGCGGCTGCTGCGGCAGCCGCTATTACATGTAAAATTGACATGTTTGGTGACTGTATTTTGTCCGCAGGCAGACGCCTGCAGGACAGGGGGAGCAGAGAGCGAAGGAGTTCGCGCTCCTTTTTTGAAGCCGGCGGGGGCGTGGCTTCACGCTCCGGGCTTCTGGTGCAGAAGCGCGCGATTAGGCGCTTCTCTTCCGGCTTCACTCAGCGCGGCGGCCATTACAGAAAGGCTTCCATGGGCTCCTTCCTGCTCCGCTCCTCCCGTACATCATATACATCACCGCGGCCAGCTGGGTGAGTCAAACGCCCTCACCCCCACAGCGCAGGAACCTATCTGTGTTATAGGAACAGATAGCGTTAGCTGGCAGCTGCGGTCTCATATAGAGACCTTATTTTGCCTGGAGCTCGCACACCCCTTCTATATTAATAAGGGAGTAGTGGGGAGCCGGCGACATTAACCCCTTTTAAAGGGTTAACCCTTTCAGCAACCGCCATAGGTTCTATCCCAGTTTGGGATCAGATCTTGTAAGGGCTAATTATTGCTGAATATTTTGCTGATACAGCTGGGTAGCTCTCTCACTAAGAGCTTTAACCCTTCAGCGGCTTGCTGCATCCGATTGAGAAGCCACACTTTTTTTCTAGTTACTGACAGGCTTTGACCTGCCATATACTGTGTGAGGGCATGTCGGATCAGGGTCCAGAAGGTGCGGACCGTGTGCCAAATCTGCTTCAGGATCAGTCGCGCGTATCTGATACGCAGACCTCGACGTCAAGCGCAGCAATTGGAGGTCACAGCGATGCCAAATTGGATGCCATCGCTCGCTCTATTGATGGCCTTTCTGACCTTTTAGGTCATTTGGTGTCAGCTAGATCCTCTCATGGAAGGAAGCGACACAGGCCGGTATCATCCTTTCCGCATAGCGAATCAGAACTCTCTGATGTGGAATGCGAACAGGGTTCCCCTTCAAATTCAGATGGGGAGTTATCCGATTCGGATAAGGATCGGCAGGGACATTCTGCCTCTTTGGCCGAACAGAGGCTTTTATTGAAGCCATGAGAGAGGCGTTACAGTTGCCGGAGGAGGTAACTACACGTCCTGGTAAGTCGCCTCGGATGTACCAGGAGTACCGTAAGTTGCGAGCGACATTGCCAGCTCTGGATGAGCTTAATGAAGCAGTGGAGACGGAACGCCGGTGTCCAGATAAACGTTTTCAAGGAACACGTTTTTTTGAGGCACTATATCCGTGCTCTACGAAATTGACGGATAATTGGATTTCTTCTCCTGAGGTGGATGTTCCTTTATCCCAGCTCAGTAAATCCTCATTGCTCCCTGTTAAAGGGAAGGTGAGTCTGCAGGACCCGTTAGACAGAAAAACGGAGATGGCGGCAAAATCCAACTACGAGGCCTCGGGTCATGGATTCAAAGCGGTGCTAGGATCCATGTGTGCTTGTAAGGCTTCCCTGTGCTGGTTGGACCGTATACGGATGGCGTTGCATAATGGATCTCCGTTATCCGAGGTAGATGGGCTTCTGATTTATTGGAGACTGCAGTCTGTTATAGCTATGATGCAGGTCTGGATACTGCTTCACTGTTGTCCAGGGCGCAAGCTTCTGCGATCACAATTAGAAGAGCACTGTGGCTTAGACAGTGGACTGGGGACGCAGTGTCAAAACAAGGTTTGCTGTCTCTAGCCTACAAGGGAAGTCAGTTATTTGGATCTGACCTCTCAGAACTGATTGCCAAGGCAAAGACAAAAGAAGCGGCTTTACCTCAGCGAAAGGCTATGGCTTCTACGTCTGGCAGACCTGGTGCCGGTAATGGCCGGCGATCCTTTCGATCCAAGGGACGATTCGGCAGTCCTCTTGGGGATCGGGTCGTCCCTCTTTTTCGGGAAAAAAGTTCACTCAGAAATCCCGCACTCCCTGGAAATCAAGTTTCGTCAAGACAAGCGGGAAGCTGACAAGAAGTCCACCAAGACGGACTGACGCCAGGTTTCCACTCGAGGGCTCTCGAGTGGGGGGTCGCCTGCTCCAATTCAAAGCGGCTTGGATTTCCCACAATACGGACACCTGGGTAACGCGGATCGTGTCGGCAGGCTATTTCATAGAGTTTTCTTCTCGACCCCCGGACAGGTTTTGCCAGTCTCGCACACCGTCAGAGCCCGAGTTAATTACCGCTCTGCTGCGAGAGGTCGACTCCCTTCTGCAGAAGGGTGTGATAATACCGGTACCGCCGGAGGACCGGGGAAGAGGATTTTATTCCAATCTTTTTGTGGTGCCCAAAAAGGAAACAAATTTCGTCCTATTCTGGATCTCAAAAGATTGAATCGACATGTTCTCACCTGCAAATTCCGCATGGAGTCACTTCGCTCCGTGGTGGCAGCCCTGTCGCAGAACGACTTTTTGGTGTCAATCGACATTCGCGACGCTTATTTGCACGTTCCCGTCGGAAGGGCTCATCAGCGTTTTCTTCGTTTTGCCATAGGTCAGGACCATTACCAGTTTGTGGCTCTGCCATTCGGCTTGGCCTCGGCGCCCAGAGTTTTTACAAAAATTCTGGCGCCTCTCATGGCAATTCTTCGAAGACAGGGAGTTACAATTTTTCCCTACGTGGACGACCTTTTGATTGTGGCGTCCTCAAAGGAGGAAGCGGTGACTGCTCACAATCTATCCCTTCAGCTCCTGGAGATTTCGGGTGGCTGGTCAATTGGGAGAAGTCGTCTCTGGAACCGTCGCAGTCAATCCTATTTTTGGGAATGCATTTCGACACGGTACGGGCGGTGGTGTCCCTACCTCCAGACAAGCAGGCATGTCTTCTCCGACATGTACAGATCATGAAGTCTGCGACAGCAATGTCCCTTCGGAAGTGTATGCGACTTCTGGGTTTGATGGTGGCGTCCATGGAGGCACTTCCTTTTGCCCAATTTCATTCCAGGGCCCTCCAAAGATTCATTCTAGGTCGTTGGGATCGATCGCAAGTTTCTCTGGATTGCAGCGTCATCATCTCTCGCAGGGTGCGAGAATCCCTAGAATGGTGGTTACGTCCAGGAGCGTTATCCCTGGGGAAATCTTTCCACCCTCCGAGGTGGTCGGTCATAACCACCGATGCCAGCTTGACGGGCTGGGGGGGTGTCTGGAACGATCTTTGGATCCAGGGAGTATGGTCATCGGAAGAGTCTGTTCTTCCGATCAACATCCTGGAGTTGAGAGCAATTTTCCTTTGCCTCCAACACTGGACGGTCCCTTTGTGCGGTCTGCCTGTTCGAGTGCAGACAGACAACGCGACGGCGGTTGCGTATATCAACCATCAAGGCGGGACGAGAGCTCCAGGCTCATGATGGAGGTGTCTTGGATCCTGCTATGGGCCGAGACCAGGGTTCCGGCCATCTCTGCGATTCACATTCCAGGAGTCCAGAATACCACGGCGGACTTCCTCAGTCGCGAGAGGATGGATCCTGGAAATGGAGTCTCCATCCGAAAATTTTTGCACTGCTGTGCTCCCGTTGGGGAACTCCCCAAGTGGATTTGATGGCATCCAGGGTCAATGCCAAACTACCGACCTTCATATCCAGGTACAAGGATCCGAAGGCTGTGGCGGTGGATGCTCTGGTGGCTCCGTTGGACCATTTCGAGCTAGTATATGTGTTTCCGCCGGTGTCCTTGCTTCCTCTGGTGCTGCGTCGGATCAGATTGGAGAGAATTCCGGCTATGTTGATAGCCCCGGATTGGCCAAGGAGGACGTGGTTCTCGACACTGGTGTCGCTTTTGGCGGCTCCGCCATTTCCACTTCCTCTTCGTCCGGACCTGTTATCCCAGGGGCCCGTTCGTCATCCGAATTTGAAGTCTCTGCGTTTGACGGCGTGGCTCTTGAGACCGAAATATTGACCCGTAGAGGTTTCTCGGCTGAAGTCATTGCCACTCTGCGATCTGCCAGAGGTCCGGCTACCACTAAGATTTATCACAAGACTTGGGAAGCCTTCTTTTCGTGGTGTTCGGGGTCTTCAAGGAACCCGAGGAGTTTTTCCATTCCCAATCTGTTGGCTTTTCTGCAGTACGGGTTGGACAAAGGTTTAGCAGTTAGCACTCTGAAAGGTCAGGTTTCTGCCCTTTCCTTGCTGTTTCGGAAGGCTATCGCTTCGCGTAGGGATGTGCGTTCCTTTTTTCGCGGAGTAACCCGTCAGTTTCCTCCGCGGAAGACACCTGTGTCTCCTTGGCGGCTCAACCTTGTCTTGGAGGCTCTTCAACATGTGCCTTTTGAGCCTATGGGTTCTGCTAGCCTTTCTCTCTTTCTTGGAAGGTTGCCTTCTTAGTGGCGTGACTTCTTTAAGAAGGGTTTCTGAGTTGGCAGCTCTTTCTTGCTCGCCTCCTTTTCTGGAGTTTTTCCCGGATCGGGTAGTGCTTCGCACACGGGGCGACTTTCTACCTAAGGTGGTGTCACAATTCATGTTAACCAGGATATTGTGTTGCCTCGCTTTGCTGAGCCGAGGAAGCAAAGGACGAGACTTGACAAATTGATATGCGCTGAATTCTATTTGTCGTTACTCAAGTCTTCGGAAATCAGTTCTTTGTTTGAGATCACAGCAGGACCAGCGGTCAACGACTTCAAAGACTCAAAACTCGTCGGATTCGGTCGGCCATTTTGAGGCTTACCGTTGAAAGCGAACCTTGCCATTAGATTCGAGCTCAACTCCACGAGGGCTGTGGCTTCGTCGTGGGCCTTTCATCAAGGGGCTTCGGCAGCTCAGCTCTGCCGAGCGGCGACCTGGTGTTCCGTCCACACATTTACAAAGTTTTATAAGGTGGACGTCAGTGCTTCCGCTGATGCGGCCTTAGGACGTAGGGTCCTGCAGGCAGCGGTAATTTAAGTTTTAGTTAACTTGTATTTGGCGCCTGTTGCGCATTTATCTAGGTTGTTGGGTTTCTGCCTCTTTTGTTTGTTTTGTTTTTTCCCACCCTAATTTTTGGACTGCTTTGGGACGTCCCACTAGTAATGAACTAGTGTGTCTCCTTTCCTTCCATCTGCAGCTGAAAGACGGATTTTGGTAAGAACTTACCTGTAAAATCCTTTTCAGCGAAGGAAGGAAAGGAGACACAGCTCCCTCCTTGGCAGAAGTGTGTTGTTATATTTACAGATGCAGCGTGACCCTTCTCTGATAGCGATTTTCTGAGCTGAGGTCGACGCGCTACGACTCTGTTCCAGCATTGCCAGCTTATCGCAGTAGTCAGGTTCAGTGAGTAGTACCTGGAACTGTGTGGTTTTTCTTTGCCAAATGCATGCATAACCTGTACTTTTCTATTTTTCTCTGAAGTCCTTCAGAAGGGGTTATGTTGCTCCGCTGGTGATATTGCTCTTTCTTAAGCTTGGGTACGACTGGAGAAAGCTGGAGTAGGAGGAGCCAGTGCTGGAGGGGTCGGTCAACACTCTTTTTAATCTGAGGTGTCAATCCTATCTGGGCTCCGCCTACCCACTAGTAATGAACTAGTGTGTCTCCTTTCCTTCCTTCGCTGAAAAGGATTTTACAGGTAAGTTCTTACCAAAATCCGTCTTTTGTCACTACATCATACGGCTCTCCGATTCCATAGCAAAAGCCTGCTGACAGATTGCATTTTAAAAATAAATATGTTTCCTTAAAAATTCAGTTCAGCCCACATTCCCAGTTTAAAAATCAAAAAAACCCCAAAACATTTATCTCCACATCTGTAGAAGTCCGATTTTATAAAAATAATAAAATTACGGTAATCTGTACAGTAGCTTCCAGGTTTCTCTTGAATGACAGCAAGCAGAGATGTTCAACACGTGGAATTTTAAAGAAAGCCTTTTGGAAATGTATGTTTTATTAAGATCAAATAGTCACTTTTAGCTGTCGTGGCTCCTTAGGAAACCTTGTTTTTGGTTGTTTTTATTTTTTGGCATGTTGCAATGATCAAATCAAGAAGAGCGGCACTTAATAAACACCATTCATCATGTCCTAAGCGCCTTATGTGTAATTGCATTGGTAATTGTGCCCCGAATATCTTTTGGGCAATATATAAAAAATAAAATAGTAGAAATTTTCTGCAATTTTCTGATGGTCGGCTCTAGGGGGAACCTGTCATGAGAGTCCAAAATGAGCATAAAATATTGATATATTGCTGGCCTCCCCTATTATAAATCAGTACAGATTTACTCTAGAACACTGACAATTCAGAGAAAACATCATTTTTTAATAGGAGAAGTGAGCACTGGGCAGCTCTCTCCTCTACGGTGACAAAGCTTGTGGGGTGCACAGAGCCAGTTACCGGGGGAGCCAAATTTCACCCTCTACCCCCACTTTTGCTTCTTCTTAGGGCAGCGCCAAGATCTTCATTGACCTCCAGGTCGGCAAAACAGGTTCCTATACAGAGTGCAGCAGGGAAACAAAATGATTGATTGTAGCAACCAGTTACCAAATCTCTCGGTATGATGAAGTGAGCTTTGTCTTCTCAGTCACTGCCTAGATAAATTGCATCTGCCGCTAAACTCATTTTGACTCCAGCGCTCTGCATAGGCAGTAACTGAAATAACCAAAGCTGCTCTGTAGTCTCCTACGACTTCCCTCCTGAGCGGAAAGGCAGAGACTATGGGAGCTGTCTCAAATTTAAAAAGTTGTCACCAATGAAAAAAACAAGACGCTAACATTTAAAGTGAAGTTTTTACAAAGTTTTCTAAACCTAGCTAGGGTTAAAGGGTTTATTCAGGGCTAAATTTTTTTTTTTTTTCTATGAGCCAAAAAACTAGCAGGCAGGTACTTCTCACTAATTAGCAAATTCCCGTTCTGTCTGGTGCGCTGACCGCTCTTACCGGCGTTTCAGCTGCTCCATGTCATCGAAACCCAAGAAAAAAAGCAAATATGAGCATTTCCCCTACAGCAATATAGAGTGGGCAACTGGTGCTACACCACCGCTCGCCTGGCTTCTCCTCACCCAGCGTCGTCGCTTCCTTCACAGATCTCCCCTCTCACTGGTCTTGGCCCTAAATCACACTCTTTAGTTTCCCTTGAGTGTCCGGATACTATTTCCCCACTAAATGTAGGCTCACAACCTGATGCGAGCAGATCCTAACTACTCAGACTCTAACGTGACTAATTGTTTCCAAATTGTAGGAAAATTCAAGTGAGGACGATGAAGATGACCTGGACAGTGATGAGAAACAGCTGATGAAAGAGCGTATATCCAGCAAACTAAAAGTGGACCCTAGTAAAAGCGCAAAGTCTGCAATGAAATCTGCGGGGATCTTCCAGAGAAGAAAAGTAGTCGTAGGTAATTATTCAAAAAAGGAGGCGGCATTTGTCTGTGCCGTTACATTTGCAGTTAGTGCTGTGGCTGTGGTGTAAGCACTCCTTTTCCAATATTCTTTTTTTGTACAGATCCAATGTGCCAGTCATGAGAAATCAAGCATAGAAGGTATATGTAAACCAGGCTGCAAGTGCACTTGGGGGGTGTCAGTGCACTTGGAAGAAACCGGCATTGACAGGCCCCCAGTGCACTTCCAGCTTGATTAGCATATGGCTTATACTCTCGATTTCCCATGACTAGCATATCGGCTTTATCAGAAAGGTATTATGTTTATTGGGGAACAAACATGTATACAGCCCTACCATTCCATATGTTAAAATGTGCATGTTCCCTTTAAAGGTAATCTGTCAGCAGGTTTATGATATGTAATTTGAGAGCAACATTTGTAGAGGTAGAGAGCCCAATTCCAGGGATGTATCACTTGCTCAGTAGTTTGCTGTAGTTTCAAAACAATCAGTGTTTTATCAGCAGGCGATTATCACTGCAGGACAAGGTGTCATGTGCAAGGTAGTCCAGATAATCTGTGTAACTCCTCTGCCACCACTGATTGGCAGTTTCTTGATAAAGTACAGTGTTCACAGAAAGCTGACAATCAGTGGTGGGTGGGCGGGGTTATACACCGCTCAGCATTCTGAGCTCTGCTACATCTACAGCAGAAAAACGGATTTTTATCAAAACTACAACAAGCAGCCCCAGTAAGTGAGATATCGCTAAACTCAGGCTCTCTGCCCCTATATCAGGCTGCTCTCAGATTACATAGCAAAAACTTGCTGATAGATTCCCTTTAGCTGACACTATGGCCCAAGACATTTCCTTGCCAGCCAATGCAGTAAAGTTTGGTACACTTTTGCTATGCTTTGTGTCACTCTTGTATTTGCTACTTAGCTTGACCCTTTAATATAAAAGGCCTAGATACCTGTCACTAACAGAATGGATTTAATATGTAGTATAAGTAGTATACAAAGCAACAACATTTACTAGTCCAATTGTCTCCTAAGTGATCATGGTTCGCCTTTTGATTTTTTTTCATTTTAGGACAACGCATTATTTTTCTCTAGTAGTTCTTTTCTCCTAATGTAATTCTTCTGTCAACCTCTGGGTGGCACTAAATAACCATCACAAGTAAAAATTGTGAATGTGTATATCCTAAGGTGCAGGTTCCAGTGAGATATAGAACATGTACCGTATATTTGGTAGGTTTATAGAACATGTATGTTCCTGTAAGATATAGAATATGTATGTTCCGGCAGGTTTATGGAATATGTATGTTCCAGTAAGATATAGAACATGTGTGTTCCTGTGAGTTTATAGAGTATGTATGTTCCTACAGTATGTATGCATACCATATGTCACAGAGCATGGCTAATTGCACGCTGTACGGAGCATGTGTACAGAGACGGTTGCCCATCCATGTGCTGGGAGTGAATCTGAGCTCTGTTATTGCCTCCAGCACTGCCCCGATGACTGGAGACGAGTGGCTGCAGGGTGAATAAAATGTTTTTCTCCCTGTACCTGCCAGAGAGCCAGGTACACAAAATGTAAGCAATATTTCCCTGCAGGTTTCCCCTGTATCTGCAGGCAAATAATGTTTTTTAGTTGATCAGATCCCTTTAAAGCAGGGTACATAACATGCAGACCAGGGGCCATTCTGTGCGGCCCTGACCATCTAGTGACAGAAATGTATGCTCCTGTGTGGCTTGAGGTAGCACACCGTCATCTCTGTGTCCCCTGTAAATATTAGGAGAATGGGGTCCCTTGATGCATGTGACTTGCAGGTGATTTCTATGCTTGTGGTTTTCCAGATTGTACTTCATGACTTTTAAGTTTACCAGGTACCAGCCACGCCACCCATGACTTTCCCCTCTCCTAAATGCAACCTGGGGTAAAAGGGACCCCCGTCATTCCCGTAGGAGCAAGTTGCACTTTCTGGACTACTGTCTGCCAGGCATTTATGGCATATAATTTAATATGCCGGAAATGTCTCAGATGGTAATGCCCCTCTTGAAGCCCTTGGGAGTGATCAACATGACAGTGTGGCCGCTCGGACCAGAAAAGTTTGTGCGCCCCTGCTTTGTAGCCTAGCTGGTGTTACGCCCAGCGCCGGACCTGAGTAGGTGTAGCATGACCCAGGCATTCGCCAGCTGGTCTCTACATCCCTGTGTCCTGC
The DNA here is from genome assembly GCA_033576555.1 of Oophaga sylvatica. Taxonomy (NCBI): domain Eukaryota; kingdom Metazoa; phylum Chordata; class Amphibia; order Anura; family Dendrobatidae; genus Oophaga; species Oophaga sylvatica. The sequence continues at coordinate 927,311,238 of JARQOD010000001.1, forward strand.
TTTACCTGCTCAGGCCGTTCATCAAGTAGCACACAGTTTTGGTCATAGGCCCCAATTCATCATTTGCGTTTTTTTGTTTCCTTTTATTTTCTTATAGTATTAGTTGCCTGTTTTAGCTCCAAATTCATCAAAATGTCACACAGGATTCATTAATTAATTTGCCGCAAAGTAAAAAATGAGCTGTTTTTTTTCCAATCTTGGGCAGTTTATGCGACCAAAAGTCTCCAAAACATTGGCATTATCCAGACATTTATGGCCCTTCCCGTGGACATTGAATCAATTTTATTTTCGGTCCACCTACCTTAGAATAACACCGCTTGGGAGCGTTATTAAAACCGGCGCAATGAGAAAGCGCAGTCGTTGCCTGAAGCTATCGCCATTTTTCCTTTGTACCAGTCCTGATAAATGGTCCCACTGGTCACGAAACCAAAAACCGTTTTCAAGCACATATTCAGACACTTGATTAAAGCCGAGGTCTGCGGTGACGCTCCCAGGCCTCCTCTAGGGGCGAGCGCTGTCCATACAACAGGGGATCAGCAGTGGGAATGGCAGCACGCTGGTTTGCTATAGTTATGCCAGAAATGTCGACAGGTAAAAAAATGCAAGTTTAGAGCCGTCCGATTTACGGTGGTGTAGAAAGTCCCTCTCTCTCTGTCGTCCATGTACAGACTGGCTGGTGGTAGGTGTCATTCTGACATTTCGTGTAATGGGCTGAACACCTCCAGCCAGGAGACCTCTGCGGAGAGGGTAACGCGCAGCATTGTTTTAATTACCTCTAACAGAGCGCGGCTTGTTTTACCGTATAGGACAGGACAGATCCCGGGCGTCTGTACTCCCCAAACTTCCTGTCTAGCTACCAACGCTCTGCTCTTTGGATGAATATACTTTTGCACTCCCCCTTTTTTTTTTTTTTTGGCTTTTTTTAACTTCTGTCTGACTCCAGAGTTTTATATGCAAGTTGATTAAAGAAATGCCAAAATAGAGGCAAAGAGAGGTGAAACGTGGCTGTAAAGTGATTGTTCCCTATAGAATCTCCTACAGTATCGTGCGCTCCGTGTGGATCATCGTGCCAGCACCGCCACGGGTTACTCTAGGTGCCCGCTGTTTTCTGGATGACCCACCCCAGCTGTTCATTTTTTTTTTTTATTATTATTATTATAGTATCTAGGTTATTCAATGAAAAATCTATTTGAACAATTTTACTGTTTAGTCTCTGTAAAAATAAGTAAGTCTGTATAAATATTTTATGTTTTGAGATAACTTACACTGGCAGCGCCCTCTAGATTATTCTCCGACCGCTATTATCTGTGTCCAGATCCAACATCAGTCAGTAATTGACACTTATGCTGCATCCCGGAGCAATCCCCATCCCCTATATGTGATTTGACTGTATTTTATGCACTTCTTATTTGCCTCCCATGACGAGCAGATATTATTCTGTGTCCTCTTTGACAAATAGAGAAGAGCAATAAGTTGGCTCAGTGGTTAGCACTACAGCCTTGCAGCGCTGGATTCCTGGGTTCAAATCCCACCAAGGACAACATCTGCAAGGAGTTTGTATGTTCTCCCCATGTTTGTGTGGGTTTCCTCCAGGTTCTGGGGTCTTCTCCCACATTCCAAAGACATACTGATAAGGAATCTAGATAGTGAGCCCCAATGGGGACAGCGATGATAATGTCAGTAAAGCGCTGTGGAATTAATGGCGCTATGTAAGTGAGTAAAATAAATAAAATATATAGCCTTCAACATAATTTTGGCTTATTGTTCAGCAGCACTGTGCCAGGCAGCAGTCCCATGGAAAATAAGTGGATCAGTGGTGCCCGTGCACAGCCAGCTCTCCAGTCCGAGAGTGCGTTTCGGTGCTCGTTCTTGGGATGGTTATCATCCTCACTAATCGAAAAGTTTTCATCTTTCGACGGCATCATCTGTCATTATAACTAGACTTAGTTTTCCGACTGCCAGTACTTCTGTCGTCCTAGTACATCCGGCAGTGGTGGACGCGCCATTTATCTAGTATGGCAAACTGTCTCTGCGCCTCACACAAATACTATGTTGTGATGAAGCATCTAGAATCTAGCGCTCCTCTCCCCTGGAAACACTGAGGAGATGACGGCTGTACCATAAGCCTCCATAGATTGCCATACATGCTGACGGCACAGGCTGTGCTGTGTGCATGAGACCTTAAAGAGGATGTCCGACCTGGAAATCGGTTACTCTGTGCTGTATTGTGATATACGTCACCTTAAATACATTTTGTGTCTTGTTTCTTTCATTCCTCCTGAATTTCACTTCATTCCCTGCACCCACTTTGTTTACCTGCGGCTCTACCAAACGTGACAGCTCCCTGTGCTGTATTATCTAACCTCACAGCCAGAACTGGCCCCGCCCAGCCTCAGTGTCCAGCCCCGCCCCCTGCACACTCATTGGCTGTCAGTATCTGCCCCTGCGCGGACCACTGTCATCACTCCAGTATTGGAAATAACAGCGGTGTCCTGTGTCTGTGGAAAGCATCACAATTACTTCACTCCACAGTGGTGACAGAGCTCCATATGTCCCACATCCACAGTGATGACAGAGCGACCCACATGTGGTACCCCCCCACATCCACAGTGATGACAGAGCGCCACATGTCCCCACATCCACAGTGGTGACAGAGCTCCACATGTCCCCACATCCACAGTGGTGACAGAGCGCCACATGTCCCCACATCCACAGTGGTGACAGAGCTCCACATGTCCCCACATCCACAGTGGTGACAGAGCTCCACATGTCCCCCACATGTACAAGCTCCACATTCCCAACTTGGTGACAGAGCATCACATGTCCCCACATCCACAGTGGTGACAGAGCTCCACATGTCCCCACATCCACAGTGGTGACAGAGCTCCACATGTCCCCACATCCACATTGGTGACAGAGCTCCACATGTCCCCACATCCACAGCGTGACAGAGCTCCACATGTCCCCACATCCACAGTGGTGACAGAGCTCCACATGTCCCCACATCCACAGTGGTGACAGAGCTCCACATGTCCTCACATCCACAGTGGTGACAGAGCGCCACATGTCCCAACATCCACAGTGGTGATGGAGCTCCACATGTCCCCACATCCACAGTGGTGACAGAGCTCCACATGTCCCCACACATGCCACATGTCGAACCATTGAGCTCCACATGTCCCCACATCCACAGTGATGACAGAGCCCACATGTCCCCACAACCACAGTTGTGAGGAGCGCCACATGTCCCCACATCCACAGTGGTGACGGAGCTCCACATGTCCCCACATCCACAGTGGTGACAGAGCGCCACATGTCCTCACATCCACAGTGGTGACAGAGCTCCACATGTCCTCACATCCACAGTGATGACAGAGCTCCACATGTCCCCACATCCACCGTGGTGACAGAGTTCCACATGTCCCCACATCCACAGTGGTGACGGAGCTCCACATGTCCCCACATCCACAGTGGTGACAGAGCTCCACATGTCCCCATGTTACACCTGACATACAAGTACTGTAAGGTGAAGAGTCTGTATTGATATGTCTGTTGATCTATATATACCACATAATACACTTCAGCTTCTGCAGAACCTCAGTCTGTAGTGATGTGTGTATGGATGAGGGATGAATGGATGGATGAGGGATGGATGAGGGAGGGATGAAGTATGGATGGATGAGGGAGGATGGATGAGGGAGAGAGGGATGGATAAGGGAAGGATGGATGGATGAGGGAGAGAGGGATGGATGAATGAGGGAGAGACGGATGAATGAGGGAGGGATGGATGGATGAGGGAGGGATGGGTGAGGGAGGGAGGGATAGACGGATGAGGGAGGTATAGACGAAAGAGGGAAGGATGGATGGATGAGGGAGGGATGGATGACGGAGGGATAGACGGATGACGGAGGGATAGACGGATGACGGAGGGATAGACGGATGACGGAGGGATAGACGGATGATGGAGGGATAGACGGATGATGCAGGGATAGACGGATGACGGAGTGATAGACGGATGAGGGAGAGATTGATGGATGAATGAGGGAGAGATTGATCGATGAATGAGGGAGAGATGGATGGATTGATGAGGGAGAGAGGGATGGATGAATGAGGTAGAGATGGATGGATCAATGAGGGAGAAAGGGATGGATGGATGAGGGAGAGGGAGAGAGGGATGGATGGATGTGGGAGGGATGAATGTATGAGGGAGAGGGATGAATGGATGGATGAGGGAGGGATGGATGGATGAGGAAGAGATGGATGGATGAGGAGAGACTGGAGCAGGAGCCCGGTGGAGAAGGGTCTGGCAGAGACTGGGGGCAGTTACACCAGTCTTTGCCAGACAGGAAAGCTCTAGTCCCTAAGTGAGCTGCTCCTCCAGAATCAGGAGACAGCTGCTCACCAGACTAAGTGTGATACCTGGGACACCATGCAGAATGCTGACTGGGAGTATATTACAAACTGTCAGCATTCTGCATCCTAGGTGTACACAAATTGTACAGAAAGCCCGAACAACGCCTTTAAGACCCCCTCGTACATATCAGACAAACGTCATCCAAATCCGGCAGAATTGGCATTACATTTAATACATATCGGGGGGCCCATCATATCATGTTGGGTTGGATAAGGATCTGGCATTTACGATTTCGTACTGCTAATCCTTTTGTTCTCTAAGGCCTCTTTCACACTTCAGTCGTGCAACGTCAGTCAAAATCCGTCAAAATGTGAAAAAAACGGATCCGCCATTTTTTTTTGGCGGATCGGTTTTTTTCCCATAGACTTGCATTAGTGACGGATTTTGACGGATGGTCATCCGTTAGGTCCTTTTTTGACAGATCCGCCAAAAAATTGGCGTCCGTCATTTCAAAAAAAAAAAACGTCCAATGCAACGTTTTTTTTGACCGCCAAAATGGCGGACAACGGCGGTTCCGCTGCATCCGCCATTTTTTACGAATGTCCGCCTATGGCGGCGGATCCGCCAGCATCCTTTTTGACGGAATGTCCGGGTCTCTGTCTCTCTCTCTCTCTCTCTCTCTCTCTCTCTCTCTCTCTCTCTCTCTCTCTCTCTCTCTCTCTCTCTCTTAGCGTCCGTCAGAAAACTAACCATTTTTGCATCCGTTTTTTACTTTTCTGACGATCCGCCATTTTCACGGATGGGCAGACGTCACACAACGGAAGTGTGAAAGAGGCCTAAGAGATAACTTGGCGCTAGATATGTCTGATAGCGGCTCTCTGATATGGGGGCATAGGAGCACTCCTTTGTAAATTATTGATCTGAGGGAGTCCGACTGTTGGGACACAAACCAATTCAGAGCGTCACGGTCACCACTCCTTTCCACTGGGGCACTTCAGGGCCTCGTTGTCTATTGGTGGGGGACTCGGCGGTCAGAGCCCTAATCACTAAGTTCTCACCTACCCCATAATTAGCTTGCAATGTCGACCACTCTTGGCCATATGGCTTATAGGGCCTAAAGACCCCCCATACACAATAGATTGACTTCTTCAAAACCCGTTGAAATTGGCGGGCTCGGCCGACAGTCTAATGTTTTTTGGCGGCCCCTGACAGATGATTGTCAGGGAAGATAAGGATCCAGCATGTCTGATTTCGGAGTGCACATCCTTTTGTTCTCGTTGTGATCAGCCTCCACCAGAGATGTCTGGCATCGGCTCTCATAGAGGGCATAGGAGAGGACTGTGCATGGTAGAGCTGGGCGAGATAGCTGCCATCCAAACAACGTGCCGAACCATGGTTTGGTGGGCAGTTATCTAAAGTGTTTGGGGGGCTTTAGTATCAGTATAAGCTCTTATCTCTAAATCCACTTATCCACAAATCTGAAGCCTGAACCGTCGTCTCCATTGGAGTTGCGTCTATACCTAACAACTTGGCATTTGTTGAATGCAGATTGACTTTTTTTTCCCCTAGAAGCTGGCAAGTGTCTAGTGAGTTGCTTTATTCAGTGCAGGGGCTTGGAGATCCTTTCTGCCTGTGAGGAGAACCAGCTCCCTGTCAGAAGTCAGACATAGTGTGTACTGCACACATGGCATATTGCTCCAGACTTGGCCGGCGGCCCAGCTCACCCCATCCACTCTTCCCTAACAGGCCTACTGTCTGCAAATAGCAGGATTAAGGCCCTACAAGAACCATTCCATTTGTTGAAAGGAAACACTGCGACATATGGATAATTAAGAACTGCTGAAGTTGTACTGTCAAGGAGTGTTGGAGAGGGGGAAGCGGGCTAACGAGATGAATCTGCTCATTAGCGTTTGTTGTGTCTGTGCTGCAGAATTCCTCGTTACCATTTACAGTAGTAAAGTCATTGTGCTGGAAGCTGCTACCAATCTGCGGACCGCCGCGGATGAGCTCACTGTATTAGTTTAAGCTCTTCCAGGTAAATGTATGGCTTTAATTAGCCACGGTTTTCATTTGCATGCGTTACATCCATTGTCTGCAATTCCGACATTACATTATATTCTACTATAGCTACTGTGCTCTGTTAGTACAGTCCTCATCTATAGTTGTATCATTAAAAAATGGAAAGTAAATAAAAAAATGTTCTTCTGAAGAGTGATGTGTAATGCCGCACTCAAAATCAACACAAAAATAAAAATCTCTGATCGCAGAAAAAAATGACATTTGCACGCTTAAAGGGAATCTGTCAGCACAGATCGTCTGTTCAAACCAAGTACAGGTGCTCGGTGCACCCTTGAACCCGGAGGAAACCCACACAAACACGGGGAAAACATACAAACTCCTTGCAGATGTTGTTCTTGGTACTTGTTTTCCATGTATCTCCGCCTTTCTCTGGCTCTATAAAGGCAGCTGTCAAACAAAGAAAGGGCGGGAGATGGTAGAAAAACAAGTAGGTGGGAAGGTGCTCTGAAATGTGTGGCCACACCAAGGGTGCACCGAGCGCCTGTACTTAGTTTGAACAGTCATTCTGTGTTGACAGTCCCTTTAAATGGTTGTTTCCATCTTTGATGTGATGGCATACTGCTAGAATGTGCTTTATAATCACTATCGCCCTTCACACCAGCGCTCCAGACTGTGTGGCCATGTAAAGAAAATGGGGCAGAACTGTGCAGAGAGCATAAATCGGGATGTAGCGCTAAATCGTGACTGCGTCGCCATCATTCTCTGTGATTGCTGGGGAGCGACCTGTGCGATCCCCTACCCATCCTGAGAATGAAAGGATCGTAGTGCTGCACCCATTTCATGTTTTCACTGTATTAGCTCTGCCCAGATTGCCTAGAGCAACAACAAGGTTAAAGGGGTTGACTGGTTTCCAAAATTATTGCTCTAAAGTCTCAGGAAATGTAAAAATATAGAAAAAACCCATTACGCTATAACTCCCCCTCCCATGTTCCAGCTCTTCCTCTCACCGATGGTCTGATCTTGGTTGATCGGCTGCAGCGGTGACATCACATTGATAGCACTGTAGCTCCAATGTCTGAGTTCAGCAGCAGGCCTGCCTGAGCACAGCGAGTGGCTGCACCGCTTTGATATGACATCACCACTGCAGCCGATCAACAAAGATGAGCAGCAGTGAGAGGCAACGCAGAAGCGCGGGAGGGGAGGAAGAACTGTTTGTTTGTTTTTTGTCTTTTTAAGTCTTTGGAGCAATAATCTTGTTAAATGGGACAAACCCTACAGGGATACATTCCTAAAGGGCCCGTCTCACACAACGATCTCGCTAGCGAGATCGCTGCTGAGTCACTAGTTTTGTGACGCAGCAGCGAGCTCACCAGCGATATCGCTGTGTGTGACATTCAGCGACGATCAGCCCCCCTGCCAGGTATCGCTGATCGTCGCTGAAATGTCTGGACATTTTTTTGATCGCTGGTCTCCCGCTGACAGGCACGCATCGCTGCGTGTGACAGGCGGGAGACCAGCGATCCGCTGGTAACCAAGGTACACAGCGGGTTTCCAGCACAAGGACACTGCGGGTAAACATCGCTAGTTACCCGCAGTGTACCTTGGATACCAGCGCCCTGATGCAGGGAGCTGGTAACCAAGGTACACATCGGGTTTCCAGGCGCGGGGCTGTGCCTAGAAACCCGCTGTGTACCTTGGATACCAGCGCCCTGATGCAGGGAGCTGGTAACCAAGGTACACAGCGGGTTTCCAGGCACCGCGCAGCGCCTGGAAACCCGATGTGTACCTTGGTTACCAGCTCCCTGCATCAGGGCGCTGGTATCCAAGGTACACTGCGGGTAACTAGCGATGTTTACCCGCAGTGTCCTTGTGCTGATCACTGCCATCATGTGAAGTAATAGCCTGTCTTTATGTTTCTGCAAATGTCTGCTGCCCTATACTCTTGTTCTGGAGGTGGTGTGGGATGTTAAGAGCTCTTTTTGAGCCATATATATTTATGACACTCCACCACCTTACAAATCGATATTTTTGAGCATGCACACATAGTGTTTGGCACTGGCCATTATATCATTCCCTGGTATATATTTGATTCAAGAGTATACTGATTTTCGTTAATCATTCATCTAGGGCCTTTTTGCATAGTTTATGAGGCAGTTCTGGTGTTGTTGTATCTTGTGATTTTCTCCTACTCTTGTTCTTTATTGCTATTTTATAAACATTATTAATAAATATTTATGCATTATTTGCCTATTTCCCTTGTTTTTCTTTGGTATATATAAATTTGGGAAGGCTTCTATGTTTGGACTTGGTTTTTGGGTTCTCACTGCCTGTTTGGCAGCTCAGCAGCGATAATATAGCGATACACCAGCGATCCTGATCGTTGTCGGGATCGCTGGTGTATCGCTATGTGAGACCCAGCCTTAAGCCAGATTTGTGACCATTTTATTCTTAGGATTAGTGGGGGGGGGTCCCAGAGGTTCAGACTCCACCAATGTAAAGTGGTGGCATTGTCCTAGCCACATGCCATCTTTTTTTTTTAAGATTTTAATTCAGTGACTCAGATACCAAGCCCGTGACGCCTCGCTTTTTTAGGTGAAAAGGGGTTTTCAAAAGAGCCTAAAACTGAATTCAATCCTATTTCTATATTTTTAAGAATTTTCCCTCATGTTCCCTGTTCTGAGATCTTTTCGCTTTTATTTTTTTTTTTTAATGCCAACCATTGTCATTGAGACCACAATTGAATTTGGGGGCTAAAAAGTTAATTAACCCCTGCATTTTTGCGCTTGGATGCCGATGGAGCCCTGGTATTTTTACAGATGCCGTCTGTAATTGTAATCTGAATATATAGATTCTTGAACACCGTTTGCGGAGAAAGTTTTGGGCCTGGCATCTGTTGTTGCATTTTTATACATCCCATAAGGAGTATACATTATTTTTATAGCCAATTAAATAGGATAAATTCTTCTGTCATAGTGAAGTCCAAACGGGAAGCAGGTCATAGAGTTTAGAGAGCCTTTTCATGAGATTGATCGCTCGTTCATTCATATAAAGCAGAGCTTTTATTATAGCTGACTCGTGGCTTGGCACTTATCTCATTCTCCGTTTTGCTCATTTAAATAGCTTAAGTGCCATATGCAAAGAGCTGAAGTTGGCAATGGGAAGCTAGACTGTAAAATAGTTTACATTAAAAGGCATGCCCGTACACAGATTCATTTCCCTGGGACTGCTGTACTTGCTGATTGACAGTGAAAATGCAATAAGTTCCGAATTCTAAAGCTTCAGTAGGAATAAAAGCAAAATTTTCTGATAATATACTGCATAGTCCTGTTCCAATAAATGTTAATGATTGTGGATTGCTCCCACCAGCACAAGTCCATTAAAAGGAATCTGACAGTAGGATTAGGATCAACCCTCCTAAGCCGTCTATATGGGCACTCCAGTCATAGGAAAATGAATAAATTGATACCTTGATATCGGTGATCTGCTGCTTTATGCTAAAGAAATCTGTGTGTTTCTTAATATGTACTTCAGCTGTTAAGATCTATGGGGCGGACATAGATCTCCCTTAGAATCTGTCTCCAGAGCTTATTATAAATGATACTAGCTATTGAACCCGTTCTATTCCTGGGAGACGAGCATTTTTATTGGTACATTTTTAACTATATGCCATTTTTTAAAGACACTGTGTCTGCGAATTTGCATATATATGCGCACGCGCTGACTCCGGCGCCATTTTATTGAAGTAATGTACTACAACAGTGATTCCGAACTTTTTACAGACAGTGTGCCCAAACTGCAACCTAAAATCCACTTATTTGTCGCAAAGTACCAACACTGCAATTTAACCTGAATACTGATGTTTTTATTTAAAAAAAAAAAAAAAACTTCTATAGAAAGCAGATGGGGCAGCAGAGAGCAGACTCAGGCAGGGGCAATAAAGTGTATCCACAGAACAGGAGCAGGGGCACCAGACTGCAGGTATAAAGGAGTATGCTTCCCCCTCCAATCCTGGTATTGACTCCCCCTCCCATCCTGGTATATGCTCCCCCTCCCATCCTGGTATATGCTCCCCCTCCCATCCTGGTATATGCTCCCCCTTCACATCCTGGTATATGCTCCCCCTTCCCATCCTGGTATATGCTCCCCCTTCCCATCCTGGTATATACTCCCCCTCCCATCCTGGTATATGCTCCCCCTTCCCATCCTGGTATATGCTCCCCTTTCCCATCCTGGTTTATGCTCCCCCTTCCCATCCTTGTATATGCTTCCCCTTCCCATCCTATTATATGCTCCCCCTTCCCATCCTGGTATATGCTCCACCTTCCCATCCTGGTATATGCTCCCCCTTCCAATCCTGGTATATGCTCCCCCTTCCCATCCTGGTATATGCTCCCCCTTCCCATCCTGGTATATGCTCCCCCTTCCCATCCTGGTATATGCTCCCCCTTCCCATCCTGGTATATGCTCCCCATTCCCATCATGGTATATGCTTCCCCTTCCCATCCTGGTATATGCTTCCCCTTCCCATCCTAGTATATGCTTCCCCTTCCCATCCTGGTATATGCTCCCCCTTCCCATCCTGGTATATGCTCCCCCTACCCATCCTGGTATATGCTCCCCCTTCCCATCCTGGTATATGCTTCCCCTTCCCATCCTGGTATATGCTCCCCCTTCCCATCCTGGTATATGCTCCCCCTTCCCATCCTGGTATATGCTCCCCCTTCCCATCCTGGTATATGCTCCCCCTTCCCATCCTGGTATCTGTCCCCCATCCCGGTATATGCCCCCCTCATCCTGGCATATGTCCCTCCATCCAGGTATATCCTTGTATATACCTTCCCCCCCTTCCTGGTATATGCTCCCCCCCTTCCTGGTACATGCTCCCCCCATCCTGCTATATATGCTCCCACCATCCTGGTATATGTCCTTCCATCCAGGTATATACCCCCCCCGCCCTTCCTGGTATATACCCTCCCCCATTCCTGGTATATACCCTCCACCCTTCCTGGTATATGTCCCTCCATCCAGGTATATACCCCCCCGCCCTTCCTGGTATATACCCTCCCCCCTTCCTGGTATATGTCCCTCCATCCAGGTATATACTCCTCCATCCTGCCTGCACTGCTTTTGTTCAATACATAGAAAAATAACAAAAACACTCCTAGTCACCTGTCTTCTGCCAACTGCCACACGTTGTCATCTTCTAAAACCAGCACCTGGCTTCAGCGTCCAAGCGACGTCCGCTGCTGGACTCGGATTGGCTGACATCGTGTATTGTGGCGCATGGACTCTGCAAGTTTGTGCACTGCAGTACACTTCAGCTGCATGTGCATCAGAGGACGCACATCCAGCTGAGGTAGAAGCTGGCGTCTGCGCCGTCCTTCTATGCCGTAATTTTCATGAAGACACTCTTCAGTAAAGTGGCGCCATAGTGCGGTATGCGCATGTGCTGACTGGCGCCACACTGCGTAGTTGTCAAGGCGTCATAGAATCGTAGAATGTTAGAGTTGGAAGGGACCTCCAGGGTCATCTGGTCCAACCCCCTGCTCAGAGCAGGATTCACTAAATCATCCCAGACAGATGTCTGTCCAGCCTCTGTTTGAAGACTTCCATTGGAGGACAACTCACCACCTCTCGTGGCAGCCTGTTCCACTCATTGATCACTTCGGACAGAAGGACACATTATATATTATCATATATAATGATAATATAATTATATATGATATAATTATATCATATATTATAGATAAATGAAAGGAGGCGTTATCAGTGTGTGAGACATGTAGATCAGGAGATGAGACTGCCAGTCATTACATGTCTCACACCAATATCGCCCCCTTTCATTTATAATAATCTCTGGAGACAGATTCTCAGGGAAATCTATGTCCGGTCTGTAGATCTTCGCAACAAAAATTTTCATATTAAGAAAAATGTGGATTTCTCTGGAATAATACATCAGATCACAGATATCAATGTGTTATTTTATTCAGCTTCCTATGACCTATATGCCCATATACACTTTAGATGGATTAATTCTACTCACAGATCCCCTTTTAATTATGCCTATTTGAAATGTAGTGCCAGAGAAGAGAGGATGTTCTGAGAGTATCTTTCACTTTAGAATATTCCATGAAATCATATATTAGATGTTGCCTGTTTAAAAAGGACATTTTATGGATTTTTAAATCTAAATTGAGTACCTACTCCAGTTATTGCTGATTTTGGAGAAGTTTTTCTTTTTTTTCTGAGCCCATTTATTCCAAGGTTTTGTCCCCTGGTAATAAAGATGCATATTTTCCCTTTAACCAATTAGGCGTGTATCAGAGAACTTCTCTGTGGTTATACACCCAGTTGGTTGAACAGAAAATTTGTATCAATATTAGGGCTCCTTCATTGGACAGACTGAATTTTGTGTATGAGAAAAAGTGAAAAATCACGGAGATTTTGGAAGGAATAAAAATAAAAATTTGGCACTTTTGTAAATTGAATGTATGATTTATTTAGCAATAACAACCCAAAATAAAGTAACGTTTCGGAGTACATGCTGAAAAGCAGGAACGAAGGGTGGATGGCAGAAGATCCATGACAATTGGAATGCAACGGTCATCCAGAATTTTTGTTTCCCTTGAAAGGGTTGTCCACTATCAGTAAAGTGTGCAGAAACATTGTAAAATAAATTCGACAGGTATTTACCCTCCTTGGGTCTAGCGCCGCTTCTCTCCGCCGCACTATACTCCATGTCTTGGCTGTCACATAAACAGAGCGTGTCTCTGCTCTTTCCAATCACTGAATTCGGTAGCGCATACCGTAGAGCTCTGCATAGCCGCTGAGATCAATGACCGGCCAGAGTGGTGACGTTCTCTGTTGATGTGACATCACTACCACTGCCAACGCTCTGAGACTGGAGCAGCGGCAAGAAGTCGGCGCCAGACCCGTGGAGGACACGTACCTTCTAAGTTTGTTATTTTAGGTATTTTACTGAATTTGTGGCCCACTTTCCTGAAAGTAGACAACCTGTTTAAAGAGAGAAGATACCAGGCTGTCCTCATCCGCTATGCCAGCACCTTCTAATTATTTCCAGCAAAGCTTGACTTCTGTTATTGGCCAATTTTTTTTTTTACTTTATCCTCACAGCTAATGACCTGAATAAAATGTAACAAAGCTGTTCTCTGGAAATTGCAGCCTGTCAACTACATATAAGAAAACTGAAGTTTTTCAGCAATGTATCTCTACAACTAGTGCCTCTCCGCTAACTGTTAAGACCAAGCTGGATTGACACTGCCGTGATCGCTGAGATTTAGTGAGGCATTGTGGTAGCAGACAAGTCCTAACGGTTGTCATACTTGCAGGTCTACACTTGTGGCCATACACCCCAAGCTTTTCTTCCTGAACCCCCACACAGGACTATGAGTACGGCATGTACTGCCACTCCGTATCCTCATAGTTCCCATAGGCAGGACCTTAACCCCTAACACAGAGGCGTGTTTAGGTGATCGGACTCGGTCCTGTCCTCCGTATCCCACAACTCGCCCACCAGAGCCTGACGTGAAGGAGATGTCCTGCAGAAAAGATTTGGGACAGCAATCTTTTCTTTCAGGTAAAACTGCTCCCTAGGACTACAACCTAGGATTTAACCTTTTAGTATAATACAAAAAATAAAAAGGGGAAAAGAGGAAAGAAGAAGAATGCTCCTGTCAATCTTTACCTTTTCCGGAGCAGCGGCTGCAGGGCCCACGTTCTTGTTCCCCCAAGGCTACTGCAGCAGGGGCATGAAAAATCTGGACCCCGACGCCACACCGGGCCTAGCGGGGGCCCTTTTTCCGGGTAGCCCCCCTCCATTTTTCCCCCGATGCTCCAGCGGCTGGGGCACGAAAAATCTAGACCCCGGCTTCACGCCAGGCCTAGTGGTGCGCCTCTTCCCTGCAGCACGTCCCGGCATTCCTTGGGCAGTTTCCGTGGTAGGCTCCGCCCCCTAGCATCTTCTTTCGGGACTGGCGCCATCTTGGTGCTCCAGGGGTCTTGGATTCCAGTTCCGCCCACCCGTTTCCAGAGGGCATATGAATGCTTCCGGACAGGGGCATCTGCTGTCCACGCCGCTCTCTCTCTCTTCGGTCTTCAGTGTTTTTTTCTCTGAAGCGGCTGGGGAGCTTTTCGAATCCAGCTGGCCCTCCTGACGGTGGTGTTGGGGACATAGGACACTGGGACCGTGAGTTGCTGCGCTACAGTTATCACTTTACTACTCTATTCTCTACTCCCCTAACCGTCTAGTATCAGTTAGTGGGTCAGTCAGTATACCCAAGGGAGAACGGTTTCATTCCTCCTCCTTCGTCTGCTACCATTGTTAGATACTTTGTATGTATGTCATGTAATGGCAGGCTTCCTTCAGGTCAGCCCTCCCCACTGTGCCTCGACTGTAGTAAAGCCACTCTATCACCTACGCAGGAAAGCAGGAACAGTCCCCCTACCTTTCCTGCCAGAACCCCTGTATTAGCTCAAGAGGCTGATGATGCTGCCTTACCCGCCGCCCAGGGGTCATCTTTTGCCTCAGGGGAGAGTAAGGTTCCCTGCACAGGTTGTGCTTCCTCCTTGTCTAAATCCGTGGCCGATCTCACCAAGGTATCACAGACCTTGGTAGCGCTACTCGACAGATTGCCACTTCAGACTTCAGTGATTGCCGGTGTGTCTAAGGAGTCCTTTTTTGGGAACTCTAGAGGCCGTAAGAGGCTCAGACAGGGCAACCAGCCCAGGTCCCCTTCTCGTTACATCTCACCGCCGGAGTTCGTCTGGCAGTCGGCCTCATACCGATCCTCCTCCTCGGAATCAGGCGATGCGTTATCAGAGACACCCTCAAGGAGGGTTTGGAGTACGGGCCAGAGCATTCCCAGGACATCAAGGATTGGCCCAGGGCCTCATTGCTGCGGTCAATGAGACCTTTAACATTCAGGACTCCGCATCGAAAACTACTGATCCGGCGTTTTCATTTTAGCGGCATAAGTCCCCCTCTAAAATCTTCGCTTCCCACAGAGATTTTGAGGACGTTTTAGCCAGGGAGAGGGAGAATCCGACCAGGCGGTTTCAGAGAGGAAGTTGTTTTGCGACCCTATATCCCTTCCCTCAAGAACTCACCGTCAACTGGACAGCCTCCCCTTCAGTGGATCCGCCAGTGTCGAGACTATCTATCAACACAGTCCTTCCACTCGCCGGTGGGGCAGCTCTCAGGGATCTTAACGACATGATGGTAGTATCCTTGGCAAAATCTGCCTTCGAGGCAGCAGCCGCTATATTATGTCCCGCCTTTGCCTCAGCTTGGGTGTCAGTTACAAAATGGGCCAAACAGCTTAGACGGGCATTTTGGCTGTGGCACCACCGACAGAACTTGCAGATTTCGCGGATCAGATGTCACAGGCAGGGAGGTATATGTCAGCGGCCTTGGACGCCGCATCTTGCGCAGCTAAAGCGTCCACTAATGTGGTAGCTGTCTGTCAGACTGGCTAAAAGGGAATTTCTTCCTCCAAAGCTGTTACTTTATCCTGGATATCTTTAATAGATGAATCATATTGGGACAGCATATTGAAATTAGCCGGACTTTCTTTAGTGGCAGTCATCTCTTTTTGGATTTCTAGGAGTTTCTTGTCCTCATATTTAATTATTAATCGAATGAGATTCAGGGAGCAGTTAGACAGCAACTGATTCCACTCATTACTAAAATCTTCACCATAATGAGTAGATGGCAATTTTTTTATTCTGAGTCCCCTGGGAATCATTTCCTTGCTCACATAATTTTGTAGTGTTGTAAAGTCCCACCAGACTTAGTTTTGTCCATTTGATGTGTTATTAAATAGTTAATTATAGGAATACACTGTTTTAACATGTGATTATAGTCATCGATTGTGATTGGTTGAACTATCCTATATATGTGAAGCACTTAGACATGTTGATAGCTGTGACAAAGACCGCATCTAGGTCGAAACGCGTCGCTATTGCCCGTGCTATGTAGTGCACTCCTATCTTGAACCAGGAGGTTTTATGTGTAATTTACACAATAAAGTTTCATTCATTTTATGGAAGCTGGAGTCCCGTTTTTCCTCGTCTGCCAAGTCTCAAGTCCATGGTCTGGATTTCCCTCCGTGCATCCTCCTAGTTGGTGAGCTGGCTGGAACTGTGTTCCTATTTTTCTTTCCTTATATGTCTGGCTAAAAGCCTGTCAAGAGGATTTATCTTCAAAAAAGTCCCTTACTGATCTGCCTTTTCAGGGTTCTCGCCTCTTTGGTCCAAGGTTGGACCAAATCATTAAAGATGCGACCGGGGGCACAAGCTCCCTCTCCCTCAGTCCAAGTCTCGTCGATACCCCCTGAAACGAAAGGCCCAGCCTTTTCGTACCTTTTGTCGTACTCCGACGACAGACGCTTATACCCAGGGCTCACAGAGATCACAGGCGCCTAAGGATTAAAAGAGAGTTTCCCTTTCGAGTCACGCCTTCATGGTGTTCCCGTAGCTCCCACATCAAATCTTCCAGGCCTGGGCCAGGCAGATCCTTTTCAGCCTGATGCTTACAAGGATCCCAGCTTTTTTCCCAAGCTAGGAGGCCATCTTCTCTTCTTCAGAGACATTTGGCTGAGTTCGGTAGAAGACTCTTGGGTTATAGAGGTGGAATCCACTGGATACAAAATAGACTTCAACTGGCTCCCGCGAGACCGTTTTTTTTTTATCTCAGCCTCCAAGAGGTGCTTCTCTTGCTCCGGGTTTTTTTTGCACCCATCACCTCTCCCCTCAGCTCAGGAGTAATCATCCCCGTTCCCGAGCAGGAACTTTTAACAGATTTTTACTCGAACCTGTTCGTGATACCAAAGAAGGACGGCTCAGTTCGGCCGATACTAGACCTCGAGATGCTAAACAAGTGGGTTCGCCAACGTCGTTTCAGGATGGAGTCGATTCACTCGGTGATTGCTTCTATGGAGGAACAGGAATTCCTGTGCTCCATAGACATTCGGGACGCCTACCTGCACGTTCCTATTTTTCCGGGACAGCAGAAATTCCTGCGCTTCGCTATCAAGCAGGATCATTTCCAGTTTGTGGCCCTACCATTTGGTCTGGCAGCAGCCCCCAGGGTCTTTACAAAGATTATGGCAGCACTGGCAGCCATCTTAAGGGTCAAGATCATAGTGCTTGTCCCGTATCTCGACGATATTCTCGTCAAGGCTCCATCCTTCACTCAGGCTCAGGAAAACATATCCGTTGTACTCGACACTCTGTCCCGTTTGGGTGGCTTATCAACAGGGAAAAATCCTGCCTTATGCCAACTCAGCGCCTAGAGTTCTTAGGCATGCTATTCGACACCAGTCAGTCAAGGGTCTTTCTCCCCGAAGGGAAAAGGACAAGCCTCCAGCAGGGAATTCTCTCTTAGAATATCGACAGGGAGGATGGTAGCGGTTTCAGAAGAGATCCCCTTCGCCCTGTTCCACTCCAGAATACTTCAGAGAGACAGTCTCTTTCGGTTGGACAGGTCCATACCTTCCCTGGATCGCCCTTTTTGCCCTTCTATCCAAAGGGCCAAACTTTCCCTCAGGTGGTGGCTAACCTCCCTCTGGTTCATCTTGGTCGGTCTTTCCTTCCCGTCCATTGGCAGCTGATAACTACGGGTGCCAGCCTCCTAGGCTGGGGTGCAGTATTCCGTCAGTTGACGGTTGAGGGACGTTGGTCGACTCGAGAATCCTCGCTGTCGATCAACGTTCTCGAGTTAAGGGCCATCCTTCAATCCCTCCTTCATTTGGGAAGGACTCCTCAAAGGCCAGCCGGTCCGGATTCAGTTGGACAATGTCACAGCAGTGGCATATATCAACCACCAGGGGGTGACCCAGAGCTCCGGGCAATGGCTGAGGTATCCAGAATCTTCAGCTGGGCAAAAGCATGGATTCCGGCAATATCGGCAGTTCACATCCCTGGCGTAGACAACAGGGCCGCCGACTTTCTCAGCTGGGAAGGGCTTGCGGCAGGGGAATTGTCCCTACATCGGGAGGTATTTCGTCAGATCTGTCTTCATTGGGTGACCCCGGATGTGGACCTTCTGGCATCTCGGCAGAACAGAAAGGTCCAACAGTTTGTCTCCAGGTACCGCGATCCTCTTGTATTAGGGATTGACGCTCTGGCCATTCCATGGTCACAGTTCAGACTCCCGTACCTGTCCCCCCCCCCTCCTCTTCTTCCCAGGTTGTTGAAGAAGATCAAAGCGGAAGGGGTACCGGTCATAGTGATCGCTCCGTATTGGCCCAAAAGGGCTTGGTTCCAGAAGTAATCAATCTCCTCGCAGATGCCCCCTGGAAACTCCCCGACAGAGCAGATCTTTTGGCCCAGGGACCGTGCTACCACCCGAATTCTCGGTTGCTCAATTTGATGGCGTGGCTGTTGAAACCATGATACTGAGAGTGGCCGGGTTTTTGGACCGAGTGATTAGCACAATGATCCAGGCTAGGAAGCCACCTTCTTCCAGGTCTATCACGAACTGGAAGGCTTACTTTAGCTGGTGTGAATCTAATTCCATTACACCCATGTCCTGTTCCTTACCATCTATCCTAGCCTTCCTTCAGGCAGGATTAGATGCTGGTCTTGCCCTCAGTTCCTTAAAGGGCCAAGTATCAGCACTCTATTCTTTTTCAGAAGAATTTAGCTTCCCATCCGCAGGTTAAAACCTTTCTTCAGGGGGGTGGCACATACAGCCCCTACGTACAGGTATCCAGTGCCCCCCTGGGATCTTAATCTGATCCTGGAAGCATTGACAGATTCTCCCTTTGAACCTCTCCGGGAGGTTTCCATGTCCTTCTTGTCCTGGAAGGTGGTATTTGTTGTAGCCATCACCTCTATCAGACGTGTCTCAGAGCTGGCAGTCCTTTCGTGTCCCCTCCCTTTTTGATTTCACCGAGATAAGGTTGTTTTGCGGCCTCCCCCTTCCTTCCTTCCCAAGGTGGTGTCCCCCTTTCACGTCAATGAGGATATAATCCTTCCTTTGTTCTGTCCCACTCCAAGTCATCCTCTGGAGCGCTCTTTGAATAAGTTAGACCTGGTCAGGACGATAAGGGTCTATTTGGCTAGGACCACCCCCTTCAGGAAGACAGACTCGCTTTTTGTCATTCCGAGTGGTGTGAGAAGAGGCCTGCCGGCCTCTGAGGCTACAATCGCCCGCTGGATCAGAATGGCAATTCTGGAGGCCTACTGGGTTAAGAACAGGGTGCCTCTTTCTGAGGTTAAGGCTCACTCTACCTGGGCAGTGGGCGCCTCCTGGGCGGTGCACCATATGGCATCAGCCATGCAACTGTGCAAGGCGGCTACCTGGTCTTCTGTTCATACCTTTTCAAGGTTTTATAAGGTCCATACCTACGCTTCAGCGGACGCCAGCCTAGGCAGAAGAATTTTGCAGGCGGCAGTGGTGAGTTCTCCGACCTGAATGAAGTTCCTGTTTCCTCCCTCCCCAGGGACTGCTTTAGGACATCCCATGGTTCCTGTGTCTCCCAATGAAGCGATCCATAGAAAACAGGAATTTTGGTTGCTTACCGTAAAATCTGTTTCTCGGAGTCTTTATTGGGGGACACAGCACCCTCCCAGGTTTATATTACTTATGATTATTTTCAGTGGCTTGTTATGCCAATATAATAAATTTTCCTACTGCTTTCCCACTAACTGATTGTCCTACAGCCGGTCGGAGGGGTGTATACTGCGGAGTTTACATTTTTTTCACGGCATAGCGCCAACCCTCTAGTGGCAGCAGCACACACCCATGGTTCCTGTGTCCCCCAATGAAGACTCCGAGAAACAGATTTTATGGTAAGCAACCAAAATTCCTGTTTTTTTTTTTTTTTTTTTACTATGGGTGACCTAAGCTGGATGGATCCTCACTGTAGCCAGGCAGATACCACCAACAGTCAGCAGAGACGCAGGGTGGACTTAAATGGCTTGTCCAGGCATATGATATCCATGCTCTTTGTGCAATATAGTTTATCAATGACAGATCAGTGAGGTCTGACCTACAGCCCCCCCCACTGATCACCTGCATTTTGCATTGGACGGATGTTATAGAATAGAACTGGCGAGCGTCGCTGCCTGCCTTTGCCGACTCCGCTACTGCTTCTTTGATGCGCTCCCTGGTAGCGGCCGCTACATTTTTGAATGCAGTCACTCCGAATGAAGCGTTACGAGCACCAGAACAAAAAATAGCTGACCTGGGGGGGGGCGCCGATAGGTCATCCATTCCGTATGCTCGATATCCCTTTAACCTTTCTGTCGTTTTTAAGGTGGATGACCCATTTTCGTTGTGTCTGCCTTCTGACATGCCTCTCATCCCTGCAGCTATTTTGCTTGATGGCAGAGAACTATCCATGCTCTTTTTTTCGGTAATACTTAACCCCTTTTTTCCTGTATTAGTCCACATCACTACATGAAGCCCGGTTGTAGCAGTATGCCGGGGTGGGTGACGGGCAGAATCTTGGAGTCGGACCTGCTATAGTACATTAAACACAATCACAGATTGTTTAGGCACAAAACTGTATCCCAGCTGAGGTTTTTCTTGGCCCGACATCAAAGGGTTATTAGAAAGTATAGTGTTGAACTAGTACAAAGACTGGATTGTTAGTGTGGTACACTTCATCCTGCTGCTACTTGGCACCATTCACTGTGTTTTTAACTTTAGTAGTGCTTTCTTTTTTTTTCCCCTCCGCTTTCTCTTTTGTAAGTATTTGTCTAGTCACCTGGAAAAAAAAAACGATGCTTAGATGACCCATGAAAATGCACTTGGTGTGGTGGAAGCTGAGAAAGTGTAATCCACATTACTGCGGATTGTTAACACAGCGCGCCGCGTAAGATATCATTTCAAAGCCACACAAAACCTTCAATTGTCAGCGAGCACATGTGGTTTTGTACAGTAGCTTAATTGCAAAAGTGTATGCTTCTGTGCTTATGTATAATGGATATGAGAGTCAAGCGGCTTACTTAGATTGCAAGCTTCAGTGAATGTGGGGTAGACGCTGTAACTTGCCTCTTTTTTTTCTGCACACTTAATACCTTGACTTTATGCCTCACTTTTTACTGTACGATATTTAGACCCGAAGCTGCACTCAAATTACTGTTTTCCTAAAGCAGTAATTGCCCCTTTGTATACCCTTGTTGCTGTCCGCTAATCCTTGTTTCATGATTGCCACCGGGGAAACATCTGGCTGCAAAAGATCAAGTAATAAAAAGAAGGATGCGGGACAAAAGCCATGTAAAATAATCCTAAACCTCTGCGATCCTTATCATGAACCGCGCACAGTTTGGATTAAAGTAAAAGTAAATTTTATTCTCTCCAAAATGTGTAATTTGTGTGTATACGTATACATGCTATAGGGCTAAATAGAGGAGCGTCGGCAATGAGGATGTCTTCCATCAACCACTCGCGTCCGTGTGCCACGTAGTACATAAAGAAGTAAAAGATCCAATTCCATGACTTTATTCAATGAAATAACTGTTTATGTACATATAGAATAAGCTACCACTAGGTCCTAAAGGCTGAATACACATGGGTCCCTGAGGTCATGTTCACATGGATTCCTTTTAATGAGTTTTTTTGGAGCAGATCCGCTCCAAAATCCTTCACAAAAACTGCTTTAAAATGCTTGCTGTGTCTTCCTATGGATTTCTACGGGAAATCCACTGTGCTGTTCATACGAGGAGGTTTTGAAAAACGCCTTGTGGATTCCATGGAATCCGTGCCGAATTAGTCACTGTCAGCTTAAAAGGAAAAACTCTTCAAAGCTGCCTCAAGAAAAGAAAACCTTTTCCAAAAACTCCCCCGAAAAAGGAACCTTAAGGTCACGATACATACACATTAGATGGTTGTCGACCGAACGATGCTTCAGCCACTTTTCCGGCCAATAGCCACTTTGGTCGTCTCTACCATACTCAGGAGCGCTCGCTTAGGCCGAGCGCTTCTGCGTCCTCCATGAGAAAGCTGCTGACAGGCCTCTCTACTGGAGGCTTATCTTCGAGGAAAAAAAAGAGATCGGTAGTCCGAAATCGTACTTGTCCTATTGACATCTCCCCTGACAATAAGTGGCCCCCAAACACAATTCAGTGTCTGCCAAACTTGTTGATATTGGCCGGTGCGCCTGACATTATTCTAATATGTATGGGGGCTTTAAGAAACAAAATTGAATGGCCTAAATCGGAGGTTCCTCCAATACTAATTAGTCGAGCTATAGAGTGCTTTTTCCTTTCTAAGCTTTGTAACTTAATGACCATCAGGCCTGAGTCCATCCTGACTTTCTTACCGTAGAACGGTCTTTGCTTTCCATAGCAATCAGTCATTTTGCCAGGACCGTGGTAATCCCGCCATACAGATTAGATGACTGATGGCAGGCTATCCTATACATTGAAGATCTCACTCGGTCAAGCTCTCCTGTGTATCCTATGAGAGAGCTGTGACCTGACTGGTGGCTTATGTTCAGGAGACAATCTAATCTTCATTGTGATATCAGACATGCCCGATCAATATATCCCCCAACAGTCAGTTGTCTGGGGGGTCTCGTACATATTAGACTGTCGGACGCACCTGTAAATATCTGTGGGTTCGGCTGACAATGTATGGGAGGCTTAAAACATAGCTGAGGCCCATCATACGCTTCCAGCCAGTGCTGTGGTTCTCTTTTTGGAGGACAGTAATGTTTTGGGATAGCTGATGTACACTCACTCATTTGTTATGCTGCTCAGTTTCTGGGTCTTACCAAGCCGTAGCCGCCTCAAGAAATGCTCCTGTTTTTTGTAAGTTTTATGAGTTTTTATCTTCTTAAAGCATTTTTTGAAGAGGTTTGGTGCTTTGTTCACATGGAGGTTTTTTGGCATGGTTTTTTAGTATGGTTTCAGCCTTAAAATCCCCATAAAAAATTCTTCATATCTGCTTGCAACAAGCTTCCCATTTATTTGAATGATAAAACACATCTATAACAAACATCACATTTTTTAAGTGAAATTTTTAAGTACATCTTAAAAAAGGGGTTTTAGCAATTTTTTGCATTTTAAGTGTGAAAATCACAGCAAAACACTAGATTTTTGTTGTGGTGTTGGCAGAGTTTTTATAGAGGAAAGTGCCAAAAAAATCACATTGTATTGAGGTACTCTGTATTATAATTAAAATACATAAAAAATGGGCCATAAACACATGAACACAATTTAAAAAAAAGGCATGTTCATTCAAAACTGTGCAAAAAACACCTTTTACAAGAGTTATTTTTATTGTGGTTTTTCAGCCAGAAAAATCCATGTAAAAAAAACTTACCCTAAATTTTGCTTTTTTTTTCCTGAAATGTTTTTTTTTTTTTTTTGCAGTGTTTTGACTTGGATGTGTCAAATTTGAAGCCGACTCCACCTGGTAGTGACATGCACCTTCAGGTGTTTTTCAAAACTTGGGGCTGGGACGGGATGGAGGCGTAGTGACCGCCGCTTGTCAAATTTATTTTAGGGGCTAGAGTAGGATTTGTGGCGAGGCGCACTCAGAGGTTTACGCCACTTGTCCGGTGCTCCTGATTCATGGTCAACGCCGGTGTTGAATCAGAGCTATTGTGCGCAAATACCCTTAAGGCGGTTTCTGGAGAGGATCCATTTCATAAAATGTAAACTTAGTGTGAACATCGCTTTACAGGTATGTATGTCACACTTTCGTT
The DNA here is from genome assembly GCA_033576555.1 of Oophaga sylvatica. Lineage (NCBI taxonomy): Eukaryota > Metazoa > Chordata > Amphibia > Anura > Dendrobatidae > Oophaga > Oophaga sylvatica. The sequence goes on from JARQOD010000001.1 coordinate 927,335,292, forward strand.
TTCCTGTGCAAGTCACACAGGTAAAAAAAAGGGGTTTGTGGCCTGCCATGAGCCCATGAGGGCTAAGACACAGTTATAACGGAATAGTAGAATTTCTCATAATTCATCAGCAGGAAAAAAGTTCTACAGATGATGTGTGCTGTATAGCGGTAGGTTATAGTCATTGTTTCCTTGTAACTTTATGTTTTTTTTTTAAGTTTTAGTAGAGGAGAGTCTACACATGGGCCTTTATTCCCTTAATTACATCCAGTCCATGTAGATGCTCTCGACTGGACAGTTCTGACTTTGAAGACTGAATAGCATACTGCTGTCACTGGTAATTACTATAGCACCAAAATTATTTTTAATGAGGAATAAATCAGCGGTGGAGAATGTTTGAAGTTCCCTGTACGTCCTTTTGATAAGCAGCCATACTGAGCTCACTGCTGGAAAAGGAATGCTGAAGGAAAGTGGCTTGTGTTAAGTGCCGCCGGTAAAACATTGCATGTCACCATGACATCATTCCGCTAATTGGTTACACCTGCCACTTGTTAATTACCGTAATCCAGCGCTAGAATGGAGGGCGTGAGATGAACGCTTCATACCGAGTATAGTTGTGCAGTTTTAGGCAAATTTTGTAACTCGACGTTCCAGATTTTCTCTTTTGACTTTGAAAGTAAAGTGAATGATTAGATGCCAACTTCATCTATATATTGTCTTGCTCTAAAGAGTCATATTGGATCAACGATAGAATGACTAGTTTGAAAAGCAAAAAGGTGCATAACAATATAGGAACTTCTTAAAATATATTAATATTCGTGTGAATATTATTATTTATTATTATAGCGCCATTTATTCCATGGCGCTTTACATGTTAGGCCGGGATCACACATGCGACGAAGTCGTCCGACACTCGCATGTGAAATCCAGCTCTGGCGCCGGCACTCGGGAGTGGAGCGAGCGGCTGCATAGAACTACATGCAGCCGCGCACTCCACTCCCGAGTGCCGGCGACAGAGTTGGGATTTCACATGCGAGTGTCGGACGACTTTGTCGCATGTGTGATCCCGGCCTTAGGAGGGGTATACATAATAAAAACAAGTGCAATAATCTTAAACAGTACAAGTCACGACTGGTACAGGAGAAGAGAGGACCCTACCCGCGAGGGCTCACAATCTACAAGGGATGGGTGAGGATACAGTAGGCGAGGGTAGAGCTGGTCGTGCAGCGGTTTGGTGGTTACTGCAGGTTGTAGGCTTGTCGGAAGAGGTCGGTCTTCAGGTTCCTTTTGAAGGTTTCGATGGTAGGCGAGAGTCTGATATATTGTGGTAGAGAGTTCCAGAGTAGGGGGGATGCGCAGGAGAATCTTGTATGCGATTGTGGGAAGAGGAGATGAGAGGGGATGGGATGAGGGAGATCTTGTGAGGATATTGAACATGATGTTATCGATGCAGAAGTGGGTCACTAGAGCTGCGGGAGGTTTAATGGGTAAGGGTTCATTCACATGTCAGTTTTTCACATATGAGTGGTATCCGATTTTTTTTTCACGGATAGCACTTGTACCTGTGACACTATTTGGGGCCATTCTTATGTCAGATTTTTTCCCTGGGATGAGTGATCCTTGCAAAATCATGGAGAAATTTATGATCTTGAGTCGAGTGATCAAGATTAGCAATGAAAGTGTTAGGGCTCACCAGGTGAGGTGGAACCTCTAGGCCCTGGTGGGTACATGGACCCTGGGCATTGGTGTGCAGTTGGCAGGACAGCATATTGGAAGCAAAGACTGGCATACTCTGGAGTCTGCAAAGTAGCAAGAAAGATGAAGTGAAGTCAGCAGGAATAGAAGCAGGTAAAGCACGGTGTGCACAGGAGGTGGAATACACCTAACTAAAGTCTTGAATCACAATCTGAAGACACAGATATGTGTCCTAATGGGCTTTAAGTAGGATTGTAAGGATGACATCACTGAGCCATGGCGGGCAACCTGCAAACCCGTATATGGAGCCTAGTAGAGGGCAGCGGACCGAGGTGAAGGAAGCAGAGCCTGGAATACCCGGACAGGTGTGTAACAGAAATTCTATGTGTCAGTGAAAAACTGATGATTCTCAGTCCGTTTTTCTCTTACATCAAAAAATCTGACATCTGTATGAATTCTAAGTAATGACAAATGGGCCGATTCATCAAGCAGTTTACTCCAGAAATCTGGTGTAAAACTCCTTGAAATGTCTTAATATTTTTTATTCAACAACCCATTGATTTAGCGACTTTTGGTTTTTTTTACCCCGGAAAGAGAGGAGTTTAGCAGGAGGAGCATGGTCGAGCGCCATGGGACAAATTTATTGTAGTTTACGAAAAGTTTACAACAGCGGTGCGGATTACTAGAGTGTAATTTCTACACTGCCGCACAACAGCTGAGAGTAACGCAACCCTCTTATTGAGTTTGGCACATCTTACTCCAGCTCACCCTTCATCCAAATAGGTGCAAAAATCGCCAGTCTTGATGAGTCAACCCAGGTACAGACTGGGACTGAAATTCAGCCCTGGCATTTGATATCACACAGGCCCATGCTTTCCCCGTCCCCAAGCACCAGGTGGGCTATATTACTATTATTACCCTGGACGGAAGAAAGCAAGATTTACTACAAGACCAATATTTCTAATAATACCAGAGGCCTGCTGGGGTAAGTGATGGAGTCAGCTACTTTGTGCTTCATCACAACTCTTAACAGTATGTGTCTTGAGAGCACCGATTCTGTTAACAACGTAGCAGACAAGGTGGCCCACAACCAGACAGGCCCTTCTGGCATTTGCCAGGTGGCCAGTCCGGCCCTGTGTCAATCCCCTAAGTGTCTGAATTTTCATTACTTCATCTTCACTAGTTCCATGTTAGTCACCACAAAAGTCAAAGGAGTTTACCTAAATAGTTTTATCACATGCTGACTAGACATGGGCAGATGGGATGCCGGCTAATCTCTTACTTTCCGGCGTCCACAGTGTGGCTTTTCACCAGCCAGGACTGTCCCAGCGTCATCACACATTTGCACCAGCCCTGACAAATGAAAATCCACGCCAGGGACCCTGGAAGATAAGAGATTCACGGGCCTCCCGTATGTCCGCTGGTTGCTGCTGTTCTGGATCCCCACGAATTGTTCCACTCATCTCTAATGCCGACCATTGAAATTCTAACCTAAATTAGTTTCCAAAATATTAGTATAAAGTGGGGAAAAGGCAACCCAAGCAAGGTCTTCATCCCTTCATGACCTGTTTTTTTTTGTTTTTTTTTTTTTTTTAATTTTGTGCTTCTGTTTTTCTTTTTATTATTCCCAGAGTCATAACTTTTTTTTTTTATTTTTCCATTGACACCGCCATATGAGGGCTCCTTTTTGTGGATCGTATCGTTTTGAATTACTTTATTTCACCGTATAATGTATTGGAAGATGTGGAAAATAAAATCCAAATGCAATGAAATAGCAAAAAAATCTCAGATTTTATGATTGTTTCTTGGGTTTTGTTTTCATGGTGTTCATTTTGCAGTAAAAATTATCTGATTTCCCAGGTCAGTTTTGGTACCGTATTCATATAGAGTTTTTTAGTTCCAAGAATAAGTGTTACAGTACCTTGATTGCTAATATCTCTGCAACACAGAAGTGAAATTTAAAATTCCGCTGAAAGATCTTTTTTAAGTTTACGTACTGTAGGTTTAACCTGCCATTTACTGTGCAACCGTCTCCCAGATCCGCTACGGGATCAGTCTCGCGTATCTGACGCGCAGACCTGGACGGGTCAAGCGCAGCGGCCGGAGGTTTCCAGTGGTGTCAGAATGGAGGCCCTCTCTAGTTTCTATTGATGGCCTGTCTGATTTTCTATATTGAGTGTCAGCTAGATCCTCTCATGTCAGGAAGCGACACAAGCCGGTGCCTTCCTTCCCGCGTAACGAAAATGTCCGATTCGGACAAGGAGGATCGGCAGGGACACTCTGCCTCCCTTTTGGGCCGTAAAGAGGTTTTTATTGGAGGCGTTAGTTACCGAAGGAGGTATCTGGATGTCCTGGTAAGTCGGCCCGGATGTTTTTCAATCACGATCAAGCTTTACCATCACTGGATGAGCTTAATGGGGCAGTGGAGAAGGAGCGCCTGTGTCCAAAAATTGAGACACCGTATCCGTGTTCTACGGAGTTGATGATAATTGAATCCTTCTCCTGAAGTGGATGTTCCTTTATCCCAGCTTAGCAAAATCCTCATTGTTAAGGGGAAGGCGAGTCTGCAGGACCCGCTGGACAAGAAACGTAGATGGCAGAAAAATTCATCTGCGAGGCCGCGGATCATGGATTCGGTATTAAGAATCCATGTGTGCTTGTAAAGTTTCCCTGAGCCGGTTGGACCGTCTACGGACGGCGTGGCAGGATGGATCTCCTCTATAGAGGTAGATGGGCTTTTCCAGTTTTTGGAGGATACTGCATCACTGCTATCCAGGGCGCAATCCTCGGCAGTCACAGTCAGAAGAGCACTGTGCCTTAGACAGTGGATGCAGTTTCCAAACAGGGTTTGCTAGCTTGCAAGGTGGTCAGCTATTTGGACCTGACCTCACGGAGCTGATTGCCAAGGTAAAGGCAAAAGAAACCGCTTTACCGCAGCGCAGAGCTGTGACCTCTGCGTCTGGCAGGACTAGTGCCGATAGTTGTCGGCGGTCCTTTCGGTCCAGGGGATGATTCAGTCAGCCCTCTGGGGTTCGGGTCGTCTCTCTCTTTTTAAAAAAAAAAAAAAAAAAGAGGGGGGAATTCTCAGAAATTCCGCATACCCTGGAAACAGAACTTCCGTTAAGACAAGCGGGAAGCTGGCAAAAAGCCCGCTAAGGCGGACTGACGCCTGGGTCTCACTCGAGCGCTCTCGAGTGGGGGGTCGCCTATTCCTATTCAAACCGACTTGGGCTTCCCGCATGTCGGACGCCTGGGTGACACGGGTTGTGTTGGCAGGCTACTCCATAGAGTCTCTTTTTCGACCCCCAGACAGTTTTTTTGTCAACCTCGCGTTCCGTCAGAGCCCGAGCTTTTTGCCGCTCTGCTGTGGGAGGTAGATTCCCTTCTGCAGAAAGGTGTGGTGGTGCCGGTTCTGCCGCAGGGCCGGGGAAGAGGGTTTTATTCTAACCTCTTTGTGGTCCCCAAAAAAGAGGACAAATTTCGGCCCATTCTGAATCTCAAAAGATTGAATCGGCATGTCCACGCCAGGAAATTCCGCATGGAGTCGCTTCGCTCCGTTTTGGCGGCCTGTCGCAGAACGCTTTTTTGGTGTCAATCGACATTCGCGACGCTTATTTGCACTTCCCAATCGGAAGGGCCCACCAACGCCTCCTTCGTTTTGCCATAGGTCAGGACCATTACCAGTTTGTGGCTCTGCCATTCGGGTTGGCCTCAGCGCCCAGAGTTTTTACAAAAATTTCTGGCGCCTCTCATGGCATTTCTTCGAAGACAGGGGGTTTCGATTCTTCCCTACCTGGACGACCTTTTGATTGTGGCGTCCTCAAAGGAGGAGGCAGTGACTGCTTGCAATCTATCCCGTCAGCTCCTGGAGGACTTGGGTGGCTGGTCAGTTGGGAGAAGTCGTCTCTGGAATCGTCGCAGTCAATCCTGTTCTTTGGGGATGCATTTCGACACGGTACGAGCAGTGGTGTCTCTGCCTCCAGACAAGCAAGCATGTCTCCTTCGACATGTACAGGTTATGAAGTCTTCGACAGCGATGTCTCTTCGAGGGTGTATGCGCCTTCTGGGTTTGATGGTGGCCCATGGAGCCACTTCCGTTTATGCAGTTTCATCCCAGGGCCCTCCAAAGGCTCATTCTGAGCCGTTGGGATCGATCGCAGACTTCGCTGGATTGCAGTCTCATCATCTCCCACAGGGTGCGAGAGTCTCTAGGATGGTGGTTACGTCCGGAAGCGTTATCCCTGAGGAAGTCTTTCCTCCCTCCGAGCCTGACGGGCTGGGGAGGTGTCTGGACGATCTCTGGATTCAGGGAGTATTGTCGTCGGAGGAGTCTCCTGCCGATCAACATCCTGGAATTGAGGGTAATTTTCCTTTGCCTCCAACACTGGACGGTCCCTTTAAGCGGTCTGTCAGTCCGAGTGCAGACAGACAATGCGACGGCGGTCGTGTATATCGACCATCTAGGCGGGACAAGGAGTTCCAGGCTCATGGTGGAGGTTTCTCGGATCCTGGTATGGGCCGAGACCAGAGTGCCAGCCTTCTCTGCGATCCACATTTCAGGAGTTCAGAATCACGGCAGACTTTCTCAGTCGCGAGAAGATGGATCCCGGAGAATGGAGTCTTCATCTGGAGATTTTTGCACTGCTGTGCTCCCGTTGGGGAACTCCCCAAGTGTATTTGATGGCATCCAGGTTCAATGCCAAGTTACCGATTTTCATGTCCAGGTACAAGGACCCGAAGGCTGTGACGGTGGATGCTCTGGTGGCTCCGTTGGACCAATTCGAGCTAATCTATGTGTTCCTGCCAATACCCTTACTTCCTCTGGGGTGGTGTCGGATCAGACTGGAGAGAATCCCGGCTATGTTGCTAGCCCCAGATTGGCCAAGGAGAATGTGGTTCTCGACACTGGTGTCGCTTCTGACAGCGCCTCCTTTTCTATTTCCTCTTCGCCCGGACCTGTTAATCCAAGGGCCCGTTCGTCATCCGGACCTGAGGTCTCTGCGTTTGACGGCGTGGCTCTTGAGACCGAAACATTGACCTTCAAGGTTTGTCAGCCAAAGTCATTGCCACTTTGCGAGCTGCCAGAGGTCCGGCTACTACTAGGATTTATCACAAAGCCTTGGGAAGCCTTCTTTTTGTGGTGTTCGGGTTCTTCAAGGAACCCGAGGATTCTTTCCATTCCCAATTTGTTGGCCTTTTGCAGTACAGGCTGGACAAGGGTTTAGCAGTTAGCACTCTGAAGGGTCAGGTTCTGCCCTACTTTTGCTTTTCGAAGGCTATCGCCTCGCGTAGGGACGTACGTTCCTTTTTTCACGGAGTAACCCGTCAGTTTCCGCCGCGGAGGCACCTGTGTCGCCTTGGCGGCTCAATCTTGTATTGGAAGCTCTTCAACATGGGCCTTTCAGCAGCAGAACGGAAGGAAAGGAGACACACTAGTCATAACTAGTGGGTAGGCGGAGCCCAGATGGGATAGACACCTCAGATTAAAAAGAGTGTTGACCGGCCCCTCCAGCTCGGGCTCCTCCTACTCAGCTCTCCAGTTTTCAATTTGAGGTCTCAGAGGATGGTCGCTGCTGGAAGCAGCTCCTCAGAAGATTTTATTATTTTTTATCGGACAAGAGACTTGGATCACCAAATGTGGTCTAGAGGTCTCAGGGGTCTCAGCGCTGCTGGACCCCAACCTCTCCCTTGGCGGATCTGTATTACCCTATATGGTGGTCCCTGCAGAACCCTGCCGGCCCGGGGGGATGAGGATGGCTTCCCTGGCGGGGACGCAAACCGCGCTGCAGGGGTCACTGCGATCCCCGCCTCGGGGGAAGCATGGGCACGCGCCAGAAACCCCTGGGGGTCCCTGTGGCGCATGGCGGGGTGAGTACTCCACATTTTTATAATGTGTATGTCTGATTTAGCGGCTGCTGCGGCAGCCGCTGTTACAGTAAATGTGGTGACTGTTATATTTTGTCCGCAGGTGGATGCCTGCAGGACGGGGATCGCGGGACCGGAGAATGGAGGAGTCCCGCGCTTTTTTTTTTTGAAGGCGGGGGCGTGGCTTCACGCTTCCCAGGCAGGAAGCGCTCACTGAGCGCGATTTTCCTCTGCCTTCTCTTCCGGCTGCCTCCTCAGTGCGGCGGCCATTGCAGCGCTCCGGGCTCCTCACTCTCCGTTCCTCCCGCACAAGATTAAGGGTATGTGCACACGTTGCGGATTCTGCTGCGGATCCGCAGCGGATTTACCGCTGCGGATCCGCAGCAGAACTGCAAGTGACATACAGTAGCATTAAATTCAATGAAAAAAAAAACCGCAGTGCACATGCTGCGGATTTTTCCGCGCGGATTTGGTGCGGATTTAAATCCGCAGCATGTCACTTCTTTTGTGCAGTTCCGCAGCGTTGTCAGACCTGCTCTAAGTGGCTGTGCCCACCATGCGGAAGCGGTTCATGTGCGGATGGTACCCAGGGTCTGGAGGAGAGGAGATTCTCCTCCAAGCCCTGGGTACCATATCCATGTAAAACAATAATTAAAAAAAAATAATGATATTCTCACCTTCCGCGTCCCCGCAGCTTTCCCGCCTCTCAGCGACGCTCCCGCCAATCGCGTTCCCAGAAGTGCTTTGCGAATCACCCAGATGACGTAGCGGTCTCACGAGATGCTACGTCATCGGGTTGATTGCCGCAAAGCACTCCTGGGAACGGAACTTGCCGGGAGCGTCGCTGAGAGGCGGGAAAGCTGCGGGGCCGCCGGAAGGTGAGAATATCATTATTTATTATTTTTTTTATTATTTTAACATTAGATCTTTTTACTATTGATGCGACATAGGCGGCATCAATAGTAAAAAGTTGGTCACACGAGTCAAACACTTGTTTGACTCGTGTGACCACCCTGTCAATAGAAATCCGCAGGTCTGAAACCGCTGGGGAAATCCGCAGTAAATCCGCAGGTAAAAAACAGGTCATTTTACCTGCGGATTTCACAAAAACTGCGCGGAAAATTCCTCAGCCCATTCCGCACCGTCTGCACCTAGCCTAAGAAGACAGCACCGCGAAGTTTAACTGTGAGTCGCTTCTGCCTATCAGGGCAGAAGCTTAAAGACTTCTCTCCCCCGCAGCGCAGGGCTCTGCCACACTGAACGTCGCTAAAGTTAGCGACGCTTTTTAAGTCGCAGGATTTTTATGAGATGCGAAAAAAGACGCAATATTTTAGCGATTTTTTTTCGTTTAGTGTGGCATTCCTTGAGGACGTTTCTGTCAGCACCTGCTTCCTCATAAGAGGCACCTGGGGCTCACACATCTGTCACATTAATACAGGTTGTGGAGAACTTGTGACTTTAACCCCTTATCAGGCGGTTAACCCTTAATGGTGGGACAGCTGGGGTAACCCTTTCTTTAAGAGTTAACCCTTCAGCGTTCGTCTTATTTTTTTCTAGAAACCACACTGTTTCTTGTTACTGTCAGGTTTAACCTGCCATTGTACTGGGTAAGACATGTCAGATCAGAATCAAAGTGCGGACCATGTCCCGACTCCGCTACAAGATCGGTCTCGTGTATCTGACACACAGACATCGACCGCGTCAAGCGCAGCGGTCGGAGGACCCAGTGATGTAAAGATGGAGGCTCTCACTCGTTCGATTGTTAGCCTATCTAACCTTATAGGTTATTGGGTGTCAGCCAAACTCCCTCATGGCAGGAAGCGACACAGGCCGGTGACTTCTTTCACATATAGCGACTCAGAGAGTTCTGATATGGAGGGTTCCCCTTTAAGTTCAGGGGGAATATCCGATTCGGATAAAGAAGATCGGCAAAGGCACTCTGCCTCTTTTTCGGGCCGTGTAGAAGCTTTAATTGAAGCTTTGAGAGAGGCATTACAGTTACAGGAGGAAGTAATTACTTGCCCTGGTAAGTCGGCCCGGATGTTTCAGGAGTCGCATAAGTCACTTTCGACTTTACCATCCCTGAGTGAGTTTAATCAAGCAGTGGAGAAGGAGCGTCTGTGTCCAGACAAACGTTTTCAGGGGACACGTCTATTTGAGTCACTGTATCCGTGTACTACGGAATCGATTGACAATTGGATTCCTTCTCCTGAAGTGGATGTCCCTTTATCTCAGCTTAGCAAATCTTCTTTACTTCCTATTAAAGGGAAGGCGAGTCTACAAGACCCACTGGACAGAAAAGCGGAGTCGGCGGCAAAATCCATTTACGAGGCCGCGGGTCATGGTTTCAGAGCAGTGCTAGGCTCCATGTGTGCTTATAAAGCTTCCCTGGTCTGGTTGGACCGTTTGCGGAGGAAATGTGAACCTCAAGTACCTGAGGTGGACGAACTGTTCGAATTGTTAGAAAGTGCATTCCAATATGGTCATGATGCAAACCTGGATACTGTGTCACTGCTATCCAGGACACAATCCTCGACGGTCTCAGTCAGGAGAGCTCTGTGGCTTAGACAGTGGACCGGTGATGCGGTTTCCAAGCAAGGTTTGCTATCTTTAGCTTACAAGGGCGGTCAGCTATTTGGATCTGACCTCACGGAGCTGATTGCCAAAGCAAAGGCAAAAGAAGCAGCTTTACCACAGCGAAGAACTGTGACTTCTACGCCTGGCAGACCTGGTGCCAGTAATGGTCGACGGTCCTTTCGGTCCAGGGGACGATTCGGTCAGCCCTCTTGGGGTCTGGTCGTCCCTCTTTTTCGGGAAAAAAGACCACTCAGAAATCCCGCACTCCCTGGAAACAAAGTTTCCGTCATGACAAGAGGGAATCTGACAAAAAGCCCGCTAAGGCGGATTGACGCCAGGGTCCCGCTCGAGGGCTCTCGAGTGGGGGGTCGCCTGCTCCAATTCAAATTGACCTGGGTTTCCCGTGTCCCAGACTCCTGGGTGACGCGGGTTGTGTCGGCAGGCTATTTCATAGAGTTTTCTTCCCGACCCCCGAACAGTTATTGCCAATCTCGCATCCCGTCAGAGCCCGAGCTATGTGCCGCTTTACTGCAAGAAGTCGAAGTTCTTCTGCAGAAGGGTGTGGTGGTACCGGTTCCACCAGAGGACAGGGGAAGAGGATTTTATTCCAATCTTTTTGTGGTCCCCAAAAAGGAGGACAAGTTTCGCCCCATCCTGGATCTCAAAAGATTGAATCGGCATGTCCACACCCGAAAGTTTCGCATGGAATCGCTTCGTTCCGTGGTGGCAGCCTTGTCGCAGAACGACTTTTTGGTGTCAATCGACATTCGCGACGCCTACTTACACGTTCCAATCGGAAGGGCTCACCAACGTTACCTTCGTTTTGCCATAGGGAAAGATCATCACCAATTTGTGGCCCTGCCTTTCGGTTTGGCCTCAGCGCCCAGAGTTTTTACAAAAATTCTGGCGCCTCTCATGGCGATTCTACGAAGACAGGGAGTCACGATCCTTCCTTATGTGGACGACCTTTTGATTGTGGCGCCCTCAAAGGAGGAGGCGGTGACGGCTCGCGACCTATCACTTCAGCTCCTGGAGGACTTCGGGTGGCTGGTCAATTGGGAGAAGTCGTCTCTGGAACCGTCACAATCAATCCTGTTTTTGGGGATGCATTTCGACACGGTACGAGCAGTGGTGTCCCTGCCTCCAGACAAGCAAGCATGTCTCCTTCGGCATGCACGGGTGATGAAGTCTTCAAAGACAATGTCCCTTCGGAGATGTATGCGCCTTCTGGGGTTGATGGTGGCTTCAATGGAAGCACTTCCGTTTGCCCAATTTCATTCCAGGGCTCTCCAAAAGTTCATTCTGAACCACTGGGATCGGTCGCAGACCTCACTGGATTGCAGTGTTATCATCTCTCACAAAGTACGAGAGTCTCTAGGATGGTGGATCCGTCCGAAAGAGTTATCCCTGGGGAAGTCTTTCCTTCCTCCAAAGTGGTCTGTCATAACCACCGATGCCAGCCTGACAGGCTGGGGGGGTGTTTGGAACGATCTCTGGACTCAGGGAGTATGGTCGTCGGAAGAGTCTGTTTTTGCCGATCAACATCCTCGAATTGAGGGCGATTTTCCTTTGCCTCCAACACTGGACGGTCCCTTTAAGCGGTCTGCCTGTCCGAGTGCAGACAGACAATGCGACGGCGGTCGCATATATCAATCACCAAGGCGGGACAAGGAGTTCCAGACTCATGGTGGAGGTATCTCGGATCCTGATATGGGCAGAGACCAGAGTGCCAGCTATCTCTGCGATCCACATTCCAGGAGTTCAGAATATCACGGCGACTTTCTAAGTCGCGAGAAGATGGATCCCGGAGAATGGAGTTTTCATCCGGAGATTTTTGCACTGCTGTGCTCCCGTTGGGGAACTCCCCAAGTGGATCTGATGGCATCCAGGTTCAATGCCAAGTTGCCGACATTCATGTCCAGGTACAAGGATCCGAAGGCTGTGGCGGTGGATGCTCTGGTGGCTCCGTTGGACCAATTCGAGCTGATCTATGTGTTTCCGCCGATATCCTTACTGCCTCTGGTTCTCCGTCGGATCAGACTGGAGAGAATCTCGGCTATAGTGATAGCCCCAGATTGGCCAAGGAGAACGTGGTTCTCGACTCTGGTGTCACTCCTGGCGGCACCGCCAGTTCCACTTCCTCTTCGCCCGGACCTGTTAACCCAAGGGCCCGTTCGTCATCCGGACCTGAAGTCTCTGCGTTTGACGGCGTGGCTCTTGAGACCGAAATATTGACCCGTCGAGGTTTTTCAGCCGAAGTCATTGCCACTTTACGAGCGGCCAGAGTCCGGCTACTACTAGAATTTACCACAAGACTTGGGAAGCCTTCTTTTCGTGGTGTTCGGGTTCCTCAAGGAATCCGAGGATTTTTTCCATTCCCAATTTGTTGGCTTTCCTGCAATTTGGACTGGACAAAGGTTTGGCAGTTAGCACCCTGAGGGGTCAGGTTTCTGCTCTGTCCTTGCTGTTCCGAAAGGCTATCGCCTCGCGTAGGGACGTGCGTTCCTTTTTTCGCGGAGTAACCCGCCAGTTTCCACCGCGTAGGGCGCCTGTGTCTCCTTGGCGTCTCAATCTTGTTTTGGAGGCTCTTCAACACGGGCCTTTTGAGCCTATGGACTCTGTTAGTCTTTCTTTGCTCTCTTGGAAGGTTGCCTTCCTAGTAGCGGTCACTTCTTTGAGAAGGGTTTCTGAGTTGGCGGCTCTTTCTTGCTCGCCTCCCTTCCTGGAGTTTCACCCGGATCGTGTAGTGCTACGCACACGGAGCGACTTCCTACCTAAGGTGGTGTCGCAATTTCATGTTAACCAGGATATTGTGTTGCCTTCTCTTTGTCCGAGTCCAAGGAATGTGAAGGAACGGGCCTTGCACGCATTGGATTTGGTGCGGGCTTTGAAGTTTTATTTGACTGTTACTCAAGGTTTTCGGAAGTCGGACTCTCTGTTTGTGATTCCAGCAGGTCGTCGACGTGGTCAACGAGCTTCCAAGGACTCTATAGCTCGTTGGATTCGGTCGGCCATTGTAGAAGCGTACCGACATTAAGGGCGAACCTTACCCGATTAAGGTTCGAGCTCACTCCACGAGGGCTGTGGGCTCGTCATGGGCCTTCCATCAAGGGGCCTCGGCAGCTCAGTTCTGCAGGGCGGCTACCTGGCGCTCTGTCCACACTTTTACGAAATTTTATAAGGTGGACGTTAGTGCTTCCGCTGATGCAGCCTTGGGACGTAGAGTCCTACAGGCGGCGGTAGTTTAAAGTTTCCTTTAACCTGTTTTTTAGCGCTAGTTGCGCAGTTTTCTTAGGTTGTTGGGTTCTGCCGTTTCTGTTTTTTTTCCCACCTTATATTTTTGGACTGCTTTGGGACGTCCCACTAGTTATGACTAGTGTGTCTCCTTTCCTTCCGTTCTGCTGCTGAAAGACGGATTTTGGTAAGAACTTACCTGTAAAATCCTTTTCAGCAAAGGAAGGAAAGGAGACACAGCTCCCTCCCTTGGCAGAAGTGTGTTGTTGTATTACAGATGCGGCGTGACCCTTCTCTGATAACAGTTATCTGGGTCGAGGTCGACGCGCTACGGCTCTGTTCCAGCATCGCCAGCTCATTGCAGTGGTCAGGTCCAGTGAGTAGTACCTGGAACTGTGTGTTTTTTTTACCTAAATGCATGCATAACCTGTACTCTTGTGTTTTTTGTCTCTGAAGTCCTTCAGAAGGGGTTATGTTGCTTCCGCTGGTGATATTGCTCTTCCTTAAGCTTGTGTACAACTGGAGAGTGAGTAGGAGGAGCCCGAGCTGGAGGGGCCGGTCAACACTCTTTTTTAATCTGAGGTGTCTATCCCATCTGGGCTCCGCCTACCCACTAGTTATGACTAGTGTGTCTCCTTTCCTTCCTTCGCTGAAAAGGATTTTACAGGTAAGTTCTTACCAAAATCCATCTTTTGAGCCTATGGACTCTGCTAGCTTTTCTTTGCTATCTTGGAAGGTTGCCTTTCTAGTGGCGGTTACCTTTTTGAGAAAGGTTTTTCTGAGTTGGCGGCTCTTTCTTGCTTGCCTCCTTTCCTGGAGTTTCACCCGGATCGCGTAGTACTTCGCACACGAGGCGACTTCCTACCTAAGGTGCCCTCGCTCTGTCCGGAGCCGAGGAATGCGAAGGAACGGGCCTTGCACAAATTGGATTTGGTGCGGGCTTTGAAGTTCTATTTGTTTATTACTCAAAATTTTCGGAAGTCGGAACTCTCTGTGATTCCAGCAGGTCGTCAGCGTGGTCAACGAGCTTCCAAGGACTCTATGGCTTGTTGGTTTCGGTCGGCCTTTTTAGAGGCTTACCGACTTAAAAGCGAACCTTGCCCGATTAAGATTCGAGCTCACTCCACGAGGGCTGTGGCTTCCTCGTGGGCCTTTCATCAAGGGGCCTCGGCAGCTCAGCTCTGCCGAGCGGCGTCCTGGCGTTCCGTCCACACGTTTATAAAGTTTTATAAGGTGGACGTCAGTGCTTCCGCTGCTGCGGCCTTAGGACGTAGGGTCCTGCAGGCGGCTGTAGTTTAAAGTTCTAGTTAACTTGTATTTGGCGCCTGTTGCGCTTTTATCTAGGTTGTTGGGATTCTGCCTATTTTGGTTTTTTTCCCACCCTTAATTTTTGGACTGCTTTGGGACGTCCCACTAGTAATGACTAGTGTGGCTCTCTTCCTTCCATCTTCTGCTGAAAGACGGATTTTGGTAAGAACTTACCTGTAAAATCCTTTTCAGCGAAGGAAGGAAGAGAGACACAGATCCCTCCCATGGCAGAAGTGTGGTGATGTTTTCAGATGCGGCGTGACCCTTCTCTGATAGCGATTATCTGGGCTGAGGTCGACGCGCTAAGGCTCTGTTCCAGCATCGCCAGCTCATCGCAGTGATCAGGTCCAGTGAGTAGTACCTGGAACTGTGTGGTTTTTTGCCTACATGCATGCATAACCTGTATTCTTGTGTTTTTTTTCTCTGAATTCCTTCAGAAGGGGTTATGTTGCTCCGCTGGTGATATTGCTCTTCCCTAAGCTTGTGTACAACTGGAGAGCTGAGTAGGAGGAGCCCGAGCTGGAGGGGCCGGTCAACACTCTTTTTAATCTGAGGTGTCTATCTCATCTGGGCTCCGCCTACCCACTAGTAATGACTAGTGTGTCTCTCTTCCTTCCTTCGCTGAAAAGGATTTTACAGGTAAGTTCTTACCAAAATCCGTCTATAATTGTGATAAATAATATTTTTTTTCCTTGGTCTAATAATGGTTTCTTTTCTAGACCGGATCCCCTCTGATTTCTTTCCCATTTCCTTGCTCTTTATTCATTGTGAGTTTAAGATTTTCTCGAAAGGCCGAGGTGTTGAGAGTTGACCTAAGTTTTTTCAATACGAATATCCTATCAGGCCTTTGTAAAGTATACTGCAGTGTTTACTGTGCTGGATGTGATGACAGGGCCAAGTAAACTAGACCAATATTGTAGTAATGTTTAAAATAACATTTTTTCCCCCTTTTGCATTTAGCACCTGATTTCTTCCATAGCTATAGTGAGCATTTCACAAAATGATAAAAAATCAAAAAAGCGAGTTTTTTGGAAAAAGTACCATAGTTACGGTAACTAATAAAGTAATATATTAGCTTCAATGTGCAGACATAAAGGAGCATTCTCAACATTAGTAGTTATCTATCAGAACTACTTGGACCCCTCTGACCCCAAGAAAGGGACATTAAAATTCCCCATCTGAACGGAGCAGCAGCCAGACGTGGGCATCACCACCCCTGCATTTCTATGGGACTGCTGGATATAGTTAAGACAGATGATAACGTCTAGTGTGAATAACCCTTTAAAGGGGTGTTCTCAAGTTTGAAAGGGGGTCCAACTGCTGGAAACTCCACCAATCCCGAGAACCAGGGACCTGAACAGCCCCATGTGAATGGAGCAATGGTCGACCATTCGTACTGCTGCTCCGTTCATTGTTGATTAGATCGTTGCAGATAGGGGTTTGCTGCTCTCGGCAGGTCTTTGGCAGTCTCATAAGAATGAATGGAGTGGAGGTGCTCATTTAAAGCCCTGGTTCTCAGGATTCGTGGGAGTCCCAGCCATTGACCCATCTCCCCAGCAATCGGATAAGGGATAGCTTTCAAACTTTAGAATACCCATCTAAAAGGGGTTGACTGATACATAGATGACTGCTTGGTCTGGATGTCAAAATGGCAGCTAACGCCTGTGATTGGCTGCAGTGGTTAGATGACTAGACCAGCATGTAATTGGTTGTTTCTTTTGATGATGTGCTATTCTATTCACCAATAACGGGCTGTAGTGGTCCTCTGACATCCTATTATTCGTTCCTTCTTCCAAAGTGGCCTGCACTGGATTTTCAAGGGTGACAGAACCGGAGTATGCCTCCATTTGTTATTTTGTGCCTAAGAAAAAATTGTTTTCAACATCGTTCAACCTGTTTAAAGACCATTCGACCGACCTATTGGCTTCCCTAGTAAACCATATTAAACTTAAAGAGGTTGCCCACTACTTTTTTCATTGATGACCTATCCTTAGGATACGTCATCAGTGTCTGATCGGTCGGGGTCCAACACCCGGCACCCCCGCCGATCAGGTGTTGTCGGTGTCAGCAGCGTTCGCCGGCTGAAACTGCTTGATTGTGGAGCTGCTCAGTCTCCTGATAGTGGCTCCGGCAGGGTACTACACATTCGCCTCTTATTCAAATCAATAGGAGGCAGATGTGTAGTTCCCCGCCGCCGCCACTATCAGAAAGCTGAGCCGTTCCGACCTCCGCCTTCACCGAGAAAAGCTGATTGGCGGGGGTGCCGGGTGTCGGACCCCGACCGATCAGACATTGACAAGCCTATCCTAAAGAGGGTCATCAATGAAAAAGTAGTGGCAACCTCTTTAAAGGATACTTCCATGTGGCTATGTTTATTTGGATTTATTCTTCATTATTTCAGAATTTTTTATTTCTACCTCTCGTGTTTTTACAGATCTATTCTTATTAATTGTGATTTTGCACAGAAAGTGAACACCTTCTGCATTTTCCATCTTTGGTGGTGATGAATGACTTTCTGCAGAGTATAATGCTCGCTTTCATCCTGCCCTTCACCATTGACACCTATGGTTGGTATTTAGTGTTGATTGTTTTTTCTTTCTCGCTGCACTGCCGGGCTTGCGGTATTGTTTTACTTCATTGATTGCTGAAATGACATTTCCTGCCTGTTGGCAGAGGAGAAGCTCGTTCAATGGCAGCTATTGTTCTATTCTTGTTAAATCTGTTTGACTAATGGTTTGGAGAGAGTGCCAGCCGAATAAAAGTGACAACGCTGTCATCAGCCAAGAGCCAAATATAAGAGGAGGTGGAACATGATCAAGTGTAATCTCCAGCGAGGGATAGCGATGGAAAGTCTCATTTTGTTGTATCCATAAGAAATTCCAGAACTCTATGACTTTGTGTCTGATCGTATCTAGCCCTTTCTAATAAAGAAGTTTAGGGTCACTGCAGATTATACACTTTGTTGCTCTTGTAGACGGAGGCACAACGGGAATTCCAGCTTCCTGCCATCATTTTGGTAGTAGTGCTATGTGACTGAGCTAAGGAGTTTATTATTCTACCTAGGCACTCCTATTTGTAAAACCTGTATTCCCCGGGCTGCAGTTTGTTTTAAAAAATGCAATCTGGTATTTACTCACCCTCCCCTGGTCCAGCACGGAGTCTCCGCCGCTGCAGGGCTGACTTCACTTCGACACCGCTGCAGCCAATCAGCGGCTTTGAGATGTTTCTTTCGTCAAATTGGTCAAAACTGCTGAGCTCAGTTATTGCAGTTCTGTCGATGTCACCTCAGCGCTGCAGGCAATAAGAGTCAACAGGAGCCGCGGCGGTGACACAGCCCTGAACCTGGGATGGTAAGTAAAGCACAGTTCGTTTATAACTGCACCAGAGGGGGTCAGAGGTTTTTTGAATCCAGAAAACCCCTCTAAATCCTCATGGGCTGAAGTTTGAAGCTTGGCTATTTTCTGCATAAAATGCCCCCTAATTTGGAAGCTTAAAAGTTACAATAAGGAGAGGGGGTTAGTCATCTTTTCCCTCCACCTCTCGTCTTAAGGCCCCATACACATTAGACTAATGTCGGCGGAACCCGTTGATATTGACGGATTCAGCCGACGATCTAATGTCTATGTGTGCACCGGACTGCCGATTGCAATGTTCTCCCAGACATCAGCTGCCGTAAGACGTGTCATTTGGAGGCTTTGTGGTAGAGAACACAGGAGCGCTTGGTGGAGGATATTTCGGTATGGGAGTATGGATGAGATGGCTGTGGAAGCATCGTTCGGCCCGTGGCCATCTGACGTCTATGGCCAGCTTTAGTCCCATTCCAGGACTGCTATTCTGCTGATCTGTGATTTTACTGTGTGCGTCCTAAAAGGAACAAAGTCTAATCTTCTAGCATTGTATAGCTCCTAGGATTTGTCACTCCATTCAGTGCACTGGTCTTTTACAGTATATATTGTTACAGGGGTCGTGCGACCTTATGATGTCGATGACCTATCCTTAGGTCTTGTGCTCATGACTGTATTTTCCGTCCAAGTGTAGTACGACCATGTTAGTCTAAGAGGACGTGCACATGTCCAATTTTTTTTTTAACCTTGGAGAGAGTGTCTAAAGAAAAAATTGCAGCATGCTCGATTTTCAGTTAATATTCTATCACACTCAGCCTTGCAAGTCAACAAGTCCATGGAAAACACCGGACTGCACTCAGATGACATGTGAGTGTAGCCTGATTTCCACAGACTGACAGAATGAAGAAGACTTAGACATTTTTTTCCATCCTCTCCTTATCTGATAAAATCTGATCACACTCTGATCTTCTCAGAGTGCGAATTGCATTATCGGCCCAACTCTCTCAGATGAGAGAAATACCAGGGCTGTGGAGTCGGTAAGCCAAACCTCCGACTCCAACTCCCGACTCCTCATTTCCCATGACACCGATTTCGACTCCATGACTCCGACTCCCTCATACATGTCTCATGTTTAAGTTATAAATTTACTGCAGTACAACGGTAACATCAGGCTTTTAATCATTATTATGATACATAATCAAGCCATTTAGATAGAACATAAAATATATTTGTTGGAATACAACTTTAGAACAAAATTTTTTTTTCATATTTACAATTTATTATACACTATGCAGTAAGTGGGAAAAAACAGTTTTCAACAAAAATGTACTGAATCGCATTTGTGCAGTCTATAAATTTGTTCTGAGAAATAGTATCGCCTCCATCAGATCCTCCTTCATAGATGACCTCAAATCTGACCTAATTATTTTAAGGCTAGAGAACAACCTCTCTACACTGGGTTGGTGGCAAAGCAGTAACCATGTGGGCAACATCACTAACAATTTCCAGGTATAAAGGAATTGCCTCGTGCACAGTCAGTTTTGATGAACGATTGAACTCTTCTACTTCTTTGAGAGCAAGTGAAAAATTTTGCTGAAATATGGTCAATCTGTTTTCTATGAGAGTGGAATCTTTTTCCCTGCAGCAACGCTTTGCCTGCTCCATGTCGTCCAAATACTTGTCGAAATCAAACTCCTCATCTGATGAGAATGAAGGAACGGCAGCAGCAGCACTGGCATGACCCGAGTCCCCTTGCTCTTGGCCGTCTTGTAGCCCAATCATTCTAACAGCTGCCTCAATCAAAGCTTCTTTTCCTTCAGTAAGCTGTTGATCATCCAGCAATAAACGATGACTCGGGTCCACATAAACAGCTGCCAGAAGAATTTTATTTTCTAATAGCAGTGTCTCTCTCCGTTTCATTGAAGCAGCAATGCCCTCTGCGATTAAACCTCTTTGGGACAGGCAAAACAACAAGTTCTTCCACTCCTTTATAAAAATGCCAGGAGTTAAATCCTCAGCTTGCAACTTTTTAGTAAATGGGTGATGAAGCAATTCCTTCAATTCAGCCACCTGTGTCCATTGACCTTCATGTAGTGTTACCTGAGGGTTGGCCATATCTACAAGGAAGAGTTTCAGTTCAAGCAATCGCTCAATCATTAAATAGGTGCTGCCCCACCGAGTGGCTTGATCCACAATTGTCCATTTTCCACCACGTCTCTTCAAGCTGGAATCAATTTTAGGGGTTCTGGCAGCAATAGCCAATTTACTCACTTTGCTAATCAAAGTTCCAGCATGTCTCTCTTGCAGACTATCTCTTATTGCCAGCTGCAGCGTGTGCACAACACAGCGCAGTGATGAATAGGAAAGAGGTGTGAAGCAGCTTCAACAAGATCATCTAGTTGTAAAGAACAATTTTGCTGCTCTTCTGTAGTAATATCTGTTTGTTCCCCCATTATGGGAACAGGACTGTGGCCTTCCATCTCCAACATACTGAATGTGAAATGTTCTTCTAGCTGCTGTTCACCTTCATTATTCTCATTCATCAGTTTAATTGTACTTATCATGTTTGAAGCATTATCAGTTACAATAGCAAGAACCTGTTCTTTTTTGAGTTCATAATCTTGCAGAACTTTTTCCACTAAGGTCTGGAGAAACTGGCTGCTGTGATGAGTTTTAGTATCTTTTACTGCCAGTGTCTTAGTAACAATTTTTTTGTTGTCACAAACATATCGAACGTTGATAGCAAAATTCAGTGGAAATAGTTCACTCTGTGACGTGTGCAGGCATCCATTTTAAGAAATGCAAAGCGTCTCTTGAGAGTCTATTTAAGATCTTCCTTTTGGTTAAGGGCTTCTTCAATCACTAATTTTCTAATACTTTCTCTTTCCAGAGAAACACCAAGTTTGCGAGCCATTTCTCCATTAAGAGCTGTAAAAGCTGGTCGTGCACATAATGATAATGGTACACTGCCCTTCTCAACAAGCTGGATGAGCTGTCTTTTAAACACATCTGCTGTCATTGTTACAGTAACTTTGTCACTTACAAAATATCTTGTAACTGACGTTTGAGACGCTCTTTCCTCCTCCTTTGCCTGGCAGGAAGTGCTGGTCTCTGGTTTCTTGGTGCTGCTGTGATCTTTTTCAGTCACAGCTTTGTAAACTTCTGGATGGCAGCATTGTAAATGTCTTTTAGATTGGAAGCTCTTGAAGGAGCATTTTTACCACTCCCTGAGTATGCACTGATTTTGGCATCACAGCATTTGTTTTCATCTGGGTCGCTTATACACTGACACACAAAATGTTTCTTATCTTGAGTCACTGTGAATGCTCAAATACAGCTGACTTCATTAGATGCTTCTTAAGGGTATGCCACACTAAGCGAGATCGCTAGCGAGATTGCTAACGAGATCGCTACTGCGTCACCATTTATGACGCAGTAGCAATCTCTGTTAGCGACTTAGCTGTATGATTCCAAACACAACTCATCAGCGATCTGTGATTCCAAACACAACTCATCAGTGATCTGTATAACGACCTCTGCGGTCGTTGGGAAAAACTAGTCCCACCTGCGAAGCTGGTGAAGTCATTCATAAAGGGTGTCACACTCAGCGATTCAGGCTCACCAGCGGGACACCAACGACCAAAAAACGGCTCAGAACGTTCATAAGCGATCAGCGACATCTCAGCAGGGGCCACATCACTGCTACATGTCACACACAGCTAAGTCGCTAACGAGATCGCTACTGCGTCATAAATGGTGATGCAGTAGCGATCTCGTTAGCGATCTCTCTAGCGATCTCGCTTAGTGTGGCATACCCTTTAGACATTTTGTAATTATGTAAATTTGCTCTCAAAATAATTTTGTCCTGTAAAAAAATAAAGTATACTGTAATTCTTGCAAGAATAGGGAATCATGCACTTTATAATTTGGGATAGAAATAAAACAATCTTTGCATAAATCAGTAGGACAGATGATAAGTATAAAGTTTGTAAAATGTGTTGTTAAATAGCTTTACTCTGAACTTTCAATGTCAGGCTTGTCTCAGGGTACAGCTCACTAAATGCTTCACATCATATTTCTTCACAGTCTATGAAGAGGGGAGGAGGGAGGGAGCATGTTTGTGCTGAATTGCATTCCAGAACACACACACAAATATATATGTACTCATCGAACCTGTTACTGTATTTCCGAATTTGAGATGTTCGAATACATTTTTTCCCCTTATATTCTATGTATAGAGTATATAAGTCTATTCACAGTCTATTCACAGTCTATGAAGAGGGGAGGAGGGAGGGAGCCTATTTGTGCTGAATTACATTCCAGAACACACACACAAATATATATGTACTCATCGATCCTGTTACTGTATTTCCAAATTTGAGATGTTCGAAAACATTTTTTCCCCTTATATTCTATGTATAGAGTATATAAGTTATTAGAGCATCTAATTTCTCCAAACATGAGCTAAGAGGAAAAACAAACTAAAACATCAAACATACAGAGACAACATATACTGGACTATTGATTTATGTACAGTTTCTTGAGAGTTTAGATATGCTTTAAGAAGTACTTACCTTTTAATCCTGCTTTCATGTTCACTCCAGAAATTCTGAGATGAATGTAGGCTTTCCTTCCCTGTGTGTTTGTCATTTTCCCCTTATCTGTACAGGAGGAGCTTCACTACTTCTCATGAACATAAACTGCAGCACAGATTCATCTCCGCTAAAAGTCTAGACCTTAAGGGTATGCCACACTAAGCGAGATCGCTAACGAGATCGCTAACGAGATCACTAAAACGTCACTATTTAGCGATCTCGTTAGCGACCTCGTTGTGTGTGGCATGTAGCAACGATGTGGCCCCTGCTGTGATGTCGCTGATCGTTCACTAGCGTTCTGGACCGTTTTTTGATCGTTGGCGTCCCGCTGGTGAGCCTATATCGCTGTGTTTGGCACCTTTTGCGAACGACGAGCGACCTCGTTTGTGACGCATATGACTGTTTTTAGTGTCACGGAGTGGATCGCAATATCTGTTAGTTCTCTTTTGCGTCACAGAGAGGATCGCAGAAGTTGCAAAGCAGGCTAGCAGGATGCAGAGAGCAGGAGCGATGCTGGAAATTCCTATGAATCAGAAGCGCTCAGTACATGCTGACAGATCCTAACGACCGCCAAAGTCGTTAAAGAGATCGCTGACCGCTGATGAGTCGTTTATGAGATCTCCTGTTTGGCAGCTACTAGCGACCTAAAAGAGATCACACCAATGATCTCGTTAGCTTGCGTCGTTATCGAGATGCTAACGAGATCGCTAAGTGTGGCAGTACCATTAGATCAGGAATAGGACAGACATTTATAGGATATTTCATAACTTTCCCAAATTATTATGAAAAAAACATTCCCCTCAAACTGCATTGAACTACTGTACCCAATTTATTGTATATTTTAGGAGTCGGAGTCGGTCAATTTTATTCCGACTCCATCAAAATGGGCTCCGACTCCACAGCCCTGGAGAATACACAGGTGTGTGACCCCATCCTTAGGATAAGTCGTAAATATCAGATTGATACCCATTCCGATTAGGCAGCTGTTTTCAGCTTTCACAGGTGTAAGCAGTGATTGGGAACAGCACAGCTCTATACACTGCTTAGGGGCAGTTGCCAGGACCCCTTTTAGGCTGTGGTGTCAAAAGGGGCCACAGGGATCTCTGATGTAGGAAAGACACTAGTATTATAAATGGCACACCTAGGGATGCATATTTTTCTTAGTATTCCAGTAATTTTTTTCTAAATAGGAGCTGAGCTGCAGCACCTGTGTACCCCAGTTTGTAAAAAGCCAAGGTGTCCACCTCTGTATACATCCATCTGCATAGCTGATGGGTGAGGTTGTTGGATATCAGACCCTAACCGATCTGATATTGATGACCTCTTCAAAGGATAGGTCATCAATATATTACCCCTTTAATTAGCTACAGCCTTCTTTACTCACATAATATAGTTCACCCCTTCACCCCACTTTGTGACATAAGTTCTGTAGGTTGATTCTCATTGCTTATATCATATAAATATATATATATATATATATATATATATATTGTCTAATTTTCCTGAAGTTTACACCAAGTCTGTCTGGAAGGTATAAGAGGTAACCATAATTGGTGTGTGGTGGCCTCTCGGACCGTATGCTTGCAAAGAAGATTAAAGCGTAGCATCAGGATCACGGATGTCCCTATGATAACTTACACATTCCTCCGGCATCGTTATCCTCATGTGACCCACGGTTTTTGCTTGGTATGTCTACACATATGGTACATAAAAAGAAATGAATTTCATAAACCCCAGAAATACTTCAGCACATTTTTATAAGCGAGCTCAGATATTCCCGGCTGCATTGTCTTCTGTATAAAATCGTGGAATTTTGTAATTACAAAGTTACTCCTGAAAAGATAAAAGTTCTTGTAATTACAGTGATGTGCGCAGCTTCGCCGCTTTGTATTTTACTATTCACATTAATAAAAATTGGTACAGACAGACCCAAATCTTCAATTTGGTAAAAAAAAAACAAAACCTTCAATTACCTAGAAGAACACTTTGATGTAATAAATATATATTGTAGCGCATGCAGTCTAATGCCAGCACACCGCAGTGTACTCACATACTGTAACGCATGCTGTCTAATGCCAGCACACCGCAGTGTACTCATATACTCGTATACTGTAATGCATGCTGTCTAATGCCAGCACACCGCAGTGTACTCGTATATATTGTAACGCATTCATTTCCTATGGGACTTGCGGACATGTGCGGCACTTGCGGTTTTGCCGCGATCCAGCAAATGCGGTACTTGCAGCATCGGAAATAAATGCTGCTAGCAGTGTTTTTTTTGTCTCACCGCAAGTGCCGCACATGTCCACAAGTCCCATAGGGAATGAATGAGGCCGAACTCCGTGCTGCTGCAAGTGATCGATTACGTGGCAGATGCGGAAAAACTGCTGGATCTGCCGCGAATGGCGAAAATCGCTGATGAGAAAGTAGCCTAAGCAAACCTTTCCATTAGTTGTCATGTGAGAATCTGGTGAATCTCATCCACAGTACATGGTCAGTTGATTCTGCCATGGTTGCAAGGTTTGGCTGACAGATTTTTAAAGAGAACTTGTCTGTCGATTCATTCTACGAAAACCACGGGCAGCATCACTCAGACTGCAGATAGGTAAGTTTATCTCTGGAATGTTCTGACGTTTCAGAGAGAATAGTTTGAAGAGCTGGATGGGTAATTTAGTGAGAGAACTGACTAATCTGTTGCTATCGTCTGTGGGCTTCTCGCTGCATGTCTCTAGTCTAGATGATTATCAGGTATCTCTACAGTGTGTTCATAGGAAGAGATGTCTATCCACTAAAGACAAGTGTGGGGAGAAGTCCTCTGGGGGCAGCACTGGACTAGTCACTTCTCTCCCTATGGTCCCTGGCTAGCTTTTCAAACTGTGCTTCAACTATGCAGTCAGGCTCTGTGATCCAAGCTGTCCATGGCTTGAACAGCTAGAACTATGTGACAGATTCCCTGTGAGGGTCAAGCACATGGCAAGTGGTTGATTATGGCATTTCTGACGATGGCACCTGGGCAAGGAGGGATGGGGAGACACACCGACGATGGCACCTGGGCAAGGGAGAGGGTGGAGATACACCGACGATGACACCAGGGCAAGGGAGGGGGGAGCACACCGACGACACCCAGACAAGGGAGGGGGGGACACACCAATGATGGCACCTGGGCAAGGGAGGGAGGGACACACAGACGATGGCACCTGGGAAAGGGAGGGAGGGGAGAATCACAGACGATGGCACCTGTGTAAGGGAGGGAGGGGATGACACACCGACGATGGCACCTGGGCAAAGGAGGGAGGGGGAGACACACAGACGATGGCACCTGGGCAAAGGAGGGAGGGGGAGACACACAGACGATGGCACCTGGGCAAGGGAGAGAGGGGGAGACACATCAACGATGACACCCGGGCAAGAGAGGGGGGTTTCACCGTTGATGACACCCGGGCAATGGAGGGGGGGCACACCGACGATGGCACCCGGGCAAGGAAGGGGGGGAGGACACCAATGGCACATGGGCAAGGAAGGTGGGGGACACCAACGGCAACCGGGCAGGGACTCCACACGATGAGGAAGTACAGGCGGCCGGTTTCCTGATTGCTTCTGACATGACTAGAGCTGGAAGGTTTGCAGAAGTTGCTGAGGATAAGTGAATAGTGACTGTAGCCCTCTCACAGATGCAGCTTCCCCTGCACAGCCTGGGAAATCTGTCTGGCTGCCGTTGAGACATCCTCTGCCTCCGATGCTTGCCAGGAATTTCTGCTTTTCGCCCAGCCCTTTCTCTTCTCAGTCACTATCCGTGTTCTGCGCCTGCTCATCCATGGTGAGCTCCGTCTTCTTCCTCATCGCCTTCTCTCAATCAACCTGTGCGGGCAGAGCAATGACAAACGTGACCCTCTGCTCTGGTCTGGAGCAGCGGAGGTAACGCCAACCACAAGCCCCGCAGAGTCCCTGCAGACACTCCCATGTCAGTCACTCCATGCTGCCGCCGTGAGCTCGTCCAGTCTCGGCCCTCACTTTGTGTCACCTTCCTGGCCAGGTGTCTTTTCTGCTTCCCGCCCCCGCTGCCTTTCAATCACTTGTTTCTCACTGCAGGCAGCAAAACTTTTTCTTACGGAGCCATCACCGAGAGCTGCGGAGTGCGCAGGCGCCGCATGGCCGATTTATATTAAAAAACACCGGAAAGGGGCAGGGAGGCTGTGTGTCCCGCCCATGCCAGGGCTCACAGTCAGAGTGGGGGTCACACCAGCAATGCTCGTACTCGGTGAGGTCAGCCACACATTCTCCCCCAGTGTCCGTGCTGTGTAATGAGGGTGTGCAGCAGCCGGAAGACTGAGGTGGGTGAGCGGGCCGACCCCGGACTTAAAAAAAAAAATAAAAAATCTTGCTCAGGTGCCGCCTCCCTGCACCCTGGCGCCCTAGGCACGTGCCTTTAAGTGCCTAGTGGCAAATACGGCCCTGCCTGCAACAAGCAATTTCAGAGCGATTTCCAAGTAGTTCTTCTAAATCAATAAGTTGGTATCAATTCAAAAGAGAAATCTCTAAGGCTGGTTTCACACGTTGGACATTCATGGTATGAGCATGGACCTCTTTGTGTGGACCAACTGCTGGTTCCTGATCCGAACTTAAGAGCTCTATGAGGCTGTTGCGTTTGGGTTAGGAGACTTGCAGCCGATCTGTATTCGGACCGTGAATGGTGGACGTGAAATCAGGTTATGACTGATTTTTCTGTCATGAGCAGCATAAAGTCTGTGTAGCCCTAACCTGTGTAGCCCGTGTACAACCTGTGTTTTGGTAGGTGCTTGATGCTTTTCATTGGTAAATCTGGCCATGGTACAAGCTACTATTGAGGGCAATTGTTATTATAATAGCCACTTAACGACAAACTCTACATGTCAAGATCCCGTCTGGGTTGGAGCCGATGTTACTGCAAACACTAGGGGAAGCAGAGGCAGGTAGCGTAGTCAGGTGGCAGCCGGAGGTCGGTACACAGGAAAGCAGTGTTTGTAGCAATGGATCAGGCGGATAACGTAGTCAGGTGGCAGCCGGAGGTCGGTACACAGGAAAGGCAGTTCGGTAACAGAGGAGCAGGCAGATAACGTAGTCAGGTGGCAGCCGGAGGTCGGTACACAGGAGAGCAGTGTTTGTAGCAATGGATCAGGCGGAGAGCGTAGTCAGAAGGCAGGCCGAGGTCGGTTCACAGGAGAGCAGTGTTTGTAGCAATGGATCAGGCGGAGAGCGTAGTCAGAAGGCAGGCCGAGGTCGGTTCACAGGAGAGCAGTGTTTGTAGCAATGGATCAGCAGGAAACGCTTGACTAAAGGCTTGGAGCTCAATAATCTCGCAATGACACACCCACAGGGCCAGGTTTATATAGGGTGTGTAATTGGCAATCAGAGGCCCAATCAAAAGAGCACTAGGTGTAGCCAATCAGGAAGAACAGTCAATGGTATCTGGGTTCAGCAAGGAACTTTGCAGCCAGCAGAATAGCTCAGATGGTAGAGCTGCTGGCCAGTGGACAAGAGGTACTGGGTTCGACTCCTGACAGTACTCCCCTCCTTCCAGGATGGCCTTTGGACATCTCAGGAGCTGGCCTATCCGGGTACCTCCGATGAAAGGCTCTTGTCAGTCTAGGAGCATGGACGTTGTCCCTTGGTTCCCATGAATTTTCCTCTGGTCCGTAACCCTTCCACTGCACCAGATACTGCAGTTTACCTCTGAATTTTCGGGAGTCCAGAATCTTATCCACAATGTATTCTTCTTCACCACGGATCCTTTCTGGTGGAGGAGGTGGCTGAATTCTTCCTGGAAACGGGTTTTCACAGAAGGGTTTGAGCAAGGATATGTGAAACACTGGATGAATCTTTAGATTGTTGGGAAGTTCCAAACGAAAAGCAACCTGGTTAATTTTTGCAGAAATTTGAAAAGGTCCAATGAATTTCTGACCCAATTTGGAGGATGGCACATGTGTCTTAAGGTTTTTAGTGGACAGCCAAACTTTGTCTCCAACCTGAAGAGCAGGGGGCACTCTCGATGTTTATCTGCTGCTTCCTTATATACTTCCTGGGTCTTGAGTAATATCTCTGATAATTCCTTCTGGGATTCCTGTAATTTTGCAAGCCTGTCATTTACAGCAGGAATGGGAGTGTTCACTGGCAGATTAGGGATAAATACTGGATGTACTCCATAATTAGCAAAAAATGGGGTTTGAGATGTAGCGCTATGTATGGAGTTGTTGTAGGAAAACTCTGCTGTTGGTAAATAGTCCACCCAGTCATCCTGAAGATAGGAAATGAAGCAACGGAGGTATTGCTCCAAAGTCTGGTTCGTTCTCTCCGTCTGGCCATTGGACTGAGGATGGAAAGCGGTAGAAAGATTCACCGTGACTCCCAAGGCTGTACAGAAACTCTTCCAAAATTTTGACGTAAACTGAACGCCTCTGTCAGACACCACGCTGTCAGGAATTCCATGTAACCTGAATACCTCTTTGATTATCAGTTCTGCAGTTTTTTCAGCAGTAGGAATTCCTTCAGTTGGAATAAAGTGGGCCATTTTTGTGAGTCGGTCCACTATGACAAGGATGACGGTCATCTGTTTGGAAGGGGGTAGTTCCACAATAAAATCCATGGAAATAGATCCCCAAGGCCTGGATGGAACTGGAAGTGGTTGCAAGAGTCCTAGAGGAGACGATCGTGGGGTCTTGTTTCGTGCGCATGTTAAACAGGTTGAAACATATTTCCTCACGTCCTTCCTACAATTAGGCCACCAAAAGAAACGAAGTAGTAAGTCTTGTGTTTTTGCAACTCCAGGATGTCCTGCCAGTTTAGAATCATGGACACTTTTGAGGACTTCAAGGCGAGAAGATTCAGGTACATATATTTTGTGTTTCTGCATCCAAAACCCCTCTTTGAATGAAAGATCGACGTCTTCCGAAGGATGGTTAAGGAAAGAGTCCTCTTGATATCCATCTTTAATTCTATTACATAGTCCTCTAGAGTGCAATATTCCCAAAAAATTTTTAGGGCCTAGAATTGTATCGTCATTACTAGACCTCTCCTGAGGTTCCGAACACATCCTGGACAGGGCGTCAGCCTTGCCATTTCTTGAACCAGGCCGGTAAGAAATTATAAAATTGAATCTTGAGAAAAATAAGGCCCATCGTGCTTGTCTTGCAGACAATCTTTTTGCTGTACGGAGGAATTCAAGATTCTTGTGGTCCGTGAGGACAGTCACAGGGTGATTGGCACCTTCCAAAAGATGTCTCCATTCGGAGAAGGCAACTTTAATGGCTAACAGTTCTTTATTACCGATGTCGTAGTTCTTTTCTGCAGATGACATGGTGTGGGAAAGAAACGCACATGGGTGAAGTTGCATTTTGTCCCCAACTCGCTGAGACAGAATGGCTCCCACTGCAGAGTCCGAGGCGTCCACTTCGACAGTAAATGGCAATTCAGGATTTGGGTGTACTAACAATGGAGCAGACGTAAAAAGAGTTTTCAATTTGTCAAAAGCCTCCTGTGCCTCCGGAGACCAGAAAAATGCTTTGGTCTTTTTTGTTAGTGTAGTAATTGGTAGTATGATCCGTGAAAAGTTCTTTATAAATTTTCGGTAAAAATTTGCAAATCCTATGAAACGCTGGACGTCTTTTAAATTTCTTGGAACAGGCCAGTCCACTACAGCATTGATTTTGCCGGGATCCATGCTCAGACCTTCTGGGGATGATATATCCCAGAAATTGGATACTGGTTTGTTCAAACTCACATTTTTCAAGTTTAATGTAAAGATGGTTCTCCTGTAGTCGTTCCAAGACTAACTGGACGTGCCTGCGATGCTCTTCCAAGGTGTCTGAAAATATAAGAATGTCATCGAGATAAGCCACAACGAATTGGTCCAAGAAATCTCGAAATACATCATTAATAAAATGTTGAAAGGTGGCTGGGGCATTGCTAAGACCAAAGGTCATAACCAGAGATTCAAAATGTCCATATCTCGTTCTGAAGGCGGTCTTCCACTCATCTCCTGGGCGAATCCGTATGAGGTTGTAAGCCCCTCTAAGATCCAGCTTCGTAAAGATTTTCGCAGAACGGAGTCTCTCAAATAGTTCAGGAATCAAGGGTAGCGGGTAGCGATTCTTGACAGTGATATTATTCATCTCTCTGTAGTCAATACATGGCCGCAGAGTGGAGTCTTTCTTTTCAACAAAGAACAGGGGTGCCCCAGCTGGAGATGTGGAAGGTCGAATAAAGCCTTTCTCTAAATTTTCATCCAGGAACTTTCTTAATACCTTCAATTCAGGTTCAGAAAGATTGTAAATCCGTCCAAATGGAATGGTTGCTCCTGGCAGCAATTCAATGGGACAGTCGTAAGGACGGTGAGGAGGTAATTGATCTGCTTTCTTCTTACTGCAGACATCAGAGAACTGCTGATATTGAGGTGGTAGTTTCTCTTCCTTCTCATGCGAAATCTCAGAGATTTGGACTTGTTGGAGAACAGGGGGTTCCTTATGACAATTATTCTTACAGTAGTCAGATGGAAAGGTGATGGTCCTTGATGCCCAGTTGATAGAAGGGTTATGGACTGAAAACCAGGGGATCCCTAGAATAACCGGAAATTTCGGAGATGAGATAAGGTGGAAACTGACAGCTTCATGATGATCCGGTTCGATACAAATCTCCAGTTCGATTGTCTCATGCGTGACAGGTCCAGAAGACAAGGGTGATCCATCCACCGTTTCCATTTCAATTGGTGTGGATTTGGTCCTACTGGAAATATTATTATCACGTGTAAATTTTAAGTCCATAAAATTCCCTCCTGCTCCCGAATCCAACAGGGCAGAGCATTGTATTTTTTGGGTGCCCATTACAACCTGAATGGGGATTACAAAATGAGATGATGTAGTATGTATTTTGTCTATTTCTGGCGTTACTGATGAGATAGTCTGCAAGATGGAATCCGACTGCTGAGAAAGGTCCATATTGCTGGCAGACCTGTTGTTGGTAAAGGCTATAGTCCTTTTGTTAGGACAGTTGATGGCATAGTGTCCAGGGTCCCCACAATAGAGGCAGAGATGTTCTGCACGTCGCCTCTCCTTCTCCTGTGCAGAGAGTGGTCTTCGGATGACGTCGATCTGCATCGGTTCAGACACGCCTTGCGTCTTTTCTTGGTGGTCCGATGCTGAAAATGAGAAGCCAGGGCTATTCCCAAGTGCTCGCAGTCTCTCCTTTCTCCTTTCAGTAAGTCTCTGGTCAATCCGGATACATAGTTGAATAAAGTCCTCCAACTGGTCAGGGGTCTCAACCCTGGCAAGCTCGTCTTTCACTGGTTCTGATAACCCTCATCGAAATTGACTTCTCTGGGCCGCTGGATTCCAGGTGGTGTCGGCCACCCAGCGACGGAACTCCGATGTGTATTCCGCAACAGAGCGACGTCCTTGGCGCAAATTATGTAATTTGGTTTCTGCTGTGGCACAGCGGTTTGGGTCATCAAAAACTTGATTCATAGCTGCGGTGAAGGCTTCCAGGTCATTAAGGAGGTCATAGTCCTTTTCTACATAAGGTGAAGCCCAAGCAAGAGCTTCATCCGTCAGGAGATTTATCATGAAAAAAACTTTCTTCCTCTCACTGGTAAAGGGAGCAGGTTGCATCTGGAAGTATATGCGGCATTGATTGAGGAATCCTCGGTACTGCTTGCGATCCCCACTGAACTTTGCAGGCAGCGGCAGCCGCGCGTTTGATTCGGACCCTGAATTGCGCACGTCCAGAAGTTGTTTTTGTAGCTCAATTACTTCCTGTTGTATCGCCGTGAAATCAGTTTGTAACTTGGCATATTTTCCTTGAGAGTCAGTACAAAAACTTTGAAGCTCCGTAACTTGCCGTCTCAGGGTGTTCACAGCGGACTCCATTTTGGCGCGAGATTATTCTGTCAAGATCCCGTCTGGGTTGGAGCCGATGTTACTGCAAACACTAGGGGAAGCAGAGGCAGGTAGCGTAGTCAGGTGGCAGCCGGAGGTCGGTACACAGGAAAGCAGTGTTTGTAGCAATGGATCAGGCGGATAACGTAGTCAGGTGGCAGCCGGAGGTCGGTACACAGGAAAGGCAGTTCGGTAACAGAGGAGCAGGCAGATAACGTAGTCAGGTGGCAGCCGGAGGTCGGTACACAGGAGAGCAGTGTTTGTAGCAATGGATCAGGCGGAGAGCGTAGTCAGAAGGCAGGCCGAGGTCGGTTCACAGGAGAGCAGTGTTTGTAGCAATGGATCAGGCGGAGAGCGTAGTCAGAAGGCAGGCCGAGGTCGGTTCACAGGAGAGCAGTGTTTAGCAATGGATCAGCAGGAAACGCTTGACTAAAGGCTTGGAGCTCAATAATCTCGCAATGACACACCCACAGGGCCAGGTTTATATAGGGTGTGTAATTGGCAATCAGAGGCCCAATCAAAAGAGCACTAGGTGTAGCCAATCAGGAAGAACAGTCAATGGTATCTGGGTTCAGCAAGGAACTTTGCAGCCAGCAGAATAGCTCAGATGGTAGAGCTGCTGGCCAGTGGACAAGAGGTACTGGGTTCGACTCCTGACACTACATCTATGTTCAGCAATAGCCACAAGACTCTTCATAGTAGCCGAAATCCCTGGGGTTGTCCAGTGTTTCCAGTTTGGCCCGTTGAGGGTTTGAAGCCAACGATGTTTTCCATAGTTATATTCCGGCACTATTCATGATTAAGTGCTCCATAGCCTTTCAGGTCATTGGTTTGCAGTGCAAGAAAAAAATAAAAGTGTGATTTTGTGTAAAATCTAAATTTGCACGTTTCCTTACTCAAAGTATAAAGTATTATTAGATCTGGAAAGATAATTTGGAAGCACGCGTTGTGTTCAGAATTCATATCGGACTATTTTTATGTGGAAAACAGATTGCTGTCTGTTTAATGGGAAATGAGGATCGAATCTCGTGGTGTATGTTACCGTGCAGTCTGCTGAAGTTACCGGTTTATGTGCATAAAAAGGATTATGTAGGTGGATGAACGTCAGCCACGCCAAGGCATGTGCATGTAGCACAGTATGGCGGCTCACTAGGTGTGACAACTAGTGCCTATTCGCTAGCATTGGCACAGCTTTACACTTGCTTTGGCACACATGGAATAGAGCTGGAACGAAGTCCCTGGAATGAGAAAGGTTAAAGATAATTACAATCACATGAACAGAAGTAATACCAATTTGTTCTATTAACTTGGTAAAATAGAGACTTTGCTTTAATGACGACCGGACACTTGACATAACTGTGTATTATTTTGACCTGATGTAAATGCCGCTGTTCTCCTGAATCCGGTGTTGTTTTTCTTTTGTTGCTATGTCTCTCCATTCCTGATATATTCCTTCTCTTCTCTGTATGTAATTTTTGCTAAGAGGGTATTGTCCTCAACTTCTCTTTGGGAGTTTTCTTGAAGAACACTCCCAGTTGGCTAAAAAGACTAGATTTATATACTGTTGGCTGTATATGTAGCCTTATGTGCTGCTTATCAGCTTAGCTATGACATTGGAATACAGGAGCATTGTAATGTTTTATCATAGGGATTAGTGATGACTCTGAGCGAAGGTGGTATCCGAGCATGCTCAGGTGCTAACCGAGTGACTTCGGCGGGCTCGAAAAATATATGTGAGTCCCCGCAGCGGCATGTCTCGCAACTGTTTGACAGTCGCAACACATGCAGGGATTGCCTGTTAGGCAGTCTAACAGCAGTGAGACCTGGAGGTGCGGAGACTCTAACATAGTATATGAGCACACCGAAGTCACTCGGTTAGCACACGACCATACCTGAATAACACTTTATCCGAGCACATTTGCTCATCACTAATAGGGATCAAAAAATAAAACGCTAGTAACTATGGCAGGAAAAGTAACCAATGAATTGTCTTGACAATTCACCACGGGAAAGATGTGAACAGAGCCTAAAACATAAACTTAATTTAAAGGGTCATCTCGTCTAGCTCCGACCTCTTGGGATAGAGCTACAGAAACAGCCTGAAGTGGCTGAGCTTCATTGGTTCTTTATTCCCATAGAAATTAATGACTGCATCCATAGCGCCAGTTCCAATGGTCAAAAGTCGGTAGAGTTGGCGGAAATGGCAATAACTCTTTAAAGAGAACTTTATCTACTCCCTGCTGCCGTTTCTGATTGCAACAGTGTCCATCTTATGTGTAAATATGCTATAGTTTGCCCAAACTTACGTTTTATAAGTTGCTGTGAGCGCTATGATACCGGAGTCCAGCATATTCTTGAGCTGTGTACTTCCCTCACCCGCCGTCAATATGACAGCTTTCTCTGAGCAGACTGAGCAGAGACCACAGTCTCAAACATTACCTTTAGTAACACACTAACCTGTCATGGATTAAAATCCTCTAGGGCACGCAAGGTCCCCCTGCCCACGCCAGAACAAGTCCAGGGCCACTTGAACTTTGCCATTGACCATCTGTATAATCTATAGGAGGCATGGGAGATGGTCATGTGGTCAGATTTGACCAAAACATAACTTTTTGGTATCAGCTCCACTCTCTGTGTTTGGAGGAAGTAGGATGAGTACAATCCCTAGAACACCATCCCAACCATGAAGCATGGTGGGGAAAACCTCTTACTTTGGGGGTGCTTTTCTGCAAAGGGGGCAGGACGACTGCACCGTATTGAAAAGACAATGGATGTAGTCATGTATCTTGAGATTTTGGCCAACAACCTCCTTCCCTCAGTAAGAGCATTGAAGATAGGTCATGGCTGGGTCTTCCAGTATGACAATGTCGCGAAACACACTGCCAGGGCAACTAAGGAGTGGCTCCGTAAGAAGCATTTCCAGCTCCTGGAGTGGCCTAGCCAGTCTCCAGACCTGAATCCTATAGAAAATCTTTGGAGGGAGCAGAAATTCAATGTTGCCCAGTGACGAAACCTGAAAGATCTGTAGAATATCTGCAGAAGATCTGTATGGAGGAGTGGGCCAAAATCCCTGCTACAGTGTGTGCAAACTTGGTCAAGAACTATAGGAAACATCTGACCCTGTAAATGCAAACAAAGGTTTCAGTACCATATATTAAGTTCTGTTTTTTTACTGCATTAAATACTTATTTCCAGGGCGTCCCTCCTGACAGCACCATGGAGGACGTCCTCCTCCTCCTTACAGGAACAGGAAAGCACACGAGAGGTTAAAAGGACCCACCCCCTTTCCTCAGTATTTTTCCTGTCCCTGCATGGAGGGACGCACGAGAGGAGCGCATCAAGTAGTGCTTACCGGTGTGCTCAGGGATGGTGCGGCCGGGCCAATAGCTGTTTCCCTGGTGAGGAGCCCAGGACAGAAACTTCCCAGGAGGGAGTCACTCTGTTGCAAAGGCCAGGCAGCGGACGAAGCTCCCGGTGGGAGCCGCTCCTCCCAGTGGGAGGCTCTCTGCTCTGGATGGCAGTCGGTTCTCGGCTGGCAGACGACGCGATACACGCAGGCTGAGGTACTTCCGGGTGGCTGGAGATGTCTCAGCGACTGAGGCCGCGGCTAGATGTCGGCGTGCGTTCCAGGCTGGAACGCAAAGGTAACACAGGAAGCTCAAGGGGGGAGCGCGTCACTTCCGGTGACGTCATAAGTGGGGCCAGCAGCGGTACTCGGCACTATACAGGCCAGCGTTACTGTCCCTGTTGGAGGAAACGCCAGGCGAGCTGCAAACAATATGGAGACGGATATAGCGGTCGAGGGAGCGGTGAGTGCGCTTAGCGCAGAATACTCACCCCAATATCAGGATCGCACCACTTCTAAGTGCCCACGATATTAGTGCTGACTGTTTCCTATCTTAAATTTAGGAGGATGGATCCGCATCAACTTCCCCTGCCGCAGCCAAAAAATTGGGAAAATCGTTATCAAAGTCTAACAGATGCCCCATATGTCATGTGAAACTGCCGAGCTCATATAAAAAATCCCTCTGCAAACCCTGTACATCCAAGGTTATGAGAGAGGAGCAACCGTCCCTCCTCTCAGAGATGAAATCCCTGATTCTGGAGGAGGTTCAAGCCTCTGTGGCCAGCCTTTCTCGACAGCATCCGTCAAGTCCCAAACATGACCGCAAGCGAGTGAGATGGGAGACAGAGGTGGAGAAATCAGACGGGAGCTCAAGAGAACCGGATCAGATGGATTCAGACCCGTATGAGGAAGTGGAGCTTCCGCCGGATGTGCAGGACCAGGGTAGAAAATACTTGTTCCAGGTCAAGGAAACTGACGAGCTAGTTAAAGCTGTCAGGAGCACTATGCAGGTGGAAGAGCTCCCAAAGCTACAGTCCAGGCAGGACTTAATGTTTTGGTGGTCTTACGCCGCAAAGGAAGAGAGTATTCCCTGTTAGTGAGCATATTCGGTCTATGATACTAGACAAGTGGAAAGACGCAGAACGTAGGCTGGTACTAGCCCGAGACTTCAAAGGACGTTTACCCTTTGAACAGGAAGAAATAAAGCTGTGGGAGGAAACACCAAGAATAGATGTTCCAGTAGCAAGGGTGGCCAAGAAAACGACCATTCCCTTCGAGGACTCTTCAAGCCTCCGTGATCCAATGGACAGCCCTTATTAAGACTAAGATAGCAGCTACATCGGTAGCCAGATCAATGTTTCTCTGGATGGGCCAGTTGGAAGAGCACCTTACCAATAAGACCCCCAAAGCAGATATTCTTACATCTCTTCCTTTAATAAAGTCAGCCACTGCGTTCCTAGCGGACATATCGGCGGAATCTGTAAGATTTGCAGCGAGAAATAGCTCGTTATCTAATGCAGCTAGAAGAGCTATTTGGTTGCGTTCTTGGTCAGGGGATAAACCTTCAAAATCTAAATTGTGTTCCATCCCCTTCTCAGGGCTAAGAGTATTTGGGCCGGCTCTTGACAATATCTTAGAGTCAGCATCCGACAAAAAGAAGGGGTTCCCCGAGGAGAGACCAAAACAGCCACAGCCCTTTGGTAAAAGTTTCCCCCCTAGACGTCAGCATGACTTTAGGAGCCAGAGCAGGTCCGTCAGAGGAACATATAGAGGTTCCCATAGCCAGAGTACAAGAAACGGTCCCTTTCCTTCATCGGCTAGATCCAAAAGACAATGACGCCAGAGGCATGGGAGGGAGACTCAGATATTTTTCAAAAAACTGGGCTTAAATTACCGGGAACCAGTGGGTTCTCAGAACTATCTCATAGGGGTACAGAAAAGAGTGATGTAACCATCACAAAAAAGACGATAAAGGATGCCAAATGGGTAAAAATAGTATAAAAAATTTATATAAATATTTATGTTGGACGATGGGTCGATTACAATAGTCTGAGCTAGATGGCTCCCACATGGAGGCAATTAATGACTTTGGTCTGCCAATATCTAGCTATTGTTTCCATTTGTTTCTCTCATAGGGGTACATAATAGAGCACTCCTCCCCGCCCCCCGAAAGATATATCTCCCCTACGGTAGTCCAGCCAGACTCCCCTATGTGGGCCGACCTTCAGGATATGATCAGGTCAGGTGTCATAATGTCAGTTCCGCCAACAGAGAGAGGAAGGGGGCACTACTCCTCTCTATTGTCGATCCCAAAACCATCTGGCGGGACGAGGACCATTATGAATCTAAAACCTCTAAATACCTCAGTCAAATACAAAAGGTTTCGAATGGAATCCATTCGATCTGCAATCCACCTTAAAAACAGAGAGGCAGTCATGTGTACTCTCGATTTAAAGAATGCCTACTTTCAGGTCCCTATTCACCCTTCTTCTCAAAAGGTCCTAAGATTTGCAGTGGAGCTGCTGTCCCGGACATTCCAGTTCTGGGGCCTTCCGTTCGGGCTAGCTTCGGCACCCCGGATATTTACAATGCTGGTATCAGAGGTAGTGGCCTACCTGAGAAGCCAAGGGATTATAATCATCCCGTACCTCGACGATTTCCTTCTGGTGGCAGAGTCGGAAGAGATGCTGGTGGTCCAGAGGAACCAGACAATTGCAGTATTACAGTTCCTAAGTTGGATCATAAATTGGCAGAAGTCGGACCTGATACCAGAGCGCAAGAAAATCTTCTTGGGGGTTCTACTGGACTCCAAGAGAAGAATATCTCTTCTACCAAGGGTAAAGCAGAAGAAAGTAAGCTGCAGAGTCAGAAGCCTTCTAAAGCAGAACAACTCCATAAGATATTCCATGAAGGTGTTAGGGTTGATGACCGCGTGTATTCCATGTGTCAGATGGGCACAATTTCATTCGAGGCCATTACATATGGGACCGGCGTCAGACATCACTAGACAATATCATGACTCTATCAGTAAAGGTGAAAAAATCATTGCTCTGGTGAATGCAGCCCAGAAACCTCCAGGTGGGGGTACTATGGACCACCTCTCCCTACGTGGTTGTCACTACAGACGCCAGTGCATGGGGTTGGGGAGCCCACTTGGAAGGAAGAATCTTTCAGGGCAGATGGCCCGAACACATCAGAGAAAGGTCGTCCAATTTCCGGGAACTATTTGCGGTCTGGGAGGTGCTAAGGCGGAACTGGGCCGTGCTAACCAAGCGACACGTCAGAATTTTATCCGACAATGTAACAACGGTTTCATTTCTGAAACATCAAGGAGGACCCAGACATCGTCAACTTCAGGATCTGGCAGAGAAAATATTTTCCTGGGCAGAGGGCACAGTGCTTTCAATTACGGCGATACATCTAGAAGGTTACCAGAACGAGCTAGCGGACTACCTAAGCAGGAAACAAGTCTGTCCAACAGAGTGGGAGCTGAATCAAGACATATTCAACCAGCTGTGCCGGCGTTGGGGAACCCCCGGAATAGATCTCTTTGCGAGGAAAAAGAACTCGAAGGTCTCCAAATTCTACTCCCTAAACCCACTGGATACCCAGAGGGGATAGATGCTCTGAGCCAAGTCTGGAGGGAACCACTCTCATATGCCTTTCCACCCCTGGCGCTCATCCCGGCTGTTCTCAGGAAGATCGGGCTCGAGTAATCCTGATTGTCCCATATTGGCCAAGGAGAAGATGGTTTCCCCTTCTAGGTGCCTTGGCAGTGGAAGACCCAATCGAGCTACCTCTAAGAAGAGATGTCATCCACCAGGGGCCAGTTTGCCACCCGAACCCGGGAGGACTACACTTATCGGCGTGGATCCTGAAAGCAAAAGACTTATCAGATCAGGTTATAGCCACTATCCAGGCCAGCAGGAAGCCAATTACATCTGCAATATACTTAAAGATCTGGAGGAGGTTCTGTCTGGAGGGCGGCAGATCCAGTGTGGTAGGGGGCTCCCCTGACATACCATAAATACTAGATTTTCTACAAGGAGGCTTTAACAAGGGCCTAAAGCCCAGTACACTAAAAGTTCAAATTGCAGCCCTCAGTTCCTTTCTTGACTTCCCGTTGGCAACTCACCCGTGGATAATGAGGTTTATAAAGGCAACACAGAGATTACGCCCTACAATCTGACAATTAACTCCCCCCTGGGACCTAAATTTGGTTCTCAGGTCCCTGTGCAAAGGTCCATATGCCCCTAGCAGGGAGATGCCTATTTCAGTTTGCACCTTGAGAACTTCCTTTTTG
Organism: Oophaga sylvatica; assembly: GCA_033576555.1. Lineage (NCBI taxonomy): Eukaryota > Metazoa > Chordata > Amphibia > Anura > Dendrobatidae > Oophaga > Oophaga sylvatica. The sequence continues at coordinate 927,375,440 of JARQOD010000001.1, forward strand.
GTGGCCATAACTACGGCCAAGAGGATAGGTGAAATTCAGGCCCTATCCGTTAAAGATCCCTATCTCCAGATCAGGGATGATTGTATATCTCTAAAGCTAAACCCAGCCTTTTTGCCAAAGGTAGCATTCAACAGGAATATTAACCAGGAGATTGTGTTGCCCTCTTTTTGTGACAAACCCTCTGAGAAGGAGCGGACGCTCCACTCTCTGGAAGTTAGATGGGCAGTTATGGATTATATAGAAGCCACCAATAGTTGGCGAATAGATCCGAACCTGTTTATCCTATTTGGGGGAAAAAAACAAGGGTAAAAAAGCCTCCAAGGCATTGATAGCTAGATGGATCACCAGGGTCATCTCAGACGCCTATCAGTCTGAGGGAGCTAGCCCCTGGAAAGTCTAAAAGCTCACTCTACCAGAGCAATGTCAGCCTCATGGGCCGAGAGGGCAGGGGCCTCAGTAGAACAGATCTGTAGGGCAGCAACCTGGGCCAGATTTGACACATTTTGTAGACACTAGAGATTAGATGTAATGTCAGGTCAGGAAACTGCGTTTGGTAGAAAAGTTCTACAGGCAGTAATCCCACCCTGAGGAGGTTCTTTGGTACTCTCCATGGTGCTGTCAGGAGGGACGTACTGGAAAATAGGTATTAGACCTACCGGTAATAATGTTTCCAGCGGTCCATCTTGACAGCACTGGTAGTTCCCCCCCTGTTTATGATGTGTCATATGATGTAATATGATTCTGTCATTCAAGTGTTATTTGCATGATCCATGTAGTGGTACTTGTTAAACACTGAGGAAAAGGGGTGGGGTGGGTCCTTTTAACCTCTCGTGTGCTTTTCTGTCCCTGTAAGGAGGAAGAGGACGTCCTCCATGGTGCTGTCAGGATGGACTCCTGGAAACTATTAAGGTCTAATACCTATTTTCATGCAATAAAATGCAAAATTACCGTATTTTTCGGTGCATCGGACCATAAGACGCACCCCAAATTTTCAGAAGGAAAATACGGAAAAAAAATTAATGTGTCAAATGGAGGTCCGTCTTACAGTCTGAATTCAGCTTACTGGGGGGTAATTGGCATCGCTGGCGGAGCGTGGTCACAGGGGGTGTTTGGTGGTTCGGCGATATTACTCCCATCCCAGTCTGGAGCGGTGGCCTCTGGCAAATCCCCCCTAGGCTGGTGCGGCGGTGGGGCTCTGCCGGCATTTTGTGAAAGCCCGGAGTCCCCCGCACATCCATTGCAGCGATGCAGTGGCCTTTCGGGAAAATGTCCGCGGGGGGGTTGCGCATGATCAGAATGAGATCTCGTTGTGCTGAGATCTCAATCTGCTGCGATGCGGTGGCTTCCGTGAAAATGGCCGCCAGAGGCGGCACATGCGCAGATTGAGATCTCGGCAACGAGATGTCGGTGCCAAGTTCTCAATCTGAGCATTTGCTGCCCCCGGCAGTGGCTGTCTGTCGTCCCCCTGGGGCAGCCAAGTGGCTGTCCGTGGTCCACCTGGGGCAGCCAAGTGGGGGGGACCAGTGCAGGAAATGCTATGCTTTCTATTGCAGGAAATAATAAAAGGTATGCCAATACTTAACCTGCTCTGCATATGTGAAAATGATACTCTTTCAACATATCCATGGAGTCCATGTCTGTGTTGAGCCTGGGAGCTTTCCTGACACATTTGCCAATTGTAAAGTAAAAATAAAATGTGAACTAGTGTGACGGCAGTGTCCGGCTGGTTTTTTTCTGCCTGTAATGCGGTTATCTGTGGTGCACTCACACTGAGCTTATTCAGCACACTCTTGTGTTAGACTAGAGATAAGCGAACGTGTTTGGAAAACGTTTGCTAATCTCAAATTCGGCACGAATGTAGCACATTTGGATTCATGTTCGCTTTCATAAGCATTTTTACGCAGTCGGTCACAGTTCGGTAAATTGTCGCGCTTCCACTAATGTTTTTGTATGACTTTGGCTAGGATAATGGTACTGTATAATGGACGGGGGGACATGTTTGATGAGGAGAGGGGGTGTGGAGAGGTTAAAGGAGCTCACGCTTTTTTTTCTTTCACTTTGTGTGTTGATTGTGCGCAGAAACCATCCACAACATCATGACACAAGGTCTTCTGTGATTGGTTGCCGAAGTCACATGTCCCTGGCAATATAAAAAGCGGACATCTTGTTTTGCTGGCGCCATTTGCTCAGTGTCACAGTGCAGAGAGGTCGCTCCAGCGCTATTGCTGATGATAGTGGACTTGTCAGTGAAATAGGATCCTGTCCTGTGTGAAATCGATCTTCCAGCATCGAAGTAGATTGTGCAAAAACTATGTGGCACTCTTCGGAATCCCCATTTGCTACTCCAAATCGTTTGTGCTAAAACTGTTTCAGTGGCAAATCAGAAGGCCAGATTTCCACTTAAAAATTTTCAGGCCTAATATAGTGTAGCAGCCATGAGACCCAGTTAGATACTGCAATTCGTTTGTGCTAAAACGGTGTTTTACTAGCAAATCAGAAGGCCAGATTGCCACGTAAAAATCGTTAGGCATAACAGTGTTGTTCAGGCACACTACCTAAGAAAATAAATAGTGATTGTTCATTTAGTGACAGGTGACTGACAGCTGTGGGCCTAAGATTGTGAAACAGCAGGTTACAAGAGGGTAAGGCTACTTACAACATGAGTGGGGAAAAAATGAGGTCGTGGTGGAAAGGGGAATAGTCTTGGTGTTCGACGTGTACTTGGGTTAGGTGTTAATGTGAATGAACGCTCATCTGAACAAACACGTCTCATCCTATCCAAAGACCACTGACAAAATCTGTTACTGGACAGGCTACTCGACTCACTTTCTTTGGCAGCCGCACAGCGGTATGCCTTGTAGATGAGGCTCAGAAAGAGCATGTGCTCTAATGGATGACAAGCGCTGCATCAAGTGGCCTCTACTTCTCTTCTTCCACCTTAACATCACACACAGTACAATCCTCAGAGGTGACACCCCAATCAACCCCCCCCACCCCTCGTATCAAAAATTTCCAAAGCCAAACTGACTGTGGGGAACCTCAGATGGGCCATTCTGAAGAGCTGTTCACACATTGTATTCCATGGGCATCAGCGGTCTGCTCCGAAGAATCACAGAATCCAGAGGAGGAAGGCATCTGCACCAATGCCCTAATTTTTTCATGTTGGATCTGGGGCGGACGAAGTAGGATCCGAGCAGAATCCAGACCCTCTTCACCAGACGTTAACCATCAAGGGTGGAGGTAATCCTGATGAGACTCTGATACCAGAGTCGCACATGGACTGTATTGTGGCGTCAGGGCAGGAAGAGGAGATGGGTGACTCTCAGGGCGAGGAGTATGAGAATAGAGAGGATGACTATGAGGTTGTAGATCTCACTTGCTGTGAATACAGAGGTACACAGCTGAGTAGCTCAGCAGAGGAGGAGGAGGAAGATGAGGTGGTTACGTTGCCGTTTCCACACAGACACAAAGTAATTCAACCACAACAAGCACTGCATCCTTGATCCCAACTCTGGCTGTGGCCAGCATCAGTCGCGAGTGTGCAGTCCTCAGGGGCGGCAAGGGTTGCCTAGCCAGGGCATTTTTTGAGACTGCAAATTTGACGGATAACATGTGTTGGGTCATCCTTTGCAAAGAAAAACTCAGTAGAGTAAAAAATTGCAATAATTTGACAACGACATGCGTGAACCGGCACATGTGCAATCAACGTGCCTTAGTGTGGGAATCTCACTGTGCTAAAATGTGGACCAGCGGACTCGCCAACCACCCGCCATCCCATCAACCCCATCAGCTGCTTCTTCCTACTCCATCACCATTCCAAGTCTTCTCACACAGGTCTCCGGCCGCAGAAACTACAATTGTTTACTCACCACAGTCGAGGTGAGTGAGAGCCGGTCAGCTGTTATGGAAGTAGACCTGACTGCTGCTTTTGTGTCACCTAGCACAACACATCTTTCTCAATCCATCATTACCTCCCCGCCGACACCTCACTCACAGTCCAGCAGTTTGTCCTGTTCTCCGTACTCCATCCTCTATCAGCACAGCAGCTAGCTCTCGTTCTCGCAGTTGTGATCACATAAAATAATGTTTCCTTCTACACATGGCTGAATTAAGAGTTTGAACTCCACATCTCCATTCTGTTGGCCACGGAAATGCTGCCTTTCCGTCTAGTGGATACAAACAAACTGATTCCAAAAGTTGATAGCCGTCACAGTCCCCCAGTACCATTGCCCAGTCGCCATTACTTCTCTAAGAAAGCTGTGCCTGCGCTACACCAGCATGTCGCAGACAACATCCTGAAAAAATCTATGTCTGCCAGGGTTCATTTTACCACTGACTCCTGGATTGTTACCCCTCCACCAACACAGCATGGACTTGGACCTTATGGAAGTGCCCGACACATACTGCAGCTAGAAGGCGCTCTTCTTCCACACGATGCTTGTATTCTTAGGGTTAGAAATAGCGCTGACTACTGGGTTGCCATTCTGTTAAGTCCATGGTACAAGAGTAAATTTAGCCCGATGCTTCCCTCCTGGAAAAGGATGCACACATGCTGGAGTATCGAAATACGCTTGTAGACAATCTTAAGAATTGTTTTCAGCAAGACAGCAATGAGGCACACGATGTGCATCCTAGTTGTAGATGTCCAACCCCGGGAACGTCAAGGTGTCATCGCCAAAACATTAACAGGAGCATCAGCAGTGCAGGCGAGCTCAGGCGTCTCTTCCATTTTTCAAGACCAAAATGTAAAAAGGTCCAACCCACCCGATTGAGCTTCACATACTCCTGCACCATCCTCTTCAGCTGTTCAACCTGTCAGACTTGTACTCTGTTCTGCTTGTGCACAGGCTGGTCTAAAAATGTGTTAAACGACTAACAGAAATTGCTTATGCCACACTGGAGGTGTTGCATGAGGTGTGAGGTCTCCCAGCTAAGAAGGCTTACACCACTCCCTTAACCACCAGGTCCTCATTGAAGCTTCAATTCCAAGTTGTAAATGCTGGGCCAGGCTCTGATACGTCAGGCATGGCCCTTGGCAGACTGCTGCTATGCCATTTGTAAATTTATACTGTAGGTCAATTGATGCCACTTTTCATGATGTCTGCCTCTAATTTTAGCTGTTTGGGCAGCTTTTTGTCACCCCTTAACGTGTTGTCTATGCTTTTGATTTTGCCTCCCATTGAATCTAATGGCGTTCGGCGAACGGCTGTCTGGCGAAACCGAACCTTCAAAGGTTCGCTCATCTCTACTAAAGACACATTTCACACTGTTGTAATATTTTAAGAATAGAGCCTAAATGCAACTGATTAAGCTCCGCGCAGCCTGAAAACTTTGTATAATCAGGCTACAATAACTTGAAGAAATGTGCTGAGCAGCAGATGGCGAATAACAAGGCTGGATTGTTTTCGACAGATGCCTCAAGTGTGCTGGGAAATGTCCCCATATACAACAGCGTACCTGTGTGACCAAGCCCCAACCTAACACGTGGAAATGACAGCAATGATATAGTCTTAGTTGACATGTGTAAATAAGTGTGTTTAATTCTTTCTTGACATAGGGCTTTCAAGGTGATGGTGCACTTTTTTCTTTTTATTAAAAATACTTTATAGACATTTGGAAAAAAAAA
>JARQOD010000001.1:927381165-927467614 GCA_033576555.1 Oophaga sylvatica
GACAAGAGGAAATACTGACACAGAAAGAAAATAGTATGAGCAAACGCTGGGGCCCAAACTAACTAAATAGAAAAGGATAGGAAGGGTACTTACTGCAATCCCAGAAAACCCTGAAAGGCACCAACTCTACTAATTTCAAAAACACCTGAGATCACACGACCTCTACCACCTAAATTAGTTCTCTGGTGTAACAAAAACAGCAGCCACTGAAAAAACTGCAAAAAGCAAAAGTACAAAACACAGTGGCTGGACTAAACTGAGAGGGCAAAAGCCCCCGGAGGGGACCCAGAAGGCCCCCACAGAAGTGCAGGACAAAATGCAAAAATATAGCAAAAACACAAAATAAGAAATTGTCTTATCTGATAGCAGGAGATGCAGACACGACACAGCAGGCTACAAGGGAAACTGGAAAGAAGGATTCAGACCAGAACAATTGATCACCGGCAACCCTGATGGGAAAATGATTCCCTTAAATAAGACCAATCAGTAACACCTGATTCCCAATCCTCACTAGTACCGCTTGTAACCACCAGAGGGAGCCTCTGCTCAGAACTCATCTCAAACCCATTCACAACACTATGGGTTCTGCTAGACTTTCTTTACTTTCTTAGAAGGTTGCCTTTTACTGGCGGTAACCTCTTTAAGAAGGGTTTCTGAGTTGGCAGTTTTTTCCTGCTCGCCTCCTTTCCTGGAGTTTTACCCGGATCGAGTAGTGCTTCGCACTTGGGGCGACTTTCTACCTAAGGGGTGTCGCAATTTCATGCTAACCAGGATATTGTGTTGCCTTCGCTTTGCCCGGGCCCAAGGAATGCAAAGGAACGGGACTTGCACAAATTGGATTTAGTGCGAGCCTTGAAGTTCTATTTGTCTGTCATTCAAGGCTTTCGAAAGTCAGATTCCCTGTTTGTGATTACAGCAGGTCGTAGGCGTGGTCATCGAGCTTCCAAGGACCCTATAGCTCGTTGAATTTGGTCGGCCATTTTGGAGGTTTACCGACTTAAAGGCGAACCTTGCCCGATTAAGATTCGAGCTCACTCCACGAGGGCTGTGGCTTCATCGTGGGCCTTTCACCAAGGGGCTTCGGCAGCTCAGCTCTGCCGAGCGACGACCTGGCGTTCTGTCCACACATTTACAAAGTTTTATAAGGTGGACGTCAGTGTTTTCTGCTGATGCGGCCTTAAGACGTAGGGTCCTGCAGGCAGCGGTAATTTAAAGTTTTTAGTTAACTTGTATTTGGCGCCTGTGGCGCATTTATCTAGGTTGTTGGGTTTCTGCCTATTTTGGTTTTTTCCCACCCTAATTTTTGGACTGCATTGGGACGTCCCACTAGTAATGCCTAGTGTGTCTCCCTTCCTTCATCTGCAGCTGAAAGACGGATTTTGGTAAGAACTTACCTGTAAAATCCTTTTCAGCGAAGAAGGAAGGGAGACACACATCCCTCCCATGGCAGAAGTGTGTTGTTGTATTTACAGATGCAGCGTGGCCCTTCTCTGATAGCGATTTTCTGAGCTGAGGTCGACGCGCTACGGCTCTGTTCCAGCATTGCCAGCTTATCGCAGTAGTCAGGTTCAGTGAGTAGTACCTGGAACTGTGTGGTTTTTTCTTTGCCAAATGCATGCATAACCTGTACTTTTGTATTTTTCTCTGAAGTCCTTCAGAAGGGGTTATGTTGCTTCGCTGGTGATATTGTTCTTCCTTAAGCTTGGGTACGACTGAAGTGCTGAGTAGGAGGAGCCTGAGCTGGAGGGGCCGGTCAACACTCTTTTTAATCTGAGGTGTCAATCCTATCTGGGCTCCGCCTACCACTAGTAATGCCTAGTGTGTCTCCCTTCCTTCTTCGCTGAAAAGGATTTTACAGGTAAGTTCTTACCAAAATCCGTCTTTTGATGCATTCAGTGTGAATGTACAATTTTCATAGTCATGAAATACAGAAAAATCTTTGAATGAGAAGGTGTGTCCAAACTTTTGGTCTGTACTGTACATCACATGAAAATTAGTGTAACAGGAGCCACTGGGGTATATACATCACAGGAGGGACTGGGTCACATAATTCACATGAGAAGTTGGGGGCATATACATCCCAGAAGGGGCTGCCTCTACTTTGTGAGTGCATAGCGCGCTGACTCCACCGACAAAGTATGTTCTGGCACTGGCAAGTGTCATGACGTAATCCGTAATCTTAACGTTCAGTAGTGAGTACTACATGCATTTGCTCTCAGTGTCAGGAGCAATTGAAGAGCCAGTGTTTTACCGGCCGCTAGCAATAGCACTGTGGTCCCCTGGAATCTGCCTGGGGGCCAGAGAGAAGGACATTGTGGGACATTGGTTCCACTCTCTTGGTATAGGGCAATATTCTGCTGCTGGGTTTCCATCCGGAATGTATTACACTAGGAGCAAAGTGGATAGGATTTTACTAAATCTCATTCACGCGTAGAATCCGCACAGAAATTGACCTACGATGCAGACTCCCAGGTTTGCAGTTTGCAGATATTGCTTACCTATGTGGCAGAATATTGCTGCACAATTTACGTTCCTTGTGGATGCAGCTTGTGTCCTTAAAAGCTTTGTCCAGTTCAGTTACAACCTGGGAATAAGGCTGCTTGTCCTGCAGAATAACAAGCCACGCATATCTTGTGTCAGGTTTGCTTTAATGGAACTCATGGGGTTTAGTTTGGGTTGGAGTCACCCTACAAAAATCATACCAGAATTGTGGTCCGGTGAGATTGATATAAAGCAAAAATTGCTTATTGTTCAGTAGTTGTAGGACAAATAACTCACAGCATGTTCGTCATACGCCCCAGTCAGGATGAGTGAAAGTCAGACAATTTTTAAAAGGAACCTGTCACGTCGGAAAACATTATTAACCTGTAGATAAGGGGTTAATCTGCCGGTTTATGAAGATGCCCAGCCGCTGCACTGAAAATTAACGTTATTTCTCCTGGGAGCTGCCAGCTTGTAGTCATACAGGGGTGGCTGGACTGAGCGGTGGCTGTAAGCACGCAACCCTACTTTGACTGACAGGCGAGCCGGCTCTCCAGCAGATCGGAGCTGTCAGTCAGTGCCGGGCCACGCGTACAGCAGCCGCTTTTAGTGCTGTGAGCGGTGACTAATTGATCCGGCACGCCTGCATGACTGGAAGCTGGTGGCTCCCTGGAGGAATACACATCATTTTCTCCCGGTGCCGCACAGCATTCTAACACTATTGACCTGCAGATTAACCTTATGTGACAGGTTCCCTTTGACAAATGCCTGCCTTTCTCATATCCTGGCTGGCGTATAGGGAGAACATGCGGAGTTACGGTATTATTCCTGTAATGTTTGGAGTGTGCTCTTTTTCTTTTTTGACCCCCTTACAGCTGTTGGATGTTTTCATTTTGGTTTTACCGCAGTCGTTAAATGAGCCTTTGTTTCTTCTGTTTTGCTTCTGTGAAGTGGTGATAACAAGAGAAAATTGCAATGTTTAGATATTTCTCTTCCAGATCTTTTCTTCTTTTAAGATTTCTTAGAAATCGCCCAAGATTTTAAGATCTTTCTTGGAAGCTCACCTAGTGGATATCCTGTTAAGTGTTTGTTTGCTTTTCATTTTTTATAGCCATGTGCATACTGTGAAATACAAAGTGAAGCATTTCCAAAGCTTCAGATTCTTAAGATTGACGTTTTTAATATAGTAAATGGGAAAGTGTCATCAGAAAATAACCAGTTGTTAAAATCAAGTTTTTAAGTGTTTTTTTTTTTTTTACGTCTTTCAGTATCCCGATGTACGTAAATAAAATCCTCATTGTTTGTAATTTTTCACGCTGGACATTAACGGGGTATTCCCATCTCCAATATCCTATCCCAATATGTAGTAGGTGTAATAGTAATAATATTTGCAAATACCGCTAATTAGAAATGAAGTATAGTTTTTAGGATTCGCTATGTCGCTTACCCCATGTGCAGGTGATAGTCTTAAAGATGTGCACTCAAAAAATTGGTAGTGGTGCTGGCTAGACTGGGATCAGACCCAAGTACTAAGGCATATAATACATCCGCGCTCATGAGGGTTCCTTCAAAATCTATATATTTTTATTATTCTGTACACAAGTTCACCACAGTGATAAATGACAGAAGAGTGAAAAAAAGAAAAAATTTTTATCCAAGCGATTTCTTAACATTTCGACCCGACCCTGGGTCTTTGCTCAAGTTCGCTGTGAGCTTCCCGTGAGAAGGTAAGTACGTAAGTTATGGTAGTAATGAGTTGCCTTGTAGCATCAATGGGGCCTGTGTCATCAGGCTATTTGTATGATGTCACACACACTAATTATAATAATAAATTTCATATATTTTGTATGTTAATTTTATTTTGTCTTCAATAAAGCTTTATATTTTATTAAATTTGGTTGTGTTCATCCATTTTTTATAATAAAACTTTGGTAATAATTTTAATGATATTTTTATAAAAAAAGAATTTTTAAAAAAATTTTTTTATGAGTATCTTTATTGGGACCATATACAGCTGTTAGTGGTCATAACCATGTATGTCTAAGCTACTGCAATGCCCTGTACATAGGGTAAGTGGCATAGCGAACCGGGCAAACTATACTACATTTCTAATTGGAGAGAGTTGCTAATATTATTATTACACCTATTATACACTGCTCAAAAAAAATAAAAGGAACACTTAAACTCCAAGTCAGTCACAATTCTTTGAAATCAGCCTATCCAGTTATGAAGCAACAAGGATTGTGAATCAATTTCTCCTGCTGTTGTGCAAATGGAACAGACAATAGGAAGAAATGATAGGCAATTGGCAACATAACCCCTATAAAGGAGTGTGTAAGGTTCTGTGTATCTGTTTCTGAAACTCAGTTTGTTCGTCGGCCATTTTGCTTTCTGTTTTGCTGCAGCTATCTTGCCCTCAGTCAAAATGGAGTTTTCCAGCTTGCATGTTCCCGCCCTGATTCTCTCCGTTTGCTTCTTAAACAGCCACAGCTGAGCAATCAGTGCTTCAGAATCTAGCCTGCAGTGAACCTGTGTTCTGACTCCTGAAGCCTTGGACCTTGTACTCCAGCCATTCCTACTGAGGAACTCTGAAGCACTTGTGGACTCTGAACTCTGCTCTTGAGAGCCTCACGTTTGCATGGACTTGCGGTAACAGAGAAGAAGATCTGAATCTGTTGTGGAGAGTTATTGCTGAGCTTAGATTACTCTGGCCTGCTGTGTCTCCTGCTTCTGTGTTTGCAACCTGTGTGTTTATTTTTGCCAATTTGTATGAAGCAATACAAGACTTTCTTTATCAACCTGTGTCTCAAGTATTTTCATCGCACCCAAGCACAAGACGCTATATGAACTGTACCACATACATTACAAGATTCTGAAGCCAAACGTTAGTGTCTGCTGGGTCTGGAAAGGCTTGTCTGCTGTACTGTGGATATCGGATGTCCGGTTGTACTTTCTGTGATGACAGTGGTTGTGACTTCTCACAACCATTCCAGATGTCTGGTTGAAAGCTTTCTGTGATGATAGTGGTTGTGACTTCTCACAACCATTCCAGGTGAGCAGTTCCCTTAAAGTTTTTTCTTTCTTCAGTGTTGCCACAGGTGAACACTATTGTTTTTTTTTCTCTCCTCTTCTTCCAGTATCCTGTCTTAAAAGATCTGGAAAATGGAGGCCCGCATAAAGGAACTTTGCGGAGTGACTGATAATATCCTTGCAGATTTGCAGAATATAAAGACCCGTTTTACAAATCTTCAGGACCTAAATAATCACAATTTGCAAGTGGTTGGACAGACTACCCAGGATTTGCGAGCCAGGATTGAGGTTCTGGAGGGGCGAGTCCAGGCTCCTGCCGTGGCCCCGAGTTCTGGGATTCCCAAGTTGCCCCCTTTTCGTTTTGGTGGTGAACGTGAAAAATTCAGGGGATTTGTTAATCAATGCAATCTTTTTTTTTCTGCACATGCTTCACAATTTCCTACTGAACGATCTAAGGTGCTTACTATAATTATGTTGCTTACCAACAAGGCTTTGATATGGGCAAACCCTCTGATTGAGACTGAGGATGATTGTTTGAATCACCTTGATGATTTTATTTCAGCCATGGGGCAGGTGTTTGATGACCCCAATCGAGGTGCAACAGCTGAAGCAGCCATGTTAGCTTTGCGCCAAGGTAAGCACTCGGTAGCTGAATATGCCTTGGATTTCAGGAGATGGGCCCTTGATACCACCTGGGACAATTCCGCCAAAAAATCTATTTTTCGAAAGGGGTTATCCCCACTGATTAAGGATGAACTTGCTCGTGCCGACCCTCCACTGCGTTAGGTGACTTTATTAACTACTGCATCCGTATTGATACTCGTTTAACTGAACGCAGGCAAGAGAGATGGTTCGAAAGCAATCGTACTAACCTTTTCCTACCTTCCTCTCCAGCTAAGGAACCTTTGAATAGGATTACACGGGAACCTGAACCTGAACCCATGCAGGTAGACTCTTTACTACGACGGGTTAGTGATGCACGCAAGGAACATCGTTTTAAGGAGAATCTATGTTTTTATTGTGGTAAGTCAGGGCACTTTATTATTAACTGTCCCAGCCGTTCTCGCAAGACTACTGCAGCACTCATTCATTGTGAGTGTTGCGAGAGGGGATCTGTCAGGTCCGAGCCTCAGGCTCCAGAGAGAGCTGCAGCAACAGATCTTGATTTCTCGGACTTAAACTCCGTTACCTCTGAGGACGTTGACTGTGTAAATGCTGCCATCTTTCAAGTTTCCTCAGCGGTGTCCCAGCTGAGTTGTAAGAAAAACAATTCTCACTGTTTTCTTTCCATCAAACTCTGGGTTGACTCAGCCTGGGTGTCTAGCTCTGCTATGATCGACTCAGGTGCAAGTGGAAATTTTATGGATGTCTCCTTTGCTCTAAAACAGGGAATACGTTCAGTGAAGAAGGCTACTCCAGTACAGATGGAAACTGTGGATGGCTCCCTGCTGACCTCTGGACCAGTGGATCAGGAAACAGAGCCTTTGAAGGTTCTTATGGGTAAAGATCATCAAGAGAAACTGTCCTTTATGCTTATCTCTTCTCCTCACTTTCCATTATTCTAGGGCTACCATGGCTGCAGGCTCAGAATCCTACCATTAACTGGGAGACCAAGGAATTACACTTTCCAGAGAAACAGATGAGTCCAAAAATTTCAGCTTGCTCTGTTCCTAAAGGAACCATGTCAGTCCCTGAACTACCAGCTGTATACCAGGACTATGTGGATTTATGTGACAAAAGAACGCTGACCAGCTTCCTCCTCACCGTCCATATGATTGTCCAATTGAATTATTGCCTGGAGCAGAGATACCTTTTGGTAAGATCTACCCCCTGGCGGGGCCCGAGCTGAAGGCTTTAAAAGAGTACATAGACGAAAATCTAGCCAAGGGCTTCATACGCCCCTCTTCATCTCCTGCAGGGGCACCCATATTCTTTGTAAAGAAGAAAGATGGATCCCTGAGACCATGCGTAGACTATAGGGAACTCAATAAGGTTACTATTAGAAACCGTTATCCATTGCCTTTAATCCCTGAGTTATTGGAGAGAGTGCGACATGCCAAAATTTTTTCTAAACTAGATCTTCGTGGGGCCTATAACTTAGTCCGTATTAGACCTGGGGATGAATGGAAGACTGCATTCAGGTCACGCTATGGACACTTTGAATATCTGGTTATGCCTTTTGGTCTGAGTACCGCCCCAGCCACTTTCCAACACTTGGTGAATGACATCTTCAGGGATCTCCTAGATACATTCGTGGTAATTTATTTGGATGATATTTTAATTTTTTCTAACTCCACAGAGGAACATCATGGACATGTGAGAATGGTCTTGGAACGTCTAAGACAAAATCATCTTTACATCAAGCTTGAAAAGTGTGAATTCCATAAGACCGAAATTCAATTTCTGGGGTATGTACTGTCTACACAAGGAATTAGTATGGATGGAAGTAAAACCCAAGCCATCAATGATTGGCCAAGTCCTAGAAATGTGAAGGAGGTACAGCGCTTCATCGGGTTTGCAAACTTCTATAGACGTTTCATTAGAAATTTCTCTGAGGTAGTGTCACCTATCACCCAACTTACCCGGAAAGAGTCTAAGTTCTCCTGGACTCCCCAAGCCCAGGAAGCATTTTCCCGTCTAAAAGATAAATTTACCACTGCACCTATCCTAGTACATCCCAACCCAGAGCTTGCCTTCATAATAGAGGTGGATGCTTCAGACTGTGCCGTGGGAGCTATACTCTCTCAGAGAACAGGTGAGAAGAATGTCTTGCATCCCTGTGCCTTCTTTTCTCAGCAGTTGTCTTCGGCTGAGAAGAACTACGATGTGGGCAATAGAGAGTTGTTGGCCATTATTGCCGCCTTCAAAGAATGGAGACACCTTCTTCAAGGAGCTGCACAGCAAATAGTCGTTCTGACAGACCATCGTAATCTTGAGTTTATCAGGTCGGCTAAGTGCCTGACTCCTCGCCAGGCTCGCTGGAATCTTTTCTTAAACCAATTTAATTTTATTATTTCTTATAGACCAGGATCGCGCAATGGAAAGGCTGATGCACTCTCTAGGATTTACTCAGCAGAGACACGTCCAATTACTCCTCCTAAGACTATTCTTCCTGACTCTAGATTCCTAGGAGTGATTCATCATCAAGACCTAATTAAAGACATCAAGGAAGCATACCATGCGGATTCTTTTTTGGCTCAACCCCCAAGGGACGTAAGTCTTGTCTTTAAGAATGGTGTGTGGATTCTGGGACAACGTCTGTATATACCTGAAACAGTCAGATTGAGAGTATTGCAACTCATTCACGATTCCAAAATAGCCGGGCATAGAGGAATTCTAAAGACACAGGAATTTCTTTCTCGTTTCTTTTGGTGGCCCACTTGTAGGAAGGATGTTTTGGACTATGTCACTTCGTGTGAGGTTTGTGCAAGATGCAAAACACCTCGCTCTTCACCAACTGGTCTGTTACAGCCTCTTCCCACCCCGTCCCGCCCGTGGGGATCCATTTCTATGGACTTCATTGTGGAATTACCAACCTCTCAAGGGAAGAACACTATTCTAGTGGTGGTTGACCGTTTAACAAAGGCAGCTCATTTTATCCCTTGTGTCGGCTTACCCACTGCAAAACAGACATCAGATTTGATGATTAAAGATGTGTTTCGTTTACATGGAGTACCGGATGAGGTTATTTCGGATCGAGGGGTGCAATTCACTTCTAGGTTTTGGCAAAATTTCTGTGCAGCATTGGACATTAAAGTAAACCTTTCTTCTGCTTTTCATCCCCAGACTAATGGACAGACCGAACGAACCAATCAAACCCTGGAGCAGTATCTCCGCTGCTTTATCTGCCACCTACAGGATGATTGGGTGGATCTACTTCCATTGGCTGAGTTCTCTTACAACAACTCTCAGAGTGCCTCCACTAAACAGTCTCCTTTTTACTCTAATCTAGGTTATCATCCTAACATTCTACCACGATTTCCCATAGAGACGCCTTTGCCAGCAGTGGCTGAAAGAGTCACGACTTTACAGAAGAATATGGACCTTCTAAAGGAGAATCTGGAATCGGCTCAGGAAAGGTATAAGAAGGCAGCAGATAAATTTCGTAAACCTGCACCAGCTTTTAAGGTAGGAGACCTGGTCTGGCTGTCAACCAGAAATCTTAAGTTAAGGATTCCATCGTCTAAGTTGGGACATAAGTACATTGGACCCTATAAAATCAGTAAGATTATAAGTGCCGTTGCTTGTCGTCTTCAATTGCCCAGAACTATGAGAATCCACCCTGTCTTTCATGTATCCCTACTAAAGGCTGCGACACCCAATACGTTTCCTGGACGTTCTTCTCCTTGCCCTGACCCAGTGCTAGTCGATGGTCAGGAAGAATTTGTGGTGGAAAGGATTTTAGATTCCAGGTTGTATAGAAATCAGTTACAATATCTGATTAAATGGCAGGGCTACCCAGTGGAGGACAACTCATGGGAGCCAGTCAATAACGTTAATGCTCCTCGCTTGCTCCGTCAGTTTCATCAGAGGTACCCACACAAGCCTGGTCTGAGGTCATCCGGGGTTGTCCCTAAGGGGGGAGTAATGTAAGGTTCTGTGTATCTGTTTCTGAAACTCAGTTGTTCGTCGGCCATTTTGCTTTCTGTTTTGCTGCAGCTATCTTGCCCTCAGTCAAAATGGAGTTTTCCAGCTAGCATGTTCCCGCCCTGATTCTCTCCGTTTGCTTCTTAAACAGCCACAGCTGAGCAATCAGTGCTTCAGAATCTAGCCTGCAGTGAACCTGTGTTCTGACTCCTGAAGCCTTGGACCTTGTACTCCAGCCATTCCTACTGAGGAACTCTGAAGCACTTGTGGACTCTGAACTCTGCTCTTGAGAGCCTCACGTTTGCATGGACTTGCGGTAACAGAGAAGAAGATCTGAATCTGTTGTGGAGAGTTATTGCTGAGCTTAGATTACTCTGGCCTGCTGTGTCTCCTGCTTCTGTGTTTGCAACCTGTGTGTTTATTTTTGCCAATTTGTATGAAGCAATACAAGACTTTCTTTATCAACCTGTGTCTCAAGTATTTTCATCGCACCCAAGCACAAGACGCTATATGAACTGTACCACATACATTACAGAGTGGTTCTGCAAGGGATGACTACAGACCATTTTTCTGTTCTTATCCTTTTTGGCTGTTTTGGTCACTTTTGCATTTTGTCATTGCTCTCCCCCCTAGAGGTACTGTACAGTAGCATGAGACAATATCTACAACCCAGAAAAGTTGCTCAGGTAGCGCAGCTCATCCAGGATGACACATCAATGCAAGCTGTGGCAAGAAGGTTAGCTGTGTCTGTCAGCACAGTGTTCAGAGCGTGGAGTAGATACCAGGAGACAGGCCTGCACACCACACGTGGAGACCACACACACTACTTGGCATCATTTCCTTGTCTTGAGGCATTTCCACTGGAGTTAGATGAGCTTGTAATTTGATTTTCCACTTTCATTTTGCGTATCATTCCAAATCCAGATATTAATTTTGATTTAGATTGATCATTATGTTTTATTTTCTCAACGCATTCCACTATGTAAGTAATAAAGATTTGCAACTGTAATATTCAGCGATATCTAGGATAAAGTATTTTATTGTTTTCTTTATTTTTTGAGCAGTGTATATTGGGATAGAAACTTTGAGATAGAAATACCCCTTTAAGCTAAATATTAGAATTATACCTCCTGTTCTATACCGATTACCTTTTAGTAGTCATGTCCTCATCATATCGCTCTATATACAGATAAGATGTGCTCACACCATAGATAATAGTTGCTGATCACAGCTCTCCTCCACCCCTTCCCTGCACAGTGACGTCTGCACAGATCAATGAGCATGCCTATAACACTCTCGTTAGCAGTCCTTGAGTCACAGCCTGTCTATGTGTATGTTCCAAGGGATCCTTTCAAATGAAAACTCTTTTACATTGGTTGTCTCTTAATGACAACCTTATTTAATATAGAACGGGTCTAGTGATCAGCTGATTATGGGTTTGGCCTCTGTCCTTGACAATCAGCTGTTAATGAACGCTGTCAAAGCATGAGAAAAGCCGCGTAACATGGCAGACACTATAATAAATAACTGGTGCTGTTCTTACAGGACCCCACCCATGTGCTCCTAGGATCCCACCCATGATGACATTTATATACCCTAAATGTAAAGACAACCCCTTTAATATTTTTTTTTTCTATTACTGATAACTGAAATGTTTTCTGATTTGAAAGGATGAATAGAGTTAAGCAAATCGATTCGAGCTGCCCCGCTCCTGGGTTCAGTCCGGTTCTTCTTCTCCGCTCGACAAGTCTTCACTTCTTTCTGGCATACAGTAAACAACTAGGCCTTCAGCAGCGTCTTAATGTTTTGCGACCAAGTAAACGCAATGTCGCCCTGAATGCCGGTCCTATGATGACGGGCACAGAAGTGAAGACTGTGATATTCTGACGCTCAGACTGATCCTCCGAGACTGCAGAACCGGGGCAACGTAAATCAATTTGCTCATTTCTGCCTCTTTTCATGATCGTGGTTGATAAAGAAGTCCTTCATTTCTTAAAAGTGTTGCAGTTTACTTATATGTTTCTTATGTTTGTTCCTATTTATTAATTTTTTTTTACTATATTTCCTCTAGCGAAGAATTGCGAAAAGAAGCACGTCAACTAAAACGAGAACTCAACGCAGCCAAGAGGAAAAGGGAAGACGAGGCAAAAGAATCTGAAAAGGCAAAGGAAGCAAAAGAGGGTAAACTACTTTTTATTTATTTTTTAATGCTGGCAATGGTGCCTGGTGTTGCACTCCCAACATTCACTATCCTAAGGCCATCAGTTTGTGACTGTTGGTAGTGTGACACCCGGCATCCTTGATGATCAGCTGTTAGCAGCTGTGTTTGAAAGGTCTCTGATGCTGCTGGGGCACAGCAGCTGTGGGAGAACTATGGTGGCCGTACACATCTTAGTAGGCCCTGCTCCCACGTCAGTAGGCCCTGCTCTCACGTTATTAGGCCCTGCTCTCACGTTATTAGGCACTGCTCTCACGTCAGTAGGCCCTGCTCCCACGTCAGTAGGCCCTGCTCCCACGTCAGTAGGCCCTGCTCCCACGTCAGTAGGCCCTGCGCCCACGTCAGTAGGCCCTGCGCCCACGTCAGTAGGCCCTGCTCCCACGTCAGTAGGCCCTGCTCTCACGTCAGTAGGCCCTGCTCCCACGTCAGTAGGCCCTGCGCCCACGTCAGTAGGCCCTGCTCTCACGTCAGTAGGCCCTGCGCCCACGTCAGTAGGCCCTGTGCCCACGTCAGTAGGCCCTGCGCCCACGTCAGTAGGCCCTGCGCCCACGTCAGTAGGCCCTGCTCTCACGTCAGTAGGCCCTGCGCCCACGTCAGTAGGCCCTGCTCTCACGTCAGTAGGCCCTGCTCCCACGTCAGTAGGCCCTGCTCCCACGTCAGTAGGCCCTGCGCCCACGCCAGTAGGCCCTGCTCCCACGTCAGTAGGCCCTGCTCCCACGTCAGTAGGCCCTGCGCCCACGTCAGTAGGCCCTGCTCTCACGTCCGTAGGCCCTGCTCCCACGTCAGTAGGCCCTGCTCCCACGTCAGTAGGCCCTGCGCCCACGCCAGTAGGCCCTGCTCCCACGTCAGTAGGCCCTGCTCCCACGTCAGTAGGCCCTGCGCCCACGTCAGTAGGCCCTGCCTCACGTCAGTAGGCCCTGCGCCCACGTCAGTAGGCCCTGCGCCACGCCAGTAGGCCCTGCTCCCACGTCAGTAGGCCCTGCTCCCACGTCAGTAGGCCCTGCGCCCACGTCAGTAGGCCCTGCTCTCACGTCAGTAGGCCCTGCTCCCACGTCAGTAGGCCCTGCGCCCACGTCAGTAGGCCCTGCTCTCACGTCAGTAGGCCCTGCGCCCACGTCAGTAGGCCCTGCGCCCACGTCAGTAGGCCCTGCGCCCACGTCAGTAGGCCCTGCGCCCAGTCAGTAGGCCCTGCTCTCACGTCAGTAGGCCCTGCGCCCACGTCAGTAGGCCCTGCCTCACGTCAGTAGGCCCTGCTCCCACGTCAGTAGGCCCTGCTCCCACGTCAGTAGGCCCTGCGCCCACGCCAGTAGGCCCTGCTCCCACGTCAGTAGGCCCTGCTCCCACGTCAGTAGGCCCTGCTCCCACGTCAGTAGGCCCTGCGCCCACGTCAGTAGGCCCTGCTCTCACGTCAGTAGGCCCTGCGCCCACGTCAGTAGGCCCTGCGCCCACGTCAGTAGGCCCTGCTCTCACGTCAGTAGGCCCTGCGCCCACGTCAGTAGGCCCTGCGCCCACGTCAGTAGGCCCTGCTCCCACGTCAGTTGGCCCTGCTCTCACGTCAGTAGGCCCTGCACCCACGTCAGTAGGACCTACATACATCCTTCTGTCTCTTTATCTAATCCCAGACAAATTCGATGATAAAGATCTGAGCTCTGTGGAGCCATATCATCACTTCCCGAACTCCTTTACTTGCAGATATAGGGCTAATCTGCAGGTAAATATTATATAAATCCTGTGTTTGATCCTTTGACTGATATTCCAGTCTGCACACTAACGCTGCATACACACACTGTAGAGGAGGCTGTCAATCAAAGCACCAAGGAGTGATTACTGTGTGTGCACTGTATTGTGACCGGTGGCGGTAATCTCTCCCTGCACCGCCCCAGTCACTGGAAGCGAGCGGATGAATAGTGAATAAAACTCCCATTTTCTTCAAGTCGGCACATTTCCAGTAATCTGACTAACCAGGGTGTTAAACGCTATTTACCTGCAGATTAACCCTATGTCTGCAGGTAAATAGCATTTCTCGAGGTGAGAGGTTAATGACATTGATTGTACATTTAGGGTGGTTGTTCTGCTGCAGAATAGATTTGTAGCACATAAGATGTCTCCCAGATGATATTACATTATGGATAACGATCTGCCTTTCTGTAGGTGTGCCTTGATGAATTGATGATGTTTTAAAGGCTAAGAGTGGTCACCTTGAATATTGATGTGATTTAGATCTTCTCACTTTGCATTTTGTTATATTATCACTTATATTTTTGAAAGCATTCTTACTTTGCAGTATTTTTTCCACAAATTCTTAAATGCAGTAAAAATATGATTATTTTTATTTTCCATGTAGCTCTCTATATGAAAAAAATATTCTAAAATCTTGCATTTTTTTCTCTTGGCCACTGAGCATCAAAATCGATATATACTTTTATAGGAGTGATGAGGAGGATTTAGTGGTGGGACTTGTCACTCCCACTCCCGCTCCAGTACAGGTAGTACTGGAGGCTTAGCCAGTTCCGCTTAGGCCTTTTTCACACTTCAGTCGTGCGACGTCAGTCAAAATTTGAAAAAAACGGATCCGCCAATTTTTTTTTGGCGGATCCTATTTTTTCCCATTGACTTGCATTAGTGACGGATTTTGACAGATTGTCGTCCGTTTTTTGACGGATCCGCCAAAAAATTGGCGTCTGTCAGTTTAGAAAAACGTCCAATGCAATGTTTTTTTGGTGCACCAAAATGGCGGACTACGGCGGATCTGCCGCATCCGCCATTTTGTATAATGGCCGTTTTTGACGGAATCCGCCCGCGGATCCGTCGCATCCATAGAAAACCATTGAAAATACAGAGAACACTGTCCAGTGTCTGTCTCTCTCTCTCTCTCTCATTTCCGGAACGAAATTTTCATCATTTCCGGGTGAAATCTTCTTGGTAGATCCGTCAGAAAACTGGCCAGTTTTACATCCGTTTTTACACTTTTCGGATGGATCCGCCATTTTCACACTTGGGCGGACGTCACACAACGGAAGTGTGAAAGAGGCCTTAGTGAGATTGCCTCATTACAGACACAGAAAAGGCTGAAGGAAAAGCTTCAGAGAGGGACACAGCCTCCAGACTGATGGGGTGTTTTCTAAGAAAGTTATGCACTGCGGTTAAATGTGCTAAACGCTGAGTTGCTAGAGGACCAAGCCCCCATACATCCCTGGTACCATGAGTCAGACGTGTAATGGATTAGTTAGCGCCTAGCCGGGAAAGTCTTTGTTGTTTTTTGGTTGCTTTACTGTTTGCTACATTTCAGCTGAAAATAAAACCCTATGTCGTCCTGATATGTACTTTCTGCCTATGTCACTGCCAAGCTGCCCTACAACGTCCCTAGAGCGTTACAATATTTATACACCTTATACATATAAATATCACAAAGGATCCACCATTCACAATAGTTGATGGTCACTGGTCCCCACTTTAAACCAAAAAAAAAAAAAAAAAAAGAAATCTCTCATTCAAGGCGATGGGGGGAATTTATCATTCTTTTTACATTTGCTTTGTGGCACAAACAAGCCACAAATTTTTGCTAAAGCCACGTTCACATTTGAAATTTGAACCGGCATTATGTTTTATAAGTGGGAGAGCTGGTGCCCAACATGGGGGACGGCAAATATAATGTCCCCAAGACATTTGTTATTGAATGCATTGTACATTTATACCACGTCACAAAGTGCTGGTTAATTCAGAGGAAAATGTGTCAGATCGTTCTGATGGTGTTTGTGGCGCATGCAGCTGACAGATCTCTAAATGCTGTTATTGGAGGCTAAAGCAATACGGCTATCCTCATATTCATAGACAGAAAAGAGAATCAAAAAAATTCTACAATTAGAAAGCGAAAACCGTTGAAAACAAATTCTCTAATTTAATTAAAAAAAAACAAAATAGTTAATTGCTGCCTGGAGATTATAGAATGTGCTGTTTACAAAGGACAGAGTGCTGTCGATCATAGAATGTGCTGTTTACAAAGGACAGAGTGCTATCGATCATAGAGTGTGCTGTTTATGAAGGACAGAGTGCTGTCGATCATAGAATGTGCTGTTTACGAAGGACAGAGTGCTGTCAATCCTAGAATGTGCTGTTTACGAAGGACAGAGTGCTGTCGATCCTAGAATGTGCTGTTTACAAAGGACAGAGTGCTGTCGATCCTAGAATGTGCTGTTTACAAAAGACAGAGTGCTGTCGATCATAGAATGTGCTGTTTACAAAGGACAGAGTGCTGTCGATCATAGAATGTGCTGTTTACAAAGGACAGTGCTGTCGATCATAGAATGTGCTGTTTACAAAGGACAGTGCTGTCGATCATAGAATGTGCTGTTTACAAAGGACAGTGCTGTCGATCATAGAATGTGCTGTTTACAAAGGACAGAGTGCTGTCGATCATAGAATGTGCTGTTTACAAAGGACAGAGTGCTGGCGATCATAGAATGTGCTGTTTACAAAGGACAGAGTGCTGTTGATCATAGAATGTGCTGTTTACTAAGCACAGAGTGCTGTCGATCATAGAATGTGCTGTTTACAAAGGACAGAGTGCTGTAGATCATAGAATGTGCTGTTTACAAAGGACAGAGTGCTGTCGATCATAGAATGTGCTGTTTACAAAGGACAGAGTGCTGTCGATCATAGAATGTGCTGTTTACAAAGGACAGAGTGCTGTCGATCATAGAATGTGCTGTTTACAAAGGACAGAGTGCTGGCGATCATAGAATGTGCTGTTTACAAAGGACAGAGTGCTGTTGATCATAGAATGTGCTGTTTACTAAGGACAGAGTGCTGTCGATCATAGAATGTGCTGTTTACAAAGGACAGAGTGCTGTCGATCATAGAATGTGCTGTTTACAAAGGACAGAGTGCTGTCGATCATAGAATGTACTGTTTACAAAGGACAGAGTGCTGTCGATCCTAGAATGTGCTGTTTACAAAGGACAGTGCTGTCAATCATAGAATGTGCTGTTTACAAAGGACAGAGTGCTGTCGATCATAGAATGTGCTGTTTACAAAGGACAGAGTGCTGTCGATCAAGAATGTGCTGTTTACAAAGGACAGAGTGCTGTCGATCATAGAATGTGCTGTTTACAAAGGACAGAGTGCTGTCGATCATAGAATGTGCTGTTTACAAAGGACAGAGTGCTGTTGATCATAGAATGTGCTGTTTACAAAGGACAGAGTGCTGTCGATCATAGAATGTGCTGTTTACAAAGGACAGAGTGCTGTCGATCCTAGAATGTGCTGTTTACAAAGGACAGTGCTGTCAATCATAGAATGTGCTGTTTACAAAGGACAGAGTGCTGTCGATCATAGAATGTGCTGTTTACAAAGGACAGAGTGCTGTCGATCATAGAATGTGCTGTTTACAAAGGACAGAGTGCTGTCGATCATAGAATGTGCTGTTTACAAAGGACAGTGCTGTCGATCATAGAATGTGCTGTTTACAAAGGACAGAGTGCTGTCGATCATAGAATGTACTGTTTACAAAGGACAGAGTGCTGTCGATCATAGAATGTGCTGTTTACAAAGGACAGAGTGCTGTCAAGAACAATTATTTTTAAGCCGGCTTTAAAATAATTTCACCCAACGAATGAGCGTCTTGCCTGTTCGTCGGGTGATTGCCAGCTTGTTTTGACCGATACTCGAGAAACGATTGTTCCTAGGAACGCTCATTCCACACTCTCGCTCAGAGTAAGCGGGCCCTTACTCTGACGCCGCCGCGGTGCGTTAGTTGTAGTTCTGTCTCTGCCTTTATTCATAAATAGATACAATGGCATTTATTTTGATTTATCACTTTATTTTCTTTCCTGCAGTATCTATCCCATCTGCATCTGACCTGTAACATTAGGTTACTTGTATTTCTGCTAATAATAACTCCCTAGAATTTCTTGCTATTTTTGTTTTCTCAGAAGGATAATATTTTCAGATTGGATACTCAGTCCCGAATACTTGGCCTTGATGTTTTGTTTTGTAGCAGAGTAAATAGTCATGATTATATGTAACTTGCACCATAAATTCTTTTATTACACCTGGTTTTAATGAGCAAACAACTGCCCTTTTACTTTATTTGATAACACACGCAAATAAGTTAAAGGGGTTGTGTCCGAAAAGTCGTTGTTGCCATATTACTGGCCCACTGTATGGATGAAATCATTGGCATACATGTATCATTGAATTCAGGGTTTTCATTCAGTCCCATCTCCCTCGGTGTACAACGCCCGGCCCCTCGACATGCCGTACTGCCTGACACTTGTGACCGAATGGCTCATGGTAAAGATCTCACTGATACCAGCACAGTCCTATAATAAGACGTCACCGGTGTGTCAAGTCAGTTCATGACATGTATTCTCCCTGAAATATTCTACGATCAATTTAAAGTGCTATTATTGAAAGTGGAAGCTTTTAGGCTCCACAGCAAATCCACCATGAAGTGAAGACCACGTAAAATTAGAGAGTGGGGTCACTAAGGGCTCATAAAAGTGACCAACGCTCATCTGACTCTCCAAGCCTCCTCTGGCACATTAGCCCAAAGCTGTTTGCCGAGAGCTTCATGGTGTCTGTCTCCATGGCCGAGCAGCTTTATGCAGGTCTTACATCAAGCACACGCATCGTATCTAGTAGTGTAAAGCCACTACTGTTCTCTGGAGTAGTGGAAACATGTTCTGTGGAGATGTGAATTATGTTTATCTGACATCTGATGGCCGAGCAGCTTCATGCAGGTCTTACATCACCAAGCACAAGCGTCGTATCTAGTAGTGTAAAGCCACTACTGTTCTCTGGAGTAGTGGAAACATGTTCTGTGGAGATGTGAATTATGTTTATCTGACATCTGATGGCCGAGCAGCTTCATGCAGGTCTTACATCACCAAGCACAAGCGTCGTATCTAGTAGTGTAAAGCCACTACTGTTCTCTGGAGCAGTGGACACATGTTCAGGGGAGATGTGAATTATGTTTATCTGAGATCTGATGGATGAGGTTAAATTTGGCGTATGCCCAGTAAACATTGCCTGACTGCTTTGTGTAGTTTGGTGTGGAGGGATAGTACAATAGGGTTGTATGTCAGGGATTGGACTAGGTCCCTTAGTTCCAGTAAAGTAAAATCTTAATGCTTCGGCATACAAGACTTTTTTAATGAACTCTTTGGGAAGACCCTTTCATTTTCCAGCTTGACTGTACCCAATGCACAAAGGGAGGTCCATAAAGACATAGTTGGGTGAGTTTTCGTGTGGAAAAACGTGACTATTTGTACAAAGCTCTTACCTCAACCCTAAGCTTTTGGATACAATGGAGCAGATATTGTGAGCCTGGTCCTCTCCTCCAACATCCGTGTCAAATCTCATAAATGCTCTTCTGGATGAATAAGCAAAAATTCCCATGGACACCATGTATATAAATTTTTCCAGAAGACAGGAAGCTGTTATAGCCACAAAGGACAATTTATTGTCTACGGGTTTGGATTGGGACGTCATAAAAGGTCCTATAGGTGTTCCAATAATTTTGTCAACATGTGTATATGCCATCCAACAGGAAAGGTAGAGACACTGGAGGATAAAAGGAGGAATACTGGCGCCTGCCTCAACAGGACCAGGTCCATCAGTCCTACACGTATACATCCGGGAAACAGCAGCATTTAAGTGAAAAAACCTTCTTGAATAATCCTGATGCATATATAGATGTCTATTAAGGGGGAAGGTTGAACCCACTAGACCACTGCCAGACACTAAGACAAAGTGACGTTCACACTAGGAAAGGATATTAACACTTATGTAGTTACATACCAGCCATTGTGATGGGCTGTATAATTATTTGTGTACTGGTCCAAGTTAACCCGCTAACGACTGAAGTGTTATAAATGACCAGACACTTTTTGCAGTTTTAGACATTAATGACATGGTGATCCAAACTTTACTTGCAATACCAAAATAACTTTAACTGGGTTTTTTTTCGTTAAACAATTTTCAAAGAAATAATGACACCTTGTTGTGAATTCCCTTAAACACCGGTGCACATTGATTTATCTGGACTAGACAACCGTCTAATGTGTATGATGGCCTCCAAGTCATCTTCTCTCCAGGAAGAGGAGGAAGGAATATAATTGCCTGACCCTTTTGTTCTTCCAAAAAATAGGCCTCCACCAGAATTCTCTGGCAGTGTTTTCCTCCCCATACAGAACACATGCACATGTTTCGTTGAGCGCGCCGGTGTATGAAGGCATTGGTGGAGATGGTTGTCAGCCAGATGAATTTGTGGGTCGATGGTAGAGATGAGTAGTTTCCTGTTCCATTGTAAAGTCCGGCATTGTGGGCGTCTGCGGCATTTACTAGACCCAGCAATGTTGTGACTAGAACTGAGTGAATTTTTCAAAATTTTGTTCCGATTATGATCGACGCCGAATATTGTTTTTGCAACGTTCACCGAACACTGCCGAACGTCATTGGAGTAGAAATAAAGGAATATGTTCGGAACCGATCATCAAACATAAATTTGGCACAAATACGGTACAAATATGGCACGAATATGGCAAATTTAGTTTCGGCAACCGATTCCAAACATATTCGCTCAACTCTAGTCGTGACGTCACATAAGACCTAGTGACTAGACCTCACACAATATCATGCAATGCTTAGATTAGTAGGCAGCAAAAGTGCCGTGGATGCCGGGAGCAGAAGGGAAGACCGTCTGCCACAGAGGAGTTGGCAGAACAGGCAGCACAAATCAAGATTGCTCATTTTCATATGACAACTTTCTAATGTGTGGCCATATTTAGGATATTTGCACATGTTTAGTATTTTCAGCAGATTTTTCTGCTGAAAAAACGAGAGTGTGGCAGGAAAAAGCGCTGCGTAAAATATTTCTGTGGGTTTTTTTTTATTTTTTTTCACTCATTTGGTGAGTTTACATGCTGCAGATCTGAAAAAATGCTTTCAGGCTATGGGCCCTCGATGAGTTTTTGTTGCTTCATAGTTCCAGCAAAGTGGATGGGAATTATAGAGATCTCGTGCCCACTGTGCCTCTTTACTCCGTATAATGTGTGCATTTCAGATCCGCAACATGTCAATTTATCTTGTGAGTTTTAAGTGCAAATTTTTTCCCCTAGACTTGCATTAGATGCGGAAAATCTGCAGGTAAAAAACTCTCATGCATTTTTACTGCATTTCCTCTGCAGAAGCACATTAAAAACGCATGTAATCCGCACATGACTATTAAAGTTTTGTCAAAGTCAAATAGCGGGAAATATCAAAAACAAAGCAAAACGTGATAGAATGTATGTAAAAAAAAACAAAAAAACAATGAAAAAATGCAATTCACCTAATAGGTTCAGAGAATCTGCACTGTCAAAAACTCACCAAATACTCGCCTGAAAGTTCACATCTGCAAAGAAAAAATACTCAGTGTGCATGAAATCTTCACTTTTATGATGCTGTAAAACGCTGCGTGTGAACAAGCCCTTGCACTGTACATGGAGGGCTCTCTTCACACCCTAGCATCCATACACATGGCAGTGCCATCACGTAACTATACTTTTGGTGTAAATTGACTGCTTTGCTCTGCTGGAATTTTGTCATTGAGCGGAAAGTAAATACTGAAAGACGCTAATGAAAAGCTGCAGAATTGACCAGAAGACCCCCTGTTCTCGCGATGGTGCCCAGTGATCTCCAGGTTTGCTTCTGTTTCTCTCGGTGCTAATTTCTCGTGGAGGAATGAAGCCTGGAACATATACCCTTGCTCTCAGCGGATAAAAGGTTAGATGTCTACACTGCTGATCATTTCTGGTCTCTTCATTCGAGTGGGTGGTTTCAGTCTCTGCCAAGCTGCTGTCAAGACTGTTCTTAAAATAAGTTCTTTTTGCTTTTATGCGACATTTACTGTAGTGTTGCCAGAAATGACATCAAACACATCATTCATTTAAGCACCAAATTTCCTCAACATCTTGTAGCACTTAATCAAATATTTGAAAAGATATCGTTCTCTTCACGGCTTTTCCAGTGTGAACCTGTGAATGTGTTACAAGCCGGGTCACTCTAGGCGAGGGTAATCTGCTTCTTATGATTGATTGCCGCGCTTCTAGTAGCTGTTTCTGGTATGGACAACTCTTGTACTTTTTGATTATTTTGATGCATTTTTTTTTTCTATGAGCACATTAAGACTGCAACTGGAAACTTTCCGGACCTCACACGTTATTTCACTGTTGCCTCTGATTAATTACAACTTGCTCAGTCGGACTGTCTCAAAATTAAAATGACAGAAGAACTAAGGTTTCCTAAATGGAGACCGATAACCAGTATTATTCCTCAAGTATTTTTTTGGTTATTTCTTTTTATTTTATTAAATATTTTTATTTCTTTTTTAGCCTTTTTCTTAAATGAATTTTCATCTTTTAACACTAAACTTATTTTGGATCCAAAACGTAGTACTGATTGATTTCTTAATACATCTTTATAGGCGACAGTGATCCATTATATGATTACACAGCTTCAAACAGCGGCAAAGGAAGCAGACAACTGATTCCTCTTAACAATACCCCATGGACTCTCTATGGGGTTAAGGTCAGGCGAGTTTGCTGGTCAATCAAGCACAGTGATACTGTTGTTTGTAAACCAGGAATTGGTACTTTTGGCAGTGTGGACAGGTGTCAAGTCCTGCTGGAGAATGACATTTCCATCTCCTAAAAGCTTGTCGGCAGAGGGAAGTATGAAGTGCTCTAAAATTTCCTGGTAGATGGCTGCGCTGACTTTGGTCTTGATAAAACACAGTGGACCTACACCAGCAGATGACATGGCTCCCCAAACCATCACTGATTGTGGAAACTTCACACTAGACCTCAAGCAGCTTGGATTGTGGCCTCTCCACTCTTTCTCCAGACTCTGGGACCTTGTTTTCCAAATGAAATGCAAAAATTTACTTTCATCTGAAAACAACACCCTGGACCACTGACAACAGTCCAGTTCTTTTTCTCCTTGGCCCAGGTAAGACGCTTCTGGCATTGTCTATTGGTCATGAGTGGCTTGACACAAAGAATGGGACACTTGTAGCCCATGTCCTGGATATGTCTGTGTGTGGTGGCTCTTGAAGCAATGACTCCAGCAGAAGTCCACTCCTTGTGAATCTCCCCCAAATCTTTGAATGGTCTTTTCTTAACAATTCTTACAAGGCTGCGGTTATCCCGGTTGCTTGTGCACCTTTTTCTACCACAGTTTTTCCTTCCACTCAGCTTTCCATTAATATACTCGGATACAGCACTCTGTGAACAGCCAGCTTCTTTAGCAATGACCTTTTGTGGCTTACCCTCCTTGTGGAGTGTCAATGACTGCCTTCTGGACATCTTTCAAGTCAGCAGTCTTCCCCATGATTGTGGAGCCTACTGAAACAGACTAAGGGACATTTTTAAAAGCTTAGGAAGCCTTTGCAGGTGTTTTTTGTTAATTACTCTAATTTACTGAGATAATGACTTTTGGGTTGTCATTGGCTGTAAGCCATAATCATCAACATTAACATAAATAAACACTTAAAATAGATCACTCTGTGTGTAATGACTATATAATATATGAGTTTCACTTTTTGTATTGAAGAACTGAAATAAATTACCGTATTTTTCGGACCATAAGACGCACTTTTTTTCCTCCAAATTTGGGAGGAAAGTGTGGGTGCGTCTTATGGTCGGAATGTAACATGTGGGGAGGTGGGCAGGGGGCAGCGGTGGAGTGGGATCGCAGGAGGCAGGAAAATATCCCCTCCGCTGCAGGAAACAAGCGCTGGGGAAACCCCTGGTCCAGATACTTAAGTGCAGTGAATATTAATCAGCCGCTTCCCCGCCCACCTATCAGCTGAGCAGTGAGGGGGGCAGCAGATGACAGAGCCACATGGTTCCCCAGCGCCTGATTCCTGCAGAAGCTGGGCAGATCGGTGTCTGAAGGAGAAGGAGGCGGCAGGAGCAGAGTGCAGCAGGAGGCATCGCATACCTGACAGCACAGGGGCTGTGCTGATGCCATGCTGAATGCTCCTGTGATGAGGTCATGAAGAGGGTGGGCTGGAGCATCACATGACCAAAGCCCTGCCTCTTCATGATGTCATCACAGGTCCTTCAGACACACTGTATAACAGAGAATTAATTAAAAGGTTAGGCTATCTCTATCATCTGTCTCTATCATCTCTGTCTCTATCATCTCTGTCTCTATCATCTGTCTCTATCATTGTCTCTATCATCTCTGTCTCTATCATCTCTGTCTCTATCATCTCTGTCTCTATCATCTCTGTCTATCATCTCTGTCTATCATCTCTGTCTCTATCATCTCTGTCTCTATCATCTGTCCTATCATCTCTGTCTCTATCATCTCTGTCTCTATCATCTCTGTCTCTATCATCTCTGTCTCTATCATCTGTCTCTATCATCTCTGTCTCTATCATCTCTGTCTCTATCATCTCTGTCTCTATCATATGTCTCTATCATATCTGTCTCTATCATCTCTGCTCTATCATCTCTGTCTCTATCATCTGTCTCTATTTCTATGCAGCCACACGCTCCAGTCTGAGTGCCAACGGCAGTTCCGGGTGTTCATGCGAGAGACTCACACAAATTCGTGCGAGTTTCTCGCATGTGTGACCCCGGCCTTATACTCACCCTCCAGCGTCTTCACATAGCAGTTTACAGACACCACACTGGTCCCGCAGCACCATCTCCTACCCATAGCTTCCTACATAATAACATGCTATTATATATAATAACACCACATATAATAGTATGTTATTTATGTTATTAA
Organism: Oophaga sylvatica; assembly: GCA_033576555.1. Taxonomy (NCBI): domain Eukaryota; kingdom Metazoa; phylum Chordata; class Amphibia; order Anura; family Dendrobatidae; genus Oophaga; species Oophaga sylvatica. The sequence goes on from JARQOD010000001.1 coordinate 927,406,262, forward strand.
ATATTTTACCACATTTTTTGCTTCAAATATATTTTTCCCTATTTTCCACCTCTAAAACCTGGGTGCGTCTTATAGTCCGGTGCGTCTTATAGTCCGAAAAATACGGTAAGTTTTTGATGATATTTTAATTTTGTGAGAAGCATCTGTATGTTGTCAGGTTCCCTTTAAAGGCCCATTTGTTTTTACACACTAAAAATAACAATCAGAGGGTTAGTTCTCCGGTGCTGCACCTGCACTTAGCTGATAGGCTACAGGGGTGACATCATAACTATAGTGCATGTGACCACTGCAGCCAACCTCTTGAGTACCATGATTGGCAGCAGGATAAGCTAATTGGTGGTTAGGACTTCATTGCTGCGAGAGTGTTAGCGCTGTTAACTTTAAAGGGGTTAACCAGGATTTAAAAAAAAAAAATTTAATATGGGCCCAAGAACTAACAGGAAAGTAGCTGCCAACTATCTGCCTGTTGTGCCTAGTGCCAATCACTCCCAGCACAGAGAGGTCACAGACCCCCCTGCCAGCGATTCAGCGTGACAGAGCAGCAGTTACTCTTCTGTTGATGGGGCGTAACTTACTATTTCATGTGGCGAGGCAGTTGTCAATCAGCATGACTACAGTCGTCACGTCCCACCGACAGAGCAGCCCAGAAGAAGAAGAGTTGATTTGTTGCCGTGGAGCAGCTGAATCGCCAGCAGGAGCGGTGGAGGCTCTCTGAGCCGGCACCGGGTAGAACACGATTTCAATTTATGTGTAATATACTGTATGTTAAAGGGATTTCCACTACCTGGACAATCCCTTTTGAAATTATGTAGTCCCCCTTGTAAAAAATAAAAAAAGTATACTCATCTCCTGCACCCTTTCTGTTCCAATGATGTCAGAAAACACACATCCTGTACCTTTTTGCTAAAGACCTTAAAATGTGTGTCTTGAATTGAGCAGAATAGCTGGAGATCGTCGTTTTTGGATATGATATAGTAACTTAGTTCTGCATGAATGCACCTATATTTTAGTTATTATAAATGTTTTGCTTCTTACAAATCTTTCAATCTTCCATTTAATCTCTCCTAATACATTTATTGTTAGTGTTCCTTGCCCACATGACATTCCCTGTAGCCTTGTATCCTCATCCGCCCTTTCGCACGTACTGTACCTACCCTAAATCATGCACTTTTCAACAATAGATTGATTTCCAGTCCAGTGATTGATATGGACAGGCAGACAAAACATAACTGATATTTGTACAAACATTTGGAAACTTAATTGACCTCAAATATCTCAAAGTGGAATGCAAACCCGGAAACATGTATGTCTGTATGTCTCACGCATCTCACCACTCGCTATAGAATATATCTATACAGTCATCAGTTCCCTCTCGTGAATACTGTAGAATCTTAATTCTTTGTGCAGCTCTCAACTTGCTGAGATCTATATCTACAAATTGTCTTCAAATTCAGTATCTAATATCTTGTACATCGCTAAGCAGTTTCACAGGCTGCATCAGCTGCCCAGCTAAGGAAATGCCACAGATGGCCTGACACTAGGATTTGTAGGACCCTAGCCTAGCAGCCACGTCAATTGTCAAACGTCTTCCTACCAAGCCATCAACCCCGGCGCCTCCCCTGATTACTAGACCTGGTACAACATGATCACTCTGGCGTAATTCAGGCATGCATACGCCAGGCCTTCTATTCAATCAGTAGAGGTGCCATGTATGTCACCAGGCAATAGAAGGTTCACAGAGGTCTGGCCGGCGTCCACAGACTTCCTACACCGCTGCTGGACCAGGGTCTTTGAGTCTTTTTGCTTAACACCGCCTGGCACTCAAAACTTATCATCTTTACCAGTCTTATTATTAATTGGATGGTGGTTTTCTGTTGAGTCTGATTAGGTCTGTTAATAAATTGTGTGTAGCTGGTCTTTGGTCATGGTATATTGCTATTATACATCATGTTTCTTTGTGAAAATTGTGTAACCAGAGATAAAATATCGTATATTGTATACTCATCTTACTGATCACCAGTTTTTACTTTTCATTGCCACCCAGGTCCTTACTAGAATATGAGAACCATAAATGGCATTGTCCTTCTCTGAAGCATTTCCCAAAACGGACCAGATGTATGAAAAAAAATGATGTCCTCCCTTTACTGATCTCCCGCTGCTCCGCCTCAATTGCTTCCCAGGTCTCCATGCTGCTTCTGGCTGGATGTACATGTTACCGCTACAGTCAGTCACTGGCCCTAGTGGTGACACCGTCAATGCCACTGGGATTGGCTGCAGTCAGAAACATGGAGTCCAACATGGGAACTGGGCAATAATGGGAGAGGATCAGTGATAGAGTTAAAGTATATGGTGTAACTCGTATAGTATATTATAGTATGCCTCAATGGTCTAACTGGAAGGTGTAAGGGGAAATAATAACATGCTGTAATGAATCGAATGACCTGCGGTTTTTGGCAGCCTAAAGACAAGATAATTGAGATATCATGCACTAAAGAAATTCTCATTACTGGCAATATGGAGTGCTTGTAATCCACCACAGTAAGTCCAGAAACTATCATACAAAAGCCCAGCAGCCAGGTAGAACATCAGAAATAAAAATAAAAAGCTTGGGAACGAGTGTTCATAGGGACGCTCTTTGCTCGATAATTGTGCAATGTAAACAGGCTGCCAAAGAACAATCAAAACGCTCATTTGCAGGTGAAATAATATTTTGGCTTGCTCCTGTCTAGGTTTGTGCTGCCGAGAACAATGTTATCTTATGTGCAGTGAACGATCTATTACTGATCATTCTGTGCACTTATTTATATGCGGTCTTAACTGACTATGAAATGACCTCCGATCGCCAAATATGTACTGATCGGCAGTCGTTGACACACTCTTAGTTTCACATAATGTTGTTTGTTTGAGACTGGCTGTGATCCCTTTCAGTCCAGCACATTCATGTGCAGGCTCTTAAACCTTCTAAATTGATTTTACCAATGCATCCTACTATCTAGTGAATCGGTAATACTCAAATTTGGCAAGAAAATTATTAGCCGTAATGGTATTTATGAATGTGCAGATAAATGAGTCAATCATATTACACATCATACGGGGTCTCATTTATCAATACTGTCCAACAAAAAGTGTACTTGTTACTCAAAACAGCCTGTCTGATCAGTTTTAGAGAAACAAAATAATTTGATCACAGACCGGACCCCAACAAGAGCAGGCAAACGGTTAAGATCTCCATACACGTAAGACAAAAATGAGCCTGTCCGATGAATAGTCGAACACATCTTAGACCGTGTTACAATTTTCCAGCCGTTAATACAGCCAAGTGTTTGATTGTCTGAAAAAAAATCCAAACTACCCAGTCAGTCTTTTGAATAATACTGAATGATCGTTGTTTGGTCATCTGTCTTAAATAATTTGTTGAGGCAGCTAGCGATTATTCGCTATTGTCGAACTTGATCATTCCAACCAACTTTTCTATGATGTGAGGCCTTTAGACCACTACAGCAGAGGGCACATAATCTAAAAAATTATTAGGAATCACTCCTGTAAAAACCAATCAAATTATTAGGAATCGCTCCTGTAAAAACCAATCTAATCAGTTTTTATGAAGAGGTAAGCTATAGACTGGACCAAGGTGAGTCATTGGACGTGGTATATCTTGATTTTTCCAAAGCGTTTGATACCGTGCCACACAAGAGGTTGATTCACAGAATGAGAATGCTGGGTCTGGGGGAACATGTGTGTAAATGGGTAAGTAACTGGCTTAACGATAGAAAGCAGAGGGTGGTTAATATAAATGGTACATTCTCTAACTGGGTCGCTGTGACCAGTGGGGTACCGCAAGGGTCGGTGTTGGGACCTATTCGCTTCAACATATTTATTAATGATCTGGTAGAAGGTTTACACAGTAAAATATCGATATTTGCACATGATACAAAACTATGTAAAGCCGTCAGTACAAGAGAAGATAGTATTCTGCTACAAATGGATCTGGATAGGTTGGAAACTTGGGCCGAAAGGTGGCAGATGTGGTTTAACAATGATAAATGTAAGGTTATACACATGGCACGAAGGAATCAATATCACCATTACACACTGAACGGAAAACCACTGGGTAAATCTGACTTGGAGAAGGACTTGGGGATCCTAGTTAATGATAAACTTACCTGGAGCAGCCAGTGCCAGGCAGCGGCTGCCAAGGCAAACAGGATCATGGGGTGCATTAAAAGAGGTCTGGGTACACATGATGAGAGCATTATACTGCCTTTGTACAAATCCCTGGTTAGACCGCACATGGAGTACTGTGTATAGTTTTGGGCACCGATGCTCAGGAAGGATATAATGGAACTAGAGCGAGTACAAAGGAGGGCAACAAAATTAATAAAGGGGATGGGGGAACTAGAATACCCAGAGAGATTAGCAAAATTAGGATTATATAGTCTAGAAAAAAGATGACTGAGGGGCGATCTAATAACCATGTGTAAGTATATAAGGGGACAATACAAATATCTCTCCGAGGATCTGTTTATACCAAGGAAGGTGACGGTCACTAGCGGGGATTCTCTGCGTCTGGAGGAGAGAAGGTTTTTCTACCAACATAGAAGAGGATTCTTTACTGTTAGGGCAGTGAGAATCTGGAATTCCTTGCCTGAGGAGGTGGTGATGGCGAACTCAGTCGAGGGGTTCAAGAGAGGCCTGGATGTCTTCCTGGAGCATAACAATATTGTACCTTACAGTTATTAGGTTCTTTAGACGGACGTAGATCTGGGGATTTATTCTGACCGAATATAGGCTGAACTGGATGGACAAATGTCTTTTTTCGGCCTTGCTACCTGTGTTACAACTATGTAAACGCCTAGTTGGTTATTGACTATCCAATGTATCTTCTGAAAAAAAAACTAGTGATCAGTGGTGGCACAGCAGTGAGACCCTCTCTGATAGGACATTGCCAGCTTACAGTATTCTGCAGTATGTCATAGTTATAAAGAGGTTGGTCCCATCTTCTGAAGTCATCTCGTGCTTTAAGGACATATCCGGCCAGCTGCATTGTCACGCCGCTGGCCAGATCTGTGCACGTTCCCGGTGCAACTTTATATAGCGGTCTTGCCTCTACGGCATGTGATACACAATGGGCTTGAGCTAGGTGGTCAGATGTTCTGACTCTTTGGTGCTCTGAATGCTTCAGTTAACCACAGAGGCCACAGGTTCAGTTTAACAAGCATTAAATATCCAATTCACAAATCTGAATTAATCGGTTTGGAGGGGGAGACCATCGTTTGCTTTATCTGGAGATACGGTACCTTATTTTGTTCCTTTGTCTTCAAAAGAAAAGGCCCTAAGATAAATCAACCCTTATGTTTCATGTCTTCCGTTCTGTTCCATGATCACCTGAATGTCTTGAAGAAAACATCAAATTACCATAATCTTACACATTTTTAAATTCTTCTATCCCCCACCTCTGATTACGTAAACCCGGCCTCATAATTACTACATTTGATTTCCTGTAACTTACTGTAAAATAGTATCTCTATTACCCAGGTGCAATTTTATTATATGTCTATGTTAAAAAAAAGAAAAGTTACATGAAAACATTTCCATTAGAGAACATTAAAATGATCCGAAATATGATTTTACGGCAGATGGTGGGCAACTGTGTTGTTGTGTTGTCCCAACCAAGACCATGGCTCCAACATTTCTTGTTTCTTTTCAAAAAGAAATAAGTTACAAGTAGTAAAACATGGCCTTCATTACATGGATTAACCACTGAATGCTCAATGTTTCTGTCGGTGCAGCACAAATCACCGCGCTCCTTGTTCCTGTCTCAGCCTTTGAACAATAATACGTTGTCCTTTAATTATTCTGTAATTGGATGTTGTATCCGTATGAATAATGTGCAGGACAGTAATGGTAATCCCGATAGCATGCTTTGTAGCACACTACAATTTCAGACTCCAGCCTGTATTTAATCCCTTGGCTACACAAAATTTCTCTTTTGAAGTTTCATAATGGGAAAAATATGCCGCGTTTCTTGTAGCTATACATTTCTGACCCATGTCCCCACTATTGTATTCACATCACTATTTTCTGGACCATCGCACGACCGCAAAGAACGGTATCAAGGCCCCTTTCTCTTCCCTGTTAGGTTTAAAGTGGTCAACATAGAGTATCTCCGGCATCGATCTCTAGAAGAACGAATACCCCCGCCATCAGAAATCCAGGGGATTGGGCAGTTTTCATGGCCACCATTACATTTGTTCTGTTTTCCCAAAATTGACACTCCTCAATTATCCACAGGGTACATACTTAGTGCCCCGGCACGTCCTCTCACCATCTCGTGTGGAGACAGCATGGTCATCCCCAGGGCCGGCGTCAGCACCCGGCACACCCGGGCAAGTGCCAGGGCCCTGAGCAGGCGGGGGGGCCCACTCGCAGTCTGGCACCCCCGCGCCTGTTAGCGGAGGAGAGCGGTATCAGCGCCGCCACTGGGCCCCCCCCCCCCCCGCCCGCTCAGGGCCCCGGCATCAGCTGGCACAATACTCACCTCTCCCGTGCCTCCGCTACCGCAGCTCCGGGCTCCAGGGGCGCCGGCGCTTCCTCTCACAGCAGCGCCGCTGAATGACGTCATCATTCAGCGGCCGGCTGTGGCAGAGAGCGCGGACACTGGACAGGTAAGACGTGTGTGTGTGTGTCTCTGTGTGTATGTAGTGCGGTGCTTTGTGTGTGTGTGTGTGTGTGTATGTGTGTGTATGTATGTGAGAGAGTGCTTGTGTGCTGTGGTCCTGTCTGTGTGTGATGATGGGCAGGCATTGCTGATAATGGGGAGGCATTGATGATGATGATGGGGAGAAGATGATGATAATGGGCAGGCATTGATGATGGGGAGAAGATGATGATGGGCAGGCATTGATGATGATGGGGAGGAGATGATGATGGGCAGGCATTGCTGATAATGGGAGGCATTGATGATGATGGGGAGAAGATGATGATGGGCAGGCATTGTGATAATGGGAGGGCATTGATGATGATGGGGAGAAGATGATGATAATGGGCAGGCATTGATGATAATGGGCAGGCATTGATGATGGGGAGAAGATGATGATGGGCAGGCATTGATGATGATGGGCAGGCATTGCTGATAATGGGGAGGCATTGATGATGATGGGGAGAAGATGATGATGGGCAGGCATTGCTGATAATGGGAGGCATTGATGATGATGGGGAGAAGATGATGATATGGGCAGGCATTGATGATGATGGGCAGGCATTGATGATATGGGGAGATGATGATGATGGGGAGGAATGATGATATAAGGAGGCATTGATGAATGGGGAGGCCATCATGATGAATGGGGAGTCATGTGTCACAGTGAGCGAACATGCAGAGGCAGGCACATGTGTAAGGGGAGCTTCCATATTTTGTATGGAAGCGCATAGTATAGGGGAGCCATATCTTGTATGGAGCATTATATGGGGACCAGTATCCTGTATGGAGCATTATATGGGCCAGTATTCTGTATGGAGCATTATTTGGGTCTTTTGGGAGCTTCCAGTAATCTGTATGGAGCATTATATGGGGGATGACATCCTGCATGGGGTATTATATGGGTGATGAGGGGGAGACTGTGGTGCCCATAATATTGTATGGAGGACTGTACTGTCCAGTCTGTACTGTGCGCTGTGAGGATTTGGCGGTTTTTGAGCTATTGTACAATTTACAATAGATATCACTCATGTAATGGAAGAAGTGAAGTATTTGGCATTGTTCTGTACCTATATTTCTCTGCTGTATCTGTGCATCATGAATCGTGGTCTGTGTTAAAGGGGCCCACTGAGGCTCTTTCGCCCGGGGCCCATAAAAACCTGGAGCCGGCCCTGGTCATCCCATTCCAACCAAGGGCCAACCCTGTTTGATAAAATTGGAGACAAATTGGCAAAGATCATTGCTGTTATAAATTTGCTTTAATAGTGGGCCTGAGCAGTCCGATATTGATGGCGTGTTCTGGCAATATTCAATCAGTGTCTCCCGAGACAACCCGCCATGTGCATCTCTCAGTTTCAGGCTTGTACCACCCGGGGGGTGATGCAGTCAGCACCACAAATAATAAGAAAGTTCACAGTTCAACGCTGAAGACAAATTGGGTGAATATTTTATCTAGTACAGGCGATCTGCTGAGCAGATGTTTACCACGATGAATACAGATTGCAGGTAACTGAGACGTCTGGATTCTCCGACATCTGTCATGTGTTAGAGACATGCATGCTTTTTATGCCGAACACAGATTGCAATCATTCAGATAGGTTGCTGTTCCCCGTGGGGCAGTCAATCAAATTTCTTATCTCAGAGACACAGACGCACACACCAGCTTATTTCATGGGAAGCCAGTTGACCTAAGAACATGTTCTTAAAGGGAACCTGTCTCCCCATGGGACGTATATGACCTATTAATATGGGCATATAGTTGATAGAAATGTTACACTAGTCCTACCTGTCTGCCTCATATTCGCGGTCTTGTTGAGAAATCTTATTTTATGTCTTCATGCTAACAATTTCTTCCAGGCTCCGAGGCGTGCGGTGCCTGGAGGAAATCTCTACCTCTTCATTATCATACCACCCGCCTCCCATCCCATCCTGTAATGAAGGCCCCAAAATCCTGCGCCCTGCAGTAGCATGATTATACAGTTCCTAGACGGCTCTTCTATGGGCATTGGCTTCAGCGTCGTTCTGCGCAGGTGTTAGCGAGTCACTGCTACTTCCGTTGCAGTGACCTCCAGCGTGCGCGGCGGCGGCGATAAGGTGCTCTCTCTACCATGCTTATATGGGTGACTGGGGCATCAAAAACTGTATGGTGCCTAACTATTTCAGGGGGAAGGAATTGGGGAGAGCCCCTTTTCGCTGCCGGCGCAGAAGACTGCTGAAGCTAATGCCCATAGAAGGGTGGAATAGGTACTGGATAATCACGCTGCTGCAGGGCGCAGGCGCGGGATTCCGGGGCTACTATTACATGTCACAGGGCACTGTTTGAGGACACCAAACAACTATTTTTAAAGGGTTTATCTGGCGAGGTCCAAAGCCACTTTCGCAGCAGAAGTAAGTAGTGCTGACACAGTTACGACCCAATACCTGCCGAGGAGCGTGCACAATCAGCAGGTATTGTGCATGTGTCCCATACTATCGCACAAAACACATGCTCAATATCGCCGATTGTGCTGGTGTGAGTGATTAGTGCCGCTTATTTCCGTGACGGTTGCAGACGCTTCTGGAAAACTCATTTATGTTTTTATTGGGTTTCCTGATATCTAATAGACATTGTAATACTGGAAATATTGCATTTACTTCACTATAATCTCACTGTTGTGAAATCTTTACTGCTAAACCTTATAGTAATTTAAAAAAATCCTCTAGTGGGCCCATAATCTAATCTAATAGGCATCAAATATATATTAACACTTAGTGGTCATAAGATCTGTGATATGCAATGATAAACACAGAACTAATAAGTATTTTAATCCCTTAGTGACAGAGCCAATTTTTACAATTCTGACCACTGTCACTTTGAAGTTATAACTCGGGAAGTCTTCAACGTATCCTGCTGATTCTGAGAATGTTTTTTCATGACATATTGTACTTCATGTTAGTGGTAAAATTTCTTCGATATACACTACCATTCAAAAGTCTGTGGTCACTTAGAAATTTCCTTATTTTTGAAAGAAAAGCCGTTTTTTTCCAATGAAGCTAACATTAAATGATTCAGAAATACACATTGTTAATGTGGTAAATGACTTTTATAGCTGCAATCGTCTGGTTTGTAATGCAGTATCTTCATAGGTGTACAGTCATGGCCAAAAGTTTTGAGAATGACACAAATATTAATTTTTACAAAGTCTACTGCTTCACTTTTTCTAATGGCAATTTGCATATACTCCAGAATGTTATAAAGAGTGATCAGCTTAACAGCAATTACTTGCAAAGTCAATATTTGGCTAGAAAATGAACTTTATCCCCAAAAACACATTTCAACATCATTGCAGCCCTGCCTTAAAAGGACCAGCTAACCTCTTTTCAGTGATTGCTCCATTAACACAGGTGTGGGTGTTGATGAGGACATGGCTGGAGATCAATCTGTCATGATGAAGTAAGAATGACACCACTGGACACTTTAAAAGGAGGCTGGTGCTTGGCATCATTGTTTCTCTTCTGTTAACCATGGTTATCTCTAAAGAAACACGTGCAGTTATCATTGCAATGCACAAAAATGGCCTAACAGGGAAGAGTATCGCAGCTAGAATGATTGCACCTCAGTCAACAATCTATCGCATCATCAAGAACTTCAAAGAGAGAGGTTCCATTGTTGCCAAAAAGGCTTCAGGGCGCCCAAGAAAGACCAGCAAGCGCCAGGACCGTCTCTTAAAAGTGTTTGAGCTGTGGGATCGGGCTACCAGCAGTGCAGAGCTTGCTCAGGAATGGCAGCAGGCAGGTGTGAGTGCATCTGCACGCACTGTGAGGCGGAGACTCTTGGAGCAAGGCCTGGTCTCAAGGAGGGCAGCAAAGAAGCCACTTCTCTCCAGAAAAAACATCATGGACAGACTGATATTCTGCAAAAGGTACAAGCAGTGGACTGCTGAGGACTGGGGTAAAGTTATTTTCTCTGATGAATCCCCTTTTCGATTGTTTGGGACATCAGGAAAATGCCTCATTGGGAGAAGACAAGGTGAGCGATACCACCAGTCTTGTCTCATGCCAACTGTTAAGCATCCTGAAACCATTCATGTGTGGGGTTGCTTCTCAGCCAAGGGAATCGGCTCTCTCACATTCTTGCCTAAAAACACAGCCATGAATAAAGAATGGTACCAGAATGTCCTCCAAGAGCAACTTCTCCCAACCCTCCAAGAGCAGTTTGGCGATCAACAATTCCTTTTCCAGCATGATGGAGCACCTTGCTATAAAGCAAAGGTGATAACTAAATGGCTCAGGGAACAAAACATAGAGATTTTGGGTCCATGGCCTGGAAACTCCCCAGATCTAAATCCAATTGAGAACTTGTGGTCAATCATCAAGAGACGGGTGGACAAATAAAAACCTAAAAATTCTGACAAAATGAAAGCATTGATTGTGCAAGAATGGACTGCTATCAGTCAGGATTTGGTCCAGAAGTTGATTGAGAGCATGCCAGGGAGAATTGCAGAGGTCCTGAAGAAGAAGGGTCAACACTTCAAATATTGACTTGCTGCATTAACTCATTCTCACTGTCAATATAAGCTTTTGTTACTCATATGTTTGCAATTATTATATTTCTGTCTGTGATAAAAACATCTGTCAAACACACATAAAAACCAGAGGGCAGCAGATCATGTGAAAATATAATATTTGTGTCATTCTCAAAACTTTTGGCCATGACTGTATAGAGGCCCATTTCCAACAACCATCACTCCAGTATTATGGTACTTTGTGTTTACTAACTGTAAAGCCCCCGTCTCACACAGCAATCTCGCTAGCGAGATCGCTGCTGAGTCACTAGTTTTGTGACGCAGCAGCGATCTCCCCAGCGATATCGCTGTGTGTGAAATTCAGCGACGATCAGCCCCCCCTGCCGGGTATCGCTGATCGTCGCTGAATGTTCTGGACATTTTGATCGCTGGTCTCCCGCTGACAGGCACGCATCGCTGCATGTGACAGGCGGGAGACCAGTGATCCGCTAGTAACCAAGGCACACAGCGGGTTTCCAGGCGCAGGGCTGTGCCTAGAAACCCGCTGTGTACCTTGGATACCAGCGCCCTGATGCAGGGAGCTGGTAACCAAGGTACACAGCGTGTTTCCAGGCACCGCGCAGCGCCTGGAAAACCGATGTGTACCTTGGTTACCAGCTCCCTGCATCAGGGCGCTGGTATCCAGCGTACACTGCGGGTAACTAAGCGATGTTTACCCGCAGTGTCACTGTGCTGATCACTGCCTGAGCTGCCTGTTTGGCAGCTCAGCAGCGATCTTGTAGCGATACACCAGCGATCCTGATCATAGTCGGGATCGCTGGTGTATCGCTATGTGAGACCCGGGCTTAAGAAGGCTAATGGATGGTTAGAATACCCTTGAAAACCCTTTTACAAGTATGTTAGCACAGCTGAAAACAGTTTGGCTGATTAGAGAAGCTGTAAACCTGAACTTCCTTTGAGCTAGTTGAGAATCTTATTATTTCAAGTAAAAATCTTTTTTTCGAACCTTGTCAATGTCTGGACTAGATTTATTCATTTGGCAACTCATTTGATTAATAAAAGTATGAGTTTTCATGGAAAACACAATTGTCTGAGTGACCCCAAACTTTTGAACGATCGTGTAACTTGCGTTTATTTAGGAAAAAAATGAAAATTTGTCGAAAATTTAGCAATTTTCAAACTCTTGATTTTTGTGCCCTTAAATCACAGAGAGATGTCACACAAAATAGTTAATAAATAACATTTCCCACATGTCTACTTTACATCAGCACAATTTTGTAAATATAATCTTTCAGCTGCAGATGGAAGGAAGAGAGCCACAGTCATTACTAGTGGGTAGGCGGAGCCCAGATAGGATTGACACCTCAGATTAAAAAGAGTGTTGACCGGCCCCTCCAGCTCGGGCTCCTCCTACTCAGCTCTTCAGTTTACAATTTGAGGTCCCAGAGGATGGTCGCTGCTGGAAGCAGCTCCTCAGAAGATTTTATTATTTTTTATCGCACAAGAGACTTGGATCACCAAATGTGGTCTAGAGGTCTCAGGAGTCTCAGCGCTGCTGGATCCCCACCTCTCCCTTGGCGGATCTGTATTACCCTAATGGTGGTCCCTGCAGAACCCTGCCGGCCCGGGGGGATGAGGATGGCTTCCCTGGCGGGGGCGCAAACCGCGCTGCAGGGGTCACTGCGTCCCCCGCCCTGGGGGGAAGCATGGGCATAGCGCCAGAAACCCCTGGGGGTCCCTGTGGCGCTTCGGCTGGTGAGTACCTCACATTTTTACCTCACATTTTTATTAATTGTGTGTGAGTGTTTAAGCGACTGCTGCGGCAGCCGCTGTACCTTACATGTCGGTGACTGTGTTTTTGTCGCAGGTGGATGCCTGCAGGACATAGGAGAGGAGTGTGCGCCTTTTTATTTGAATTTTCGCGCCGCTCTGAGCGCGCGCTTTACTGCTGTCTCCATTTCCGGCTTCCCTCATGGAGCACACGGAGGCACAGCGCGGCGGCCATTAAAGAAGCAGGCTGAAAGCTTCCTCTGGCTCTTCTCCCTCCTCCCCTCCCAGCAAGATGTTACACTGTTACCAGCTGGGTGAGTCGCTTCTAGCTCGCGGCAGAAGCTTAACCCCTTCACCCCCACAGCGCGGGCGCCTTCTGGGGCACTAATGAGTGACAGACTGCGCTGTCCTGCGGCTGTTATCGCATAAGGGGCTCGCACACTCTTTTAATAATAATAAAGAGTTTGTGGGGAGTCTGTGATTTTAATACTGCCACTATACGTTCCCACTAACGATCCTGATAACGACGCATACTATGCGATCGTTTGTGTGATCATTTTTTAATGTCGCTAGTAGCTGCCAATCTGGGCGATCTCATTAACATCGCATAAGCGGTTAGCGATCTCCTTAACAACTTTGGCGGTCATTGCGATATACAAAACAGTGCAATTTTTAGCGATCTTGTGGAACGTTTTTTCTGTTAGTGTGGCATAAAAAGCTGTCCTGCAGCTGCTGCCTTATAAGAGGCACTTGGGGCTCGCACAACTTTTTCATTATCAAGGTTGTGGGGAGTCTGCTACTTTAACCCCTTCTTAGGTGGTTAACTATTAATGCTGGGGTAGCTCTCTCTTTAAGAGCTTTAACCCTTCAGCGATTGTTTTTTCTTTAAGAAACACACTGTTCTAGTTACTGACAGGTTTAACCTGCCAGATACTGTGCAAGGACATGTCAGATGCGGACTATCTGACACGCAGACCCCGACAGCGTCATGCGCAGCGGTCGGAGGTTCCAGTGGTGTCAAAATGGAGGCCGTCGCTAGTTTCTATGATGGCCTGTCTGACCTTCTAGGTTATGGAGTGTCAGCTAGATCCTCTCAAGGAAGCGACACAAATCGGTGCCTTCCTTCTCGCGTAGCGAAGATGTCCGTTTCGGACAAGGAGGATCGGCAGGGACACTCTGCCTCTCTCATGGACCGTACTATTGGAGCCATGAGGGCGTTACAGTTACCAGAGAGAGGTAACTAGGCGTCCTGGTAAGTCGGCCCGGATGTTTCAGGAGTCGCATAAGTCGCGACGGCTTTACAATCTGTGTCCGTTTTCTACGGAGTTGATTGTTAATTGGATCTCCTGAAGTGAATGTCCCTTTACGCTCCGTTGTGGCAGCCCTGTCGCAGAACGTCTTTTTGGTCAATCGACATTCGCGACGTTTATTTGCATGTTCCCGTCGGAAGGGCTCACGGCGCTTCCTTCGTTTTGCCATAGGTCAGGACCATTGCCAGTTTGTGGCTCTGCCATTCGGATTGGCCTCGGCGCCCAGAGTTTTTACAAAAATTCTAGCGCCCCTCATGGCAATTCTTCGAAGACAGGGGGTTACGATTTCCCTACCTGGACGACCTTCTGATTGTGGCGTCCTCAAAGGAGGAGACGGGGACGGCTCGCAATCTATCCCTTCAGCTCCTGGAGGATTTCGTGTGCTGGTCAATTGGGAGAAGTCGTCTCTGGAAGTCAATCCTGTTTTTGGGAATGCATTTCGACACTGTACGGACGGTGGTGTCCCTTCCTCCAGACAAGCGGGCATGTCTCTTTCGACATGTACAGATTATGAGGTCTACGGCAGCAATGTCCTTTCGGAAGTGTATGCGCCTTCTGGGTTTGACGTCCATGGAGGCACTTCCGTTTGCCCAATTTTATTCCAGGGCCCTCCAAAGGCTCATTCTGAGTCGTTGGGATCGATCGCAACTTCTCTGAATTGCAGCGTCATCTTCTCTCACAGGGTGCGAGAATCCCTAGGATGGTGGTTACGTCCAGGAGCGTTATTCCTGGGGAAATCTTTCCTCCCTCCGAGGTGGTCGGTCATAACCACCGATGCCAGCCTGACGGGCTGGGGGGGGTGTCTGGAACGATCTTTGGATCCAGGGAGTATGGTCATCGGAAGAGTCTGTTCTACCGATCAACATCCTGGAGTTGAGGGCAATTTTTCCTTTGCCTACAACACTGGACGGTCCCTTTAAGCGGTCTACCAGTCCGAGTGCAGACAGACAACGCGACGGCGTTGCGTATATCAACCACCAAGGCGGGACAAGGAGCTCCAGCCTCATGATGGAGGTGTCTCAGATCCTGCTATGGGCCGAGACCAAGGTTCCAGCCATCTCTGCGATCACATTCCAGGAGTCCAGAATACCACGGCGGACTTCCTCAGTCGCGAGAAGATGGATCCTGGAGAATGGAGTCTTCATCCGAAAATTTTTGCGCTGCTGTGCTTCCGTTGGGGAACTCCCCAAGTGGATTTGATGGCATCCAGGTTCAAATGCCAAACTACCGACCTTCATGTCCAGGTACAAGGACCCGAAGGCTGTGGCGGTGGTTGCTCTGGTGGCTCCGTGGGACCATTTCGAGCTAGTCTATGTGTTTCCGCTGATATCTTTACTTCCTCTGGTGCTGCGTCGGATCAGACTGGAAGAGAATTCCGGCTATGTTGATAGCCCCGGATTGGCCAAGGAGCACGTGGTTCTCGACACTGGTGTCGTTTTTGGCGGCACCGCCATTCCCACTTCCTCCTCGCCCGGACCTGTTAACCCAGGGGCCCGTTCGTCATCCGGACTTGAAGTCTCTGCGTTTGACGGCGTGGCTCTTGAGACCGAAACCTTGACCCGTAGAGGTTTTTCAGCCGAAGTCATTGCCACTCTGCGAGCTGCCAGAGGTCCGGCTACTACTAAGATTTATCACAAGACTTGGTCTTTTCGTGGTTTCGGGTTCTTCAAGGAATCGAGGATTTTTTTTCCATTCCCAATTTGTTGGCTTTGCTACAGTACGGACTGGACAAAAGGTTTGGCAGTTAGCACTCTGAAAGGTCAGGTTTCTGCCCTGTCTTTGCTATTTCGGAAGGCTATCGCCTCGCGTAGGGACCTACGTTCCTTTTTTCGTGGAGTAACCCGTCAGTTTCCACTGCGGAAGGCGCCTGTGTCTCCTTGGCGGCTCAACCTTGTCTTGGAGGCTCTTCAGCATATACCTTTTGAGCCTATGGGTTCTGCTAGCCTTTCTTTAATTTCTTGGAAGGTTACCTTCTTAGTGGCGGTAACCTCTTTAAGAAGGGTTTCTGAGTTGGCAGCTTTTTCCTGCTCGCCTCCTTTCCTGGAGTTTTACCCGGATCGAGTAGTGCTTCGCACACGGGGCGATTTTCTACCTGAGGTGGTGTCGCAATTTCATGTTAACCAGGATATTGTGTTGCCCTCGCTTTGCCCGGGCCCAGGGAATGCAAAGGAACGGAACTTGCACAAATTGGATTTAGTGCGGGTCTTGAAGTTCTATTTTGTCTATTACTCAAGGTTTTCGAAAGTCAGATTCCCTGTTTGTGATTACAGCAGGTCGTAGGCGTGATCAACGAGTTTTCAAGGACTCTATAGCTCGTTGGATTCGGTCGGCCATTTTGGAGGCTTACCGTCTTAATGGCGAACCTTGCCCGATTAAGATTCAAGCTCACTCCACGAGGGCTGTGACTTCATCGTGGCCTTCATCAAGGTCTTCGGCAGCTCAGCTCTGCCGAGCGGCGACCTGGCGTTTCGTCCACACATTTACAAAATTTTATAAGGTGGACGTCAGTGCTTCCGCTGATGCGGCCTTAGGACGTAGGGTCCTGCAGGCAGCGGTAATTTAAAGTTTTTAGTTAACTTGTATTTGGCGCTGGTTATCTAGGTTGTTGGGTTTCTGCCTATTTTGGTTTTTTTCCCACCCTAATTTTTGGACTGCTTTGGGACGTCCCACTAGTAATGACTGTGGCTCTCTTCCTTCCATCTGCAGCTGAAAGACGGATTTTGGTAAGAACTTACCTGTAAAATCCTTTTCAGCGAAGGAAGAGAGACACAGCTCCCTCCCATGGCAGAAGTGTGTTGTTGTATTTACAGATGCAGCGTGACCCTTCTCTGATAGCGATTATCTGGACTGAGGTCGACGCGCTACTGCTCTGTTCCAGCATTGCCAGCTTATCGCAGTAGTCAGGTTCAGTGAGTAGTACCTGTAACTGTGTGATTTTTTTGCCGAATGCATGCATAACCTGTACTCTTATGTTTTTTCTCTGAAGTCCTTCAGAAGGGGTTATGTTGCTTCGCTGGTGATATTGTTCTTCCTTAAGCTTGGGTACGACTGAAGAGCTGAGTAGGAGGAGCCCGAGCTGGAGGGGCCGGTCAACACTCTTTTTAATCTGAGGTGTCAATCCTATCTGGGCTCCGCCTACCCACTAGTAATGACTGTGTCTCTCTTCTTCCTTCCTTCGCTGAAAAGGATTTTACAGGTAAGTTCTTACCAAAATCCGTCTTTTTTTGTTAGGACGTTCTAAAAGTTGAAAGTTGACCAGCGATTTCTCATTTTTCCAACAAAATTTACAAAACCATTTTTTTAGGGACCACCTCATATTTGTAGTGAGCTAGTGGGGGTCAATATAACAGAAAATACCCAAAAGTGACACCATTGACACAGCCGGAGGGAACGAGAGACACCGCATGTAGCGGGGGGGGGGGGCTCGGGGGAACACATTTCTCTGTCCGCTGATGTGCTCGATCATATCAGAGGAAAGAGAAATAAATAGGAAATCAGACTTTTTTTGAGGGGGGGTCGCTGTTAGCCGAGACCCTGGAGATTTTCCGACATTGAGGGCGCTATAACCTTATTTCTCAGCGCCGTTAAAAAGTGCTGAGGAATAAGTACCTTTCACTGCCACCGTTAAAAGGTATATTGGCGGTCGTTAAGGGGTTAAAGGTGCATATTTTATGTATACCTAAAGGTTTATTCTTCCCCTGTGGTGTGAAATTTATAATTTTTTTTCTCAGTTATGTACCGCCACCATATTCCACATTTTTTTGCAAATATTATCACCCTACGCTGACACTATTAATCATTTAAATAATCTTTTACAGAAGAGGGAAATAGTCATTGTCTCAACCAACTGTTGTTCATGCAAAGATGTAATCTTTTGGCTAAAGAAAAGAAATGGAAACCCTGTTACTCATGCCATAAACCTATGCATGAACCTTAGTTATTGTATCGGTAATGGGATTTTTCATATAAGTTGCTAGAACATCTAATAGTGAATAAAGTGAAATTGCGTCTTAAAGACAAGTCCAGCATTGGCATTTGAATTGTTATACAAATGGATATAGGAGATCTGAAGCCTCTGTCACTCCAGCTCTATTCCCCGCCAGCACTGCCACCTCCTGTTTGATTGACAACCTCTGTGCTGTGTGACTTCAGGGAAAAAAGCCATCAGTCAAGCAGGTGGCGGTTGGGGAATAGAGCTGGAGTGTTGTGTTGTACACATAGAAATAAAGGATGAGAAGTAAAACTACTCTAAGGGTAACTGTACCCAAAGTGGATTTTCATGCAGAGATTCCTCATCGTAGCACAGTTCCAGCTAAGTTAGCGAGATTTTGAAAATTACACTTAAAGATTGATTAAATTGGCCTATAGTGGAATTTAAAATTTTGTTCAATGTTTGTGTATTATCCTTAAAGGCCATCTGTCACCAGGTTTTTGCTATGTGATCTGAGAGCAGCATGATGTACAATGGCATGTAAAAGTTTGGGCGCCCCTGGTCAAAATTACTGTTATTGTGAACATTTAAGCAAGTTGAAGATGAAATGATCTCTAAAAGGACTAAAGTTAAAGATGACACATTTCCTTTGTATTTTAGGAAAAAAAAAAAAAAAAATATATATATATATATTATATATATACAGCGCTCTGGCAAAAATTAAGAAACCACTTTCAAATGTTCAGTTTGTCTGATTTTTTTCTTTATAGTTTTTTTTTGAGTAAAATGTTAATTGTTCTTTTAGTCTATAAACTTCTGACAACACATCATGTCTCCAAATTTCCAAGCAATAAATTTTGTAATTTTTTTCCGACAAAGTACAATGGTCAAAATTAAAAAAGCAACCCAGTGCTTTCAGACCTCAAATAATGCAAAGAAAACAAGTTCATGATCATTTAGAAACAACAATATTAATGTTTTAACTCAGGAAGAGTTCAGAAATCAATATTTTGTGGAATAACCATGATTTTTAAAAAACAGCTTTCATGCGTCTTTGCATGCTTGCCACCAGTCTTTCACACTGCTTCTGCCGCAAAAATTTAAGTAGTTGTTCTTTGATTGATGGCTTGTGACTATCCATCATCCTCTTGATCACATTCCAGAGGTGTCAATGGGGTTCAGGTCTGGAGAAAGGGCTGCCCATGACAAGGTTTTGATGTGGTGGTCTCTTAATTTCTGTGAAATCAAACCGTCCACTTAGGAAGCACACTGATTGACAATCAATTTCACATGCTGTTGTGCAAATGGAATAGACAACAGATGGAAATTATTGGCAATTATCAAGACACACTCAATAAAGGAGTGGTTCTGCAGGTGGGGACCACAGACCACATCTCAGTACCAATGCTTTCTGGCTGATGTTTTGGTCACTTTTGAATGTTGGTTGTGCTTTCACACTCGTGGTAGCATGAGACGGACTCTACAACCCACACAAGTGGCTCAGGTAGTGCAGCTCATACAGGATGGCACATCAATGCGAGTTGTGGGAAGAAGGTTTGCTGTGTCTTGTCAGCACAGTGTCCAGAGGCTGGACGCGCTACCAGGAGACAGGCAAATACTTCAGGAGACGTGGAGGGGCCGTAGGAGGGCAACAACCCAGCAGCAGGACCGCTACCTGCGCCTTTGTGCAAGGAGGAACAGGAGGAGCACTGCCAGAGCCCTGCAAAATGACCTCCAGCAGGCCACAAATGTGCATGTGTCTGCTCAAACGGTTAGAAACCGACTCCATGAGGATGGTCTGAGTGCCCAACGTCTATAGATGGGGGTTGTGCTCACAGCCCAACACTGTGCAGGATGCTTGGCATTTGCCATAGAACACCAGGATTGGCAAATTCGCCACTGGCGCCCTGTGCTCTTCACAGATGAAAGCAGGTTCACATTGAGCTCATGTGACAGAGTCTGGAGAAGCCGTGGAGAGCGATCTGCTGCCTGCAACATACTTCAGCATGACCGGTTTGGCAGTGGGTCAGTAATTGTGTGGGGTGGCATTTCTTTGGTGGGCCGCACAGCCCTCCATGTGCTCGCCAGAGGTAGCCTGACTGCCATTAGGTACCGAGATGAGATCCTCAGACCTCTTGTGAGACCATATGCTGGTGCAGTTGGCCCTGGGTTCCTCCTAATGCATGACAATGCCAGACCTCATGTGGCTGGAGTGTGTCAGCAATTCCTGCAAGATGAAGGCATTTAAGCTATGGATTGGCCTGCCCATTCCCCAGACCCGAATCCGATTGAGCACATCTGGGACATCATGTCTCGTTCCATCCACCAACGTCAAGTTGCACCCCAGACTGTCCAGGAGTTGGTGGATGCTTTAGTCCTGGTCTGGGAGGAGATCCCTCAGGAGACCATCCGCCGCCTCATCAGGAGCATGCTCAGGCGTTGTAGGGAGGTCATACAGGCACGTGACGGCCACACACACTACTGAGCATCATTTTGACTTGTTTTAAAGACGAGCATCAAATTTGACTTGTTTAAACATTACATTCCACTTTAATTTTGTGGGTGACTGCAAATCCAGGCCTCCCTTGGTTAATAGATTTGATTTCCATTGATGATTTTTGTGTGATTTTGTTGTCAGCTCATTCAGCTTTGTACAGAACAAAGTATTCAATGAGAATATTTCATTCATTCAGATCTAGGATGTGTTGTTTGAGTGGTCCCTTTATTTTTGCAAAAGTTTGGTCATTCTTAAAGATTTGAATGCTCAGATAACTTTGACCAAAGTTTCAGACCTTAATTAGCCTGATAGGGCTATGGCTTGTTCACTATCATCGTTAGGAAAGGCCAGGAGATGCAAATTTCCCAGCTTTATAAAAACCCAGCCTTTTACATGCCAATATAGTGGTTGAGACCCTGATTCCAGTAATTTATCACTTGCTGGTCTGCTTGCTGCTATTTTGATACAATCACAGTTTTCTGTGCAGCAGAGCTCAGAATGCTGAGCTCTGTATAACACCACTGATTGACAGCTGCTAATCAGTGATGGAAGTGGGGTTATACAAATCAGATTGACTAGGAGGCATGAGACACCTTGTCCTGTAGTGATAATCTCCTGCTAATAAAACACTGATTGTGTTTAAATAGCTGGTTCTCAGTCTCTACATCATGCTATTCCCAATTCCATAGCAAAAATCTGCCAACTTTTTCCATTTAAAGATACTTAGGTATTTGAAGGATATCTCTTACAAGATGATAATCTCATTTCTCAAAACACAGAGGACATACTGTAGAGCTATACTAACATAAAAATAAAAAAGGTTATGGCTGTTGGATGCGTTTTATACAAACGTTTCCTTTTATAGAAGCATCAGACTCTGTTGGTCTGGTCACGTACGGCTCAGTTAGGATTTCACTTTCCACCACTTACCTGCTGGTTACAATTGACAGTGTCTTAAAGGGAATCTGTCAACAGGTTTTTTACTATGTAATCTGAGGACAGCATGAGGTAGGGGTTAAAAACACAGATTCTGGGATGTGTCACTTGTCAAGCTGTGTGCTGTTGTTTACTTAGATTAACGGTTTTGATTACCTGGGGAATATCATTGTCCAGACTACAGAAGCTATAGCAGCTCATATATTTTAGTTTGACTCCGCCCCCTCCTATGATAAGCAGCTCACTGTCAATAGACAATGTACACAGAGAACCTGGTGTGAGCGGGGTTAGCTTTTGAGCTCTGCTTTGTGCTAAATCTAAAAACTTTAACTGTGTCAGAACGGCTGCACCCAGTAATCTAAGTGATACATCGTTGGATTCAGGGTCTCTTTGCCTACGCCATGCTGCTCTCAGATAAGGTAGCAAAAACCTGCTGACAGATTCCCTTGGACTGTAGTCATTCATAGCTGATAGAATCCTGTATCAGACGTTTCTCATATTGATTGAGAAGACTCGTACTCCCTGAGCATGGAATGTTTGTTTTTTTTTTTCTTAGTTTCTTTCAGCAAAACACAAGAAGTTCAAAATTGAGAATCGGCCATAAGTTTGAAATTAGATTTTATATATAGGCTGTAGTATATCACCCAGCATTAGCGGCGGCCCCATGATTAGCCTGTCCAGCATCATGTACAGCTCTTTAGTACTGTTGAGTTGAGCCAATGATATAACATGGCCTTGTTTGGTTATGCAGAAATCTACAATCCTGCTTGATATTTTTAAACATCTGGCAAGCAGACTTTTTTTTTCTCGAAGCGATACTTTGATAATTTGTTTCTAGTTTTGCACAATTCACTTTGTTTTCACTTGTTAAAGAGAGCGGCAACAAGAAGCCCTTCATCAGACTGTCCAGTTCACAAATCGGCACGCCATGATGAAAAAGTAAAATTGTTGTGCAAGAAAACATACCGGACATCTCACCATCCTACCAAAAACAGTCAGAAAGAACTGCTCAGTAAAGCCAAGAATAATAATAATCCTTTTGATGTTAATCGTTTTGGGGTCTCTGTTGTGGGTGTGATAGATCAGCCTTTTATTTTTGGAGGGGGAGTTACGGTAATTGATAGGTGATTGTTAAATTTGCAGACTAAGAAATCTAAATCTCAAGCAGATACTGAAATAACCTTACATATGGAAAGGTATTTAAGCCAAAAATCATGAAAATATTTTTCATGTACTTATGATTTATGATACGCATTAATGTTGTAGGAAAATAGTCATGTTTGGTTATTTCTAAAATTATACTCCCCTATAGAGGTCAGAAATACCCAGTTTTTCCTGCTTCTCCCAAAAGTATTCCATTATTTCTTTTTTTTTAATCCGACATACGGTTCCAGAGATATAGGCTTTTTTATTTAATGATGATTTTTATGATCTTAGGGGCGTGGCTCACAGGATAATAAAGCAGATTAGCCTAAAGACACGCCCCCAAGGAACCCTGTGAAAAATGCCACCTTTGTAAAGGCCATACAAATTATCACTACATAAAAAAGCTCATGTCTGGAACCTTATGGCAGATTTAAAAAGAAAAAAAATGGAGTACTTGGAGCATCAGAAATAAAATAATTGAAAATAGTGGCCACTTTTGACTTGATGACAAGTCCTCTTTATTGTATTCATTTCTTTTACTTTCTCGTATAAAGCTAATTCATTAGTTTCTTTACGTTTTGCTTTCTACTCCGCTATAAATTCTGAGTACTATTACAATGAACAAATACCGTATAGTAAATCATATGAAACATGATGTGACGTCCCAAAAGGGTGAGACAACTTTTTTCTATTGGTATCATTTTGGGATAGGTATGACATTTTGTTCGTTTCTTACATCATTTTCTTGTGGTTTTGCGGTGATAAGAAAAACGCATTTTTAAAAAATTTTTCAGTTAACGCTTTTTATCAAACGGGTTAATTTTATTGATGTGGTGATACTACAAATGTGTATTTTTTTTTGTAATTATCTTTAATTTTTTATGGGGGAAAAGGGGGTGATTCAAACTTTTTTTTTTCTTTTTTTTTTTGCCCAAAACTTTTTTTTTGTACTTTTTACTCTATTTATTAGTCCCCTTAGGGGACATGAACGTGCGTTCATCGGGTTGCTTGTACTATATACAGCAATAACAAAGTATTGCTGTATATAGCAAAAACCCTTTGAAGCCAGGCCATAGTG
The DNA here is from genome assembly GCA_033576555.1 of Oophaga sylvatica. Taxonomy (NCBI): domain Eukaryota; kingdom Metazoa; phylum Chordata; class Amphibia; order Anura; family Dendrobatidae; genus Oophaga; species Oophaga sylvatica. Next base: position 927,430,132 of record JARQOD010000001.1, read on the forward strand.
GGCTTCATGATGGCAAGCACGGAGGTTTTCAACAGACCCCCAGCTGTCATAGCAACCCATAGGTGCCCCGTGGTCATGTCACCGGGGCGCAGATGTGTGCATGGAATGACACACCTCAATGCCGACACGTTAATGTCACTGTCAGAGATTGACAGCATAATTTAACAGGTTAACAGTCATGGAGGAGCTCTGCTCATTCTACGGCTGCTGGAGGCAGATCCTGACTGTGTGTCACAGCCATTACCTGCCGGGTATGGGGCGAGCTCCATAAACCCCTACTGATTTGTGCCATACATTTATGGCAGATGCCAGTAAGGGGTTTTCCACTACAGCTAAACTGTTTCCCTCACTCTTTTATTATCAAAGCCAAGAATAGAAACGTAATGCGTAGACATACTGCAGTCAGTGAATAAATAGTAAACATATAAAAAAACAGGGTGCTTGGATAACTTTTTTTTTTTAAATCAAAAAGTGTAAAAGTGTAAAAGTCATCCCACTGTGACCCACCAGAATGGTGCCTGACTGTAGTGGCTCACCTCGCTATGTGCAAGCAGGCCTCAAAGTAGAAGGGGACAGAGGAGGACCAGTGCCTGATGTATTGGGGCCTGCTTGTGGAAAGCTGAATGTACAGTCGTGCACAGGGAGGGGCGCCACACCCCCAAATGTACGGAGTGCTTGGTTTTACGCTTTTATATTTGTAAAGTTATAAACTCCAAAAGTCCTCACCTATTCCACGCTCCAGCGCACATCACCAAGGCAGCACTGAGCCCAACAGCTCATGCTGTCCTCATCAACTGTGCCGCTGAGATCAGTGCATATAGCGCACATCACCAAGTCATCACTGAGCTCAGCAGCTCATACTGTCCTCACCACAATCTCGCTGAGGTCAGTAATTGGCTGCAGTGGTGATGTGCATATAGCGCACATCACCAAGTCATCCCTGAGCTCAGTAGCTCGTACTGTCCTCACCAACAATCTCGCTGAGATCAGTGATTGGCTGCAGTGGTGATGTCGTGCGTATCGTATGGCGCACATCACCAAGTCATCACTGAGCTCAGCAGCTCGTACTGTCCTCACCAACAATCTCGCTGAGATCAGTGATTGGCTGCAGTGGTGATGTGCATATAGCGCACATCACCAAGTCATCCCTGAGCTCAGTAGCTCGTACTGTCCTCACCAACAATCTCGCTGAGATCAGTGATTGACTGCAGTGTGATGTCGTGCGTATGGCGCACATCACCAGTCATCACTGAGCTCAGCAGCTCGTACTGTCCTCACCAACAATCTGCTGAGATCAGTAATTGGCTGCAGTGGTGATGTGCATATAGCGCACATCACCAAGTCATCCCTGAGCTCAGTAGCTCGTACTGTCCTCACCAACAATCTCGCTGAGATCAGTGATTGGCTGCAGTGGTGATGTCGTGCGTATGGCGCACATCACCAAGTCTTCACTGAGCTCAGCAGCTCGTACTGTCCTCACCAACAATCTCACTGAGATCAGTGATTGGCTGCAGTGGTGATGTCGTGCGTATGGCGCACATCACCAAGTCATCACTGAGCTCAGCAGCTCGTACTGTCCTCACCAACAATCTCGCTGAGATCAGTAATTGGCTGCAGTGGTGATGTGCATATAGCGCACATCACCAAGTCATCCCTGAGCTCAGTAGCTCGTACTGTCCTCACCAACAATCTCGCTGAGATCAGTGATTGGCTGCAGTGGTGATGTCGTGCGTATGGCGCACATCACCAAGTCATCACTGAGCTCAGCAGCTCGTACTGTCCTCACCAACAATCTCGCTGAGGTCAGTGATTGGCTGCAGTGGTGATGTTTGCCATATTTCGGGATGTCCCCTCTGCAGCCAAAACACAGAGATCGGAGCAGCGGCAGTGAGCGGGCGCTAGACCTGGGGAAAGGGAGTACCTACTCTGTAATGCTACATGTGCCTTGGGGGACAGTTTTGTTGTGCAGCAATACCCTTTTAACTTCTCCACTTTTCCTAGCCCACCCGGGATGCTAACCTTAACCATTTTACTGCCATAACTTCGCATAAAAATAATAAACCAATCCCTACGTTCCTATGGACCACCAGCAATGTCACCATTAACCTCATCAGTACCAGGGATGTAACCTTTAATCTTTTCAAGGGATGTTCGTTACCTCTGCAAGTGAAATGTTATCTTTACTCTTCCTTATTGCTGTGTCGCACAGAAATACACTATATTTTTTGGAACGTAGAGAACTTAGGGGAAAAAAGAGCAAGATAATATCATGCTAATCTCCCCCTCAACTGTTCAACCCAACTCACACTTTCTTTCTATCCACCGCTTTAATTATAGAAATCACTGTAGCCGCTAAATGTCTTGTCATCATGTAGGAAGGGACAGCCAGATTACATTTATCAGAGACTGAAGGTGTATAGATCATCGTGAGCCGCATAGCCTGCCATGTAATCACCACGCCCAGGAGAGGCTGCAGACTGTGTCTGTGCAGCTGCATGTATGTCACAGGCAATGAGGAAACGCCAGCCGAAGCAGCCCGGAGGTAAATTCAGCAGACTTCCATGTAAGGCTAGAGTCACACAACAATATTGTCTCTCATCTATCAGAGTGTGATTACAATAATCAGCCCCAATCTGATCAGAATTTCATCAGAGTGTGATCTGTTTTCTCGGATGTGGTGAAGATGGGAAAAAAAATCTTCATTCTGTCACTTGGACTGCACTCTGATGTTATCTGAGTGCAGTCTGATTATTTCCCCTGACTCATTGACTTGCATGGCCGAGTGCCATCCGATTTACAAATGCAAATCTTGAATGCTGCAGGTTTTTTTTGGGCAGACAGTTGGCTCAAGGGAAAAAAACAAATCTGCCATGTGCACGGCCCCATAAAATAACATTAATCCTATGTTTTGTCAGTTCGCACTCGGACCTAGTATGTGGCCATGTGCAGGCAGATCTGCACTTTTCCTGTGAAAAGTCTAGTAACATTTTTCCTGCCATTTTATTATTCAGGGATACCAGAGACATTGTGATGACATTTAAGAATTCACGGAAGATTGGACGATGCTTTTCAGAATTACCTTTTACAACCGATGTTGCCATCGTCAGATACAGAATCAGGAGCCGCAGTCCTGAACGGCAGCAGCGTAAACCAGCGAGCCGCAGGATCGCCCATAAACCTGCCAGTTCTCTGCATCTGCCTCATATACAAAGGTGGAATGATGGAGTATGGCCGCTTCTGTATCTATGTGTGTATGTGATCAATCACATTATTATGAGGTGCTGTGACTTCTGAAGGAAATCCCCTTTGGAAGTATGAGTTGGCATTTCTAGCTTCAGATGAATGCCATTTTATTGCTTGAATTTTATTTCTTTGCATATTGGCAGAATGTTTACTTGTGTTGGCGCCGTGCCTCGATAACTTTGGCATGGCGCATGCTAATCATTTAAGCCGAGTCCTTCCTGCTTCTGTTTTTTCAGCTTCTGCTTCGATATGCTCCAGTATTAGGTGCCATACCAATGTATAGAACACTCTGCCGTGTCTGCTCAGAGTACACTGCCTGATAATGGTTTCCGTAACTCTTACTATTTCTCATTTCCAAGAAATTGTTTAATTTGAATTTAGTTTATGTTTAAATGACAACTTCCTAACGGCAAGAGGAAAGGGCAGACGCTCTTCCGACTCTTCTGCATCTCTCTGTAGTGTCCGACAGCGTCGATTCCCATCTGCTCCTCGGTATACTGCAATCTATCGGCCTTTAGGATGGTTTTCAGGACCATTATATACCGTACTTCTTATTTTCACATCATGCCCTCATTACAACAGAACACCAGGGTTGACCACCATTTCTGACATCATGTTCTCTCTATCAAAAAACTGAATATTTCCCAGTCTGAACTTCTTGTGCTTCTTCCCTATACTAACCAACCCACTAGCAGACACAGACACAAGAGACCCCTGTGCAAGAACAATATATGGGCCCTTTGCAATCCTATAGCTCAGGGGTCTCAAACTCCATTTACCCGAGGGCCGCTGGAGGTAGAATCTGGGTGAGGCTGGGCCGCATCAGGTTTTCCACAAGAAAAGCTCTTACAAAAACATTCCAATGTTATCAAATGTCCCAATGGGGACAGTGTTGATGATGTATGTAAAGTTCTGTGGAGTTAATAGCGCAATATCAATAAATAAATATTATTCTTAATATTATGTTACAATACCAGGATCTGAGGATTTTCTGTTTCGAGGTCAAGAGCTCTCTGATGTGATGTTGCTGCCTGTCTCGCTGTCTTCCTCTTTTGACACTGCAGAGTGGTGGACAAAAAAACACTAACTGGTTAACAGCAAGAAGTCATTCCCCCCAGCTCTCATTCTCCCTAGCGCTCATTCTCCCGCATTGCTTTTTCCCATCACCCCATCGTTCCTTTTCCCCATCACTCCATCGTTCCTTTTCCCCATCACTCCCATCATTGCTTTTTCCCCATCACTCCCATCATTGCTTTTTCACCATCATTGCTTTTCCCACATCACTCCAATCATTGCTTTTCCCCATCACTCCATCATTGCTTTCACCATCATTGCTTTTCCCATCACCCAATCATTGCTTTTCCTCACTCCCACATTGCTTTCACCATCCCTTGCTTTCACATCATGCCATCATTCTTTCCCCATCACTCCCATCATTGCTTTTTCCCCATCATCTTTCCACATCACTCTGTCATTGCTTTTCCCCATCACTCCCATCATTGCTTTTTCCCCATCACTCCATCATTGCTTTCCCATCCTCCATCATGCTTTCCCATCATTGCTTTCCCACTCCTCTTGCTACTCCCATCACCCATCATTGCTTTTCCCCATCACTCCCATCATTGCTTTTTCCCATCACTCCCATCATTGCTTTATCCCCATCATTGCTTTTCCCCATCACTCCCATCATTGCTTTTCCATCACTCCCATCATTGCTTTTCCCTATCACTCCCATCATTGTTTTTCCCCATTGCTTTTCCTATCACTGCTTTTCCCCATGACTCCCATCATTGCTTTTCCCCATCACTCCCATCATTGCTTTTCTCTCATCACTCCCATCATTGCTTTTCCCCATCACTCCCATCATTGTTTTTCCCCATTGCTTTTCCCCATCACTCCCATCATTGCTTTTCCCCATCACTCCCATCATTGCTTTTCCTCCATCACTCCATCATTGCTTTTCCCCCATCACTCCCATAATTGCTTTTCCATCACTCCCATCATTGCTTTTCCCTATCACTCCCATCATTGTTTTTCCCCATTTCTTTTCCCCATCACTGCTTTTCCCCATCACTCCCATCATTGCTTTTCCCCATCACTCCCATCATTGCTTTCCCCATCACTCCCATCATTGCTTTTCCCCATCACTCCATCATTGTTTTTCCCCATTACTTTTCCCATCACTGCTTTTCCCCATCACTCCCATCATTGTTTTTCCCCATTGCTTTTCCCCATTACTGCTTTTCCCCATCATTGCTTTTCCCCATCACTCCCATCATTGCTTTTCCCCCATCACTCCCATCATTGCTTTCTCCCCCATCATTGCTTTTCCCCATCACTCCCATCATTGTTTTTCCCCATTGCTTTTCCCCATCACTGCTTTTTCCCCATCACTCCCTCCACCTACACACACACACACACACACACACCACCTCTCACCTGTCCGCAGCATCACTGGCGCCCGCGCTTCCTCGCTCTGACACAGACGTCATCATTCAGCGGTGCTGCTTTCTGTGTCAGAGGAAGCGCGGACCGGGCAGGAAGGATCCTTGCAGCTCCGCTCCTGCTTATTTTGTCTTGCAGGCTGCGGATCTGCTGGGATCGCTCCCTGCCCACCGCACATGATGGCTAGACTCTAGCCATCATCATACTCGCCTCACCTCCTCCTGCTGCAGCTCCTATGGTCCAGCGCCCGGAGCGCTGACATCTTCTTTCTGTGGTACCGCTCATTAAGCTCATGAATATGGGTGCCACGCCTATGAGAGTGGAGTGGCGTCCATATTCATGACCTTAATGAGCGATACTAAGTGTGACTGGGATTTCACATGCGAGACTCGGCCGTGTTTCTCGCATGTGTGATCCCAGCCGAGGTGAGGGCCGCAAAGTATTGTCCCAAGGGCCCATGAGGTGAGGGCCGCAAACTATTGTCCCGAGGGCCGCAGTTGGCCCGCGGGCCGCGAGTTTGAGACCCCTGCTATAGCTCATGATTATGCACAATTCCACCTGCTTTGGAGGTGGAAATGGGCCCCCTTACCTCTTGGGCCCCTATGCATCTGCACAGGTGGCACCAATGATATGTACACCCCTGAACCTACCTAATATTTCTGTAGCACCATAAATCCAAAGCAGCACACCCCTGTCTCGGGGTTTACTTTGACTCTGATCTTTCCTTGACTCCTTATTTTCAATCGCTGACTCACTCATGTCACCTGCACCTCAAACACATCTCCAAAATCTGCTATTTTCTTACTTTTGAAACTAGAAAAAAACCTTAAAGACCCCTGTGCACATTAGACTAACGGTGGCTGAATCTGCTGATATCAGTGGTCTCAGCTGACAATCTAATGTGTATGGGGCCTCTCGACTCTCCCACGATATATGATGTTGGGCGAAATAAAGATTCAGCAAGTCCACTTTCACATTGATATTTTATACTTGGCCAGAGGAGTCTGATGTTGGCTCTGATAGAGAACACGAGCGTTCAGCAGAATGAGAGCCCCTGTGTATGGAGTCAGGAGACAGAGCTGTGCCAACAGCTAGAAATTGCATATGTGGCCCCTTTACTGTCATTCTGACTCATTCTTGTCTTGATAACTGCAATTCCTTACTAATTGGTCTTTATTACCGGTATTATTATTTATTTATTTAGCGCCATTAATTCCATGCTGCTGTACATGAGAAGGGGTTACATACAAAGTTATAGATATCGTTTACAGGAAACAAATTTACAATGACAGACTGGTACAGAGGGGAGAGGACCCTGTCCTTGCGGACTTACATTCTACAGGATAATGGGGAAGAAACAGAAGGTCGGGGGTGCGGCAGCTCTGGTGGTGGTGAGGCGGCAGCTCTGGTGGTGGTGGCGGCGAGGCGGCAATATTTATATCACTTAACTGTCCCCTCTCCAGTCTCTCCTGAATTCAGCAGCCAGGCTCTTATTTCTGGACAGCAGCTGCACCGATACCTGCACCCTGTGCCAGTCATTGCACTGGTTGCCCGTCTTTTATATAATACAACGTATCATTCTTGCCCACAAAGCTGTTCACAGTTCTGCACCACTTTACATCACCTCAACAATCTCTGTCTACTACCCTACCCTTGTCCTGTGTTATTCCAGTGATCCAAGTATAACATTTTCCATAATCTGAACCTCCCACTCCCGTCTCCAAGACTTTTCTTGTGCTGCACCAGTTCCCTGGAATGCACTACCCCAGGCAATCCCATTAATTTCAGGTGTTTAGTGTGCCCTAAAAGCACAGCTCTATAGAGAGGCCTATTACTTCACCTAATTACTCTAATTTTTTGTCTATGTTCTCCTTACCTACATTTTACCTCCGGTTCCTGCTATCAGCATTTTCACATACTCCATGCACTCAGTAGCTCTTTGTACCTGGACATACCAAGATACTGGCTGGTGACTGATTCATAACAGCTTTTAATGTATAACCTTATTTATTATAAAAGATGGCAGGACCATACAATACGAGAAATTGTTATCCTTTTGTATCACCCCTACTTATAGATTGTAAGGACCCCCTAACTCTGTGCTGTTACTCTGTAACCTCTGATATTGTTGGCTCCCCTTTAAACTATAAAGTGTTGCGGAATATGTTGACGTTCTATAAATACAAATTGCTATTTAGTTGTGGGATATTTCCTAATTAACATGACTTTTCAGCAGCAGATGAAGGAAGGGAGACACACTACACTAGTCATTACTAGTGGGTAGGCGGAGCCCACATAGGATAGAACACCTCAGATTAAAAAGAGTGTTGACCGGCCCCTCCAGCTTGGGCTCCTACTCCAGCTCTCCAGTCTAAAATTTGAGGTCACAGAGGATAGTCGCTGCTGGAGCAGCTCCTCAGAAATTTTTTTTATTTTAGTCGGACAGAGACTTGGACCGTCAGTGGTCTAGAGGTCTCAGGGGTCTCAGCGCTGCTGGACCCCCACCTCTCCCTTGGCGGATCTGTATTACCCTGTAAGGTGGTCCCTGCAGAACCCTGCTGGCCCTGGGGGATGAGGATTGCTTCCCTGGCGGGGACGCAAACCGCGCTTCTGGGGTCACTGCGTTCCCCGCCCTGGGGGGAAGCTAGGGGCACAGCGCCACAAATCTCTGAGGGGTCCCTGTGGCGCTCAGCGGGGTGAGTACTCCACATTTTAATGTGTTTGAGTGCTTCAGCGGCCGCTGCGGCAGCCGCTGCTACATGTATTCATGTGTGGTGATTGTGTACTTTTGTCCGCAGGTGGATGCCTGCAAGACACGGGAGCGGAGAGCGGAGTGAGTCGCGCGCTTTTTTTTAAACCGGCGGGGGCGTGGCTTCGCGCTTTCCCATTGTTTCGCGGGCAGGAAGCGCTCTGAGCGCGCGCTTTTGCCCTGCCTTTTCTCTTCCGGCTTCTCTCCTCTAGCGCGGCGGCCATTACTGAAGGCCTCCTCGGGCTCCTCACTCTCCGCTCTCCCCGACCGACCGAAAGGAAGACACTACACCGCGGCCAGCTGGGTGAGTCGCTTCTACCTGTCAGGGCAGAAGCTTGACCCCCTCACCCCCACAGCGCAGGAGGTACTGTCACACGGAACGCTCCCGCTACGATCACGATAGCGACGCTTAATTTTGCGATCGTTTTTTGTGATCGTTTTAATGTCGCTAGTAGCTGCCACAGTGGGCGATCTCATTGACGACGCATAAGTGGTTAGCGATCTCCTTAGCGACTTTGGCGGTCATTGCGATGTACAATTCAGCGCAATATGTTAGCGATCTCGTTGGCGTTCTTGTTTAGTGTGGCATACCTTTGAAGCATTGTCCTGCAGCTGTTACCTCATAAGAGGCACCTGGGGCTCACACACCCTTTTCATAAACAAGGGTTGTGGGGAGTCTGCGACATTAACCCCTTCTTTGGCGGTTAACCCTTTATTGGGAGACAGCTGGGGTAGCTCTCTCTTTAAGAGCTTTAACCCTTCAGCGTTCGTTTTGCGTTTGAAAACCACACTGTTCTAGTTGCTGACAGGTTTTGACCTGCCATATACTGTGTGAGGGCATGTCAGATCAGGGTCCAGGAGGTGCGGACCGTCTCCCAGATCCGCTACAGGATCAGTCTCGCGTATCTGACACGCAGACCTCGACGGCGTCAAGCGCAGCGGTCGGAGGTGTCAGTGATGTCAAAATGGAGGCCCTCGCTCGTTCTATTAATGGCCTTTCTGACCTTCTAGGTTATTGGGTGTCAGCTAGATCCTCTCATGGTAGGAAGCGACACAGGCCGGTTCCATCTTCCCCGCGTAGCGACTCGGAGATTTCGGGCATGGAGGGTTCCCCTTCTAGCTCGGATGGGGAGATGTCCGATTCGGATAAGGAGGATCGGCAGGGACACTCTGCCTCTCTTTTGAGCCGTACAGAGGCTTTTATTGGAGCCATGAGGGAGGCGTTACAGTTACCGGAGGAGGTAACTAGACGTCCTGGTAAGTCGGCCCGGATGTTTCAGGAGTCGCATAGGTCGCGATCAGCCTTACCATCTCTGGATGAGCTTAATGGGGCAGTGGAGAAGGAACGCCTGTGTCCAGATAAACGTTTTCAGGGGACACGGTTTTTTGAGACGCTGTATCCGTGTACGACGGAGTTGATTGATAATTGGATTCCTTCTCCTGAAGTGGATGTCCCTTTATCCCAGCTTAGCAAATCCTCACTACTTCCTGTTAAAGGGAAGGCGAGTCTGCAGGATCCGCTGGACAGAAAAACGGAGATGGCAGCGAAATCCATCTACGAGGCCGCGGGTCATGGATTCAGAGCAGTGCTAGGATCCATGTGTGCTTGTAAAGCTTCCCTGAGCTGGTTAGACCGTCTACGGACGGCGTGGCAAGATGGATCCCCACTATCCGAAGTAGAGGGGCTTTTCAAGTCATTGGAGGATGCAGCCCGATATGGCAGTGATGCAGGTTTGGATACTGCCTCAATGCTGTCCAGGGCACAATCCTCGGCAATCACAGTCAGAAGAGCACTGTGGCTTAGACAGTGGACCGGAGACGCGGTTTCCAAGCAAGGTTTGCTTTCTTTAGCTTACAAGGGTGGTCAGCTATTTGGATCTGACCTCACGGAGCTGATTGCCAAGGCAAAGGCAAAAGAAACGGCTTTACCGCAGCGAAGAGCTGTGACTTCTGCGTCTGGCAGGCATAGTGCCGGTACTAGTCGGCGGTCCTTTCGGTCCAGGGGACGGTTCGGTCAGCCCTCTTGGGGATCGGGGCGTCCCTCTTTTTCGGGATAAAAGAACGCTCAGAAATCCCGCACTCCCTGGAAACAGAGCTTCTGCCAAGACAAGCGGGAAGCTGACAAAAAGCCCGCTAAGGCGGACTGACGCCAGGGCCTCACTCGAGGGCTCTCGAGTGGGAGGTCGCCTGCTCCAATTCGAACCGATTTGGGCTTCCCGCGTGTCGGACGCCTGGGTGACGCGGGTTGTGTCGGCAGGCTACTTCATAGAGTTTCTTTCTCGACCCCCAGACAGTTTTTGCCAATCCCGCATTCCGTCAGAGCCCGAGCTACTGCGGGAGGTCGATTCCCTTCTGCAGAAGGGTGTGGTGGTACCAGTTCCACTGGAGGACCGGGGAAGAGGGTTTTATTCCAACCTCTTTGTGGTCCCCAAAAAAGGAGGACAAATTTCGCCCCATTCTGGATCTCAAAAGATTGAATCGGCATGCCCGCTCCCGGAAATTCCGCATGGAGTCACTTCGCTCCGTTGTGGCGGCCTTGTCGCAGAATGATTTTTTGGTGTCAATCGACATTCGCGACGCTTATTTGCATGTCCCCATCGGAAGGGCCCACCAACGCTTCCTTCGTTTTGCCATAGGCCAGGACCATTACCAGTTTGTGGCCCTGCCATTCGGGTTGGCCTCAGCACCCAGAGTTTTTACAAAAATTCTGGCTCCTCTCATGTTGATTCTGCGAAGACAGGGGGTTACGATTCTTCCCTATCTGGACGACCTTTTGATTGTGGCGTCCTCAAAGGAGGAGGCGGTGACAGCTCGCAATCTATCCCTTCAGCTCCTGGAGGACTTCGGGTGGCTGGTCAATTGGGAGAAGTCGTCTCTGGAACCGTCGCAGTCAATCCTGTTTTTGGGAATGCATTTCGACACGGTACGAGCAGTGGTGTCTCTGCCTCCAGACAAGCAAGCGAGTCTTCTTCGTCATGTACAGGTTATGAAGTCTGCGACAGCAATGTCCCTTCGAAGGTGTATGTGCCTTCTGGGTTTGATGGTGGCGTCAATGGAAGCTGGTCGATCATAACCACCGATGCCAGCCTGACGGGCTGGGGGGGTGTCTGGAACGATCTCTGGATTCAGGGGGTATGGTCGTCGGAAGAGTCTGTCCTGCCGATCAACATCCTGGAATTGAGGGCAATTTTCCTTTGCCTCCAACACTGGACGGTCCCTTTAAGCGGTCTACCAGTCCGAGTGCAGACAGACAACGCGACGGCGGTCGCGTATATCAACCATCAAGGTGGGACGAGGAGCTTCAGGCTCATGATGGAAGTGTCTCGAATTCTGGTATGGGCCGAGGCCAGAGTGCCAGCCATCTCTGCGATTCACATTCCAGGAGTTCAGAATATCACAGCGGACTTCCTCAGTCGCGAAAAGATGATCCCGGAGAATGGAGTCTTCATCCGGAAATTTTTGCACTGCTGTGCTCCCGTTGGGGAACTCCCCAAGTGGATTTGATGGCATCCAGGTTCAATGCCAAGTTACCGACGTTCATGTCCAGGTACAAGGACCCGGAGGCTGTGGCGGTGGATGCTCTGGTGGCTCCTTGGGACCAATTCGAGCTGATCTATGTGTTCCCGCCGATATCCTTACTTCCTCTGGTGTTGCGTCGGATCAGACTGGAGAGAGTCCCGGCTCTGTTGATAGCCCCAGATTGGCCAAGGAGGACGTGGTTCTCGACACTGGTGTCGCTTTTGGCAGCGCCTCCACTTCCACTCCCTCTTCGCCCGGACCTGTTAACCCAAGGGCCCGTTCGTCACCCGGACCTGAAGTCTCTGCGTTTGACGGCGTGGCTCTTGAGACCGAAATCTTGACCCGTCAAGGTTTTTCAGCCGAAGTCATTGCCACTCTGCGAGCTGCCAGAGGTCCGGCTACTACTAGGATTTATCACAAGACTTGGGAAGCCTTCTTTTCATGGTGTTCGGGTTCTTCTAGGAACCCGAGGATTTTTTCCATTCCCAATTTGTTGGCCTTTTTGCAGTACGGGCTGGACAAGGGTTTGGCAGTTAGCACTCTGAAAGGACAGGTTTCTGCTCTGTCCTTGCTGTTTCGGAAGGCTATCGCCTCGCGTAGGGACGTACGTTCCTTTTTTCGCTGGGTAACCCGTCAATTTCCGCCGCGGAAGGCGCTTGTGTCTCCATGGCGGCTCAATCTTGTCTTGGAGGCTCTTCAACATGGGCCTTTTGAGCCTATGGACTCTGTTAATCTTTCCTTTCTCTCTTGGAAGGTTGCCTTCCTAGTGGCGGTCACTTCTTTGAGAAGGGTTTCTGAGTTGGCGGCTCTTTCTTGCTCGCCTCCTTTTCTGGAGTTTCACCCAGATCGCGTAGTGCTTCGCACACGGGGCGATTTTCTACCTAAAGTGGTGTCACAGTTTCATGTTAACCAGGATATTGTGTTGCCCTCGCTTTGTCCGGAGCCAAGGAATGCGAAGGAACGGGCCTTGCACACATTGGATTTGGTGCGGGCTTTGAAGTTCTATTTGTCTATTACTCAGTTTTCGGAAGTCGGATTCTCTTTTTGTGATTCCAGCAGGTCGTCGACGTGGGCAACGAGCTTCCAAGGATTCTATAGCTCGTTGGATTCGGTCGGCCATTTTAGAGGCTTACCGACTTAAGGGCGAACCTTGCCCGATTAAGATTCGAGCTCACTCCACGAGGGCTGTGGGTTCATCGTGGGCTTTTCATCAAGGAGCCTCGGCAGCTCAGCTCTGCCGGGCGGCGACCTGGCGCTCCGTCCACACATTTACGAAATTTTATAAGGTGGACGTCAGTGCTTCCGCTGATGCGGCCTTAGGACGTAGGGTCCTGCAGGCGGCTGTAGTTTAAAGTTCTTGTGAACTTGTATTTAGCGCTAGTTGCACATTTATTTAGGTTGTTGGGTATCTGCCTCTGTTGGTTTTTTTGCCCACCCTTATTTTTGGACTGCTTTGGGACGTCCCACTAGTAATGACTAGTGTGTCTCCCTTCCTTCATCTGCTGCTGAAAGACGGATTTTGGTAAGAACTTACCTGTAAAATCCTTTTCAGCGAAGAAGGAAGGGAGACACACATCCCTCCCATGGCAGAAGTGTGTTGTTGTGTTTTCAGATGCGGCGTGACCCTTCTCTGATAGCGATTATCTGGGCTGAGGTCGGCGCGCTAAGCTCTTTTCCAGCATTGCCAGCTCATCGCAGTGGTCAGGTTCAGTGAGTAGTACCTGGGACTGTGTGGTTTTTTCGGCTATATGCATAACCTGTGTTCTTGTTTTTTTCTCTGAAGTCCTTCAGAAGGGGTTATGTTGCTACGCTGGTGATATTTGCTCTTCCTTAGCTTGTGTACGGACTGGAGAGCTGGAGTAGGAGGAGCCCAAGCTGGAGGGGCCAGTCAACACTCTTTTTAATCTGAAGTGTTCTATCCTATGTGGGCTCCGCCTACCCACTAGTAATGACTAGTGTGTCTCCCTTCCTTCTTCGCTGAAAAGGATTTTACAGGTAAGTTCTTACCAAAATCCGTCTTTCTAAACCCACTTATTAATTAGTGTGTATTAAGTCTTGAATCTTTTATTCATGACATGGGTCGTCCCGCAACTATTACGTTTTTGCATTATCTAACACAAAAGTAACTTTTTTTTTCATTATAATCCTATAAAAATGCTATTGTATAAATATTACCATTTGTTTTTATTGTGCCCCCTGGTGTTCTTTTCGATTCCATCTCAGAACTTCCGTTGATCAGTGTCGGTTTGTCGCACAACACCTGAGTCCAGTTTGGATCATCGGTCTGGACAGTGCAGAGATTCGGCAGGCCAAGCTTTTATAATCAGGACACACCAGACTCATTATATAGATGTTCTGGTCGAAAGAAGAACACCAGGGGCGCCATAAAAACATATGTGACGTTACAGCAACAGCTCGTGCAGGAACACTTTTAAAACTTGTTCTAATTCACAAAAAAAGTTATTTTTTTCCAATCTTAGATTTTGCTTCTTTTTTTTTTTCTTTAGCTGAACAAATAATAGCCAATAGTGCCCTGGAAGAATACTTGAAGGAGAAAGAAAAGTATAATGACTGCCGGAAGAAAAATACAAAGAAAGGATCTTCCAGGGAAGAACAGGTAATTTACAAAGACATGTAGTTCTATTTTTGCAAACTGAACACTCTAATAATAATTTAACCCTTTCTAGCACCCTCTAGTTTAAGGATTCTACGGGCGGTCATGTGAATACAAGTATGCTATTTGTATACTTCTGGCCACATTCCGACTAGACGTGTCCAGCCTCATTGAATGCACTTGCAGTGAGTGAGGCTTCACACGTCTAGTCGCCATGTGACTACATATATACACGTCTCATACTTACGTTCTTGCGCCTGCCAGCGCCGGAGAATCCTCACAGCATGCATAGAATGACTGCAGACTTATAGATAAGGTCAGGTCCCTGTCTGATGACGACAGCTGGTGAACCTAAGGAGAAGACAGAAGAGGTTTTTCCCGTTTCTGTCTTCTCTTTTGCCATCTGCATAATACTCATAGCGCTATGTAGTGAATGGAAGCATCGGCAATGCCACTGCTGACCACGATCACTGGGTGTCTATCCTCCAAAGCTGCTGAGTATTAGCAGCCACAGATCAGCTCCACCAATCACTTCTGTCACTGTAATAGGCTGTTTTCTACTTTATAACCGAGATTCCTACGGATGCCCCAGTTACAGTGAACAATACAAATAAAAACGTTATGTCACCCAGGATCTTTTATGACTTCTTTGGGGATATATTATGTAAAAAATTATAAATGTTGTACAGTGGTGATTATTTAGTAAAAGTTTTTTTGTACATGTGTTACATAAAACAAAACTACACATTAGGTATCCACATGACCATAAAATCTGAAGAACCAATTCAGCAGGTTATTTAGTGTGAGATATAAAGGAACAATGAAAGAAAACAGTGTTGAAAAATATTAACATTTCTCCTGCACACCAGTGAAAAAAATAAAAAGGTTATGGTCTCTTAAATGTGGAGAGGCAAAAAAAATGATTGGTGATTATGGCCCTTACAGGCACAGTCATTACGGGGTTAAATAGGTTATCTGAGATTAAAAATAATGATCTGCTTTGTTTATTGAGAATAGGCTCCATACTTGTCCATGGTCTATGCCTGGTACTGCCGATCTGTCTACTTGTGATATGTGTGCATGAGGAGTAATGCTATCTCTGCTCATTATATAACGTGTATCCTGCGCTTTCATCAGGCTTCATCTCCAATTGCAGGTGGTCTCTGAGCTAGTAGGTGCCAACTATATTGTTTGATGTCTCCGATACACAGTACACATAAACAGAGACAGTAGAATCCCTTTATGTTGCACATGATCAGAAGCAGCATCAGCATGAAGGACATTTTCCTGCAGTACTGAGCAGTGTAGCTGTAAACACTTGCTATAAAACGTTATGTAGCTGTAATCTGACATCTCGTTGTGCTGGCAGTCCGTCTTGTTTTGACGGATTTTTGCTGTTTTTCAGAATGAATGATAAGTTCAGGAGACCGGGAGGAGAATTGGCTTATAAGCAGGGTGGATAAAAATCAATGATTTTTTTAAAAAAATCAAAAAAATCGGATTTTTTTGATTTAAATCGGATTTTTTTGATTTAAATCAGATTTTTTTTGATTTAAATCGGATTTTTTTCAATAAACTGCTTTTTGAGGAAAATATTTTACCATCCAAAGGTTCTTCCATCATGAGATAAAGCTGAGTTGTTTAACTCAGTAGAATAAAGGCTGTATATGTGTAACATTCACAATGCCATGCTCTTCCAGAGGTTTCTGTAGGATTAGGCAGTTTCTCTCCTATATTATCACATTGATGATGAAGATGACGACGAGTGAGCTACAGAGGACAGCAGGGACAGTAGTATTTAAGTTTTTCATGTGTCGGCTGGGCTGACAGTCTAAGTTTCTTAAAATATATATATATTTTGTTTAGCCAAATTAGTTAACAAACATGGATGTTTGTTTAAGCAAATAACTTATGCTGTAATGTTGTTATTATTTCAGTTGAATAAATCTATTTAAATTGTTATTAAGGTCAGGATTATTTTTCTCCTTCCTAAGTACAACAGAACAGTGGTGTCCAAATATGAATGATTAACCCATTAAACTGGGGAGAAAAAAGTAATAAAAAGTGATTCTAAAAATCTTCATCTACTTGCATGTTAAAGTAGCAAGAACTACTGCCGGTGATCGAGAAATAAAATCTGAAAAATAATTGTAAAATGTTTCGTATTTCCACTTTTAAGCACTAGGCAGAGCAGCTGCTGAAATATAAACTGCTAGCTCGTATTGCGACAGTACTAAATGCAGGCGGGTCTGATCACGTGTGACTTCTCTCCTCCGTTACTAGGTGTTTGTAATAACAGAGGATGTAGTTTAGGCTCACAGAGCGGAGCCATTGCGGAGCCATTTTGTTGGGGACTGCCAGTGATACTGACAAGTAGGCTGTCACTGAGGACGACCGGCAGCATCTATTCTGTTAGTCCATGCTGCTCGCTGTATTATAAACTGAGCACAGATACGTGGAGAGTATCACACACTGGGATTATTCACAGCACATGACACACTGCATGTATCTAGATACAGGGCTGAGTGTAGTGTATCGCATTATGGGATTAGATACACCGGTCTGGGGCATATCGCGCATGATGAAATTAGATACACCGGTCTGGGGCGTATCGCACATGATGAAATTAGATATACCGGTCTGGTAGAAACTTTGATTTAAATCACTGATTTAAATCAAGCCTTACTGACTAGTGATTTAAATCGTGATTTAAATCAGTTTGATTTAAATCAAATCCACCCTGCTTATAAGTGGAGAAAAGCACAAATCTCTTATAAGGCCTAATGGGGTACAACTGAAGAAGCTATATACACTGCTCAAAAAAATAAAGGGAACACTCAGATAACACATCCTAGATCTGAATGAATGAAATATTCTCATTGAATACTTTGTTCTGTACAAAGTTGAATGTGCTGACAACAAAATCACACAAAAATCATCAATGGAAATCAAATTTATTAACCAATGGAGGCCTGGATTTGGAGTCACCCACAAAATTAAAGTGAAATGTAATGTCCTTAAAACAGATCAAAATGATGCTCAGTAGTGTGTGTGGCCTCCACGTGCCTGTATGACCTTCCTGTGCCTGTGTGACCTCCCTACAATACCTGGGCATGCTCCTGATGAGGTTGTGGATGGTCTCCTGAGGGATCTCCTCCCAGACCTGGACTAAAGCATCCGCCAACTCCTGAACAGTCTGTGGTGCAACATGAAGCTGGTGGATGGAGCGAGACATGCTGTCCCAGATGTGCTCAATCGGATTCAGGTCTGGGGAAAGGGCAGGCCAGTCCATAGCTTCATTGCCTTCATCTTGCAGGAACTGCTGACACACTCCAGCCACATGAGGTTTGGCATTGTCCTGCATTAGGAGGAACCCAGGGCCAATCGCACCAGCATATGGTCTCACAAGGGGTCTGAGGATCTCATCTCGGTACCTAATGGCAGTCAGGCTACCTCTGGCGAGCACATGGAGGGCTGTGCAGCCCTCCAAAGAAATTCCACCTCACTCCATTACTGACCCACTGCCAAAACGGTCATTCTGAAGGATGTTGCAGGCAGCAGATCACTCTCCACAGCATCTCCAGACTCTGTCACGTCTGTCACATGTGCTCAGTGTGAACCTGCTTTCATCTGTGAAGAGCACAGGGCGCCAGTGGCGAATTTGCCAATCCTGGTGTTCTGTGGCAAATGCCAAGCGTTCTGCACGGTGTTGGGCTGTGAACACAACCCCCATCTGTGGACGTCGGGCACTCAGACCATCCTCATGGAGTCGGTTTCTAACCGTTTGTGCAGACACCTGCACCTTTGTGGCCTGCTGGAGGTCATTTTGCAGGGCTCTGGCAGTGCTCCTCCTGTTCCTCCTTGCACAAAGGCGGAGGTAGCGGTCCTGCTGCTGGGTTGTTGCCCTCCTACGGCCCCATCCACATCTCCTGGTGTACTGGCCCGTCTTCCGATAGCGCCTCCAGCCTCTGGACACTACACTGACAGACACAGCAAACCTTCTTGTCACAGCTCGCATTGATGTGCCATACTGGATGAGCTGCACTTCCTGAGCCACTTGTGTGGGTTGTAGAGTCCGTCTCATGCTACCACGAGTGTGAAAGCACAACCAACATTCAAAAGTGACCAAAACATCAGCCAGAAAGCATTGGTACTGATATGTGGTGTGTGGTCCCCACCTGCAGAACCACTCCTTTATTGAGGGGGTCTTGATAATTGCCAATAATTTCCATCTGTTGTCTCTTCCATTTGCACAACAGCATGTGAAATTGATTGTCAATCAGTGTTGCTTCCTAAGTGGACAGTTTGATTTCACAGAAGTTTGATTTACTTGGAGTTATATTCTGTTGTTTAAGTGTTCCCTTTATTTTTTGAGCAGTGTACATGAGAGCTAGCAGAGTCATGGGATATGACTGAAGAAGCTACATACATGAGCATTGGCAGCGTTATGGTGTACGACTGAAGGAGGTACATACATGAATATTAGCAGCGTTATGGGGTACGACTGAAAAAGTTACATACGTGAGCATTAACAGCATTACGGGGTGCAAGTGAGGAAGTTACTGTAGCAAAGCCATGTAGAAATGGGTTAAATTCTACCACTACAGGTGTTAATTAGATGCACCTGACTAGCTTTTACTAAGAACCAGGGCCTGTGTTCACTAGATGTGTCAGTCTGCTGGATGATGAGTCGAGTGTGTTGAAGCTTGTGACTGACCAGCCAAAATGCGAGCTGTTGCTGGAAGAGGACAAGCCAGGATCTCTCTATGAATGGAAACTGCAAGGGTCAGCTAGGAAAACTGAGCAATCTGTGTATTTGAGCTGTAGAGTAGCATGTGGGAGCTGCAGCCTGTTCAAGTTGAACTTTGCATGGAGTTGAGCACTACTGTTTGGAGCTAAAGGCTGCTGGAGCTCAGGCTGAAGGGGATACCAAGACTGGTAGGGCCGTATCTCTTCTGTGTATAAAGCTTTCTCCAGGACAAAGTCTGCAATCTGTTAATTGGTTTCAGTGAACCCATACTGACATATATGTGCCTGGTGAATTAACTGTTTATTTGCTGTTATACCTTTGTCCCCAGAAGAGGCTGTTTTTTTTAATCCTTTTTAATTTTATGAAAGCAATAAAACAGCACATGTTTGGACCAAACCGCATTGCTTGCGTGAAAGCTTCCTAATGCCTACCTGTGAGCATGAATCCCTGCATTTCATACATGAGCACTAGCAGTGTTATGGTGTACGACAGAAAAAGTTACATACATGAGCATTTGCAGCGTTACTGGGTACGACTGATGAAGTTACATACATGAGCATTAGCAGCATTGTGGGGTATGGCTGAGGACACTACATACATGATCATTAGCAGCATTATGGAGTATGACTGAAGATGTTACATGAGCACTTTCAGTGTTATAGGGTATGACTGAGGAAATTACATACAGTACATGAGCATTTGCAGTGTTTTTGGGTAAGAGTAAAGCGTAGTGATGGGCAAACCCGAACAGTAGAGTTCAGGGTCCATACCGAACACAAACTGTTTGGGCACGGACTTCTCCAGGAAGTCCGTGTTTATTGTACTGGATATTTCCCATGCTGTCATCTGCTTGACAGCATGAGAAACACCGCCAGTCAAAGCGCCTGTAGCTGTGACCAGCTGTAAAAAGTTTGACTCCGGTCACAGAGGCGTCAGCGGATATGATGTCACATGAAAATACAAAGGTGACATCAACCCCACAAATATGAACCCCACTTGCCACAGTGCAAGTGGGAAGAGCCTGGCAAAGCACCAGATGCGCATTTTCGGGGCGGCTGCAGGTTGCTATTTTTAGGCTGGGGTGGCAAATGGCCCCTTACCAGCCTTAGAATACCAGTCCCCAGCTGTTTTCTTTAGCTTGGCTGGTTGTCAAAAATAGGGGGTATGGAACACTATGCCATTTTTTTTAAATTATTTATTCAAATAATTTAAAAAAAAAGGCATTTGGACGCCTCTATTCTTGATAACCGGCTGTGATAAAGCTGAGAGTTGCAGCCCACAGCTGTCAGTTTTGCCGTGCTGGTCATCAAAAATATAAAGACCATGTGTCTTTTTTTATTATCTATTTATTTATAGCATCGGCTGATGAATACTTCCATCAGCTGACGCCTCTGTGACTGAAGGTAAACTTTTTACCGCCTGTCACAGCTGCTGGATCACGCTGTCATCTGACCGCTGATCAGAGGCAGTGTTTGCAATGCTGTTGTGCAGATGACAGCGTGGCAGACAATGGATGTTCGGGTCCAGGGTTCGGGTACTGTTCTGGTATCCGAACTGAATCTTTAATTTTTTTTAACTGTTCTGCCGAACATACATGACCTTTAGCAGCATTATGGGGTACCACTGAGGAAGTTGCATACATGAACATTAGCAGTGTTAAGGGGTACGACTGAGGAACTCGCATACATTAGCAGAATATCATGCAACAGATTAATTCCTACTGACATGTAAAATGTTTTGTTTGTATTGTTAAAGAGAACCTGTCAAAACTCTTGATATTTTCTATTTTAGTAAATATGCCTATTGCCAAACAAATGACAGCACTGAGTCACCTACAGTATGTTTACCCTTCCCTCTATTATTCTTCCTGCAAATGTAGGAATACACTTATAGCTATCATTCCCATTGCCAAAGAAGACATGACCGTAGGGTCATACTATATCCTTGTCCAATCATTGCTAACGTGTCTATTAACAAGGGGAACAGTAATAACACATGCACGCGTTTCCAGGAGGAATAATAGAGGAACGGCACAAAGGAAAAAAATGGTTCAGATGTTTTATCATTGGGAATGCAATTGTTTACTTAAACAGACATATCCGGACAGCTGAAAGGTCCTCCGTAAAGTCTAGATCTAGTGAATGGGGCAGATCTAGAGTACCAAGCACAACCTATGGATAAGAGTGGTGCTGTTTCTGGAAAAAATGAAGATCCCCCTCTCCACCCTTTTTTTTTTTAATTGTACAGCCTAAGTTATGACATGGAAATGTCTAACTATAATGATTACAGATAACTTTAATGACCCTTTATACTTTCCAAGTCATTGTAGTAGAGGTTTGGGTTGCATTAAAATCAGTATATGACAGTCGTATGAAGAGTGATGGTTCCCGTCTTTGTGAGCACGCCAGTCCTTACATCATCACAATGGCTTTGATGTTGATGAAGAGAGAGATTCCCCGAATTAAGTGTCATCGGGTCACATCAGATGCAGATGGTCTGAGAACTCGCGTCTACCCACGGAGCATATAACATACGACGGCCGTGATTCACTGACGCAGTTTTCATTGCTTATTACTCACAATTGATGGATTCAATCGGAATTTTACTTTCTCATTTTAGACATTGTCGCTTTTGGACCGTTTTAAATCAAAACTGTCACAGGCGATCACTGACGCCCCAGAAGAGGAGCCAGTGTCCGAGACGGAAGAAGACGATGATAAAGGATGGTAAGGGATCAGGATGGTGATGTAACTGCGCTGAGGTGAACGTACAGTATAGAGTTCTGCTTCTTAATATGTTTACGTAACCTATACTCCTAGCCGGGGCCTCTAGCAGACGCAGGAACCTATACTCCTAGTCTGGGCCTCTAACACACCCGGGAACCTATACTCCTAGCCGGGGCCTCTAACACACGCGGGAACCTATGCTCCTAGCCGGGGCCTCTAACACATGCGAGAACCTATACTCCTAGCTGGGGCCTCTAACACACGTGAGAACCTATACACCTAGCCGGTGCCTCTAACACACGCGAGAACCTATACTCCTAGCTGGGGCCTCTTTCACACGAGGGAACCTATACTCCTAGCCGGGGCCTCTAACACACGCGAGAACCTATACTCCTAGCTGGGGCCTCTATCACACGTGGGAATCTACACTCCTAGCCGCGGCCTCTAACACACGCGGGAATCTATACTCTTAGCCGGGGCCTCTTTCACACGCGGGCACCTATACTCCTAGCCGGGGCCTCTAACACACGAAGGAACCTATACTCCTAGCCAATGCCTCTAACACACGCGAGAACCTATACTCCTAGCTGGGCCTCTTTCACACGCGGGAACCTATACTCCTAGCCGGGGCCTCTAACACACGCGAGAACCTATACTCCTAGCCGCGGCCTCCAACACACGTGGGAATCTATACTCCTAGCCGGGCCTCTAACACCGCGGGAACCTATACTCCTAGCTGGGGCCTCTTTCACACGCGGGAACCTATACTCCTAGCCGGGGCCTCTAACACACGAAGGAACCTATACTCCTAGCCGGTGCCTCTAACACACGTGAGAACCTATACTCCTAGCCGGGGCCTCTAACACACGAAGGAACCTGTACTCCTAGCCGGGGCCTCTAACACATACGAGAAGCTATACTCCTAGCCGAGGCCTCTAACACACGCGGACTTAAAGAGTAACTAAACTTTCTGTTCATCTAATTTATCCTCTACACCAGGGATGGGAACCTCAGGCCCGAGGTCCATTTACGGCCCGCGATGACCTTTTATTCGGCCTCCAGGCAGGTTTCTGGGACCACAGTCCTTGGACCGGCAACAGTGTTTTGATGGTGACCGGCCTTCTAATTTCTTCTTGCTCTGTGAGCCTTACACGCTGCATACACTACTGAACGCCGAGACGCGTGCAATGAAAGGTTACGTCAGTATGTACTTTGTGGGCGGAGTTAGCGCACAATTTGTACGGCCCCCAAGGGATGATGTCAATGCACTACTTGGATATGATATTCGTTTTGCACTCGGCCAATGCGAGTCAGTGAGTCCACAGAAAAAATTGGACCACACTTGGATTTTAGATTTTCACAAACTGACAGAATGGAGAAGATGGAGAAAATTTTTTTTTCCATCTTCTCCTCATCCGAGAAAATCGGATCACACTATGATCACAGTCTGATAAAACCGATCAGAGTGTGATCATAATCAGCTTGATTCTTTCAGATGAGATATGAAATATGGCGGCCTGACCCTAGACTTAGAATGAGCACTTGGCTGACCGCTATCTTTCCCGACTTCCCCATACACATGGACGATCGGCTCGGTGAGCGTCCATGTGTTCTCTATGGGGAGAGCAGAGTAGGCTACGCTATACTGATCTGATGGGACAAAACCACACAAACAACAGCCGTATAGTCTCAGAAATATAACTTTATTACAAAAATGCAAAACATGATAAAAACTGGACAAGGATGGCACAGGAAAAATGTGATCCAAGGGTGGCAATCACAGGGATGTGGATACAAAAAGGCTTAACAGCAAAAACTGCTCAGATGAATAGCCGTGTATAACAAGAAAAAGTCAAAATAGTAGTAACATCAGGGTCTCTATAAATACAAGATGCTGCAGATATATCATAATGGCAGCAAAAGAAATGCATGCATGTAGATAGTTGCTGAAGCACAATGTCTATAGCAAGGTATAATACAAAACAACTAATATGTCAGTGCAAAATGAACTAAACGATACCTGTAAATCATACAAACATGCAACTTATCTGTATATTAAATGTAATACAAATCTGAAGCAAATGCAAATGCTAGCATACCGAGTGGTAGAACGCTGATGTCAGCCAGCGATTAAATCCATAACAATGGTGGCATAAAGAACTCTATGTTACCTTAACACTGAGCAGAAGAAGCCGTCTAGCCCTCCCCGACGCGCGTTTCTGAGCTGCAAAAGCTCCTTCCTCAGGGGCGTGCCTGATGGGAGTAGAGAAGGATCTGACGGTTACATTTCGGAGACTGTAAAGCCCCCTTATCTGCATTAGATTATTGGGGGATCGGATGACTGTAGTTAGATGAGTTTGGAGGCGATGAGGGGTCTCCCCTTTGCTAGGGGTGAGTGTTACATGTTTCCCTCGCGACATATAAACCTTTCATTTGTCTTTGTACGATGGCACGGTTGGCCTTTTAGGTGAATTAGCATTTTTCTCTTTGCCCCATTCATCCCCGCGCCTGGTTTCCTCTGTTCCCATTCATTTATTTTACCCTGGCACACTTTAGTCCAGCTCCTTCCTCCGTTTCAGTGCCACATTCCTCAAACCCCATCACATCCTCCTGTATTCTTTTTCCTGGCATGTCCTCTCCTTCGGCCGGTGTCAGTCAAGTGCGCGTAGACCGAGTGCAGGAGGAAGCGCACCGTGACACACAGAATAAACATTTCCTATTAATATATTATAAAAGCGAGCACAGTGAGCGTGCTGTATATATTCTGCTCCACTACCTCTATTGACCTTGGATGTCTGCTCCCGCTCCAGCCTGATTATTTATTTGGACCCTCCGTGGTTACTTTGCTATGGTACATTGCTGCATATTAGATAGAAAAACATATTATAGGAAGTGTGCCTAGCTGCTGAATATTTATTTTCCCTGGTGTCATGAAGGAATGTGTTATGTTGCACGCAGCCTTGGGGGGAAGAGCGTATCTCGGCACACTTTATTGGCGATAATTAAAGGTGTAGTTAATTGATTAAGCATGCCGTAACCGGAGCCACTTTGGGGTCCTGACCTCTGCATGGACCTTGCTGCGGCACAGACCACCTTCTTGTTGTTCTGGATGCCGTCAGGCCACTTGTGAACCATATATTCTTTATTTCAATAGAATTTCCTCCGATTGTCGGTTCACAATTAGCATTATAACGTTGCCAAACGCAAGGGTCTGAAGTGACCTTTTCGCTATTGGCAGCAAGTGCTTGAAAATGTCACATAGTGTTTCAGGAGCCAGACAAAAAGCGAAGCAAGCCGGAGAGGTGGTTTCGTGACGCCAAGCGATATTGCAGAGGTACATTATGTTCTCCAAGAAGAATGGCCAGCTTGCGATGCCGACCACAGTAGCTGTATTCACGTGTGCGAATCTCTTAGACCATGAAGCCCTTTTGTACAATTATACCACAGCTCCATGAATTTGGATCGGCCGTACGGAGGCATTTAAAACGATTGTAAACTTTCCTACTGGTTTTAAAGTGGACATGTCGGCTCTTCTGACATGTTTAGGAAATACTTGTAATTTCCCTCTTTTGTTCCTCTGGGAAAAGTGTGAATGAATTGAGCACTAAGCTGTCTGATACAGTCAGCATTGGGTGGTCTATAACAGGGGTCCCCAACTCCAGTCCTCAAGGCCCACCAACAGTTCTTGTTTTCAGTATTTCCTTTATATTGCACAGGTGATGCAATTATCACCTGGGCAATACTAAGGAAATCCTGAAAACATGACCTCTTGGTGGGCCTTGAGGACTGGAGTTGGGGAACCCTGGTCTATAAGGTCCTTTGACAACATCAATAATACACTTCCAGGAAGAGTAAGGGCCCCGTCTCACATAGCGACGCACAAGCGATCCCGACAACGATCAGGATCGCTGGTGTGTTGCTACATGATCGCTGCTGAGCTGCCAAACAGGCAGCGATCAGAACAGCAACACTGCGGGTAACGTCGCCTAGTTACCCGCAGTGTACATTGGATACCAGCGTGCTGATGCAGGGAGCTGGTAACCAAGGTACACATCGGGTTTCCAGGCGCTGTGCGGTGCCTTGAAACCCGATGTGTACCTTGGTTACCAGCTCCCCTGCAGCAACGCGCTGGTATCCAACGTACACATAGGGTTTCCAGGCACAGCCCCGCGCCTGGAAACCCGATGTTTACCTTGGTTACCAGCTGATCGCTGGTCTCCTGCCTGTCACACGCAGCGATGCGTGCTGGCCAGCAGGAGACCAGCGATCAAAAAAAAAAGTCCAGGTACGTGTCAGACATAGCGAGATCGCTGCCGAGATCACTGTTTAGCAGCGATCTCGTTAGCGATCTCGCTATGTGAGACGGGGCCTTAATGGAGGAGCTGTTATGAAAACCTTCTCCAGCATTGTTTTCAGCTGCAGATGGAAGGAAAGGAGACACACTAGTTCATAACTAGTGGGTAGGCGGAGCCCCAGATAGGATTGACACCTCAGATTAAAAAGAGTGTTGACCGGCCCCTCCAGCTCGGGCTCCTCCTACTCAGCTCTTCAGTTTACAATTTGAGGTCTCAGAGGATGGTCGCTGCTGGAAGCAGCTCCTCAGATTTTATTATTTTTTATCGGACAAGAGACTTGGATCACCAAATGTGGTCTAGAGGTCTCAGGGGTCTCAGCGCTGCTGGACTCCCACCTCTCCATTGGCGGATCTGTATTACCCTAATGGTGGTCCCTGCAGAACCCTGCCGGCCCTGGGGGATGAGGATGGCTTCCCTGGCGGGGCGCAAACCACGCATCTGGGGTCACTGCGTTCCCCGCCCTGGGGGAAGCATGGGCATAGCGCCAGAAACCCCTGGGGGTCCCTGTGGCGCTTCGGCTGGTGAGTACCTCACATTTTTACCTCACATTTTTATTAATGTATGTGTGAGTGCTCAAGCGACTGCTGCGGCAGCCGCTGTACAATACATGTCGGTGACTGGTGTTTTTTTTGTCCGCAGGTGGATGCCTGCAGGACATAGGAGAGGAGTGCGCGCCTTTTTATTTGAATTTTCGCGCCGCTCTGAGCGCGCGCTTTACTGCAGTCTCCATTTCCGGCTTCTCTCATGGAGCACACAGAGGCCAGCGCGGCTTAGAAGCAGCTAGCTTCTGACTCTTCTCCCTCCTCCCCTCCCGGCAAGATGTTACACTGTTACCAGCTGGGTGAGTCGCTTCTAGCCCGCAGGCAGAAGCTTAACCCCTTCACCCCCACAGCGCGGGCGCCTTCTGGGGCACTAATGAGTGACAGACTGCGCTGTCCTGCGGCTGTTATCGCATAAGGGACTCGCACACTCTTTTCAATAATAATAAAGAGGTTGTGGGGAGTCTGCGATTTTAATACTGCCACTATACGTTCCCACTAACGATCCTGATAACGACGCATATTAATGCGATCGTTTGTGTGATCATTTTTTAATGTCACTAGTAGCTGCCAATCTGGGCGATCTCATTAAGCATCGCATAAGCGGTTAGCGATCTCCTTAACAACTTTGGCGGTCATTGCGATATACAAAACAGCGCAATTTTTAGCGATCTTGTGGAACGTTTTTCTGTTAGTGTGGCATAAAAAGCTGTCCTGCAGCTGCTGCCTTATAAGAGGCACTTGGGGCTCGCATAACTTTTTCATTATCAAGGTTGTGGGGAGTCTGCTACTTTAACCCCTTCTTAGGCGGCTAACTCTTAATGCTGGGGTAGCTCTCTCTTTAAGAGCTTTAACCCTTCAGCGATTGTTTTTCTTTAAGAAACACACTGTTCTAGTTACTGACAGGTTTAACCTGCCATATACTGTGCAAGGACATGTCAGAATCTGACACGCAGACCCCGACGGCGTCATGCGCAGCGGTCGGGGGTTCCAGTGGTGTCAAAATGGAGGCCCTCGCTAGTTTCTATGATGGCCTGTCTGACCTTCTAGATTATGGAGTGTCAGCTAGATCCTCTCAAGGAAGCGACACGAATCGGTGCCTTCCTTCTCGCGTAGCGAAGATGTCCGTTTCGGACAAGGAGGATCGGCAGGGACACTCTGCCTCTCTCATGGACGTACTATTGGAGCCATGAGGGCGTTACAGTTACCAGAGAGAGGTAACTAGGCGTCCTGGTAAGTCGGCCCGGATGTTTCAGGAGTCGCATAGGTCGCGACGGCTTTACAATCTGTATCCGTTTTCTACGGAATTGATTGTTAATTGGATCTCCTGAAGTGAATGTCCCTTTATCCTGGTAAAGGAAGGCGAGTCTGCAGGACCTGCTGGAGATGGCAACAATATCCATCTGCGAGGCCGCGGGTCATGGATTCAGTATTAAGGATCTATGTGTACTTGTAAAGTTTCCCTGAGCCGTTTGGACCGTCTACCGACGGCGTGACAAGATGGATCCCCTCTATCGAGATAGATGGGCTTTTCAAGTTGAAGGATTCTGCGTCACTGCTATCCAGGGCGCAATCCTCGGCAGTCACAGTTAGAAGAGCACTGTGGCTTAGACAGTGGAACGCGGTTTCCAAGCAGGGTTTGCTATCTTTAGCTTACAAGGTGGTCAGCTATTTGAATCTGACCTCACAGAGCTGATTTCTGAGGCAAAAGAAACAGCTTTACCGCAGCGCAGAGCTGTGACTTCTGCGTCTGGCAGGACTAGTGCCGGTAGTTGTCGGCGGTCCTTTCAGTCCAGGGGATGATCCGGTCAACCCTCTGGGGGTTTGGGTCGTTCCTCTCTTTTTTAAAAAAAAAAAAAAGGGGGGGGAATTCTCAGAAATTCTGCATACCCTGGAAACAGAACTTCCATTAAGACCCGCTAAAGCGGTCTGACGTCTGGGTCTCACTCGAGCGCTCTCGAGTGGAGGGTCGTTTACTCCAATTCAAACCGACTTGGGTTTCCCGTGTGTCGGACGCCTGGGTGACACAGGTTGTGTTGGCAGGCTACTTCATAGAGTTTCTTTCTCGACCCCCGGACAGGTTTTGCCAATCTCGCATTCCGTCAGAGCCGAGCTATTTGCCGCTCTACTACGAGAGGTCGATTCCCTTCTGCAGAAGGGTGTGGTGATACCGGTTCCGCAGAGGACCGGGGAAGAGGATTCTTATTCCAACCTCTTTGTGGTCCCCAAAAAGGAGGACAAATTTCGCCCTATTTTGGATTTCAAAGATTGAATCGGCATGTTTACATCCCGAAAATTCCGCATGGAGTCACTTCGCTCCGTTGTGGCAGCCCTGTCGCAGAACGTCTTTTTGGTCAATCGACATTCGCGACGTTTATTTGCATGTTCCCGTCGGAAGGGCTCACGGCGCTTCCTTCGTTTTGCCATAGGTCAGGACCATTACCAGTTTGTGGCTCTGCCATTCGGCTTGGCCTCGGCGCCCAGAGTTTTTACAAACATTCTAGCGCCCCTCATGGCAATTCTTCGAAGACGGGGTTACGATTTCCCTATCTGGACGACCTTCTGATTGTGGCGTCCTCAAAGGAGGAGGCGGGGACGACTCGCAATCTATCCCTTCAGCTCCTGGAGGATTTCGGGTGGCTGGTCAATTGGGAGACGTCGTCTCTGGAAGTCAATCCTGTTTTTGGGAATGCATTTCGACACGGTACGGACGGTGGTGTCCCTTCCTCCAGACAAGCGGGCATGTCTCTTTTGACATGTACAGATTATGAGGTCTGCGACAGCAATGTCCTTTCGGAAGTGTATGCGCCTTCTGGGTTTGTCGTCCAATCTAGGCACTTCCGTTTGACCAATTTCATCCCAGGGCCCTCCAAAGGCTCATTCTGAGTCGTTGGGATCGATCGCAAGCTTCTCTGGATTGCAGCGTCATCATCTCTCACAGGGTGCGAGAATCCCTAGAATGGTGGTTATGTCCAGGAGCGTTATCCCTGGGGAAATCTTTCCTCCCTCCGAGGTGGTCGGTCATAACCACCGATGCCAGCCTGACGGGCTGGGGGGGGTGTCTGGAACGATCTTTGGATCCAGGGAGTATGGTCATCGGAAGAGTCTGTTCTACCGATCAACATCCTGGAATTGAGGGCAATTTTTTCTTTTGCCTCCAACACTGGACGCTCCCTTTGAGCGGTCTGCCAGTCCGAGTGCAGACAGACAACGTCCAGAATACCACGGCGGACTTCCTCAGTCGCGAGAAGATGGATCCTGGAGAATGGAGTCTTCATCCGAAAATTTTTGCACTGCTGTGCTCCCGTTGGGGAACTCCCCAAGTGGATTTGATGGCATCCAGGTTCAATGCCAAACTACCGACTTTCATGTCCAGGTACAAGGACCCGAAAGGCTGTGGCGGTGGTTGCTCTGGTGGCTCCGTGGGACCATTTTGAGCTAGCCTATGTGTTTCCGCCGATATCTTTACTTCCTCTGGTGCTGCGTCGGATCAGCCTGGAGAGAATTCCGGCTATGTTGATAGCCCCGGATTGGCCAAGGAGGACGTGGTTCTCGACACTGGTGTCGCTTTTGGCGGCACCGCCATTCCCACTTCCTCCTCGCCTGGACCTGTTAACCCAGGGGCCCGTTCGTCATCCAGACTTGAAGTCTCTGCGTTTGACGGCGTGGCTCTTGAGACCGAAATATTGACTCGTAGAGGTTTTTCAGTCGAAGTCATTGCACTCTGCGAGTTGCCAGAGGTCCGGCTACTACTAAGATTTATCACAAGACTTGGGAAGCCTTCTTTTCGTGGTGTTCGGGTTCTTCAATGAATCCGAGGATTTTTTCCATTCCCAATTTGTTGGCTTTGCTGCAGTACGGGCTGGTCAAAAGGTTTGGCAGTTAGCACTCTGAAAGGCCAGGTTTCTGCCCTGTCCTTGCTGTTTCGGAAGGCTATCGCCTCGCGTAGGGACGTACGTTCCTTTTTTCGCGGAGTAACCGTCAGTTTCCACCGCGGAAGGCGTCTGTGTCTCCTTGGCGGCTCAACCTTGTCTTGGAGGCTCTTCAGCATGTACCTTTTGAGCCTATGGTTCTGCTAGCCTTTCTTTAATTTCTTGGAAGATTGCCTTCTTAGTGGCGGTAACCTCTTTAAGAAGGGTTTCTGAGTTGGCAGCTCTTTCCTGCTCGCTTCCTTTCCTGGATTTTTACCCGGATCGAGTAGTGCTTTGCACACGGGGCGACTTTCTACCTAAGGTGGTGTCGCAATTTCATGTTAACCAGGATATTGTATTACCCTCGCTTTGCCCGGGCCCAAGAATGCAAAGGAACGGGACTTGCACAAATTGGATTTAGTGCGGACCTTGAATTTCTATTTGTCTGTTACTCAAGGTTTTAGGAAGTCAGATTCTCTGTTTGTGATTCCAGCAGGTCGCAGGCGTGGTCAACGAGCTTCCAAGGTTTCTATAGCTCGTTGGATTCGGTCAGCCATTTTGGAGGCTTACCGTCTTAAAGGCGAACCTTGCCCGATTAAGATTCGAGCTCACTCCACGAGGGCTGTGGCTTCATCGTGGGCCTTTCATCAAGGGGCTTCGGCATCTCAGCTCTGCCGAGCGGCGACCTGGCGCTCCGTCCACACATTTACAAAGTTTTATAAGGTGGACGTCAGTGCTTCCGCTGATGCGGCCTTAGGACGTAGGGTCCTGCAGGCAGCGGTATTTTAAGTTTTAGTTAACTTGTATTTGGCGCCTGTTGCGCATTTATCTAGGTTGATGGGTTTCTGCCTCTTTTGGTTTTTCCCACCCTAATTTCTGGACTGCTTTGGGACGTCCCACTAGTTATGAACTAGTGTGTCTCCTTTCCTTCCATCTGCAGCTGAAAGACGGATTTTGGTAAGAACTTACCTGTAAAATCCTTTTCAGCGAAGGAAGGAAAGGAGACACAGCTCCCTCCCATGGCAGAAGTGTGTTGTTGTATTACAGATGCAGCGTGACCCTTCTCTGATAGCGATTTTCTGGGCTGAGGTCGACGCGCTACGGCTCTGTTCCAGCATTGCCAGCTTATCGCAGTAGTCAGGTTCAGTGAGTAGTACCTGGAACTGTGTGATTTTTGTCTACATGCATGCATAACCTGTACTCTTATGTTTTTTCTCTGAAGTCCTTCAGAAGGGGTTATGTTGCTCCGCTGGTGATATTGCTCTTCCTTAAGCTTGTGTACAACTGGAGAGCTGAGCAGGAGGAGCCCGAGCTGGAGGGGCCGGTCAACACTCTTTTTAATCTGAGGTGTCAATCCTATCTGGGGCTCCGCCTACCCACTAGTTATGAACTAGTGTGTCTCCTTTCCTTCCTTCGCTGAAATGGATTTTACAGGTAAGTTCTTACCAAAATCCGTCTTTTTGCGGAATGTAAATATTTACTGTAAGTTAGACCGTTTGGGAAAAGTGTTAGCTCCTCTTCATCCATTCTGATGGTAGCTAGAGATGAGCGAATATCGTCGGCTCCCTCCTTATTGGGCAAGATATAAGGCTTACCAAAGAAGCTGCAGCGGGAACCCGGCTACCTGGAGCACTCCCGATAATCAGGTGTCCGGCGCCGTAGCTGCACGTTTAGTATTAGCTAGACATGTACTCTAAATTGGTCTCCCTAGAAAGTACAACTTGTTTCTCCCCAAAAAAAAAATCCTATCCTTATACACCAAAGTGTCTATAGGGGGCTGAGCCTTGAGGGGGGATAAAGGGAACCGGTCAGGAAGTTTTTAATACTAAAATGAGTTGTTTATATAGGTCCTAGTACAATAATAAAAAATAATGATGCTTGTTTTGTAGTAATCTGATTTGCCTTTGCTGAGAAATCAAGCTTTGAAAACAAAAGCAAATAAGACCGAAAGTACATTGGGGACATGTCAGAGTGCTCGGGCAGCAAGGACACACCCCCAGTGCACATCCAAGCTAATTTGCATGTGGCTTAAAGGCTTGATTTCTTAGCGCCAGCAAATCCGTGTAGTACAAGTGTCATTTTTAAAGGAAATCTGTCACCAGGTTTTAGCTACCTAATCTGAGAGCAGCATAATGTATGGGCAGAGACCCTGTTTTCAGCGGTGTGCCATTTACTAAGGGGCTTGCTGTTGTTTCAAGAAATGTGTTTTTAAAGCACGCTTAAAAACGTGGCGGCTAGGTAACAGTCGGATTGTCTGGGGTAGTGCATTCCAGAGAACTGGCGCAGCACGGGAGAAGTCTTGGAGACAGAGGTGCCAGGTTCGAATTATGGATGATGTTCGTCTTAGGTCAGTTTCAGAACGGAGGGAACGTGTAGGTCGATAGAGATGAAGGAGGAGATATAGGGTGATGCAGAACTGTGGAGGGCTTTGTGGTGAGCGATATGACTTTTTATTGTATTCTGTAGCGAAAGGGCAACCAGGGTAATGACTGGCACAAGATGGAGGCTTTGGTGAATCGGCTGGACAGAAATACGACCCTGTCTGTTCAGGTCTAGTGATGAGCGAGTATGCTCGTTACTCGAGTTCTCCGAGAATATGGGCGTGCTCAGAGATTTAGTGTGTGTCGCCGTAGCTGCATGATTTGCGGCTGCTAGATAGCCTGAATACATGTGGGGATTTCCTGACAAACAGGCTGTATATACATGTATTCAGGCTGTCTAGTAGCCGCAAATCATGCAGCTGCGGGAACTCAAACATTATCTACGAGCACGCCCAAGATACTCGGAGAACACCCGAGCATGCTTGGAAAACTCGAGTAACGAGCACACCCGCTCATCACTATTCAGGACGGATTGGAGTCAGGGGCGGACATATCATTGATGCAGCCTGTGCAGCCGCACAGGGGCCTAAGAGGTGATGGGGCCCATTTATACCTCCAAAGCAGGTGCAATTTTACATTTTTAGGAGATCTTGGGCTGCAAAATGCCCATGTATTGTTCTTGCACAGGGGCCCTTTTCTGACTGTCCGCCAGTGATTGGAATGGAGAGTGTTTACACTGTGTTCCAAATTATTATGCAAAAATTGTTTAGGAGTGATAAGGTAAGAATTTTTTTGTTTGTCAGTTAAACTCATTGATGGTGATGTGTGTCAGGGCTCTTTATATCACTGTAAGCAATTGCAGACACCTGTGCTAATTAGTTTGGCAGGTGTGTCCAATGAAAGGCAAGACTACTTAAGAAGGCTGTCCCACGTTATTAAGCAGCCTACATTTTCTGCCAAAATGGGAAAGAAAAAGGATGTGTCGGCTGCTGAGAAGCAACAAACTGTGGAGTGTTTAGGTCAAGGCATGACTACAATCAACATTGCCAAGACACTTCATCGTGATCATCGCACAATCAAGAAGTATGTAGCTGATTCACAGTACACACGTGTGCGTGCTGATAAGGAAAATTGAGGACTCTTTCCTACAGGCAATTACGTCAGGTTAAAAGAGCAGCGGCAAAAAAGTCTTGTCATAGCAGCAGACAAGTTTTAGAAGCTGCTGGTGCCTCCAACGTCCCCCGAACAACAAGATGCAGGGTCCTTCAGAGGTTTGCAGCTGTGCGTAAGCCATCCTGTCGACCTCCTCTATCCACTGCACACAAGCAGAAACGGCTCCAGTGGGCCAAACAATACATGAAGACTGACTTCAAAACTGTTTTGTTCACTGATGAGTGCCGTGCAACGCTCGATGGTCCAGATGGATGGAGTGGAGGATGGCTGGTTGTTGGACACCCCATGCAAACACGGCTACGGCACCAACAAAGAGGAGGTGGAGTAATGTTTTGGGCTGGAATCATGGGGAGAGAGATTGTCGACCCCTGTAGGATCCCTGAAGGGGTAAAGATGAACTCCATAGTGTATGTTGAGTTTCTCAAACAGCACTTCCTGCCATGGTTCAAGAAAAAGAACCGTGCATTCCGCAGCAAGATCATTTTCATGCATGATAATGCACTGTCTCATGCTGCATATAACACATCTGCATCTCTGGCTGCTATGGGCATAAAAAGGGACAAACTTATGGTGTGGCCCCCATGCTCCTCTGTCCTCAACCCCATTGAGAACCTCTGGAGCATCATCAAAAGGAGTGTCTATGATGGCGGGAGGCAGGTCACATCTAAGCAACAGCTCTGGGAGGGTATTCTGTCCTCATGCAAAACAATTGAAGCAGAAACCATCCAAACCTGACAAATTCAAAGGACGAGAGAGTTCAGAAGCTCCTTTCGAACAAGGGTCCTATGTGCAAATGTAACATCACCTAGAATAAAGTTTTGAGTTGAAAACTGTTTGATTTCAGTTTGTAATAACCTGCTAATGCTTATAATTTCAAAAATGACCATTTTTTTGTTCTTTATTAAAATGAAAAGGTTGAAAACTCTGCTGTGCATAATAATTTGGAACATGCATTTTGAGTGCAGTTTGAGTGTTTTATTTTTTAAAAAATATACTGTTATCATAGGCAGTTTGTACAAAAACCTTTCAATTGTACTCTAATAGTTATTTGACTGGAAAATTACAATGACTGAAATTCATATAGGTAATTTGGGAAAATCTGAGAAAATATTATTTGCATAATAATTTGGAACACAGTGTAGTGAGAGACCAATCAGAAGAGAGTTGTAATAGTCCGGACGAGAATGAATAAGAGGAACCGTTAGGATTTTAGTAGTTTCAAAATTGAGAAAAGGTCAGATTCTGGAGATGGTGTAAGATGTAGGTGACATGAACCAGTGAGTCATCGAATATAGGGAATAAAGGAAAGTTGTGTGCCACATATGACCCCAAGACAGCGGGCGTGCTGCTTGGGTGTTATGGTTGAACCCTTCAAGTTAATTTCAGTGTCAGATAGAGTTAGGTTAGTAGAGGGAGGAAACACAAGAAGTTCAGTTTTGGAGAGAGATTCAGATATAGGGAGCACATTATGTTAGAGACAGCGGACAAACAATCCTTGGTATTTTGTATTGGGGTGGAAGTGACATCAGAGGAAGAAGTGTATAATTGGGTGTTGTTAGCATAGAGATGATACTGGAATCCAAATCTACTGATTTTGTCCAATAAGGGTGGTATATAGAGAGAAGAGAAGGGGACCTAGCACTGAGCCTTGAGGTACCCCGATAGTAAGGGGACGAGGAGAAGAGTAAGAGCTGGCAACAGGGTGGATTGATTTAAATCACGCCGATTTAAATCAACGATTTAAATCATGATTTAAATCAAATGATTTTTTTCTATTTAAATCAGATCGATTTAAATCGTGATTTTAATCATGATTTAAATCACTGATTTAAATCAAAGATTTTTTTAATATAAATCACGATTAAAATCTAAAACTTTCAATCATTGTTCAATTAACTCCACACTTCTAGCTTGGTTTCACTTTCTGTAGATTGGTTTCAGTTTCTTTTTCCATTCAGTTGACATGCCCAAACTTGTTGGATAGTCAGTCAGCAGTACTTGGCTGTAGTAACAATCAAACTTCAGAAGTGATCTGCGTGAGCCATGGCAGGTGTAAGAGAGACCCTATTTGGGTTCATTTTGTTGAGATGCCAGCAGAGCTTGGAAAGAAAGGTGGGAGAGCAAAGTGCAAATACTGTCAAAAGGATATCCAAGGACTTGTTTGCCGTTTGAAATAACATTATGAAAACTGCAACCAGAAGGGAAATGAAGATGTTGATAGTGATACAAATAATGTCAATGAACCCCCACAGCTTCTTATGCACCAGGACCCTAGCACTAGTGGTAAGTCTGGCAATTACAACCTATTTTAACAGACGTTTTACTGGGATGGTTAAAGTCTATGAAAAGAAAAATTTCTAGCACTAGTTCTGGAGTATAGAATTTAAATTTATGTTAAGGCAATATTTCACAGAAGATTAACGTTAAGTAAAAATAAAAGAGTGTGTATACGCCTATTTTTTTTTTTATTGTAGGCTACAATTCACTTTTGAAGTCTGCCAAATTGACCATTTTTTTAAAAAAACATTTTTAAAACTTTTGTGACATAATTTTTTTCAGTTGCTCTGATATTACTAGTATTACAGCAACTTCACCGGAAACTTGAGTAGCATAACTTTTGAGACAGCCCTTATAGGACGAGGACCATTACATTGTTCAAAAAGTTTGTTTCAAAATATTTTCGTTATATTTCTTCAATACGCAGTCGAATTATTTTTTAATTACTGTGCTTTCAGGGTCAAATATGGCTTGTGCTGCACGTGACAATCAATATCTGGGTACAACTTCAACAAAGCAGCCCAACAAAAAACTTTGCGTGCAAAGTGTAGAAAAATTCCTCTTAAAGACTACGACGAGCCAGAAAGAACATTTTGATGAATTAATTGCTAAATTCATATTTGCAACCAATTCTTCTTTCCGACTAGTTGAACACCCATTGTTTGTACAAATGATCAAAGGAATAAGACCAGGCTACAAACCACCAAGTAGATTTGATATCTCAGGAAAACATCTTCAGGCTGTATACGACAAAGAAAGAGCGGCTTGTACAAAATATTTGAAAGACAAAGTTGTTAACATGAGCTTGGATGGTTGGAGCAACATCCACAACGACCCCATAATTTGCACTTGTGTACAACA
>JARQOD010000001.1:927467714-927694306 GCA_033576555.1 Oophaga sylvatica
CTTATCTCTCAGGCTGTGACGAGGCGTCTAGGATCAACGTAGGAACGCTCCACGGCTACCTCTAGTTGTGTGGTTAATTCAGGTTACTGCAATCCAATAGGTTCCAGCCTCTTTGGTGTATTACTGTTTTTGCTTTTTCTCCTCAGCTACCGAAACATAACACACTCCGGGGTGTCATCCAATAAATATATACAATCAAATTATTAGGAATAATCTAATTTGAGGCAGATTGGGGACAAGTTTTATGCCCTTAGTGTATTAAATGTACACATAATAAAAGTAAAATGTGATGGTTTGATAGAGAGTGATTTCTTTTGGGGTTCTCTCCAATTTGTTAATACTTATACAATAGGGGAGTGGACAAAATCAGAACAGCTGAGATAACTCAGGAAGGAAGACTGAGCAGGAATGTTTAACCCTTGCAACCAACGCACAAGGGAAATCTACATAACTAACTGAAAGCAAAGCAGATCCAACCAGTGCAGGTGTGTGTGTAGCCAAACACTGCAATCTTTTGACCCCTGAAATGGAGGAGGCCACTCTCTGTAGAGGTGGTCCCATGATAATAAGAGGTCGTGCTTGAAAAAAGGACAATAGTCCTGTAATACTAGGACCACATATGGCTGCGTACCGACTCTAAACGCCCAGCGAGTGGTTACACAGAAGTCTTTGAGAATGACCAATAGTTGGTTGAAACATTGGCTAATAGTGTCTTTCTCTGGTGCTAGATCACAATAAACAACATTTACAGCAAGAATTTCTACTCTTGTCTTTTCGGTGCTGAGGTTTACGCCAACATGCGCCTCTATAGTGACATAATTGGGGGCCATTCATTGGCTGTATATCTAGGGCAATGATTGATAGTAGGCTGTATTTGCACAGGACCCAGCAATGACAAGTGCCAGTTTGGCATCCGCTACATCTGTATACCATTGACTTATTCTCCACATTAGACAAACAGACATTTAATGGTCTGGTGCTTGCTTGACAATTAACTGCCATTGTAAAGTGACCGGCCATGATTTACTGTCTCAAGGGCCGTTTTCTAGTAAAAATCACTTAGTCTTAAATTCCACTCCATGTTGTAATCCTTTCCTTTTTAGTATAGTAAATTTTCTCCATCTGACTACCCCTCCATAGCCATGCTTATCCCATGGCCATGCTTGTAGTTACTGTACATACGCTGCATGTGATACATGGCCTTTTCCTTTCTAAGCCCTGTCTTCCATTCTTGACATATTGAATCTTGATTGATTCTTTTTCATATGAAATTTAACACCGTGTCCTAGACACATATAATGTACATTCCATATTACGTCTCTTCTAAAGCGATAAACATAGATTGATTAAACAAACCTCCGTAAAAAATATTATACCTGACAAAAATGACCAACCACAGCATTTTTCTTGATTGCTAAAGAGTCTGAGTCCCTTTCAATTACAGTTAATTCTAGACATATGTTTTGGTAGAAGGGAAAAAAAATGGGCAGACATTCCAGATAGTGTTATGTATAAAACATATACTGCCTTGTCTGGGCTGGGAGCCTCATATGTTCAACAAGGTTTTACCTTTTGTAGTCCAGGCCCAATGCTTCCATGTTCACTGTTCTTCGTGTCAGATTTGTAACCGTTTCTTCCTCCTTGGTATAACATGATCTGCCTCTAAGATCAGCATTAATGTCAGCTTTACATAAGGTAAAGCTCATAGTATTCTTACTATGTCTGCACCCTGGCACCAACTCTGACATGTTCATTCTGTCCACTCTGGACATTTAGGGACCAGTTTTTTAAAGGGAATCGGTCAGCAGGTTTTTGCTATGTAATCTGACAAGAGCAATAGGTAGAAACAGAGACCCTTATTCCAGAAACTGTGTGGGCAACGATCTATCCATCTTGAGACTCTGTGGGAGTCTCAAGATGGTACTTTGTAGGTAGAGTTGGTGGGAGTATAAGAGAGTGTGAGCTGTGGGACAGATCAGATACAGCTCTGCCTCCTGGAAAATGTAGTGTAAAGGCAGTGTGGAAGAGCTGGTGGTTGAGAATGTAATTGATATCAAATTACAAGGTCAGCTGCATAGAGCTGAAAGGGAGCTAAAAAGGAATATAAGGCCGTGTTCACACCTTCCGTATTTGGTCAGTATTTTATGAGTATTTGTAAACCAAAATCAAGAGTGGAACGTATAATTGAAACACGTCACCACTTCTGCATTTTTCCCCACAACTGGTTTTGGCTTACAAATACTGATCATAAATTCCTCATGGAAACCACATATACACTATATCAATTGTAAATTCAAAGTACAAGAGGTCAATCATATGTGGCCAAAACATAAATAGACAATATTAGGAAAAATCGCTGAACTAATATATTAACACCAAAGAAAAAAACACAATAAAAAATCCCCAAAGAGAGCAATTTTACTCAAAAATACAAAAAAGCTTTATTGAAGATTAGTCGGGTACATGGAGATGAGGGAAGGAACAAACAAAACATGCCTGTGCGAGAAGCAGGACACACCAAGGGGAAATATACAATAATGAACTATAATCAAAAACATCAAAAGTCACCAACCCATTGCACAATCCCAAAGGCTTAAGCAAAGTTAAGGAAAAAACATGCCCAATACAAGTGTATGCTAATCTCCTATATTAATCAGCAGTACTATACCTATTCAGATGGCCGGGATTGTGTCCATGTGTGCAATGGGTTGGGGACTTTTGATGTTTTTGATTATAGTTCACTGTTGTATATTTCCCCTTTAATGTTGCGTCCTGCTTCTCCCACGGGCATATTTTGTTTGTTCCTTCCCTCATCTCCATGTACCCCTACTATTCTTCAATAAAGCTTTTTTGTATTTTTGAGTAAAATTGCTCTCTTTGGGGATTTTTTATCATGGTTTTTTCTTTGTGTTAATTTACAAATACTGATGTTAAATGCTAACCTAATACTCAAAGTGTGAACATGGCATCAATGTAACATAGGGGCTTGTCAACTCATTACAGGGGGAACCAGACCTTATTAGGGTTTTCATATGCCTGGAAAACTTTTAAGGAACATGACAAAGAGTTCAAGGAGTCAACTTGACCTCCAAAATCTTTTTTGACACTTTTTTGAAAAACTTATCTCAATCTAGATCTCAAGTCCAAACCATAAGCTCCTCCACTTGCTGCTAGAATCTTAATGCGAGATGCCTCAGGACACCTTCAGAGGTCTTGTGGTATCCATGACTCGATGACTTAGAGCTGTTTTGGTGGTTTTGCCTAGGAAAACTTCAACGGATACATCAGTGTCTTAAAGATGTCGTGTGCTGTGCACATACCCATAGCGTTGCTTTGCCAGTGAAATGGAAAAAGTTGTGACTGTATGTTGTTATATAGTAAAAACTCTGGATAATCATGTGTATGGATAGACTTTACCTTAGGGAAACTTACCAGCTGGTTTGAGACCAAAGGTACCTATAGATTTGAATGTATCTTTAACATTTTGCATAATGAAGTATCTGAACATTCATAGGCTGATGTTCATAGAAGCATGGGGGTCATAATGACAGGCACGGGTCCTTCCGCAG
This sequence comes from Oophaga sylvatica, assembly GCA_033576555.1. Classification (NCBI taxonomy): domain Eukaryota; kingdom Metazoa; phylum Chordata; class Amphibia; order Anura; family Dendrobatidae; genus Oophaga; species Oophaga sylvatica. The sequence continues at coordinate 927,471,284 of JARQOD010000001.1, forward strand.
GCTACCAATTGTCATAGCAGCCTATCGGCACCCCACCTTGTTCTAAATGCACTTTTGACTCGAGTTGCCTTCCAGTTACATACTTTGAGGGTGATTTTCTGCAAAGGGGACAGGACAACTGCACCGTATTGAAGGGAGGATGGATGGCTCATGTATCGCGAGATTTTGACCAACAACCTCTTTCCCTCAGTAAAAGCATTGAAGATGGGTTGTGGCTGGGTCTTCCAACATGACAATGACCTGAAACACACAGCCAGGGCAATTAAAGAGTGGCTCCGTAAGAAGCATTTCAAGGTCTTGGAGTGGCCTAGCCCATCTCCAGATTTGACCCCAAAAGAAAATCTTTGGAGGGAGCTGAAATTCAGTGTTGCCCAGCGACAGCCCCGAAACCTGAAAGATCTGGAGATCTATATGGAGGAGTGGGCCAAAATCCCTGCTGCAGTGTGCGCAAACCTGGTCAAGAACTACATGAATTGTCTGACCTCTGTAATTGCAAACAAAGGTTTCTGTACCAAATATTAAGTTCTGTTTTTCTATTGTATCAAAAATTTATTTCATGCGATAAAATGCTAATTAATTATATAAAAATCATACAGTGTGTGATTTTCTGGATTTTTTTTTTAGATTCTGTCTCTCACAGTTTAAGTGTACTACCTATGATAAACATTACAGACCTCTCCATTCTTTGTAGGTTGAAAACTTGCAAATCGGCAGTTTATCAAATACTTATTTTCCCTGCTGTAGGACATTAGGTGCTAATAGTGGCCATTGCTGAGTAAAGGCCCACATACATAATCATTAGATGGCTGTCGACTAAACTATGCCTTGGCCGATCATTCATCCCACAGCCAGCTGAGCCAACTCCCCCATACACAGGAGTGCTCACTCGGCCGAGTGCCCCTGTGTTCTCTATGAGAAAACCACCACCTGACACTTCGGCCTACAGTTCATCAACAGAAAAACTATTCCGTTTGGCAGTTGGTATTGATGAGTTCAGCGAACCTTAGTCTAATATGTATGGGGCCTTAAGACCTAGTTCCAGGTTTTGTCCTAGGGCCACTTGTTGCAGACATCGTTAGGTTATTCGGCCGAGAGCCCCTGTATTCTCTATGAGAAGGCCAACGATTGACACATCAGTCAATGGCTCATTGGCAGAAGAGCAATGCTGTTGGCAGTCCGAAATTGGTCTGATCGACATCTTCCATGACCATTTGTTGGCCGGAGTCTTCATACGCATTAAATTGTCAACTGAACCCATTGATATGAGTTCAGCCAACCTTAGTCTAATATGTTTGGGGCCTTAAGACTTAGTTCCATTTTTTGTCATAGGGCCACTTGTTGCAGGCCTCTTTAGACTGTTTCCTGATTTTATATAAGACCCCATGTGTCTCTTGCATTCAGCTGCTCTGTGTCTTTGTCTTTGGTCAGGTAGTTTGCGGTGTAGGATATATACTATTTTAGTTCCCCCATCACAGAGATTGGCCCCCATAACACTTATAATCCTATTAAGGTACAAGAAGGAGAAATTCAGGAAATCGTTTGTACCTACTGCTATGGGGATGTATAATAATTTCCTAAGGGTGGTAGAAAATAATGACTGATGGCTGGTGTACTAATGTGAATTAACAGTGACTTATATACACCTGAACTACCCACTTTTATTTATTATGTAATGTTGGTATACCTGTGCAAGATTTGTGTCCTAATATTTTATGTACTGCTGTTTGTATTGCTGCTGTAATACTGTAATTTCCCCCCGGGATCAATAAAGTGTATCGTATCGTATAATGTAACTTAGGAGTTGACCTTACTGCATTACTGTGGGTGGAGATATGTGATCTGCGTTCTGTACATGGCGCCCCCTACAGTTCCTGGTTCTAGTTGTGGTGTATTGTGACTGTATAAGGACAAGAAACACACACGACACCATATATATATATATTTTTTAATTTTATTATTCGGAATAGCAATAAGCAACATTGTAATGAAAATATTACCGGTCCTTTAAGAAACTAAGCAAGGATCACAATGACTCTCAGGTCAAATCCTATGGAGACTACAGAACCAGCTGTGGTCATTGAGGACTGGCTGAGAGCCACTGGACCCAAAGATCCAGAGGAAGGCAAAGAAACCCCCCGGAGAGTTCTGCCTCGGGGGGAAAAAAATTCCTTCCTGACCCCAGTTATGGCGATCGGATATTTCCCTGGATCACATCTGTCCTGCTGCATATTGCTGTATATCTGCATGTAATTATAAGCTCAGGAGAGCCGACCTGGGGAAGGAAAAGACAAATACACCCTGCTCCTAGGAGCTTACAATCTAATATACAATATACATGCTGCTCCTGAGAGCTTACAGACTAAATATACACCCTGCTCCTAGGAGCTTACAATCTAATATACACTATACATGCTGCTCCTGAGAGCTTACAGACTAAATATACACCCTGCTCCTTGGAGCTTACACTCTAATATACACTATACATGCTGCTCCTGAGAGCTTACAGACTAAATATACACCCTGCTCCTAGGAGCTTACACTCTAATATACACTATACATGCTGCTCCTGAGAGCTTACAGACTAATATACCGTATATACTCGTGTATAAGCCAAAATTTTCAGCACATTTTTTTGTGCTGAAAATGCCCCCTCGGCTTATACATGAGTAATTGTGCAGAAACCAGCAGGGGATTGGGTGCGGCGGCAGGAGCCGGTGGCTGGGACATCATACTCACCCTCCTGTGCAATCGCTGAACGTCCCCTGCAATCCTCCGTTGTCCCGGCTTCCTGCAGCTCTCCTGTGCTGAGCAGTCACATGGTACCGCTCATTAATGTCATGAAATATGGACACAACTCCACTCCCATAGGCGTGGCGTCCATATTCATGGCCTTAATGAGCGGTACCACGTGACCGCTCAGCACAGGAGACCTGCAGGAAGCCGGGACAACGGAGGATTGCAGGGGACATTCAGCGATTGAACAGGAGGGTGAGTGGGACGGGGAAGCACGGAGCAGGACGGGGGAAGCATGGAGCAGGACGTCGGGAGCCCAGAGCAGGATGGGGGAGCACGGAGGAGGACGGAGCAGGACAGGGGAGCACAGAACAGGATGGGAGAGCATGGAGGAGGACGGGGAGAGCACGGAGCAGGATGGGGGAGCACGGAGCAGGACGGGGGGAGCACGGAGCAGGACAGGGAAGGATAAGGAGCTGAGCCATACATAGAATAATGGGACGGGGAGCCTAACCATGCATACTGGGAGGGGGGAGAGCCACACAGAGCAAGACAGGGATGAGGGGACAATGCATACCCGGCTTATACTCGCGTCAATAAGCTTACCCAGTTTTCCGTGGCAAAATTAGGGGCCTCGGCTTATACACAGGTCGGCGTATACTCGAGTATATACGGTACACCCTACTCGTAGGATTTTACAATCTAATATACACTATGCAGACTGCCCCTGATAGCATACAGACTAATATACTCCATTCTGTTGCCTTGATTCTGCTCATCATATCCTGTGGTTCCAGTTTTACTCCTCTTCCTATCTGGCTGCTTCAGTATCCGTTGCTTCTTCTCTTCCACCCTGCTCATCTGGAGCAAGGGCTTCGAATATCCACCTCGCCTCACCTTGTGAGACTTAACACCTATCATAAAAATAAATAAAAAAATGAAATGATAGGTTCCCTTTAAGCTATATCCCAATTAGCTGAAGAGACTACATCACACTGAGTTGTTTGGTAAGTTTTTTTTACTAGTCAGTAATGCAGTTCTAACCTTCACCACAAACGCGCTCCAGCTACACAATGTGGCAACGGTTCTTAATATTATATCATTACGGGAACCGCTACTTACATAGACCTTCCTTCCTCAAGGCAGTTACACAAGAAGGATCAGAATTTTGTACATTTTTTACCAATTGTGATGTTATGTACTCTGTGATGTCATAATAACTTGCAGTTTTATTTATCAAGTTTCCAGTATAAATTCACAGACTGCAAATAACACCAGCCTCATTTTTAATTAAGTCATGATGCACTTAAATACCTAAACATTTACATGTTTTAATTCCCTTATTTTAATGCATATCACCTACTTCTCTATGAAATAAATTAAGATTCCTACTGCAATTACTGATCACAATAAACTGCAAGTTCCAGGTCACATCCTAATCCAAGAGGACCAAGAGAGCTGACAATGGAGAACAGTAGCATTTTACTGTTAGAGGACTTTTCAACCAGTTTAAGAATGTTAAACCGGCCACATGGGATAGCTGCTTCAGAGTATGTTAGCGCATAAAGTTTGTTATAATTTGTTATAGTTCATCTGGGCTTTACCAGAAATTTGTCTCTGGGGGCGTGTACTTCTTCCCCTGCATGAGTTTGACCAATCATCAGCAGGCAGTGTCATGCAGGAGAGAAAGGACATGTCCTCCTCACTGATCTCTGCTGCTAATCTGCAGAGATACAGCAGAGTGGAGTTATGTATCCATTCCTTACAAACACTTCCAGATTTTCTCCCAGTGTTGTCATCTCTCACCGTTTTCCAATGCTCATTGCCGTGAGATGAGCTATGGAAGTGTTTGTAATGATATATAATTCAGCACTGCTGTATTTCTACACATTAGGTACAGAGATCCATGAGGAGAGATGGACGTGTTCTTTTCTTCCCTGTGTGAAGCCGCCTGCTTACGATTGATCATCATCTTGCAGGGGAAGAGGTACAATCCCCATAGACAAATCTCTATTAACATTTAAAAGATTATACCCTGAACTTAAAAATGTATCTCTCTGCAACAGAGATGCCTAAATATGGAGCTAAATGGATTCGGACCACCCCTCTCTATTTCTTTTTAAGAACGCAAAATAAACCAATTGTGGCAGCCATAAGATCCCATAAAAAATCAACTTTATTAATTGCAAAAGATAAAATACAAAATACAAAAGGTGATTGGTACAGATAGGGGCAGATAGATATAGAGGTGTCAACACATACACGCCATAAGGGACCGGGTCCTGTCTATCCACATGTCATAATCAACATGTCAGCAATACCCATAATATACTGCAACCATCCTAGGCAATCATATATACTATGCATGTTCATATTATCATTATGCAGAATATCATGGAGGAATATACTATATACCTGATACAGTGGGACAAGACAGGACCCCAGACCCACCCCTGAACATATGGCTGTCATAGGGAACACGAACAGCTTAATGCTGAGGGTCTTCCAGAGCTGTGATACGTGATCAGCTGAATGCCAGCAAATCCTTATTTAAGGAAGGGATTGTTCAGATTGGGTAACCATTGTAAGGCGGGGTTCACACTGGGATATTACAGAGCCCTGATGTCCATATTTTCTATTCAATAAGGTTGAGAATACTTCTTTGAAACATCTTACCGTCACAGAATTATGATAATCACAGCAAGGGACATGTTATACAGGGCTTTTTCCTGAGATTTTTGGGTATTGATAGAGTTCTGAATTCCACTATAATTACCCCCAGCTATACAATGTATGAATTAAATCTTGCGTGAAGAGTTCCCTACCTGGACTTGTTCTCTTCAAGCTGTCAGGTTCTAATGAAACAAGATGGCTCAGGTGTTGCGCTTTGTACATTCTATTCCATTTGTGATGTCATATGATGACTTTAATGTCATGTGCTTTGTGATGTCATCAAAACTGACTGTTTAACCTCTTTCCTGCCCAATGAAATACTTTTGCTTCGTTGAGTGGAAACGGGTATATGGCTCAGGAGTTGATCCTGCGCCGCAAAATGCAGATGCTGGCTTGTTACACAGTGAGCAGATCTGCTATTAACCCATTCAGTGATACTGTCAATCATTGTAAGTAGCTTTTAAACCATGCGATCCTACTAGGGTGTCTATTCCAGCACCCATCTGTTTGCCATGGCTGTGCTTAAGGTCCCCATTGCTGACATGTTATAGTACTCATGTGAAACCCAGCCTGCGACAGAGCATCATAGGAGAAGTATGATCGCAGGTTCAAGTACCCTATTTGGTATAAAATAAAAAATAGAAAAAAAAAATTTGAATCGCCTCTCTATTCCCCAGTTAAAAATAAAGAAATGTGGAAAAAAAAAATAAGAACGTATGATATTGCTGTGTCCGTAAAAGTCCGCTTTATCAAAATATGAAATTGTTTAACCTGTACTGGAAAGATCGTAAAGTAAAAAATAAATCTGTAAGTTATGTTGTTACCAAACCATCTACAAATAATGCAATATAAGCAAACAAAACATAGTATGTATCCCATTATGGTACCAATTAAATCTATCATTTGTTGCACAAAAACAAATCCTCAAATGGCTTCATCGACAAAAAAAATAAAATTTTAAGTCTCAAAAAATGACACAAGCCAATAATTTATTTTTCAAGGTCCAAAATTTTTTTAATCCACTGAAATGGTAAAAAATGTATGCATGTTTGGCACAGCTGTAATTATACTAAACCGGAGACTCAATTTGTAGGTCATTTGTACCGCACAATTTACATCATCAAATTAAAGTCCAAAAACAGATGACAGAATTGTATTTTTTTAACAAAGGAAAATCGTGACTTTTTGCAACTTGGTTGTCACAGTCGCAGTACCCTACAGGTTTCAATGCAACTCCATTCACCTGCATTACACTGCGTAGCATTATACTGTAGCAGCGGCATAGATCTTAGTATCACAGCCAAAATCTCCATTTCAGCAGCAGATGGAAGGAAGGGAGACACAGTCATTACTAGTGGGTAGGCGGAGCCCACACAGGATAGAACACCTCAGATTAAAAAGAGTGTTGACCGGCCCCTCCAGCTTGGGCTCCTCCTACTCCAGCTCTCCAGTCTAAAATTTGAGGTCACAGAGGATAGTCGCTGCTGGAGCAGCTCCTCAGAAAAATTTTTTATTTTTATCGGACAGAGACTTGGACCCCAGTGGTCTTGAGGTCTCAGGGGTCTCAGCGCTGCTGGACCCCCACCCCTCCCTTGGCGGATCTGTATTACCCTTTAAGGTGGTCCCTGCAGAACCCTGCCGGCCCCGGGGGATGAGGGTTGCTTCCCTGGCGGGGACGCAAACCGCGCTTCTGGGGTCACTGCGTTCCCCGCTCTGGGGGGAAGCGATGGGCATAGCGCCACAAATCCCTGGGGGTCCCTGTGGCGCTCAGCTGGGTGAGTACTCAACATTTTTAATGTGTTTGAGTGCTTCAGCGGCTGCTGCGGCAGCCGCTGCTACATGTATTCATGTTGGTGATGTGTTTTTTTGTCCGCAGGTGGATGCCTGCAGGACATGGGAGCGGGGCAGGAGTGGAGAGCGGAGGAGTCGCGCGCTTTTTTTTTTTTAAGCCGGCGGGGGGCGTGGCTTCGCGCTTTCCCGGTCTTTCGCGGGCAGGAAGCGCTCTGAGCGCGCGATTTTCTCCTGCCTCTCCTCTTCCGGCTTCTCTCTTTCACAGCGCGGCGGCCATTACTGAAGGTGGCAGACTCCTCGGGCTCCTCACTCTCCTCTCCTCCCGTCAGACCGAAGGAACACTGCACCGCGGCCAGCTGGGTGAGTCGCTCCTGCCTGTCAGGGCAGAAACTTAACTCCCTCACCCCCACAGCGCAGGGCACCTTTCTGAGGCACAATTAGGTGGCAGACTGCGCTGTCCTGCAGCTGTGGCCTCATATAAGAGGCCCTTTTTTGTGTGGGGCTCGCACACCCTTTTCATTTAAAGAGGTTGTGGGGAGTCTGCGACATTAACCCGTATAATAGGCAGTTAACCCTTAATTGGGGGACAGCTGGGGTAGCTCTCTCTTTAAGAGCTTTAACCCTTCAGCGTTTCTTTTCTAGTTTCCTTAAGGAACCACACTGTTCTAGTTACTGACAGGTTTAACCTGCCTTATACTGTGTGAGGGCATGTCAGATCAGGGTCCAGGAGGTGCGGACCGTCTCCCAGATCCGCTACAGGATCAGTCTCGCGTATCTGACACGCAGACCTCGATGGCGTCAAGCGCAGCGGTCGGAGGTTTAAGTGATATCAAAATGGAGACCCTCACTCGTTCTATTGATGGCCTGTCTGACTTTCTAGGTTATTGGGTGTCAGCTAGATCCTCTCATGGCAGGAAGCGCCACAGGCCGGTGCCATCCTTTCCGCAGAGCGACTCTGAGATCTCTGGTATGGAGGGTTCCCCTTCAAGCTCGGATGGGGAGATGTCCGATTCGGATAAGGAGGATCGGCAGGGACACTCTGCCTCTCTTTTGGGCCGTACAGAGGCTTTTATTTGAGCCATGAGGGAGGCGTTACAGTTACCGGAGGAGGTAACTAGACGTCCTGGTAAGTCGGCCCGGATGTTTCAGGAGTCGCATAGGTCGCGATCAGCATTACCATCTCTGGATGAGCTTAATGGGGCAGTGGAGAAGGAACGCCTGTGTCCAGATAAACGTTTTCAGGGGACACGGTTTTTTGAGACACTGTATCCGTGTTCGACGGAGTTGATTGATAATTGGATTCCTTCTCCTGAAGTGGATGTCCCTTTATCCCAGCTTAGCAAATCTTCATTACTTCCTGTTAAAGGGAAGGCGAGTCTGCAGGATCCGCTGGACAGAAAAACGGAGATGGCGGCGAAATCCATTTACGAGGCCGCGGGTCATGGATTCAGAGCAGTACTAGGGTCCATGTGTGCTTGTAAAGCTTCCCTGAGCTGGTTGGACCGTCTACGGACGGCGTGGCAAGATGGATCCCCGCTATCCGAGGTAGATGGGTTTTTCAAGTTGTTGGAGGATGCAGCTCGATATGGCAGTGATGCAGGTTTGGATACTGCGTCACTGCTGTCCAGGGCGCAATCCTCGGCGGTCACAGTCAGAAGAGCACTGTGGCTTAGACAGTGGACCGGGGACGCGGTTTCCAAGCAAGGTTTGCTATCTTTAGCTTACAAGGGTGGTCAGCTATTTGGATCTGACCTCACGGAGCTGATTGTCAAGGCGAAGGCAAAAGAAACGGCTTTACCGCAGTGAAGAGCTGTGACTTCTGCGTCTGGCAGGCCTAATGCCGGTAGTAGTCGGCGGTCCTTTCGGTCCAGGGGACGGTTCGGTCAGCCCTCTTGGGGATCGGGTCGTCCATCTTTTTCAGGAAAAAAGACCTCTCAGAAATCCCGTACTCCCTGGAAACAGAGCTTCCGTCAAGACAAGCGGGAAGCTGACAAAAAGCCCGCTAAGGCGGACTGACGCCAGGGTCTCACTCGAGGGCTCTCGAGTGGGGGGTAGCCTGCTCCAATTCGAATCGACTTGGGCTTCCCGCGTTTCGGACGCCTGGGTGACGCGGGTTGTGTCGGCAGGCTACTTCATAGAGTTTCTTTCTCGACCCCCGGACAGTTTTTGTCAATAACGCATTCCGTCAGAGCCCGAGCTATTTGCCGCTCTACTGCGAGAGGTCGATTCCCTTCTTCAGAAGGGTGTGGTGGTACCGGTTCCGCCGGAGGATCGGGGAAGAGGGTTTTTATTCCAACCTCTTTGTGGTCCCCAAAAAGGAGGACAAATTTCGCCCCATTCTGGATCTCAAAAGATTGAATCGGCATGTCCGCACCCGGAAGTTCCGCATGGAGTCGCTTCGCTCGGTTATGGCGGCCCTGTCGCAGAACGACTTTTTGGTGTCAATCGACATTCGCGACGCTTATTTGCATGTTCCCGTCGGAAGGGCCCACCAACGCTTCCTTCGTTTGCCATAGGTCAGGACCATTACCAGTTTGTGGCCCTGCCATTCGGGTTGGCCTCAGCACCCAGAGTTTTTACGAAAATTCTGGCACCTCTCATGGCGATCCTTCGAAGACAGGGGGTTACGATTCTTCCCTACCTGGACGACCTTTTGATTGTGGCGTCCTCAAAGGAGGAGGTGGTGACGGCTCGCAATCTATCCCTTCAGCTCCTGGAGGACTTCGGGTGGCTGGTCAATTGGGAGAAGTCGTCTCTGGAACCGTCGCAGTCAATCCTGTTTTTGGGGATGCATTTCGACACGGTACGAGCAGTGGTGTCTCTGCCTCTAGACAAGCAAGCAAGTCTTCTTCGACATGTACAGGTTATGAAGTCTTCGACAGCAATGTCCCTTCGAAGGTGTATGCGCCTTCTGGGTTTGATGGTGGCGTCGATGGAGGCACTTCCGTTTGCCCAATTTCATTCCAGGGCTCTCCAAATGCTCATTTTGAACCGTTGGGATCGATCGCAGACTTCGCTGGATTACAGTGTCATCATCTCCCACAGGGTGCGAGAGTCTCTAGGATGGTGGTTACGTCCGGAAGCGTTATCCCGGGGGGAGGGTCTGAAACGATCTCTGGATTCAGGGGGTATGGTCGTCGGAAGAGTCTGTCCTGCCGATCAACATCCTGGAATTGAGGGCAATTTTCCTTTGCCTCCAACACTGGACGGTCCCTTTAAGCGGTCTACCAGTCCGAGTGCAGACAGACAACGCGACGGCGGTCGCGTATATCAACCATCAAGGTGGGACGAGGAGCTTCAGGCTCATGATGGAAGTGTCTCGAATTCTGGTATGGGCCGAGGCCAGAGTGCCAGCCATCTCTGCGATTCACATTCCAGGAGTTCAGAATATCACAGCGGACTTCCTCAGTCGCGAAAAGATGGATCCCGGAGAATGGAGTCTTCATCCGGAAATTTTTGCACTGCTGTGCTCCCTTTGGGGAACTCCCCAAGTGGATTTGATGGCATCCAGGTTCAATGCCAAGTTACCGACGTTCATGTCCAGGTACAAGGACCCGGAGGCTGTGGCGGTGGATGCTCTGGTGGCTCCTTGGGACCAATTCGAGCTGATCTATGTGTTCCCGCCGATATCCTTCCTCTGGTGTTGCGTCGGATCAGACTGGAGAGAGTCCCGGCTATGTTGATAGCCCCAGATTGGCCAAGGAGGACGTGGTTCTCGACACTGGTGTCGCTTTTGGCAGCGCCTCCACTTCCACTCCCTCTTCGCCCGGACCTGTTAACCCAAGGGCCCGTTCGTCACCCGGACCTGAAGTCTCTGCGTTTGACGGCGTGGCTCTTGAGACCGAAATCTTGACCCGTCAAGGTTTTTCAGCTGAAGTCATTGCCACTCTGCGAGCTGCCAGAGGTCCGGCTACTACTAGGATTTATCACAAGACTTGGGAAGCCTTCTTTTCGTGGTGTTCGGGTTCTTCTAGGAACCCGAGGATTTTTTCCATTCCCAATTTGTTGGCCTTTTTGCAGTACTTGCTGGACAAGGGTTTGGCAGTTAGCACTCTGAAAGGACAGGTTTCTGCTCTGTCCTTGCTGTTTCGGAAGGCTATCGCCTCGCGTAGGGACGTACGTTCCTTTTTTCGCGGGGTAACCCGTCAATTTCCGCCGCGGAAGGCGCTTGTGTCTCCATGGCGGCTCAATCTTGTCTTGGAGGCTCTTCAACATAGGCCTTTTGAGCCTATGGACTCTGTTAGCCTTTCTTTGCTCTCTTGGAAGGTTGCCTTCCTAGTGGCGGTCACTTCTTTGAGAAGGGTTTCTGAGTTGGCGGCTCTTTCTTGCTCGCCTCCTTTTCTGGAGTTTCACCCGGATCGCGTAGTGCTTCGCACACGGGGCGACTTTCTACCTAAGGTGGTGTCACAATTTCATGTTAACCAGGATATTGTGTTGCCCTCGCTCTGTCCGGAGTTGAGGAATGCGAAGGAACGGGCCTTGCACACATTGGATTTAGTGCGGGCTTTGAAGTTCTATTTGTCTATTACTCAAAGTTTTCGGAAGTCGGATTCTCTGTTTGTGATTCCAGCAGGTCGTCGGCGTGGTCAACGAGCTTCCAAGGACTCTATAGCTCGTTGGATTCGGTCGGCCATTTTAGAGGCTTACCGACTTAAGGGCGAACCTTGCCCGATTAAGATTCGAGCTCACTCCACGAGGGCTGTGGATTCATCGTGGGCCTTTCATCAAGGGGCCTCGGCAGCTCAGCTCTGCCGGGTGGCGACCTGGCGCTCCGTCCACACGTTTACAAAATTTTATAAGGTGGACGTCAGTGCTTCCGCTGATGCGGCCTTAGGACGTAGGGTCCTGCAGGCGGCTGTAGTTTAAAGTTCTTGTGAATTTGTATTTAGCGCTAGTTGCGCATTTATCTAAGTTGTTGGGAATCTGCCTTTCTTGGTTTTTTTGCCCACCCTTAATTTCTGGACTGCTTTGGGACGTCCCACTAGTAATGACTGTGTCTCCCTTCCTTCCATCTGCTGCTGAAACACGGATTTTGGTAAGACCTTACCTGTAAAATCCTTTTCAACGAAGGAAGGAAGGGAGACACAGCTCCCTCCCATGGCAGAAGTGTGTTGTTGTGTTTTCAGATGCGGCGTGACCCTTCTCTGATAGCGATTATCTGGGCTGAGGTCGGCGCGCTAAGGCTCTGTTTCCAGCATTGCCAGCTCATCGCAGTGGTCAGGTTCAGTGAGTAGTACCTGGGACTGTGTGGTTTTTTCTGTTATATGCATAACCTGTCTTCTTGTTTTTTTCTCTGAAGTTTTTCAGAAGGGGTTATGTTGCTCCGCTGGTGATATTTGCTCTTCTTTAGCTTGTGTACGGACTGGAGAGCTGGAGTAGGAGGAGCCCAAGCTGGAGGGGCCGGTCAACACTCTTTTTAATCTGAGGTGTTCTATCCTGTGTGGGCTCCGCCTACCCACTAGTAATGACTGTGTCTCCCTTCCTTCCTTCGCTGAAAAGGATTTTACAGGTAAGGTCTTACCAAAATCCGTGTTTATTTAAGTCTTATGGTGACTCTGCCTTAATTTTTGGACCATAATAAGCACTTTTGATCTAGAAAAAAAATCTTGCTAAAAAGTACATTCATCTTATAGTCCAGGAGCAGCTTCTTGTGATTGAGGAGGATGCTGACAGTTTCCTTCCTGGTCACTGAAAGAACTTCTCTCTCCTCCTGCCGCACACTGATCAGTTTGACCTGTATAGGGTGGAAGCAAAAACTAACGACCTACACAGATGCTGCCCATCCTGAGTAGCGCAAGGACTCATCACATCATAGCGGAAGGATCTTCAAAATGTGCCAGTGTATACAGTGTGTAGCAGAGCTATGTGTATATGCACAGATCCGTAAATGTATGTAGGAAAGCAGTATGTGTAGTTAGCAGAGCTGAGTATTCATAGCTCCCAACCGTCCGTGATTTGGGTCTCTGCCCTATTGCACTTGTGGTTTGCTGAATATCCCGCCATGCCATCACATCCCCTCTCCCATTCCATGCTACCATCAGTGCAGCACTGTACAACGTGTGCACGAAACTGACCGGCTGAGTTCATGCTGCCCAGTGCCATGTAGATGACTGCAGTCCGGAGTACAGAATCGTCTAGCACTGCCTGCAGGTATGAGAAGCCACATTGTCCCCTGAAAAGGCAAAAGCGGTTTATTACAGCTTCTGTCTTCTCTTTTGCAGGCACATAGCAATTATTGATCATTGTATACGGAGTAAAGGCTTCTATTAAACCCTGTGGTCACATGATCTCAGAGTCTCTGCCTGGTCTATCAGAGCTGCTGGGTCCTAGATAAGCTGTGCTGTGACTTCTCACTTGCTGTTTTCCTGTAAATGGAGTTTCTAAGGATGCCACTGTTGGAAAATATACAAAAGAATGGGAAAAAAATGTGTATGTCTGTCACGGGTGTGTCAGATGCTACAGACAGTCGCTCTGCATTTGTCTGCAAAAGGTCTCTGCGTTTGGCATTGTAGACACCTTCTTAATCCTTCTGACTTTTAGACCCAGTGTCATCCTCCCTCCGGCTCTAATTGACACACCTGGACCTGGGTGTTTATAGACTCCCAGTCTGCTTCAGGGAGTCGCCAGTGATATTAATTTTCCCTTGTGAAGGCTTGGAGCAATAGTAGTCGGCTTACTTCCTCTCTGGTGCTATTGGAGGACGTTTGGCGTTACCTCTCTAAGTCTGCTCAAGCTAAGTTCCTTCCCCCTTGTTTGTCTCCTTTTTTTCCTATTGTGTACAGTGGGGACTGACCAGTGCTTACCTCCTCCCACCTTCCCTATTCAGGGCCTAGCTCTAGGCATATACAGGGTTTAGATTCTTGCTGGGCAATTGGTGTGGAACCAATATAGGGACGGCAGGGTGCTGTTAGATCTTTCTAGGGGTCTCCACTCCCCATTTCCCTAGCGTTTGGACTTCCTTCCTCTCCTCGTGTTGCACTTAGTCTTCCCACACTGTGCATGACAATCTCCGAGATCTTGCTAAGAAATCTTGGAGGACAAAATATGTTAAAAAATAGGGATTTATCTACTTTTTTTTTCCTTTTTTTTTTTTTTTGATGCTGTGTAAGCTGTAAAGAAAACAAGAATGCAATGATTTATAAATCTCGAATAGCTTTTTTTTATTCACAACAGAACATAGATCACTGGTGGGAAGGTGAACATTAGACATTTTTCCGTTTAATTTGAGGAAATTAATTCATTTAGAAATTAATGGCAGCAACACATCTCAAAAAAATTGGGACAGGTTCATGTCTACCATTGTGTCGCATCCCCTCTGCTTTTTACAACAGTCTGTAAAAGTCTGGGAAGGGACGAGACCAATTGCTAAAGTTTTGGGAGAGGAATATTGTGCCATTCTTGTCTGATGGAAGATTCATGTTGCTCATTAGTCCCGGGTCTTCTTTACTGGATTTTTAATTTCATGATGTGTCAAATGTTTTCTATTGGAGAAAATAAGTACCTTATATACTCGTGTATAAGCCGAGTTTTATAGCACATATTTTTGTGCTGAAAACGCCCCCCTCGGCTTATACACAAGTTATTGTCCCAAAAAGCCGGTGGGGGAGGGGGAGCGGCGGGTCACAGAGGCAAGAGCCGGCGGCTGCGGTTAAAGCCTGTGCCACTGCTGTAATTGCGTACAGTGCCAGCCGCCGGCTTCCAGCACACATCATACTCACCTACCTGCGCGTCCACGGTGCTGGCACTGCATCTCGTTCCGGCCGCCGGCGCCTGCTGCTCTTCCTGCCGAGCAATCACTTGGCCCCTCTCATTAAGGTAATGAACATGTAGTCCTCTCCACTCCCATAGGCGTGGAGCGCATATTCATTACCTTAATTAGCGGGGCCACGTGATCGCTCGGCAGGAAGAGCTGAAGGCGCCGGCGGCAGGAACGAGATGCAGTGCCAGAACGGAGGTAGGTGAGTATGATGTTTGTTTGTTTTTTTTTAATAGGAAACATACAAACAGGGATGGGGATAAGGAGCCATGCATACAGGGACGGACGGAGAAGGCTTGTATACAATGACAGGGACGGGGGAGCTGTTGTGTTTTGGTAGCTGAGGAGAATAAGCAAAAACGGCAATACACCAGAGAGGCTGGAACCTATTGGGTTGCAGTACCCTGAACTAACCACACAACTAGAGGTAGTCGTGGAGCGTTCCTACGTTGATCCTAGAAGCTTCGTCACAGCCTGAGAGATAACTACACCTAAAGGCAGAAAGATGAAAGCTATCTGCCCCGGAGCAGATCCCCAAAGAAAATAGGAAGCCCCCAAACATGTAATGGCGGTTAGACAAGAAGAAGCACGGACACAGACAGAAAATAGAATGAGCAAACTCTGGGGCCCAATCTGTCTAGACAGAAAAGTACAGGAAAGGATACTCACTGCAATCCAAAAAAACCCTAAAAAATACTAACTCTTCAGATTGCAAAAACACCTGAGATCACACGATCTCTACCACCTAAAATCAGATCTCTGGTGTAACAAAACTAAGCCGCAGCCACTGAAAAAACAGGAAAAAGCAAATGAACAAGTAACAGTGGCTTCAGATAAACTGAGAGGAGCACAAGCCCCCGGAGGGGACCTGGCTGACCTCCACAGAAGTGCAGGGAACAATGCAAAAGCAAGCACAAAAATAAAAGCAGAAAATATCTTATCTGATAGCAGAAGATGCAGGCAAGACTCAGCAAACTTCCAAATGAACCAGGAGCCACAATTGAGACAAGAACAATTGATCACCGGCAACCATCATGGGAGGGAACCTCCCTTATATCAGACCAGTCAGCGATCCCAGATTGCCATTCCTCGCTGAAAGGCTCAGTACTGTCTGTAACCATCAGAGGGAGCCTCTGCTCAGAAACCATCTCTAGCACATTCATAACAGGGAGCCATGCATACAATGACAGGGATGGGGGACAATACATACCCAGCTTATTCTCGACTCCATAAGCTTACCCGGTTTTCCGTGGCAAAAGTAGGCACCTCAGCTTATACTCGGGTCGGCTTATACTTGAGTATATACGGTATATGATACACTAACGATTTTACAAGTTTTCCCACCTACAAAGAATGGAGAGGTCTCTAATGTTTATCGTAGGCACACCAACTGTGAGAGACAGAATCTAACAATAAAAAAAACAGAAAATCTTATTGTATGATATTTTTTAATAATTAGAAATGCATTTTATTGCATGAAATAAGCATTTGGTCACCTACCAAGGAGCAACAATTCCAGCATGGCAATGACCCGAAACACACAGCCAGGGCAACTAAGCAGTGGCTCCGTAAGAAGAATTTCTCCCATGCCATCTCTGGATCATCCAGATGGTCATTGGTGAACTTCAAACGGACCTGGACATGTGCTGGCGTGAGCAGGGGGACATTGCAGGCCTTGCAGGATTTTTAATCCATGACGGATAAGTGTGTTACTACCGTGTTTCCCCGATAGTAAGACACCCCCGATTGTAAGACGTATCGGGAGTTTCAGAGGGGTCGGCTAATATAAGCCGTACCCCGAAAGTAGGACATATGTCTTACTTTCGGGGAAACACGGTAGTATTGCCGCCTCCCTCTCATCTAGCTGCGCGCCGCTTCCTGCCCACGTCCGCACCGTCCCCCTCTCCATACGTCGCCGCGTCTGCCATCTACCACCAGAAAAACTCACCTGAGTTTTTCTGCAGCCGCCTTCCGCCACGGGCTCCGGCTCCCTGCAGCCGCTGGTCCCGCCATCCTCCGTCGCTCCGTTCGCCCGCAGTCCCGGGCTGAAGTTCTCGCGCGCTCTATTTAAATTTCTTCTTCGGTCCCGAAACGTCATCACGTTGGTCACTCACGTGACCGGAGGCCGGAGAGAACTGTCTATCACTGCGGCCTCCGGTCACGTGAGTGACCAACGTGATGACGTTTCGGGACCGAAGAAGAAATTTAAATAGAGCCGCGAGAACTTCAGCCCGGGACTGCGGGCGAACGGAGCGACGCAGCGCGGCGGGACCAGCGGCTGCAGGAGCCGGAGCCCGTGACGGAAGGCGGCTGCAGAAAAACTCAGGTGAGTTTTTCTGGTGGTAGATTCCCTACACAGTAGTAATCATACATCAGTAAAACATATACACTGGCATACTGGGGTATCATCTGCTGTATGTAACCCAGTGGGTATCAGCAGGTGTCACACTGGATTAAATACAGCAGGTGGTACTGTATCACACTGGGTTAGATACAGGTAATTTTTTTTCAATATAAGACATACCCCGAAAGTAAGACATAGTGGGGCTTTTGGGGATAAAAAGAAAGTAAGACACTGTCTTACTTTCGGGGAAACACGGTAACAGAAATGTTTGAGACTGTGGTCCCAGCTCTCTTCAGGTCATTGACCAGGTCCTCTCGTGTAGTTCTTGGCTGATTCCTGACCTTTCTCAGAATCATCCTTACCCCACAAGGCGAGACCTTGCATGGAACTGATAGTTATCTTGTGTTTCTTCCATTTTCTAATCATTGTGCCATCAGTTGCCTTCTCACCAAGCTGCTTGCCTATTGTCCTGTATCCCATCCCAGCCTTGTGCAGGTCTATAATTTTGTCCTTGGTGTCCTTAGACAGCTCTTTGGTCTTGGCCATGGTAGAGAAGTCGGATTGTGATTGATTGTGTGGACAGGTTCAATTAATACAGGTAATGAGTGCAGAGTAGGAGGGCTTCTTAAAGAAAAACTAATAGGTCTGTGAGAGCCTGAATTCTCGCTGGTTGGTAGGTGATTACTTATTTCATGCAATAAAATGCAATTTAATTATTTAAAAATCATACAATGTGATTTTCTGTCTTTTATTTTTAGATTCTGTCTCTCATAGGTGAAGTGTACCTAGGATAAAAATTACAGACCTCTCCATTCTTTGTAGGTGGGAAAATTTGCAAAATCGGCGGTGTATAAAATATTTGTTTTCTCCACTGTACATTTACTAAGATTGGAATATCTTATTTTATGCATCTTATACCAAGCTGGAATGATTTTTGCCATTTTTTTAAAGGCACAGGCCTTGTAATAAATATGGCAGTGTATAAAATATTTATTTCAGCTGCAGATGAAGGAAGAGAGCCACAGTATTCATTACTGATGGGTAGGCGGAGCCCCAGATCAGGATGTTACCTCAGATCAAAAGAGTGATGACTGGCTGGCCCCTCCAGCTCGGGCTCCTCCTACTCAGCTCCAGTCTAAGATTTGAGGTCCAGAGGATGGTCGCTGCTAATGCAGCTCCTCAGAAAATTTTATTATTTTAATATTCGGACAGGAGACTTGGATCACTAGTTGGTCTAGAGGTCTCAGGGGTATCAGCGCTGCTGTACCCCAACCTCTCCCTTGGCGGATCTGTATTTACTAAAAGTCCCTGCAGAATCCTTGCCGGCCCTGGGGGATGAGGAGAGCTTTCCTGGCGGGAACGCAAACCACACGTGCGGTCACTGCGTTCTTCGCCCTGGGGGGAAGCATGGGCACTGCGCCAGAAACCCCTGAGGGTCCCTGTGGCGCCTTGGCTGGTGAGTACTCCACACAAATTTTAATAATAATTATGTGTGAGTGCTTTAGCGTCTGAATGAGCAGCGCTATTACTAATGTCAGCGTTACTATGTCAGTATGCGTCAGCGCTGCTGTGACAGCGCTACTACATGTAATGTCAGTATGCTTCAGCGCTGCTGTGACAGCGCTACTACATGTAAATGTCAGTAAGCTTCAGCGCTGCTGTGACAGCGCTACTACATGTAAATGTCAGTAAGCTTCAGCGCTGCTGTGACAGCGCTACTACATGTAATGTCAGTATGAACGCTGCTGTGACAGCGCTACTACATGTAAAGTCAGTATGCTTCAGCGCTGCTGTGACAGCGCTACTACATGAAGATGTGGTGATTTTTTGTCCGCAGGCAGATACCTGCAGGACAGAGAGGGAGCAGGAGCGGGGAGAGTTCGCGCTCATTATTTGAGCTAGCAGGGGGCGTGGCCTATCTATCCCGGTCTTTTGAGCAGGAAGACGCGCGCTCTGGCTTTTCTCCTGCGATCCCCTCACTGTGGCGGCCATTACTCAGGCTCCTGGGCTCCTCGGACCGCTCCCCTCCTCGTATAACACCACGGCCAGCTGGGTGAGTGTGGATTCCTCACCCCGCAGCGCAGCGATCGCTATCCTGCAGCTGCAGTCTCATCAGAGACATAAAAATTGGCTGGGGCTCACAAATATATATATATTTTGGTGAGTTTGCAATATTAACCCCTTTGAGGGTTATTTCTACCTGCTAAATTTGCTGACTGAATACCGCTGGGGTAACTCTGCTTGGTGGAGCGTTAACCCTTCAGCGTTTGAAAAAAAAAAAAAAAAAACCGCATAGTTTTTTGCTGGTATTACCGCTTTGACCTGTTCATACAGGTGAGACATGTCTGAACAGAGTTCAGATGCCGCGGATCACGTCCCAGTGCCATTGCGGCAATCAGATACGCAGACCTCCACAACGTCTAGCGCTGCGGTTGACAGTGGTGGAAAATTGGATGATATCGCTCGATCGATTAATAACTTATCTGACCTTTTAGGTCAATATGTGTCTGCTAATTCCTCGCAGAGGAAGCGACGCAGGCCGTTACCGGCCTCTACACGGAGCGAGTCAGATGTATCTGATATTGGGCAGAGTTCCCCTTTATATTCGGATGGAGAAATATCCGATTCTGATGCGGACGAGCCGCAGGGGCGTTCCTCTATGGCGAAGCGTACGGAGGCATTAATTGAAGCCATGAGAGATATACTACAGTTACCGGAGGAGGTAACTAGTCGTCCTGGTAAAACAGCACGCATGTTCCAGGAGTCCCGTGCTTCGCGCACAACATTGCCAGCTCTGGATGAGCTTAATGGTGTAATAGAGGAGGAACGTCTATGTCCAGATAAGCGTTTTCATGGAACGCATTTCTTTGATACACTTTATCCTTGCTCTACGGAGTTAAAGGCTAATTGGACTTCTGCTCCTGAAGTGGATGTGTCTTTGTCTCAGCTTAGTAAATCCTCACTACTCCCTATTAAGGGAAAAGCGAGCTTACAGGAGCCTTTGGAGAAAAAGGCAGAATTGGCGGCAAAAGCAAGCTATGAGGCTGCGGGTCATGGATTTCGAGCAGTGCTAGGATCCATGTGTGCTGCTAGAGCTTCTCTAAGCTGGTTGGCACGTCTGAAGACGGAGTTGCAAAATGAATCTCCGTTATCTGAGATACGGGAAACTTGTGAATGGTTAGAAACGGCAGCCTGTTATATCTTTGATGCCGGTCTGGATACGGCATCTCTGCTGGCCAAAGCGCAAGCTTCAGCGGTCACAGTCAGAAGAGCTTTATGGCTCAGACAGTGGGCCGGGGACGCAGTTTCCAAACAAGGGTTGTTGGCCTTACCTTACAAGGGTGGCCATCTTTTTGGATCCGACCTCACAGAGCTGATTTCCAGGGCTAAGGCGAAGGAATCAGCATTACCACAGCGAAGGGCCATGGCCTCGGTGTCCAGTAAGCCTGGTGTTTATAGTGGTCGGCGGTCCTTTCGGGGCCGAGGGCGATCTAGTCACTCCTCGTGGGGATCGGGTCGTCCTTCTTTCTCAGGAAAGAAATCCTCTCAGAAAACTCGTACTCCCTGGAAGCAGAGTTTCCGCCAGAACAAGCGGGAACTTGACAAGAAAACCGCAAAGTCGGATTGACGCCAGGGGTCCACTCGAGGATTCTCGAGTGGGGGGTCGCCTGCTTCTTTTCAAGGAGACTTGGATGGCTCGCGTTCCAGATTCCTGGGTAACGCGGATAGTGTCGGCAGGCTATTTCATAGAGTTTGCTTCTCAACCCCCAAATGTTTTTTGTCAATCTCGCGTTCCGTCGGAACCCGAGCTTGTTGTCGCTCTACAGCGAGAGGTCGAATCGCTACTACAAAAGGGTGTAGTGATACCGGTTCCGTCAGAGGACCGAGGAAAAGGTTTTTATTCCAACCTTTTTATAGTTCCCAAAAAGGAGAACAAATTTCGCCCGATTCTGGATCTCAAGCGATTGAACCGGCATGTCCATGCCCGGAAATTTCGCATGGAGTCGCTTCGTTCTGTTGTGGCAGCCCTGTCACAGAACGATTTTCTGGTGTCAATCGACATTCGCGACGCCTATTTGCATATTCCCATCGGAAAGGCTCATCAGCGCTTTCTTCGATTTGCCATAGGTCAGAATCATTACCAGTTCGTGGCTCTGCCGTTCGGCTTAGCCTCAGCGCCAAGGGTCTTTACAAAAATTCTGGCGCCCCTCATGGCACTCCTTCGAAGACAGGGGATTACGATTCTCCCTTATCTGGACGATCTTTTGATCGTGGCTTCCTCGGAGGAGGAGGCATTGACGGCTCGGGATTTGTCTCTTCAGTTTCTGAAAGACTTCGGTTGGCTGGTCAATTGGGAGAAGTCGTCCCTGGAACCATCGAGGACAATTCTCTTTTTGGGAATGCATCTCGACACGTTTCGGTCGGTAGTTTCCCTACCACCAGACAAACAGTCATGTCTTCTTCGACATGTACAGATTATGACATCCTCAATGGCAATGTCCCTACGGAAGTGTATGCGTCTTCTGGGACTGATGGTGGCGTCCATGGAGGCAATTCCTTTTGCCCAGTTCCACTCCAGGACTCTTCAAAGGTTCATCTTGAGTCGATGGAATCAGTCGCAATCGCTGGATTGCAGTGTCACCATTTCTCGCGCGGTGCGGGATTCTCTAGAATGGTGGTTACGTCCAGGGGCATTCTCCCTGGGGAAGTCTTTCCTCCCTCTAAAGTGGTCAGTCATAACCACCGATGCCAGCCTGACGGGCTGGGGGGGTGTTTGGAACAATCTCTGGATTCAGGGGGTATGGTCACCGGAAGAGTCTGTGCTTCCGATCAACATCCTGGAATTGAGGGCGATTTTTCTTTGCCTCCAACATTGGACGGTCCCTTTGAGCGGTCTGCCAGTCCGTGTGCAGACAGACAATGCGACGGCTGTCGCGTATATCAATCACCAAGGTGGGACAAGGAGTTCCAGACTCATGGTAGAGGTGTCCCGAATTCTGATTTGGGCAGAGGCCAATGTACCAGCCATTTCGGCGATTCACATTCCAGGGGTTCAGAATATTACTGCGGACTTTCTCAGTCGCAGAAGGATGGATCCCGGGGAATGGAGCCTCCACCCGGAAGTCTTTGCACTACTGTGCTCTCGCTGGGGAACCCCCCAAGTGGATTTGATGGCTTCCAGGTCCAATGCCAAGTTACCGACATTCATGTCCAGGTACAAGGACCCGAAGGCGGTGGCGGTGGATGCTTTAGTGGCTCAGTGGGATCAGTTCAAGCTGATCTATGTATTCCCGCCGATATCCTTACTTCCTCTAGTGCTGCGTCGGATCAGACTAGAGAGAATTCCAGCTATTCTGATAGCTCCAGACTGGCCAAGAAGGGTGTGGTTCTCGACAATAATGTCGCTGTTGGCGGCACCTCCGTTTCCACTCCCTCTTCAACCGGACTTGTTGACTCAGGGGCCCATTTGTCATCCGGACTTGATGTCCCTGCGTTTGACGGCGTGGCTCTTGAGACCGAGATCTTGACCCGTAGAGGTTTTTCAGCCGAGGTCATTGCTACCCTTCGTGCTGCAAGATGTCCGGCTACTTCTAGGATTTACCACAAAATTTGGGAAACCTTCTTTTCGTGGTGTTTGGGGTCTTCTCGGAACCCGAGAAAATTTTCCATTCCCAATCTGTTGGCTTTTCTGCATGGGCTAGACAAGGGTTTGGCAGTTAGCACTCTGAAAGGTCAGATTTCTGCTCTGTCCTTATTGTTCCGGAGAACCATTGCTTCAAATAGAGACGTGATCTCTTTTTTCCGAGGTATCTCTCGTAAGTTTCCGCCGCGGAAGGCACCCGTGTCTCCTTGGCGGCTCAACCTTGTTTTGGAGGCTCTTCAGCATAAACCTTTTGAACCTATGGTTTCTGCTAGCCTTTCTTTACTTTCTTGGAAGGTGGCTTTCCTTGTTGCAGTCACTTCCTTGAGGAGAGTTTCTGAATTGGCAGCTCTTTCTTGCTCGCCTCCTTTTCTGGAGTTTTTTCCGGATCGTGTAGTGCTTCGCACTCGGGGTGATTTTTTGCCTAAAGTGGTGTCACAATTTCATGTTAACCAGGATATTGTGTTGCCTTCACTCTGTCCGGATCCGAAGAATACGAAAGAGCGAGATTTACACACATTGGATTTAGTGCGGGCCTTGAAGTTTTATCTATCTATTACTCAAGGTTTTCGTAAGACGGACTCCCTGTTTGTGGTTCCGGCAGGTCGTCGGCGTGGTCAACGAGCTTCCAAGGGTTCTATAGCTCGTTGGATCCGGTCAGCTATTTTGGAAGCTTACCGTCTTCGGGGTGAATCTTGCCCGATTAAGATTCGAGCCCATTCCACGAGAGCTGTGGCTTCATCGTGGGCTTTTCATCAAGGTGCTTCGGCAGTGCAGCTTTGCCGAGCGGCGACTTGGCGCTCTGTCCACACGTTTACAAGATTTTATAAAGTGGACGTCAGTGCTTCCGCTGATGCAGCCCTCGGACGTAGGGTCCTGCAGGCAGCTGTAGTTTAAAGTTCTGGATGAACTTGTGTTTAGCGCTGGTTGCGCTTTGTTGTTAAGGTTGTTGGGTTTCTGCCTTTTGTTGGTTTTTTCCCACCCTTATTTTTGAACTGCTTTGGGACGTCCCATCAGTAATGAATACTGTGGCTCTCTTCCTTCATCTGCAGCTGAAACACGGATTTTGGTAAAGACTTACCTGTAAAATCCTTTTCAGCGAAGGAAGGAAGAGAGACACAGCACCCTCCCACGGCAGAAGTGTGTTGATGTTTTCAGATGCAGCGCGACCCTTATCTGATAGCGATTATCTGGGCTGAGGTCAGCGCGCTAAGGCTCTGTTCCAGCATCGCCAGCTCATCGCAGTAGTCAGGTTCCGTGAGTAGTACCTGGAACTCTGTGGTTTTTGGCTTTCTTTGCATGCATAACCTGTATCCTTGTGTTTTTTCTCTGAAGTTCCTTCAGAAGGGGTTATGTTGCTCCGCTGGTGATCTTGGCTCTTTTCCTAAAAGCTTTGATACGACTGGAGCTGAGTAGGAGGAGCCCGAGCTGGAGGGGCCAGCCAGTCATCACTCTTTTGATCTGAGGTAACATCCTGATCTGGGGCTCCGCCTACCCATCAGTAATGAATACTGTGTCTCTCTTCCTTCCTTCGCTGAAAAGGATTTTACAGGTAAGTCTTTACCAAAATCCGTGTTTTCCCCAATGTAGGTTATTCGCTAACATATACATGATATAGTTGCTTGCACTTTCGTTTGTAAGATCAACATTTGTAGGAAATTTAATGGTCTCATAGGGGCAAGGATTCCTGATCAGGACAGGGCAATGTTGACTCTTTTAGAACGTGTGAATGTGATTTATGTGACCCTACCATTCATTTAATGTCACAGGATGCAATAACAATGTGTAGCTGATGAAGCATTTGTCTTTAATACATCTCAGGAGGGAGTCAATTTACAGGATAGGAGCTTGCCATGGTGGAGAAAAGCCATAATAATTACTAATATGAACAGATTTAACCTCTTCCCTGGTCAACATATCAGCAGGCAGAACTGTAGGTTGGCTGGCCTGTAACGCAGATAAAGTGCCCTCTCTGTATAGATATAGCTGGAACTTTGAAAATATTTCCAATTGTTACATCTCTACAAACTGGAAATGATGGCTATATCTGTTCAGAGGGTATACCTTGTCTTGCAGCATGTCTTTCTTTACCAAAGAGGAGCATAAAAGGAAAAGAAAAGCACAATTTAAGATTAGCACATTGAAAATTTAGATTAAAAATAAGGACAAAAGAATAAGGAGGTTCGTCTTAGTATATTGCGTGAGCAAGACACAGCGCTACTAAAACAAATATAGTTGGATAAATGCCACCTGATGTCCTGACCTGACCAAACGAGTTGGTGGACCTAATGGAGATGGTGGTTTGTAAAAGAATAGAATTGGTTAGTTGTTACACAGAACCACATAAATGGACATGCTATGGTGCAAAAAATCCAAAGTAGTGAAGCAAAAAACAACCACAGGGAGATAAAGGTTTATTTTATTTCGTTTTATTTGTACTAGATAAAGAAGTACAGTTGCTTTGAAACACATTGTATTTGTGAGATCTGATATTAAATAAACTTCAACAACTTTACCTTTATCTCCCTATGGTCAAGTTTCATTTCACTACTTTGGATCCTTTGTGCCCTAGGATGTCCGTTTATGTGGTTCTCTGTTTCGGCTAACCAGCCATACGCTTTTCCTTCCTGCACTGCCTGCGTAACTGTTAATGTCACTGGTTTACCATGACCGAGATGAGCCAGAAGACCGCAGCGTCTGATATCTCCTACTCCTGCACTGATTTGAAGCAGTTCACCTTCATATTAAACGGTGCAGGTTTCTTTTAGGTAGTGCATGGGTTAATCTGCTCAGTAGATAGCCTTAATGTAGGAAAGCTTCCAGGAGCTATCAGCTGTTCACTGTTAGCCACTCCCATGTCCTATGTAATCTGGGCCCTGGCAAGCACTCATTGCCAGAGCTAGCTTTGCTGCATGGTTGGAGGTTGTTTGGTGATGGTCGTTTGAGAAGACGTTTGGTAGGTTTATCTGTGAATGTTGCTAGGTTTTGGGTGTGTGCTAATTTCCCCTCCTTCTCCTACTTTAGTTTCACTCCATCCTCCACTCATCAGTGCATTCCTCAGTTGCTTGAGTGAGTATATTTGTACGATTGGTATTTTCCTTTAACCCTGTTTGTATTACCTTGTCAGTCTGTTGTATTATGGTACTCTACTACTCCCCTCTTCCCTGTGTGGGGGAAGGGTACAGACTGATGGCGGATTTAGGAGCTAAGGCAAGGTACGTGGCTCCAGCATCTTCACCATCAGAAGTAATCTGGGGAAAAGGGAGAGCTAGGTTGCCCCTAGCATTAGAGACTGGGAAGGAGCCCCCATCCTGGGACACCCAACAACAGAGCCGTGGCAATTAAAGTCTTTTTACAGTTTGGCTTTTTTCACAGTGCGAACCTTGATGCAGATCTGCACTGGCTGGGTGGCTCCTGACGTGAACTTGAACAGCTTCTTATGCATTCATGAGGCTCTTGAGTCTGGGTCAGGAGACTTGTGACCGGTTTGGATATTGCAGTCCATACTCAGACCGTGAAGATCATATGTGCTCAACCTGTCTTATCTAGATATACAATAAGGATAAAGGTACATGGCCCCCTTAATCATTGAATGTAGGCGGTCTATCCACACCCTTGATGGACAACTGTAAATAAACAAGCACACAGCTAT
Source organism: Oophaga sylvatica (assembly GCA_033576555.1). Classification (NCBI taxonomy): domain Eukaryota; kingdom Metazoa; phylum Chordata; class Amphibia; order Anura; family Dendrobatidae; genus Oophaga; species Oophaga sylvatica. Next base: position 927,497,874 of record JARQOD010000001.1, read on the forward strand.
CACTATTGGTAGTAATACACACGTGGTCAAAATTGTGAATCTGACAAAAGTAGTAATAAATCAAAAATCTATGAAAATGAACAAATGAAAGTCAGACATTGCTTTTCAACCATGCTTCCACAGAATTTTTTAAAAAAAACTCATGAAATAGGCCTGGACAGAAATGATGGTATACTTAACTTAATATTTTGTTGCACAACCTTTTGAGGCAATCACTGCAATCAAACGATTCCTGTAACTGTCAATGAGACTTCTGCTCCTCTCGACAGGTATTTTGGCCCACTCCTCAAGAGCAAACTGCTCCAGTTGTCTCGTGTTTGAAGGTTGCCTTTTCCAGACGTCATGTTTCAGCTCTTTCCAAAGATGCTCAATAGGATTTAGGTCAGGGCTCATAGAAGGCCACTTCAGAATAGTCCAATGGTTTCCGCTTAACGTTCTTGGGTGTTTTTAGCTGTGTGTTTTGGGTCATTATCCTGTTGCAAGACCCATGACCTGCGAGTGAGACCAAGCTTTCTGACACTGGGCAGCATATTTCTCTCTAGAATCCCTTGATAGTCTTGAGATTAATAAATAAATAATAATAATCTTTATTTTTATATAGCGTTAACATATTCCGCAGCGCTTTACAGTTTGCACACATTATCGTCGCTGTCCCCGATGGGGCTCACAATCTAGATTCCCTATCAGTATGTTTTTGGAGTGTGGGAGGAAACCGGAGAACCCGGAGGAAACCCACGCAAACACGGGGAGAACATACAAACTCCTTGCAGATGTTGTCCTTGGTGGGATGAGATTTCATTGTACCATGCACAGATTCTAGACACTATGTGCCAGATACAGCAAAGTAGCCCCAGAACATAACAGAACCTCCTCCATGTTTCACAGTAGGGACAGTGTTCTATTCTTGATATGCTTCATTTTTCCGTCTGTGAACATAGAGCTGATGTGCCTTGCCAAAAAGTTCAGTTTTTGTCTCATCTGTCCATAGGACATTCTCCCAGAAGCTTTGTGGCTTGTCAACATGTAGTTTGGCAAATTCCAGTCTTGCTTTTTTATGATTTTTTTTTTCAACAGTGGTGTTCGCCTTGGTCATCTCCCATGAAGTCCACTTTGACTCATACAACGACGGATGGTGTGAACTGACACAGATGTTCCTTGAGCTTGAAGTTCAACTTTAATCTGTTTAGAAGTTTTTCTGGGCTCTTTTGTTGCCATTCGTATTATCCATCTCTTTTGATTTGACATCAAATTTTCTCCTGCGGCCATGTCCAGGGAGGTTGGCTACAGTCCCATGGAGATTAAATTTCTCAATAATATGTGCAACTGTAGTCACAGGAACATCAAGCTGCTTAGAGATGATCTTATAACTTTCACCTTTAACATGTTTGTCTATAATTTTCTTTCTAATCTCCTGAGTCAACTCTTTCCTTTGCTTCCTCTGGTCCATGTTGAGTGTGATACACACCATGTCACCAAACAGCACAGTGAGTATCTGTAGCTTTCTGTGATGCTAATTAGTGGACACACCTTAACTTAACATGTCCCTTTTGTCACATTATTTTCAAGGGTACCATCATTTCCGTCCAGGCCTATTTCATGAGTTTTATTTCTTTAAATTCTGTGGAAGAATGATTGAAAAGCAATGTCTGACTTTCATTTGTTAATTTTCATAGATTTTTGATTTTTTACTTTTGTCAGATTCAAGTTATTTCGGTGACCATTGTGGGTTTTTCTATCATTAAACGAGGTGTACCAACAATTTTAACCACGTGTGTATGAGGATGATTACCAACAGAACATTAACTACTGTAAAGCTCTGAGCTACAATACAGGCTGTAGTTTAGGATCCGTACAAAAATAACAAAGAATTTGCAAAGTTACTCACTTTTTCAATAAATGTGCACTATATAGCGATATGTTTGTAGACTACTTCATAATAACCAGTAACAACTGGTATAACTTGAAGCTATTGAATCCCGATGCAAAGTTTTTAACAGGGATCCCACCTTGTGTATCAGAGCTCTGTCTCCTGACATGGCACAAGAGGGTCCAGGCATGAGCACAGCCCCTTCAGCCCCTTTAATTACACCACGGCAATGATAATCAGTCTATAAAATTATGATTACATTTTAACATATGTTTTCAGGCAGAATGTTAGTCATAGCCAGGTTCATAAGTTATTCTAATTTAAAAGTGATGACTGAAATCTGATTGTGATGCATGACTGTGACAATTGACGATGTCCTAAAATAAACTCAAATAATATGTTTCCCAATGTTTAGCTTTCCGGAAAGAAAAATTTAAAAAAATCCATTTTCCACTAGAGGGCATCTTTGAACTCTGAATCTGTAGAAGTGATTTCCCATTGTATAGAAAGTCGCTGATCTCTACAAAGTTCTTCTACAAATAGTTATTTTTCTATTTTGTAGGGAACCTACTATGCAGAATTGCATATTGCATAAGATTTACACTCTGGCCCCGATTCATTAAGACTTTCGTACATCAGCCTTAATGAGGGGCGTGCAGGAATAAGATGCTCCAAATGAATTTGATTGCCAGCCACTCAATGAATTTAGCCATCTTATCAGTGGTGTGTGCTTCACCAGTATTGTTACTCGACTGGATGAATATTTCTGACGTAAGAAACGCAGCCATTTTGCATTGCCAGACAAAACCTCAGCCTGACCCAGTTCCACCTATTTCGCTGGAGCTGTTCGAAACTGGTATGAAAATGTCAAAAGTTCCAAACTCCACGTTGCGCCAAAATTTTGTGACTATTCAAAGACTTTTACACCAGTTTTCTAGCGTAAATACTTTGATGTATGAGCCCCCCTTTATTTATCTTTTTTTGTGATGGTTAGGTGCATATTTTTTTTAGTCGTGTGCCCCGTATAAGGCAAAGGCAAGCAATAGAGTGAGGAGACTCAACTTTGAAAGAACTTTGTCTGAACTTGGCAAGTCCCTCCACACTGCAGAACCGCTGGCATCCAGAGGCCGAAATAGATGATTTTACTAGACACACATAAAGCGCTCTTCTCCCCTCAACATTGTTTTCTTCTGTATTTTATTGCCGTATCCTATAGATTGGTTGGTGGAAGAGAACCTTCATAATCAAAGTGGGAAGTCTGTAAATAATCGTGTCTCCCATTGGGCATATCAGAACACCATGTTGCATATGATTGGTAAACTGTAGGTATGGCAATCCCTTTTCCCTGGGGATAACATCTTTAAGAGCCAGAGCAGCAGCGATTATCTGATTGCCAGGTCTGCTCTCTTTAGAGAAGAGTTTGTCTCCATGGCCAGTGTCGGATATCATCTTCTGTCGGGGGAGAGATGGATGACCCCCATTCACATCAGATGGTTTGTCGGTCCCATCGAAATCCTTTGGTTTGACGTTTGAAGGATTACATACACATCAGATGAAAGTATACCAAACTGCTGAAGACTTGGTTTGGTCCTCCCTCTGCCTTGTGTCATGACCCATTTTTAAGAACCAGAATGGAGAAACATGCGATATTATATTTATTTATTTTACTTACATCTCCATCACTATCCCCATTCTCTGTCAGTAAGTCTTAGAAGTATGCTACAAGACCAGAGGACAAACATACAAACTCCTTGCAGATGTTGTCCTGGTGGGATTTGAACCCAGGACTCCCATCATTTCCTGGCTACAATGCAAGCCACTGAACCACCGCGCTGCCCATACATTTCTGCAGTAGCGGCTATTGCAAGGGGAATAGGTATCCGACAGCAGCTTACCCCAGCATAATCAGAATTTTAGACTAGTTGGTATAGGTCCCACAAAGTTTTGAGACTATTTTCTGTTATATTGAAAATATATAGTAATATATAATAATTGTATGACCCAGCACAAACTAATGTGATACTATTTAAGAGAAATTCATAACTAAGGGTGGCTAGCAAACCTTATTTGGGAATTGAAAGTTTTGTTTGCGTTGTTAGACTTATTTCTGCAAAACGTTACAAACAAAGGCCACATTCACGCGTTCAGTATTTAGTCAGTATTTTACATCAGTATTTGTAAGCAAAAACCAGAAGTGGGTGAAAAATGCCGAAGTGGTGACGTGTTTCTATTGTACTTTTGGGAAGCTCAACTGCTGTGATCTGGAGATAATCTAGCTGTCTTCAGGTACTAGCAGCTGCTTAGCATGCAGAGACAGGGTAGACAGCAGTGTGAACAGCCTTTTCTTCTTACCTCAACACCCCTGGTATTTCCAGTATTAGATCAGCTGGATACTAGTATGAGTAGCCTATTCTTACCTTAGCACCAATAGGATTTCCAGTCTTAGATCAGATTGACAGGGTGAACACCAGTATAATCAGCCTCTTCTTACCTCAGCACCTCTGGTATGTCCAATTTTATATCAAATAGCTATAATGGACCGCAGTATGTGCTATGTCTTCTTACCTAAGCATTCCTGGTATTTCCAGGACGCAGTATGGCTAGTCTTCTTACCTAAGCATTCTGTATTTCCAGTATTAGATCAGATAGACGGTAGACAACAGTGTGAGCAGCCTCTTCTTACCTCAGCATTCTTGGTATTTCCAGAATTAGAGCAGACATACCAGATGACAAACAGCAGCGTGAGCAGTCTCTTCTTACCTCAGCACCACTGCTATCTCTAGTATTAGGCGAGACAGACATGGTGGACAGCAGTGTGAGCAGCCTCTTCTTACCTAATCACCCCTTGTATCTCCAGTATTAGATCATGTAGACCTGGTGGACAGCAGTGTGAGCAGCCTCTCCTTACCTAATCACCCCTTGTATCTCCAGTATTAGATCACGTAGACCTGGTGGACAGCAGTGTGAGCAGCCTCTTCTTACCTAATCACCCCTTGTATCTCCAGTATTAGATCACATAGACCTGGTGGACAGCAGTGTGAGAAGCTTCTTCTTACCTAATCACCCCTTGTACCTCCAGTATTAGATCACGTAGACCTGGTAGACAGCAGTGTGAGCAGCCTCTTCTTACCTAATCTGTTGTGAATGTTTTAGAAATGAATTCTGAGCAGAAGCTCCCTCTGGTGGTTACAAACAGTACTGAACCATTCAATGAGGATTGGCAATCAAGAATCACAGACTGGTCTATATAAGGGAGGTTCCCTCCCATCATGGTTGCCGGTGATCAATTGTTCTTGTCTCAACGTTGTTTCCTGGTTCACTTGGAAGCTTGCTGAGTCTTGCCTCTTCTACTGCTCTCAGATAAGATATTTTCTGTTTTTTGTTTTTGTGCTTACCATTTGCATATTTCTCTGCATTTCTGTGAAGTTTGCCAGGTCCCCCTCCCCGGGGGGCTTGGGCTCCTCTCAGTTCCTCTGGAGCCACTGTTATTTGTTCATTTGCCTTTTCCAGTTTTTTCAGTGGCTGCGGCTTAGTTTTGCTACACCAGAGAACTAATTTAGGTGGCAGAGGTCGTGTGATCTCAGGTGTTTTTGCAATTAGTAGCGTTGGCTTTTTTTTAGGGTTTTTTTTGGATTGCAGTAAGTATCCTTCCTATCCTTTTTCTGTCTAGACAGATTGTGCCCCAACGTTTGCTCATACTATTTTCTGTCTGTGTCTGTATTTCCTCTTGTCTAACCGCCATTACATGTTTGGGGGCTTCCTGTGTTCTTTGGGGATCTTCTCCGGGGCAGATAGCTTTCCTCTTTCTATCTTTAGGTGTAGTTAACCTCTCAGGCTGTGACGAGGCGTCTAGGACCAACGTAGGAACGCTCCACGGCTGCCTTTAGTTGTGGTGGTTAGTCAGGGTACTGCAATCCAGTAGATTCCAACCTCTCTGGTGTATTGCCGTTTTTGCCTGCTCTCCTCAGCTACCAAAACATAACACTAATCACTCCTTGTATCTCCAGCATTAGATCACGTAGACCTGGTAGACAGCAGTGTGAGCAGCCTCTTCTTACCTCAGCACCCCTGGTATATCCAGTGTTAGATCAGATAGACAGCAGTGTGAGCAGCCTCTTCTTACCTCAGCACCCCTGGTATATCCAGTGATAGATCAGATAGACAGTAGTGTGAGCAGCCTCTTCTTACCTCAGCACCCCTGGTATATCCAGTGTTAGATCAGATAGACAGCAGTGTGAGCAGCCTCTTCTTACCTCGGCACCCCTGGTATATCCAGTGTTAGATCAGATAGACAGCAGTGTGAGCAGCCTCTTCGTACCTCAGCACCCCTGGTTATCCAGTGATAGATCAGATAGACAGCAGTGTGAGCAGCCTCTTCTTACCTCAGCACCCCTGGTATATCCAGTGTTAGATCAGATAGACAGCAGTGTGAGCAGCCTCTTCTTACCTCAGCACCCCTGGTATATCCAGTGATAGATCAGATAGACAGCAGTGTGAGCAGCCTCTTCTTACCTCGGCACCCCTGGTATATCCAGTGTTAGATCAGATAGACAGCAGTGTGAGCAGCCTCTTCTTACCTCAGCACCCCTGGTATATCCAGTGTTAGATCAGATAGGCAGCAGTGTGAGCAGCCTCTTCTTACCGCAGCACCCCTAGTATCTCCAGTATTAGATAACGATATCCACTGGGAACGCATCTCTCTACACATGGGAAACACCTGTCCTATTAACATTCTAGGACAGGTTTCTATCTAGTAACAAGTTGGTGGCCATTTTAATGTACTACAGTAATTACCTCCCTAAGCAAAATGTGTGATTTGCCAATTTTAATGCATTTTTGAAACTTTTTATGGCATTTTCTTTCTTTATTTTTTCTGTTTTCAGAGAACTGTTATAAGCTTTTCATAAACATCAGATATTGTCTGAAGCAGCAGATTTCAGCTGGTTCAGCCAATCACTGCATGAAATATGACAATTCTAGCAATGACTTTAATAACTATTGAACTGTGACTTTATGTTCTTTGTATCTGAATACGGATTCAAATTCGAATGAAAATCTAATGAGAGGTAAAAAGAATCATAAAGAACTTAAAAAAAAATCGCATGAAATCTTTTCTATAGCGCCAGCTATGAAAGAATTAATCTGCAGAATTGAGCCTTCACATTAAACAAGCAATGGCTGCTTCATTCTGTCATTTGACGTTTGTGAAAGGACCTCAAAATTGTAAGCATGTAATTGAATTAGGAAAATGCAGCTTAAGGTTTTATGTGCTTTCTGTGATTTGTAATAGGCAAAAAGCTTGTCTGAAAGAGAGATGCATTTATTGCAGACTGTTAATCCTGAAACATATGGCTTTACTTTTCACTCTTATACCTAAAGTATATGGAAACTGTTGCCCAATAGACAAGCTAGTTATTTTCCTCGGATTAGGGAAACACACTATAGAGGATTCAGTGCTGTGTTCTCTGCAGGCGTAAAGTATAGTTTGTATTGTAATGTGTATCATCAAGAAGATTCCAAATTCTCGTATGTTATCTTTCCACGCTAAGAGACGTCTCAGCACCTTGTTATTCTAGGTGTCTGGGCCCTGTAGTCTTAAAGGAGTTATCCAGGACTATTTAATTTCTTTATTACGGACCTAAGAACTAACAGGCAAGTAGTTGATAACTGCCTGCTTGTTCTGCCTAGCGCCGATCTCTGTTGTCACAGAACAGTTACAGACTGCTCCTGCCGACAATTCAGTGGCTTCCTCTGACTTCATGTTGACTGATCAGCGGATTCTTTTCCGCTCTGCTCTCTTGATGAGGTGTCTGCTGACGTCATGCTGATTGAAAGTCTGCTCCCCGCTGTCTAACTGCAGGGAGCGACCTGTCAATCATCATGATGTCTACATTCGCAGCCCAGAAGAAGAGAAGCTGCTCTGTTGATGAGTAGCTGGCAGAATCTGTTGTTGCCCAAAATCTGACACTGGGTAGAACAGGCAGGTAGTTGCAACTACCTGCCACTTAGTTTATAGGCCCATAGTAAAAAAAAATGAAACAAAGTAGTTCTGGACAACATCTTTAAAGAGCACCAGATTTTTAGGCTTCTTGCTGGGAAATGTGTGTTTTGCAGTAGGTAACTCTGGCATGGACAGGAGAAAAGCTTTACATTTCTTTAGTGTCTCTCATTCCTACAAACCTTTTATATGGGAGTGGGGAGCAGTGAATATTCATTCCCTTAAGTAGCGGGCACATTCAAATGCCCAGCAGCTGCAGGAAGCCTGCTATTAAAGAGAAATGAATATTCACTGCACTCCACTCCCATGGGCGTGGAATGCAGTGAAATTTCTTTTTAGCAACCTACGATCACAACGCAGGGCAGCCGATAGGCACATAGTGACCACTCCCCCATGCTGGTGCTCTACTAATGCCGCTGTGAGTTATTTACACCGGCATTTCACAATTTAGCAGTCCGCTCCGCTCCACCCACTTCCGACTTGTGATGTACATGTACAGCGAATGACAGGAAGGGGTATATGCTGCCACAAGATATGTGCTGCCTTTGCAGTTGTGGGAGTCGCACTATGTCAGGTAGAGTAAAATCTGTCTGGCTTTACCCTATATTGATATGACCCACCTCAGATTTTTGCTATGGAATCGGAGCACTGTATGATGAAGGGGCAGACACCCTGATCCTAGCGATGTGTCACTTACTCTACTCCTTGGTGTCGTTTTGATAAAATCCCTGTTTTCTGTGCTGTGCATGTTGCAAAGCTCAGAATGCTGAGCTGTTTATAACCTCGCCCACACCACTTATTGGCAGCTTTCTGTGTACACTGTACATTGTTTGCAAGCTACCAATTGGTGGTGGGGGCGGAGCTACACAGATCAGCTGGACAGCCTGGCATGTGACACCTAATCCTCTAATGATGATCTCCTGCTGATAAAACACTGATTGTATTGAAAGTACAGCAAGCTGCTGAGCAGGTGACACATCCCTGGAGTCAGGCTCTCAGGCCCTATGTTATGCTGCTCTCAGATTAAATATCAAAAACCTGCTGACAGAATCCCTTTAACAGACTTGAGGAGCAGCTTGAGAGAAGATCCTAATGCATGTCAGCATTGGCGACCAATTAAGTATCATTTAGGGGGTTGGTGGCTCTAGTAAAGCTGGATTTTCAGTCTGATGTATTATTATTGTGTCTGACATAGCATACAATGAATTCTTTTCTGCTAGAATAATAGACAGTGAGACAAAAAACCTCTGCTTGTGAAACCACAGACATATGGAGGTAGAGCATGGGCGCATAGTCTGCAGCTCCATGCATTGGAGGTAGTGCATAGCTGTAATAGTGCAGTGGCCCTAAGTTACACAGTGGCTTTTCTTCATGACACATTTATCCTCATTTCATCTTCTAGTATTTAGACAGAACATAGCTTATTGTATCTGTGCATTCCGTGGCGTACCGTTTATGGCGTCCGCCCACGCGGCTGGCAAAATAATATGGGGTATATGATGTTCCTGTTGCACCCCAAAGCATTCGCTCTGCTTGCTTCCCTCATTAATTATGCAAATTGTCTCCTCAGAGAGGAAAAGGGCTTAAACTCTAGTGCTACCTATCGGAAGTAGTAATCTTGCAAGTCAATATCGACCCTTTAACGAGCCATGCAATATGACTTATAATGAAAGCCAAATCAGAATCTCAGTTTACAGACACTGTGTTTCAGGGTATTGCCCCTCATCAGTGCAAAGTATGAGATCTGGTCCCAGTCTTAGCCTGTCACCCAGCCAAATCAGATCTCAAACTTTGCACTATTGCATGTCTTGTTAAAGGGAATCTGTCACCGCATTTTCGCCCTATGAGATAGGGCCACCGCCATCAGGGGCTTATCTACAGCATTCTGTAATGCTATAGATAAGCCCCGATGTTACCTGAAAGTGAAGAAAAACGAGTTATATTATACTCACCCAGGGGCGTTCCGCCGTCCGTTCGGGTCAGATGGGCGTCGCGGTCATGTCCGGGGCCTCCCTATCTTGTGACGAAGCCGTCGTGTTCTTTCAGCCCCGTCGCGGCTCCTGCGCAGGCGCACTGCTCTGCCCTGGTGAGGGCAGAGCAGAGTACTACAGTGCGCAGGCGCCGGACCTCTCTGACCTTTCCCGGCACCTGCACACTGCAGTACTCTGCTTTGCCCTCACCAGGGCAGATCAGTACATCTGTGCAGGAGCCGCGACGGGGCTGAAAGAACACGATGGCTTCGTCACAAGATAGGAAGGCCCCGGACATGACCGCGACGCCCATCTGACCCGAACGGACGGCGGAACGCCCCTGGGTGAGTATAATATAACTCGTTTTTCTTCACTTTCAGGTAACATCGGGGGCTTATCTACAGCATTACAGAATGCTGTAGATAAGCCCCTGATGGCGGTGGCCGCATCTTATAGGGCGAAAATGCGGTGACAGATTCCCTTTAAAGGGTCGATATTGACTTTTAGGATCGCTACTTCCAATAGGTGGCACTAGAGTTCAAGTCCTCTTCCTCTCTGAAGAGACGATATGTATATTTAATTTCCTAGAGGAGCATGCATGGCATATAAGGCTCCTCATACTGGCACGCCAGACCTGGCATGTGACTCTCCATATAGAGAAAACTTACCCCTTTATCATATTAATAACACGTATGTAGCTTGATCCTGTTTCTAACAATTCTAATTGAAAAAAATTCACACATTTGTGTACAAATCTATGTATGAAGAAGTACGACCACATTTCCTTACAATTTTTCCATTTAATGGCCTTTTTAATTCCTGTTTGTTCCATATGAGGTAGTGCGCATTCTGCAGCCGTTCATTTATCACTTTTACAAGTTGAGCTCCATCACAATCAGCTTCCCTCTGTCCTCCCCAGACTGTCAGAAAACCCAAACACAGTGAAGAATGTGAGCTGAAGCTGTCCACAAAGAGCTGCTATAAAACCTGAAAATAAAATATGATATATTAAGTAGCTGTTGAGCCTCACTCAGGGAACTCGGGTCATTACAGGTCAGACACTGGAAATCAAGTCTGGACTGAAAATGTAAGCTATTCAGGCAGCAGTCTAAAGCCTGCCTCACAGGGACGGAGGCCGAAATGCTCGTCAGACCGAGGGAGAGGAAAATAAACTGTTTTACCTTTCCACCAGAAAGCGTTTAACCATCTCCCGCCTTGTCGTGGAGAAAAGCTGCGCTAATAATTATGTATCATTGCCATCATCATATGATGATTTTATCCTGATCTTGCCCTTAAATCATGCACAAACATTCAGTAAAAGGTTCCTCCAGTGATTCACTTACAGAAGAACTCGCAGCTATATTTTTTTTAACTAAATGTGTGTATATGTGCATGTATTGTTGTGTGAGTGTATGACTAAACTCACCTTCCGCTGCTCTCTCCGGTGTCCAGCGCCGTTCTTCACCTTAACTCGGTAACATCACCGCAGTTGCATCTAGCCAGGTCACTCTGTATGAGCCAGAAGTCTCTCTTACAATATAAGCCCATGGAGCTTGGTTCTGACCCTTCGTAGGTTTACATTGTAAAAGTCACTTCAGTGTCACGCTTAGCGCAGCATGACCCAGAGAGTCTGCAGAGCGGTGACGTCACTGAGAAGAGGAGCGGAGCGGCGCTGGATCCAGAAGAGAGCAGCGGTAGGTGAGTATATTAATACAGTCATACTACATTATATGCACATATACACACATTTAATAAAATATATAGATGGGAGTGCTTCTTTAAAGAGGTCAACAGTCTTAAGCTACAAGTCTGCAGTCACTCTATATCACTGCAGACTTGTGAATCCTCACATCATGCGTTCTGTGTGAATTCTCCGGTGTTGGCAACAGAGCATCTAGCGTGTGACCGCAAGTATGGGATTTGCATAGATGTGGTCATTTGCCGACTAGATGGGCACAGCCTCAATCAATTCAAGTGTATTTAGCGAGGCCGGAAACAGTCTAGTCAGAATGTGGCACCTAGTATGCATATCACATACTTGCAGTTACATGACCGCCATCTCCCGGCACCGGAGAAACCTCACAGGAAGCAATGCTCACGGTGTGAGGATCCACAAGTCTGCAGTAACATAGAGATTGCAGACTTGTAGCTTAAGACCGGACAACCCCTTTAAGAACCTCAGTCTTCCTTAACATGTCCATTTTTACGCACATGTTCTTTGTTTTTCCTAGATACACATGTACCCACAATAGTCTATGTGACTTGCATCCATAGTCTATATAACTGTTAACATATCTGTTGTTGTTTTTTTGGTGGATCATGTGTCCACAATGAAATAATGGAGACATGTCCATTTTTGATCCAAATTACAGATCTAGATCACATCTGCAAATCTATTGGTGTTATCCGTGGTCCTCCTGTGCGCTGTACGTTTTTAACCTTGTAGTTGATAGGAAAAGATTAGCAATTTTTTTTATGCATACAAGAAAATCACTAATGGTAAAATCTGACTCACTGACCAAATACTGATAACGATCTGACCCAAAATATTCGTAAAAACAGACGTGTGCAGCTCATTGTGTAAAAACAATTTGTGATCGATGCTACAGTGGAATGTAAAAGTTTGGGCACCCATGATGAAATGATCTCAAAAAGGTCTAAAGTTAAAGATGACACAATTCATTTGCATTTTTTGGCAACAAAAAAATACATTGTCATTTTTAAAATTACGAAAAGGAAGATGGGGCGATGCAAAATTTTGGGCACTCTTCGAGATTTTTGTGCGCAGATAACTTTGACCAAAGTTTCAGACCTTAATTAGCCTGTTAGGGTTATGACTTGTTCACTTGTCATGGGTGCATCGCCACGAGGATCGTCGCGATTGCACATTCTGACTTCTCGCAGCTGAGTTGCTGTTACTTTGTGTTTGGTAGTGAGGGAGTTAATTTTACCTAGCTCTTTGCCAAGACTAGGTCCAGCCTCGCCCGGCTGCTTTTGATTATGTACTAATTAGCTTCCTTTATATTCCTGCCAGTCTGTGTGTTAGATGCCGGTGAAAGCATTCATACAGACTGCAGATAGGATCGGTTCTGAGAAGACTTAAGCTAAGAGCTCCTTTGTTGTTTCTCCTATCCTTGCTTATAGTTTATCTCCTAGACCTTTGGTGTTCCCTCTGTGTTTAAATGTTGTATGCAAGACAGTATTTACTTTATCCCTGTCTGTCACATTTGTCTTTACTGTTTGTTAAACCTTTTCCTGTCCATTCCCTATGGTGGTAATCAGGGTCCTTCTAAGGACTAGATTACAGTGGTCAGGGATTTATAGGAGACAGGGTTTACGCTGGCGGCCTGGACCTCTGTACCATTAACAGTACCTCCAGGTAGAGGGACTAGTCAGGACCCCAGTTTAGGGTCAGCATAGACCCCGGTCCACCTCTAGCCAGAGACAGCGTGAAAAGGATTCAGTATTGACCCACAGGATATTATGTCAGGTAATACTATGCTATATATACATGTTAATGTTACCTATCTATATGTTATATAGAATGTTGTCCCACTTGATAGATTACTGACATCATTTATTTATATATCTGCAATACAGCGTGACATCACTATAATCGTTAGGAAAGACCAAGTAATGCAGATTTCACAGCTTCAAAAAAAACGCAGCCGCCTCTAACCTTGTGCCAAAAAATAGCAGCCTTGGTTCTTCTAACCATCTGCGTAGCACTCTGAAAATGGTGGAGGCCCACAAAGCAGGAGGGGGCTATAAGAAGATGGCAAAGTGTCTTTCAAGTTGCCCTTTCTTCAGTTCGAAATGTTAAGAAATGGCAGTTAACAGAAACAGTGAAAGTCAAGAGAAGAACTGGAAGACCAAGAAAAATTTCAAAGAGAGCTGCTCATAGGATTGCTAGAGAGGCAAATCAGAACCCCTGCTTTACTGCAAAAGACCTTCAGAAAGATTTAGCAGACTCTGGAGTTGTGGTACATTGTTCCGAGGCACCTGTACAAATGTGGCTTTCATGGAAGAATCATCAAAAGAAAACCTTTGCTGTATCCTCACCAGAAAATTCAGCAGAAGTATGCAAAATAACATCTAAACAAGCCTGATGCATTTTGCATACAAGTCTTGTGGACCAGTGAGGTTAAAATAGAACTCTTTGGCTGCAATGATTAAAGGTATGTGTTGAGAAAAAAGGGCACCGAATTTCAGGGAAAGAACGTCTCACCAACCATTAAGTATGGGGTTGAATCAGTCATGCTTTGGGGTTGTGTTGCAACCAGTGGCATGGGGAATATTTCACGTGTAGAGGGAAGAATGGATTCAATTAAAAATAAAAACATTTTGACGCAAACATAACATTATCTGTAAAAAATAAAAACTGAAGCTGAAAAGAGGATGGCTTCTACAAATGGATAATTATCCTAAACACGTCAAAATCCACAATAGACTACCTCATACAGCGCCATCTGAAAGTTTTACAATTGCCCTGACAGTCCCCTAATCTGAATATCATTGAAAATCTTGTGGCTTAACCTCAAATTAGCAGTGCATGCAAGACAACCCAGGAATTTCATAGAACTGGAAGAATTTTCTAAGGAAGAATGGATGAAAATTCCTCAAACAAGAAGTGAAAGACTTTTGTCTGGCTACAAAAAGCATTTACAAGCTGTGATACTTTCAAAAAAGGGTGCTACTAGGTACTAACTATGCAGGGTTCTCAAACTTTTTCATCGGCCAATTTTCTTTTTTGTCATTTTTAAAATGTAGAAGATGAAAATTGTATATTTTTTTTACTAAAATACAAAGGAAACGTGTCATTTTTAACTTAGACCTTTTAGAGATAATTTAATCTTCAATTTGTTTAACTCTTCACATTAACAGTAATTTTCACCAGGGGGTGCCCAAACTTTTACATGCCGCTATATGTATTAAATGAATTTGCTTACATTTTAACCCATACACGCCAGAAGCCTGTCGACCCAAACCCGTTGATTTTGGCGGTAACGGTCAACTATTTAATGTGTATTGAGTGCTAAGTCACACTTTGTTTGGCACATTTTAGTGAAAAATTATTGGTCATTGTTGTTTTCAAGTTAAATTTCTTGTTGTCAATGATAATATACCACCTTAGGCCTCCTTCACACGTCCGTTTTTGTCCATATGCAGTCTGTTTTTTAAGGATCGCAAAAACACACATACTCACACCCATTGTATTCAATGGTGGCGAGCACATGTCAGGTTTTTCACACGTCTTGTCTGTATTCAACACTCACTGTGTACCTCCTGTGTAAAATTAAGACTTAAATAAAAGAAAAAAAAATGGCGTGGACTCCCGTGTAATTTTCATAACCAGGAAAGGGAAGACACACTGCTGGGGGATGATGTAAATATCCTGGGAAAAGGGACAATATTCGAAAAGGTTCCCAGGCTATTAATAACGGCTCACAGCTGTTTGCTTAGATTTTACTGGTTAATTTACGGAGGACCCCAGAAAAATAATATCTATAAGATGCCCCCATTACTAACCCCATAGTTAGATTGTAAAAAGAAAACACCAGCCAGAATTAAGTCCTGTAATTGAAATAAAGACACTGACACCTATAGTTGAAATAAAAATAAAAAGTTATACTCCTCTTTCCACCTATTCCTTTGATGCCCATGTCCCCTGTTAAAGACAAAAAATAATAAAAAAAATTCCTCACCTGTCCGATGAGAAGATAATCCATTTGTCTTACGCCGTAATCAATCTCTGCTACATCTGGATGTCTTGATGAACAGTGGCATAAAGTCACCGTTCATCCTGACATCCAGAAGATACTGAGCTGCTTAATGGTAACGTCGTAGAGCTTACCGACGGTCACTGAAGCTGCGGTTCCCACTCTCAGTTCACTGTCAGCAGCCTGATGAACTGTGGTAACCTTCATGATGTCACTGTTAGCACCATGAGAATTTTCTCACGGAGACAGCGGTGAGCTCATTGAGATCATCGCAGTTCATCGGGCCTCTCACAGTGAACTGCACGTGGGAATTGCAGCTTCAGTTACCGGCGGAAACCTCTACGACATTACCTCTTCTCACTGAAGCTGCACTCTCAGCAGCTCGTATCTTATGGATGTCAGGGGGAACAATATCCCAAAAGGTTCCCAGGTTTTTAATAACAGCTCACAGCTGTTTGCTTAGCTTTCACTGGTTAACTTACTGGGGACCCCAGACAAAAAATGACATAGGGTCCCCCTATAAATTCAAACCAGCAAAGACTAAACAGCTGTGGGTTGTTATTAATAGCCTGGGATCATTGTCGCCTGGTCGCGCTGATCACAGAGAAACCAGGCAACAATGATGATAGCTGCCATCAGCAGCTGGCACCTGGGAACAGCTAACTGTACTGCTTTTCACAGGCGCCGGTAAATGTCACATGGGACCACGGATGTGACACACGGACAGCCAACAGATACACAGATGTCATACATGTGGCACATGAGCAAGGTTAAACATAAAACACATTTTTATTGAAAGACATCGTTACATTTGGTCACATGAACATTTTGGCCAAATATCTTTGTGAGATAACCCCTTTACTTATTGCAGCACTTTAATTCCTACCTGCTGTCAGTACTAGGGCCAAATAGATAGAAATTAGTAAAATATCTTTTTGCCAGTTCATAAAGTCCTGTGATTACAGCAGCACAGGCACAGAGTCAGACAGTACAGTGAGGAAAAAAAGTATTTAGTCAGCCACCAATTGTGCAAGTTCTCCCACTTAAAAAGATGATAGAGGCCGGTAATTGACATCATACGTAGACCACAAGTATGAGAGTCACAATGTGAAAACAAATCCAGAAAATCACTTTGTCTGACTTGATATAGGAAAGATGTGTATCTTCGTACCGTGTTAGCCAGGACTCTCAAGTCTAAATATTTTTTTGTCTGACTTGGCAAGATTTATTTTGCAATTATGGTGGAAAATAAGTACGGTATTTTTGTCACCTAAAAACATGCAAGATTTCTGACTCACAGACCTGTAACTTCTTCTTTAAGAGGCTCCTCTGTCCTCCACTCATTACCTGTAGTAATGGCACCTGTTTGAACTTATCAGTATAAAAGACACCTGTCCACAACCTCAAACAGTCACAGTCCAAACTCCACTATGGTGAAGACCAAAGAGCTGTTGAAGGACGCCAGAAACAAAATTGTAGCCCTGCACCAGGCTGAGAAGACTGAATCTGCAATAGACAAGCAGCCTGGTGTGATGAAATCAATTGTGGGAGCAATAATAAGAAAATGGAAGACCTACAAGACCACTGATAATCTCAGTCGATCTGGAGCTCCACGCAAGATCTTACCCTGTGAGGTCAAAATGATCACAAGAATGGTGAGCAAAAATCCCAGAACCACACGGGTGACCTAGTGAATGACCTGCACAGAGCTGGGACCACCGTAACAAAGGCCTCCATCAGTGACACACTACGCCGCCAGGGACTCAGATCCTACAGTGCCAGACGTGTCCCCCTGCTTAAGCCAGCACATGTCCGGGCCCATCTGAAGTTTGCTAGAGAGCATTTGGATTGTCCAGAAGAGAATTAAGAGACTGTCATATAGTCTGATGAAACCAAAGTAGAAATGTTTGGTAGAAACAAAACTTCTCGTGTTTGGAGTAGAGAGAATGCTGAGTTGCATCCAAAGAACACCATACCTACTGTGAAGCATGGGGGTGGCAACATCCTGCTTTGGGGCTGTTTCTCCGCAAAGGGACCAGGACGACTGATCCGTGTACATGAAAGAATGAATGGGGCCATGTATCGTGCAATTTTGAGTGCAAACCTCCTTCCATCAGCAAGGGCATTGAAGATGAAATGTGGATAGGTCTTTCAGCATGATAATGATCCCAAGCACACCGCCAGTGCAATGAAGGAAATAGCTTCGTAAGAAGCATATGAAGGTCCTGGCGTGGCCTAGCCAGTCTCCAGATCTCAACCCCATAGAAAACCTTTGGAGGGATTTGAAAGTCCATGTTGCCCAGCGACAGGCCCAAAATATCACTGCTCTAGAGGAGATCTGCATGGAGGAATAGGCCAATATACCACTAACAGTGTGTGCCAACCTTGTGAAGACTTACAGAAAACATTTGATCTCTGTCATTGCCAACAAAGGATATATAACAAAATATTGAGATGAACTTTTGTTAATGACCAAATACTTATTTTCCACCATAATTTGCAGAATAAATCTTGCCAAATCAGACAAGGTGATTTTCTGGATTTGTTTTCTCATTTTGACTCTCATAGTTGTGGTCTACCTATGATGTCAATTACAGGCCTCTCTCATATTTTTAAGTGGGAGAACTTGCACAATTGGTGGCTGACTAAATACTTTTTTTCCCCACTGTATATGGGAGAGTCCATACAGGGGAAAGTTGAGGAGTGACAACTGTAACCAGGCTTATATATAAAATAACAGATTCTTATTGAGTTAGGTAGAAGAGTAAGGTGCAACAAAAGCAATTGAGCATTGAAGGAAAACCCTCAACATGTACTGTTCATGGAGATATTATTTTGGTTTTGTTTTGGAGGTTTTTTCAGCGAAATTATGGTTTAGAGCAAATTTCTAGTGATTGCTACAAAACTTTACATGGTTTTCTGTTGGAAAAAATAAAATAAAACAAATCCTTTAATTGATTTTTGTAGCTTTTCACTCTGGTGCTGCACTGAAATGAATGTAATCTGCAGCATGAGAATGGAGAGAGTGGAGAAGATTTTCGATCTGTGATGTTTTCGTGACTCTGTGACAAAAAAATCATAAATCCGTAACTGCTAAAAATGCTGCTGTAAAATAGATTTATTTCAGTAGAAGTCAGGAGTGAAACAAGGAAAAGTGGAAAGCACACGGCGATAAAGAAAGGGGTGTTATTTTTCACCCTAGATTATAAAATACAACAAATAAAATTGGAAGGGCATTGTTTTGGCAAGTAGGCAATTTTCATTTTTTCTAACGCCATGTTATACATTGTGTAGGTACTATGTTATTTCCACTTTTTCAGACTAATGATCGTGTATTTTATCATTGTTTTAGTGCAGTTATCAGAATCGATTTTCTCTGCTTGAATCTAATTATCAATTTTGCCT
The DNA here is from genome assembly GCA_033576555.1 of Oophaga sylvatica. Taxonomy (NCBI): domain Eukaryota; kingdom Metazoa; phylum Chordata; class Amphibia; order Anura; family Dendrobatidae; genus Oophaga; species Oophaga sylvatica. The sequence continues at coordinate 927,516,834 of JARQOD010000001.1, forward strand.
AACCTTTTATAGGGCTTGTCCATTGCTGGACAACCCACTTTTTAAATGTGTCTAATAAACATTTCTCTGTTCACATTGGTCACTAGAATCCTCTTTTCCTTCTTCCTTGCTCCTCGCATAGTGATTTATGATAACGTCTTGTCCAGAACTCCTCACCATAGAGTTCAAACAGGCTTTATTATTATCAGCGTACTGGGGTGGTCCGCACTCGCCAGTGAACATGGGCCTGGTAGCGGGAGACAGAGGTACAGGTTGCAGGGGAAAAGATGTTATTACTTAGTCACGTTTTGTATGTTGCCCCCAAATAACCTTTAGAAGATTCTGTTAGTGACCTACATAAAAAATCATCACAGATTCAGCAGTAACAGCCATCTGCAGAGAAAACATTTCCAGCGTGTCCAATAATTTTCTGAGCAATGCAGCGAATGTCTGTTTTCCACAGATGCGTAGACCATGGCTCAGAATGAACAGACGATATTGCGTTGGCCTAATTATCTGTACATCTGTATCATCAGTTTCGTATAACAAATCATATTTCATGTTTTCTTGCTACACTACAATGTTGTTTTTTATTAGTTTTGTAATGTGACCAATGAATATTAAAGCTCATTTCGACAAACCGACGATTGGGAAAGATCATTTGTAGAACGCCCATTCACCGATCATCGGCTTATTAAAACTTCCTAGTAAATCAACCGGGGAACAAGCAAAATGCTGATTTGTCGAGTGATTGGGTCATTTCTACTGGCATAGAAGTCATTGGCGGCAGCACGTCGTCTCGTATAAACAGGAGATGTGCTGCCGATAACGATCATTGTGGGTGCATAGATTTTTCTGTCTAAACAGGTCGTTCGACGACCACCAATCAGCTTGTGTGTATCCGATCGTCAGCCGTTTAATGACCGCGGTCGTGAGGTGTAGATACACCTTTACTCTTGTAACAAGGTTATAACGGTGTACAGGATAAGTCCTGTTTTCAACTCTCGCAGTGAGGCCATGTCCACATTTTCAGTATTTTACATCACTATTTGTAAGCCAAAAAAGGAGTGGGTGGAAAATACAGAAGTGGTGACGTGTTTCTATTATGCTTTTCCTCTGATTGTTCCACCCCTGGTTTTGGCTTACAAATACAGATATAAAATACTGATCAAATACTAAACGTGTGAACGTGGCCTTAAGTGTTATAATTGAGACTGAACTCAACTAGTCCAAATCCAGCTGGCAATTTTCTAACACTGGTAAGAGAAGGAAAGGCGAGATCGAGTTAGGGTATGCCACACTAAACGAGATCGCTAACGAGATCGCTAACGAGATCACTAAAACGTCACTATTTAGCGATCTCGTTAGCGACCTCGTTGTGTGTGGCATGTAGCAACGATGTGGCCCCTGCTGTGATGTCGCTGATCGTTCACTAGTGTTCTGGACCGTTTTTTGATCCTTGGCGTCCCGCTGGTGAGCCTATATCGCTGTGTTTGGCACCTTTTGCGTACGACGAGCGACCTCGTTTGTGACGCATATGACAGCGGCGGGACTAGGGTTTTTTAGCGTCACGGAGTGGATCGCAATATCTGTAGGTTCTCTTTTGCGTCACAGAGAGGATCGCAGAAGTTGCAAAGCAGGCTATCAGGACGCAGAGAGCAGGAGCGATGCTGGAAATTATGAATCAGAAGCGCTCAGTACATGCTAATGACAGATCCTAACGACCGCCAAAGTCGTTAAAGAGATCGCTGACCGCTGATGTGTCGTTTATGAGATCTCCTGTTTGGCAGCTACTAGCGACCTAAAAGAGATCACACCAACGATCTCGTTAGCTTGCGTCGTTATCGAGATCGCTAAGTGTGGCAGTACCTTTAGTTGCCAGAAATATGACTATCTGTATGACACTACAGCCAGCAGGAAGCGTTATCATAGTGATACAGGCACAGGCGGTTTTATCTGTTGTGATCTTCTTGTCAACTGATTAACGCTGACAAAACCACTGGCGGCACAATGGCATCCAGGCATGTTTTTCTAATATAGGTAGAAGACCCACAGCCGGAGAAGAGTTGCCACCGTTGGCCAGGTGGTCTCCGGCTATTGACCTCGGCAGGATCCTCTAACGCTACTTTCTCTGAAATGCCAGAGTGTTACAGAGAAAAATATACCTGGTGCAATCGTGCAGTCAGGCCCTGATTCATGCTGCTCATGAGCACGCCGAAATCACTCGGTTAGCACCTTATCCAAGCATGTTCGTTCATCACTAATGGAGAAGTGTCTCCCACTGTTCACTTCTGACTTACCCTGCTATATATTTGTAATTCTTATATAACTCATTCTGGAGAGCCACACGTTTAGCCACCCCTCCGTTCACATGAGATGTGGCCTTGTTCTCGAGACCATTGCAGGTCCTAGTGGAGTGACGCCATTACAGAGTGGGTTCTTCCATTTTCTCTGTCATTTTCTTACAAGCTTAAAGAAGATCTCTGAACCCTTGCTACTTACTGCTGTTCTCTTATGAAACCCTGATGACCCCAAAAATGCCTGCCTGTATTTGTATTACAAAATCTGAAATTTTGTTTATGCTATAAATGTGAGGCTACTTTCACACTTGCGTTTTTTTGCGCTGCGTTTCGAGCGCACATGAAGCGCATTAAAAAACCGCGTGCAAACGCTTGTAAACGCTGCAATATTTAGTCGCATCAGCATGCGCATTACGACAAAAAACACAGCGTTTGTCTGCGATTTCATGCGTTTTTGCATGCGTTTGCGTTTTTTTGGCGCATGGGTTGTCTATGTGTCACATTTCTATCAACTCTGTCTCTATCATCTTTGGCTCTATCATCTCTGGCTCTATCATCTCTGGCTCTATCATCTCTGGCTCTATCATCTCTGTCTCTATCATCTTTGGCTCTATCATCTTTGGCTCTATCATCTTTGGCTCTTTCAGTTTTTGCCCGGGTACTTTCAGCTGCATCACATCTAATGTTGTGTACCTAATTTTATGTACTAAATGTCCAACTGGGGGTCTATATGTGGGGGAGACCGGGCAAAAACTGAGAACAAAGATGAATTCTCATCGCCACATAATAAGAGAAAAAAGAATGGATCTACCTGTGGCAAAACATTTTTGCTCCCCTGATCATAGCATGTCAGATATGAAAATACTGGTACTAAGAAGCAGATTCACATCTCAGAGACAGAGAAGAATTTGCGAATACAAATTGATGGTGACCTTTGACACTCTTAATGCTGGAATGAACCTGTCACATGGTTTTATGGCCTATTACATCAATTAAGGAATTTACTCCAAATACCCTGTGAAAACATCACAAAACATTACCAGACCCCAATCAGAGGGTAATAAAACTTTCTCTCCTTATCTATGAACTGTTCCAATATTTATGCTCATCCCTCTGCCATAATGACTATTCTGCTTCACGTCACTTGTCTTACCTATTGCATTTTTTCTGTGTTTTTGTGTATAAATATGTGATTCTTCAGATTTTGTATTAGTTCAGCCTGATGAAGAGACCTGAGTAGTCTTGAAAGCTTGCAATTTGTTACCATCTTTTCAGTTAGCCATTAAAAGGTATCAACCACTGAGGACTCTCAACTCTAAATAATTTTCTATCTACTGGCTAACACGGTACGAAGATATACATCTTTACTGTATCATCCACATGAAGATCTTTTTGGGGATTTGCAGAGTGGGTTGAGGGCTTATTACAGATTGCTAGACTACTGTAAAAGAGGTGGTAAAGGTAGTGGCCTTAGTGTATTGGGAAAACCTGGTGACAGCTTCCTTTTAAGTGTTCTTATAGTTCTCCTCAAAGCCCAAGTGTTACCAAATATTCGTTTCTGTCACATTCCTTCGGTTCAGCAATTTTTTGAAAAATTCTGTACAAAAATGTTATTAGAACTTGCCAAAATGTCGAGCGTTACAGACTGTTCGATCTTTTCAGGTGACATTAACACATGCTTTTTTACATAGTGTGTGTTTTCATTGGACACGATACAATTCTTTCAGCCTTTCAATCCAGTGAAGCCTGTGATTTATGAAGGGGTACAGGTCACTGTTTATTATGCCGAAAATCACAATAGGTGTTTTGTTTAAAAAAAAAATCTAGTTAGTCAAACACGTTGAAAGACAAACAGATGAAGAATTTAAGAAAGCTTTTGGAGCGCTTCATCTGTTTGTTTTGTTACAAAAAGGAAATGTTAAATGTATGAGTTCTGGGCAGAAATCCATATGTATTATAATATCGCACATTAGATATACAATAAATACGTCTTACGGGGTCTGTTTAGTGTTCTGAATCTGAACCGTGCTTGTTTTGTGCTCAGCTGCACAGGTTAAACACATCCACCTTGCAGCAGTTTGTTTAGTATAATATCTTGGACAGGGGGCTTCCTATTTCTGGTCTTAAGAAAATAGTTAGTTTAGTCGACTTCCGGTTTTTAATGAATGAGAGAGGAATGTTCTGAATAGGGCTTTTACAAATAACTCACACAAAGCAAAATGTGGGAGCGGGGGTCTACAACAACTAATTAGATTATGTCTTGGACCCTATTTGGGACTTGTGTAGTTATATAATTAACAAAGCCAAAAAATAGTCTGGACTGCATGGAATTAGATCACAAGTTGACATTTCTCTCCTCTGAAATCAGTGAAGAAAAGGAATGAAGTAGTCAATGGTGATAAAAAAAGAAAATGCACAGCAGAGTTGAAGTTGGGGCGACCTTAAACTTTCATGATAATCCCGTTTTTAGGTGAAACATTCTGTCATGGGGTTACAGCGATAGTGTGGATCCAGAAGACCGCAGCGTCTAATTGCTCCTTCTCTGGCCCTGAGAAGAAGCACTTCTTCATTTTAAATGTGTTTATTCCTTCTGGCAGAACAGGGGTTAATTGGCCATGTTGGAAATCCCTGTGCTCACAGCTAGTCACTACTTTCCCCTTTATAATCTGGGCTCTGTTACAAATCCTTGTCAGAGCTAGCTTTTGCTACATTGCTAACCGAGGGAGAGGAGTTCATATGAGAAAGAGAGTTGAATGTGTTATTAGTGACTGTTGCTTGGTTTGTATGTGTGGTAATTCCCTATCCTTTTCTATTTTGGTTTATTCCTCTACCTCCACGCCCCGATGTATTGCTCTGTTATATGTGAGTGAATATTTTGTATGCCTTGAGTTTTCTGTTAACCCTTGTTTGTGTTGCCTTGTTTGTCGGGTTGGTGTACTACAGTGCACAGTAGCACCCCTCTTCCCTGGGTGGGGAAAGAGAACAGACGGAGGGCTGACTCAGGAGATAGGGCCCCAGCATCTTCACCTTCAGAAGTATCCCGTGGAGTAGGGCAAGCTAGGGAGTCCCCTAGTGTTAGGGACAGGGAAGGAGCCCCTGGTCCCATGTCACCCGACAGCTGTTTTGTGACACATTCCATCCTAATTAATTGAGGAATATATGTGTATACTTGAGTTTTTCCAACATAGACTTTAAAGGGGTTGTCCAGACTAGGTGTACAAGTCTACAGTCACTCTGTGAGTCAAGATTTGCCAAGAGCAGTCAATTTGCTTACATGCAGTCAAGTGCTAACTAGACATGTCTCACCCCATTCAAATTGTGGCTGGACGTATGCAAATCGCGTACTTGCGTTCACACGACAGCCCGCTCCCGGTGCCAGCACCAGAGAATCCTGGCAGCGCACACTTTGAGGATTCACAAGTTTGCAGTCACATACATTGACTGCAGACTTGTACCCCAGGCCTGGACAACCCATTTAATTTTTTTTTATAGGAAACCTGTCTTCTGAGTCATGCTGCCTGTGCCATGGGCAGCTGTTTTCTCTGAATTACAGCGTAAAGCACACTTTGAAAAGCTGGCTGGGAACGAGGCATTTTGACTAGTTCAAGGCAGGTCCTCGGAGGCTTCCCCCCCCCCCAGCCACCATCCCCCAGACTTAAAGGGAACCTGTCGGCTGTTTTGGCCGCTGTAAGATGCGGCCACTGCCTTTCAGGGCTTATCTACAGAATTCTATAATGCTGTAGATAAGCCCCTGATCCGACCTGCAAGATAAGAAAAATAAGTTTTATTATACTCACCCGAGGGGGCGGTCCGGTCCAATGGGTGTCACAGGTCCGGGTCCGGCGCCTCCCATCTTCTTGCGCCAACTTCTATTTTTCTATGCATGGTGACTCTTATGGGAAGCATACACTGCTCAGGCCTTTTTCGGATGCGACTACCCTTTACATATGAGTCTCCATCCAATAGATATCTGGCATGTTAATATCTATCTATGTTTCTAAAGACTAATGTCTCCTAAGGGCCACTGTGGCACAATTCAGCAGCATTGTTGTACATGAACCATCAAGGTAGACTTAATCCCTGTATTTTGCAGTCATTTTTTTTTTATTCTGTGTCTCCTCAGGAATTTTAATTTAAATGTATTAATTGTTTAATAAAGAATATAACCCTTTTATACATTTGGCATTGGCTTCCTAATGTCTGTAGATAGACATTAAATAATACAATTCTTGCTACCTCCTGCAATCACTATGGTGAGCTTTATATACACTGGCTTATTTTTATCTCTGTGCTCAAACAGTATGTAATAAGCGTCTACACTTCCCATTTATGGCAGAATGCAGGTAGACTGAAAAATAGAATTTATTGCTATAAAGATCTATTAATCTGTTTATAATTTTAGCTAATATTTAGACACAAGAGAAAATATTTTCTTTTAAAGCTATTGTGTAAGGGATGGATTCTACTTCTGTTGGAGTGATCCAAACTAGAGGAAGGAAGATATCCATGGTGGAATATTCAACCAGGGAATATTCAAACTTTTAATTGATTTAAAGAGGTTGTCACTTGAAATTCATATCTTTAATACAGGGGTGGGAAGCCCTTTTTTCTGCCAGGGGCCATTTGGAAATTTATGCCATCATTCGGGGGCTGCACAAACTTATCAACTTGAAAATTACCCTTCTATACTGTATTTGGTCAAACAATTAACTTACCACTAATGTTGTGGCTGGAGCTGCTTCTCTTGGTGCAGCTTTGATGTTAGGTGATATTGAGCATTTTGTTTCTCTCAACTGCTTTTCCAGGTTTGTGTCAGTCTGGAGCGCAGTCAACTCTACATGATATAATTTCATAAGCATATAATATATACATATACATATGGTAATACATATGTGAACATATACATATTCATATACTAAGCATATACATATGTGAGCATATACATATGTAGGAGACGCTGGGGTCTTATATCTGTCTGAGGAGGGCTGGGGGGCATAGACATCACTGCGGAGACACTGGAGGGCATATACATCACTGGGAGGGCTGGGGGCACATATACATCACTGGGGGATTTACATCACTGTGGGGGCATAGACATCACTGGAGAGGGCTGGGGGGCATATATATCACTGGAGAGGGCTGGGGGGCATAGACGTCACTGGAGAGGGCTGGGGGACATAGACATCACTGGGGAGGACTAGAGGGAATATACATCACTGGGGAAGGCTGGGAGGCATATACATCACTGGGAGGGCTGGGGGGACATATACATCACTGGGGGCCTATACATCACTGGGATGGACTTGAGGGCATATACATAACTGGGGAGGGCTGGGGGTCATATACTTCACTGGGGGGCATAGACATCACTGGGGAGGACTGGAGGGCATATACATCATTGTGGAGGACTAGGGGGCATATACATCACTGGAGAGGGCTGGGGGGCATAGACATCACTGAAGAGGGCTGGGGGGCATAGACATCACTGGAGAGGGCTGGGGGACATAGACATCACTGGAGAGGGCTGGGGGCATAGACATCATTGGGGAGGACTAGGGGGCATATACATTACTGGGAGGGCTTTTGAGGCATATACATCACTGGGGAGGACTGGAGGGCATATACATCACTGGATAGGGCTGGGAGACATACTTTACTGAGGGCATAGACATCACTGGGAGGTCTGGAGGGCATATACATCACTGGGGAGGGCTAAAGGGCATATACATCACTGTGGGAGCATAGACATCACTGGAGAGGGCTGGGGGGCATAGACACTGGGGGTCTGGGTGCATATGTATCACTGCAAAGGGCTGTGGGCATATACATCACTGGGGAGGGCTGAAGGACATATACATCACTGGGGATGGCTGAATAAAAAATCTTTGAAAATGAACAAATGAGTCACATTGCTTTTCAACCATGCTTCCACAGAGTTTTTAAAAAATAAAACTCATGAAATAGGCCTGGACAGAAATGATGGTACCCTTAACTTAATATTTGTTGCACAACCTTTTGAGGCAGTCACTGCAATCAAATGATTCTGGTAACTTTCAATTAGACTTCTGCACATCTCGACAGGTATTTTGGCCCACTCCTCAAGAGCAAACTGCTCCAGTTGTCTCATGTTTGAATGTTGCCTTTTCCAGATGGCATGTTTCAGCTCTTTCCAAAGATGCTCAATAGGATTTAGGTCAGGGCTCATAGAAGACCACTTCAGAATATTCCAATGTTTTCCTCTTAGCCATTCTTGGGTTTAAATTAGCTGTGTGTTTTGGGTCATTATACTGTTGCAAGACCCATGACCTGCAACTGAGACCAAGCTTTCTGACACTGGGCAGCACATTTCTCTCTAGAATCCCTTGATAGTCTTGAGATTTCATTGTACCCTGCACAGATTCTAGACACTCTGTGCCAGATGCAGTAAACCAGCCCCAGAACATAACAGAGCCTCCTCCATGTTTCACAGTAGGGGACAGTGTTTTTTTCTTGATATGCTTCATTTTTCCGTCTGTGAACATAGAGCTGATGTGCCTTGCCAAAAAGTTCCATTTTTGTCTTATCTGTCCATAGGACATTCTTCCAAAAGCTTTGTGGCTTGTCAACATGCAGTTTGGCAAATTCCAGTCTGGCTTTTTTTATGATTTTTTTTCAACAATGGTGTCCTCCTTGGTCATCTCCCATGAAGTCCACTTTGGCTCATACAACGACGGATGGTGCGAACTGACACTGATGTTACTTGAGCTTGAAGTTCACCTTTAATCTTTTTAGAAGTTTTTCTGGGCTCTTTTGTTACCATTCGTATTATCCGTCTCTTTGATTTGTCATCAAATTTCCTCCTGCGGCCACGTCCAGGGAGGTTGGCTACAGTCCCATGGAGATTAAATTTCTGAATAATACGTGCAACTGTAGTCACAGGAACATCAAGGTGCTTAGAGATGGTCTTATAACTTTTACCTTTAACATGTTTGTCTATAATTTCCTTTCTAATCTCCTGAGACAACTCTTTCCTTCGCTTACTCTGGTCCATGTTGAGTGTGATACACACCTATACAGGCCCACTCACTGATTCCAAGATTGTAGACACCTATAATGCTAATTAGTGGACACACTTTGATTTAACATGTCCCTTTTGTCAAATTATTTTCAGGGGTGCCATCATTTCTGTCCAGGCCTATTTCATGAGTTTTATTTATTTTTTTTAATTCTGTGGAAGCATGGTTGAAAGCAATTTCTGACTTTCATTTGTTCATTTTCATAGATTTTTTATTTATTATTACTTTTGCCAAATTCAAGTTATTTTTGTCACCATTGTGGGTTTTTCTGTCATTAAACGAGTGGTACCAACAATTTTGACCACGTGTGTACATTACTGGGAGGGCTGGATTTATAGATACTACTGAGGAGGGCTGGGGAATATACATCACTGGGGAGGGCTGGGATTTATAGAGAACACTGGGGAGGGCTGGGGGAATATACATCACTGGAGAGGCTGGTGGCATAGACCTCACTGGGGAGCATAGATATCACTGCGGACGGTGGGGCTACTGCTCTGTTCATCTGTGGGACGGGGGCACATCACATTCTAACTCCGCCCAGAAAGTACGTCTTCACGCTGACACTGGCACTAGCCAGCTGGAGGACATAATCCTTTAATGCATGCGCAAGCAGCGTTCACTACTGAACACTGCGTACTTGCAGTGCAAGTGGGAGCCGAAAGAACCGGCAGCTGCAAATGCTGCTGCCAGCCCAAGCACTCAAAGGGTGAGTTTCCACGGTCAGAAACGCTGCGTGTTTGGCGCTGTGCGCTGGCGCAGCGCCAAACACGCAGCGTCCAGATGTTACAGCATAGTGGAGGGATTTAAAGAAATCCCGTCTCCACTATGCGTAACAATACGCAGGTGGCAAACCTGCGTATCCGGACATGCGGCGCGTCTTTTCAGACCGCAGCATGTCCTCGCGTATTGCGGCGACGCTGCGTCGCCGCAACATAATTAACACAGGGCTATGTAGCCCTGCGCTCTTTCCGGAGGTGTTCCGGAGGTGTCCTGAAACCTCCGGAAAGAGCGCGCGTCATAAAGGGGGCGGGGCTTAGACGGAGCGGAATTTCCGCTCCGTCAAAAGCGCTATGGTCCGGACCGTGGAACCATAGCCTTATACCTGGGAATCTGCCCCGGGGTGGGGAGCACAGAAAAGGTCATCGCGCCTTGGAGAGATGTGTCTTCAGAAAATAATCTTCTGTTTAAATCATTTTTTTATTGTGAAATGTATTTTATTTTTCATTTTTGGTAATGTGTTTTTTCTTTAATTTTACTTTCACAATTTGTATTTAAGAAAAAATGGAAATCTTGCAGCTTGGGCTATTTGCATCTCAGCTATTCTGTTCTCATTCATATGTCCTATTTTTAGGAAGTTAACATGTATATTAGTTGCAATGCACTGACTCGGACTCTATTTTTTGCATTGAATCATTTATTATGTCATTGTGAAGGAAGAGGAGCAAGGTCAGCTGTGACAATGCTTATTGAGATTGGTGAATGCTGTGTGATGAGCTGTGTATAGAGGTGTTACCCTGCCTGTGATGGTAATGAGACCCCTGAAAAGTCTTCTTTAAAGAGCAGCAAGTATGAGTCTAAAATAGCGCCAGTGGCCAATGTAAAGACTGCAAGATTTCTAATTTTTTCCCTACAGTTCCAAAATTGTTTTAAAAAATAAATTTGACACAAAAACCTAATTTAAACAAGAAGTCATTTTCAGATTATACATTCCCTTTAACCCCTTCATGACATATGACCTATATTTACGTCATATGTTGTGTCCTCAACTTCGACTCTGAGCCCACATCTTTCCAAGCACATCACATCATATCACGGGGATATCGCAACAGAGAGGAGCCAGAAGATCACAGCATCTGGTTTCACAAACTCCTGCACTGGTTAGAAGTATTTCATCATCTTATTAAACAGTGCAGTTTTTTTTCCATGCTGGCAGTGCAAGGGTAAATCTGTTCAGTTGAAGCTCCTGTAAGTTTCCTATGAGGTATAGTTCGTGGTTGGAGTTGGCGTTTGGAAATTTGTTCAGGAGACTGTTGCTTGGAGTTTTGTTTGTGTACACATCCTCATCCTCTCCTGTTTGGTTTCTCCTTTTAACTCCCTTGTGTTCCACTCTGTTGTTTGGTGTGAGTATTTTGTATGGTTGGTATTTTCATTTATCTCTGTTCATCTTTCCTTGTTTGTCTGGTCATTGTGTTCCTATACACTTGCAAAATGGTTTTCTAAATTGGACGTAAGGGGGTCATATAATCTCATTTGAATTAAGAAGGGGGATGAGTCGAAGACAGCCTTTAATACACCTGAGGGACACTATGAAAATTTTGTGATGCCATTTGGGTTGACTAATGCTCCCGCCATCTTTCAGCACTTTGTAAATTACATTTTTGGTCACCTGGCAGGTGGATTTGTAGTTGTCTATGTTGATGACATATTGATTTATTCACCTGACCTCGAGTCACATCAGGTACATATTAGGCAGGTCGTACAAATACTCAGAAACAATAAATTTTTTGTCAAACTAGAGAAATGTAGACGTTGACGCATCTGGGGTGGGAGCTGTATTGTTGCAGGGCGCATCTCCATGTAAATGGAGCCTGTGTGCATACTTGTCATTCGCTGAGAAAAACTATGATATTGGTAATAGGGAACTCTTGGCATTAAAGTGGACTTTTGAAGAGTGGCAACATTTTTTGGAGGGGTTGTACATCCAGTCATGTTAATCACCGATCATAAAAATCTTTTTATTTTGGAGCCTGCAAAGCGTCTGACACCTAGACAGGCAAGATGGTCATTGTTTTTCATCAGATTCAACTTTGTGACGTATAGGCTGGGGAATAAGAACATTAAGGCGGATGCCTTATCTCGTTGTTTTCCTGGTGGAGGAGATCATTGTGAACCCGTTCCTGTATTAAAGAAAGGGGTAGTTATTGCAACTATATGCTCTGATTTGGAGAGGGAGGTCGTAGAGGCTCTGGGGAACACCCTTGCTGCCTGTCCTTCAGGTAAACTGTTCCTGTGAATCTCCATTTTTAAAATTTGAACTGAACATTATAATTCGGTCTTGGCCAGACATCCTAGTAGTAAAGCCACCACAGATCATCTTACTCACTGTTTTTATTGGTTTAGGATGCACCAGAATGTTCAGGAGTATGTACCTGCCTGCAGTATTTGTGCGCATTTTAAAACCCCACATACTCATCCATCTGGGGCTCTTCAACCTTTGGCAATTCCTTATAGACATTGGACTCATTTGTCAGTAGATTTTGTCACTGATCTACCTGTGTAGGCAGGTAAACCTGTATGTGGACGACACTCAGATCTACCTCTCTGGCCCAGATGTCACCTCTCTGCTGTCCAGAGTCCCGGAGTGTCTATCAGCCATATCCTCCTTCTTCACCTCTCACTACCTCAATGTAGACAAAACCGAACTCATCATCTTTCCTCCATCTCACATATCTTCCCTACCCGATCTATGTATTATGGTAAATGGCATCACGATCTCTCCCGGACCTGAAATCCGCTGCCTCGGAGTAACTCTCGACTCTGCCCTGTCCTTCAAACCACACATCCAAACTCTTGCCACCTCCTGTCACCTCCAACTTAAAAACATTTCCAGAATCCGTCCCTGCCTCAGCCCTCAATCAACTAAAACTCTTGTGCATGCCCTCATCATCTCCCGCCTTGATTACTGCAACACCCTCCTCTGTGGCCTCCCCGTCAACTGTCTTGCACCACTCCAGTCTGTCCTCAACTCTGCTGCCCGACTAATCCACCTCTCCCCTCGCTACCCCCTGCTTCTCCCCTCTGCAAATCCCTCCACTGGCTCCCAATTCCCCAACAAATCCAGTTCAAACTACTAACACTGACCTACAAAGCCGTCCACAACCTGTCCCCTCCCTATATCTCTGAACTAATCTCCCAATATCTTCCTTCACGTAATCTTCGATCCTCCCAAGATCTCCTACTATCCTCCACACTTATTCGTTCCTCACACAACCGCCTCCAAGATTTCTCCCGAATATCCTCCATCCTCTGAAATTCCACGCCTCAGCATGTACGATTATCCACCACCCTTGGATCCTTCAGACGGAACCTGAAAACCCATCTCTTCAGGAAAGCCTACAGCCTGCAATAACCATTCCGCCTCGCAGCCACCACCCAAGCTTCCGCCTCGCCGCCACCACTCGAGCTGCCGCCTCACCGCCACCACCCTAGCTGCTGCCTCGCCGCCACCACCAGAACTGCCGCCACCACCAGAGCTGCCGCCTCGCGGCCATCACCACCAGAGCTGCCGCACCCCCGACCTTCTGTTTCTTCCCCATTATCCCGTAGAATGTAAGTCCGCAAGGACAAGGTCCTCTCCCCTCTGTACCAGTCTGTCATTGTAAATTTGTTTACTATAAACGATATCTATAACTTCGTATGTAACCCCTTCTCATGTACAGCACCATGGAATTAATGGCGCTATATAAATAAATAATAATAATATTGAAGGTGGTGGTTTACAGATTCCGCAAGATGTCACATTTCATTGCGCTATCCGCTTTACCTAAGGCCAAGACTTTGGTGCAAATTTTTATCAAAGAAATTATGAAGTTGCATGGGATTGCATCTGATATTGTTGCCGACCGAAATTTTTGAAACCATTTTGTGCTTGTTTGGGGGTCCATCTTTCATTTTCTTCTGCCTTTCATCCACAGTCTAATGGGCAAACTGAATGTATGAACCAGAATCTTGAGACATATCTTAGGAGTTTTGTGCCTGAGAATCATGAGGATTAAGTTTCTTACTTACCTTTAGCTGAATTCACTGTGAATAACCGGTGTCATGAGTCTACTGGCAAGTCCCCATTCTTTGGGGCATACGGATTTCATCTTCAATTCAGCTCTTTTAATAGGAATCGTTCTTCTGGAGTGTCTGAGGAGGAATGGCTTTCCTCATCTATCACATCAGTGTGGCAAGATGTTCTTGATAATTTGAAGAAGATGGGGACCAAATATAAAGTGTGGATGATCGGAGACATTTGGTGGGTCCGGACCTCTGTGTTGGTTATTTGGTGTGGTTGTCCTCAAAGAATATTAAGTTGAAGGTTTGGTTCCTTCTTGGGAACTGGGACTCAGGTTTATTGGTCCCTATAAGATGGTGGCCGTCGTCAATTCAGTAGCGTTTCGCCTTGCCACCCACTTTTAAGATTCATGATGTGTTTCACCGATCTGTACTCAAAAAATACATTACTTCCTCTGAACCATCCTCACCTCCACATTCCCCAGTCATTGTTAATGGGAATCTTGAATTTCAGATAGCTGAGATTATCAATTCTCTCTTGGTTCGTCATTCTCTTCAGTATCTGGTACACTGAAAGTGTTAAGGTCCTGAAGAGAGAATGTGGGTACCAGTATGAGGTTCATGCAATCAGGTAAGTCCGGTCTTTTCACGCGGTACACCCAGATAAACGTGGCCCTAAGGTTCTTGAGGTCCCTCTTAGAAGAGGGAGTAGTGTTTCGGGGATACCACAACAGAGAGATGGACCAGTAGAGCACGGCATCTGGTTTCACAAACTCCTGCACTGGTTAGAAGTACTTCATCATCTTATTAAACAGTGCAGTTTTTTTCCATTATGGCAGTGCAAGGGTAAATCTATTCAGTTGAAGCTCCTGGAACTTTCCTACCTAGTTTGTCACAGCTGTTCAGTGTTGGACACTCCCCTTTGTGATATATGCTCGCCTCTGGCACTTTGGAATTGCCAGTGTTATTTCTCACTGCCTGGTTTTGAGTTGGAGTGTAGTTCGTGGTTGAAGTTGGTGTTCGGAGATTTGTTCAGGAGACTGTTGCTTGGAGTTTTGTTTGTGTGCTCATCCTCTCCTATTTGGTTTCTCCTTCCTTTAACTCCCATGTTTTCCACGGATTTTTTTCACGACTTAAATGAAAAATAAACTATACATGTTTGGTATCTGCATACTCGTACTGACCTGGGGAATCATATTGCCAGGACAGTTTTGCCATATAATGTACATGGTAAATAAAAAACTGTTGTGGAATTGCACTTTTTTTTTGCAATTTCACCACACTTGGAATTTTTTTCCCCTGTACACTATATGGTAAAATCATTGGTGTAATTCAAAAGTGCAACTCGTCTTGCAAAAAAACAAGGCCTCATACGGCTATATTTATTTTAGAAAAATAAAAAAAGTTATAGCTCTTGGAAAAAGTGCAGGAGAAAATGGAAAGTGGCCATGGCTTGAAGAGGTTAAAGATTGCTGCCTTGGTCCAGCACTTGAATCCAGCCACCCAGTGTCCTTCGACAACTGTGAGGGGGTCATTACTCCTAGAGTGGGAGCTGATCATACTAAACTGCTCCAAATATATTGCCTGTCTGTGTAACCTAATAGGCCATATTATTATCATGATTTATTAGAGCGCTATTTATTCCATGGCGCTATCTTGAACAAAACTAGTCACCGACTGTGGTACAGGAGGAGAGAAGACCCTGCCCCACATGGTAAAGTCATTATGTGATGATCTCTTATACTAATAATCCCATATATTTAAAGAACAATATAAAGTTTCATAATGATGCTAACCCTTAAAGGCGTTGTCCAGATTTGGATAAGGACTTTCAATTATGCACAAAACAAATTCAAAATAATTTTGTGACCTGGTGGAAAAACTATTGACTGGCTGAAATTCACTTTGCAACCCCATGGGTGTATACATATAGACACATACAGCATAGACATCTCTTGACTGATTATTGGCAAGTCGTATTATTTTTTTTTAAAGTTGATAAACTTGCACCACACAAGTCAGGACAAGTTAATCCAAGAGAAATAGTAAATAAGGACACATCTGTAGCCTCTCCTCTACTTAAGCCCCTTTACTCCTGTAGAAGAATTTCTTAACCAAAGTCCATAGTGAATACAATCAGTCCAGATCTAAACTTTTTATATTAAAAAAAAAGTTTCTGGAATAATAATTAAAGGAGCACCTGCATTTAGACAGAAATACCAGTGAGGTGAAGCCGTCAACTTTCCTACTCATGCACTTGTATAATGTAGCGACCTTTTATTACAGTGGACTATTCAGTGACCGTCTTGTGGACCCACAGAAACAGAAGTTTTTCTGTTTTCTATATTATACATTCTCCGTATTCATGTAATGCTGATGTAACTCCAGACGCTTTTTGGTTATAATTACAATTTTTGAGTAAACCAGTGTTTTCAGACTTTCGTTCAATTCCCAGGGGTCTAAAAGTAACATCTGCAAGAGTAATGAACAAGTTCTTGGCTGTTCCCGCTGCGAGGAAGCCTGCAGCTGATCAGCTCTGCCTCATTTATAGGTGTCACTGCAGTAGGGATTAGTGGAGAAGATTCCAGGCAACGTGACACGCCGATCAGGCCAAAGAAAACCTCCAAGCTAAAATATATATCATTATTCAGCCATTGTTTAACCAGCACACAAACTAGGACATGTATCAGTGACGTTGCACATACATCTGAACAGAGCTCTCAGCCGACACTTGTAGAATACATTCATTGTTCAACATAGATTTGACAACTTGTATTGATTAATGAAGAAAAAAATCTATTTTGCATGCAAAAAAAAAACAATATGTATTTTTTTAAAACTTGTATGTATTGAGTTTTTCAAAAAAGTAAATAAAGGAAACAGGATATTCAATAAAGTAATATGCAAAATGTTACAAGTCAAGATGTAATTCAGCTAAAACTTGTAATATTAGTATTGTAGCACTATATTACATATAATAGAAGAACAATAAACCTGACCAATGTGTTTTACGTCAGGTGCATCAGGGGTTAAGTCCAACAAGAAATAAATGTAATGTCCTCAGAAGGCAATTCTTGACTACACAATAATAAACCAACAATAAAAAAAAGGGTGATGGAGGGTGTTTGTCCATGAGTCCTTGCATGCTTCTATTTTCCAAGGCATCTTATGTGGGTTGAACGCGCAGTTCTTCTAGATCACAAATGTCAAACTCTGGCCCGCCAGCCAAATCTGGCCTGTAGAGTGAGTATATTTGACCCGCGGCGCTGGGCGGCTACCTCGAGTATATTTGGGTTACCCGTCCAGCATCAGACTTTCAATTATATCTGCATCCTTGATGTCAATAAAGTTGAAAGCCATGATGGAGGAGCACTATATGGGGCACATTGTACTTTTACTGTATGGAGCACTATGTGGAGCCATTATACTGTATAGAGTACTTTTTGTGGGGCCATTATAATGCATGGAGCACTATGTGTGGGCCATAATTCTATATAGAGCACTCTGTGGGGCTATTATACTGTATGGAGCACTATGTGGAGCCATTATACTGTATAGAGTACTTTTTGTGGGGCCATTATAACATGCTAGTGGAGCACTATGTGTGTGGGCACATTGCCATTATATTATTTCCTATAATAGAGTCACTTATGGTTGGGGCTATTATACTGTATGGAGCACTTTTTGTGTCCATTATACTGTAAGTACGACTGTGTGGGGTTTACAGTTGGAGAATTATACTGTTATGGGGAAACCATTTTTTGTTGGGGGGATTGAGGATTGAGGAAACAGTAGGGTAAAATTATGTGGAGAAATTTGTTGTGGGGTATCTTGCTGTGTTTGGGGGGCACTTTTGTGTA
The DNA here is from genome assembly GCA_033576555.1 of Oophaga sylvatica. Taxonomy (NCBI): domain Eukaryota; kingdom Metazoa; phylum Chordata; class Amphibia; order Anura; family Dendrobatidae; genus Oophaga; species Oophaga sylvatica. Next base: position 927,534,810 of record JARQOD010000001.1, read on the forward strand.
GGCATCATATTTTATTATCTGTATTATTCAGGATATTTTATCCTTTGCTATTATATATTTAAATTGCCATTTACTTTAGATGTGCTTTTAGTGCTCTTGCATAACATATTTTATTATTCCAATATCTTATTCTAAGATCTATTGAAGTGTACTTTGTTCGTGGGACAACACCTTTAAAGGGAATCTGTCACCCTAAATTGGCGGGATATTTAAATGATGGCAGTCAGGTCAGATGGGCGGTGTTTTGGGTACTTGCCTTAACATGTTGTTCGCCGCTGTCTCCATTATTTCTGGGAATTGTAGTCGTTGTCCTCCATATAACGTGCCTGCGCATTGCAATCTTGCATTGCGCACGCGCAGTATGCTTTGCCCGCAGATTGCAATGCGCAGGCGCGTTATATGGAGGGCAACGACTACAATTCCCAGAAATAATGGAGACAGCGGCGAACAACATGTTAAGGCAAGTACCCAAAACACCGCCCATCTGACCTGACTGCCATCATTTAAATATCCCGCCAATTTAGGGTGACAGATTCCCTTTAAGTTTCCATATGAAAAAGTTCCTCATTATATTTGATGATGAAAACAAACTTCCTCAATTGTAGACATTTTTTTAATAAATATCAAGGTTGGCCTTCGACTTTGTCCAAGCTTTTAATTTTGGCCCTCTATGTAATCGAGTTTGACATCCCTGTTTTAGATGTTTACTTTCCAAGTACGAGGTTGTGTTGGAGAAGTCAGTTTTGATTTTGTTCTGGATTGTGGAAGGTAGGATAGCTATGAAACTCCCCCATGTGTTCAAGAAATTTTTTATTCTAGATTCTTTGAGGATGGACACCTCCAACCACTGAATTTCCTGGGGAAACATCCAAGGTTGAAGGATTTTTTTTTGCTGCAAGAGGTTTTCTCGCACCCTTTTCACATTTGTTTTTCCTTGGATCTACCCTTCCGAATAGGCCCAAGGGCATGTCAAATGGTACAAAGTTGGTCAAGTGTGTCAGGACAAAGTGTTTGATTCTTAGCCAAAATCTCACAATCACCTCAAACAAACATAAGCAATGCGTGATGTCTGCTTGGGGAGATCTACAGTACATTTCAAATATGTACAGTATCTGTCGAAATGATCCTCATCTTGATGCTCGTGGGTGGAGAGATGTTTGCTCTGTGAAAGATTCTTGAGGTCATTTCAACATACCTAGCAGATGGGAGTGTTTTAGGGTTTAAGTCAGTATTGATAGTGAGTCCAAAAAGTCAGTGTTGGGTAATGAAAATGTCAGGCCTGTTGCGATGGTACTGTAGTTAATAGGTGCAATAAGATATACCGTATGTTGAATGCAGAAATACTGCCCCTTGTGACTTTGGAAGAACCCATGGCCCCTGTAAGGATTCGCTCTGGTAGGCAAGGGCCGGACCGCAGTTATGAGGCAACACACAGGCTTTTAGTCCAACATCAATTGTTTACTTTCTCTTTAACCGCCAGGTAACAAAACATGACAAAAAACATCAATGCATTCCAGCTTTGCAAACTACTGTTCCCAGACGCACCCTTGCATGGGATGGGCTTGATTAAGCGGCTGCAAGCCAGCAGGGACCGCCAGGTGCCTTCCCTGGTGATCTGGACTCGCTTCCGGTGCTCACTGACACACTGTAACAGAAAGTCACTTCCAGGCTGACTCCAGCCAAACTCCTTAATAGAACCGCATGGTTCTCAGTGTGGGACCGTCACAGGCTCCGCACACCCATGTGTCCTGTCCGGGTGCTATTCAGGACCCCCGTCCAACACCCTGGCTACCAAGTTCCAAGTCTCACCACGTGCTTCCAGGAATCCAAACCAACCCCAGGATCTTCCAACACCGACCAACCTTCCAGGAACCTTCCTGGCAGCCCTGTGCAGGACACACTCTCCACTGTCTCAGCCAGACTTCCAGAGACTCCTCAGTCTCCAACACAATCTCAATCTCCATGTGCTCAACACTGCCTTTCATACCTGTAGCCACTCCCCAAGCCAAGGTATGAAGCACATGGTCTGGTCACCTGTTCATGACCTCATCACAGGTCCTTCACAACACATACAATCACCAGTATGTAACATTCATTCTCCCACCACCAGTGGGCGGTGTATGTGTGGTTAGCATATCCCACCCAGCTCACAAGCTAACCCTGTAGGTTCACCCTTAACAACAATCAGAACTCTTATGGGACTACAAGTCCCAGAACAACATTACTGACCTACAGCACAGAATAGCTCTGCGACACATACCTTCCATTTAGCACCATACCAGGTACTGGTTTCCCATCCATCTCATGCCTCCATGCATAATTTAAGCAACTTATACAGCGCCCCCTAGGTGGCACATTAGTCACTACACCACACCCCATAAAATCTTCAGTCCTAATTGTGATTAGATGTCTCAAAAGTATTTGCCTACGTATCTTGCTGCCCATAAGTAGACAAATAAGGAGATGGGTCGTTCTCCCAAAGGTCCACAATCTGTAGATCCACAATATGAATTATTGAGCAAAGACCTCATTTGTGCCATATTTTATAATGTTTGTAGTTTATAGTCTTGAAAATCTAGATTTACAACAAGGATTTTATGTAAACACAGGAAGCGATTTTTAATTGTCCTGATAATGTTCTGGCTCCGCCGGTGAGGAAAGATGCCCATGTGAGGAATGCAAGAGATTGGACAGCGAGAGTCACTTAATATTTGAAATATTGAGGGTTCTTTGTCTGTTTAAACATTTGGGTTTTCTCACAAGGAAAACAACATGAATTGGATCTTGAGAAACCGCACAATTGATGAGGATATCCATAAAATACTTCACAAGTCATATAGTTCTATACACTTGATGAAGGCTCTTTGGATCAGAAACGCATTGTGTAATATTTTTATAAGAAAGGAAAATTGGGCAGATGGCCCTAGCCAGCTCACCAACCAACACCGAAGCATGGAGCTATAGTCCAGACCTTCCCTTCTGAGCCTTGCCGTGCGCCCAAACAGTGGTTCCCCCCCACATATGGGGACCAGCGTGCTCAGGACAAACTGGACAACAACTTTTGGGGTCCAATTTATCCTGTTACCCTTGAGAAAATAAAAAATAGCGGGCTAAAAAATCATTTTTGAGGAAAAAAATGATTTTTTTATTTTCACTGCTCTGCGTTTATAAACTTCTGTGAAGCACTTGGGGGTTCAAAGTGCTCACTACACATCTAGTTAAGCTCCTTGGGGGGTCTATGTTCCAAAATGGGGTCACTTGTTGGGGGTTTCTACTGTTTAAGCACATCAGGGGCTCTGTAAGCGTAACCTGACGCCCGCAGAACATTCCATCAAGTCTGCATTCCAAAATGGCGCTCCTTCCCTCCTGAGCTCTCCCATGCGCCAAAACAGTGGTTTCCCCCCACATATGGGGTATCTGTGTACTCAGGACAGATTTCACAACAACTTTTGTGGTCCAATTTCTCCTGTTACCCTTGTGAAAATAAAAAAATAGCGAGCTAAAAAATCATTTTTGAGGAAAAAAATGATTTTTTTTATTTTCACTGCTGTGCATTATATACTTCTGTGAAGCACTTGGGGGTTCAGAGTGCTCACAACACATCTAGATAAGTTCCTTAAGGGGTTTAGTTTCCAAAATGGTGTCACATGCAGGGTTTTTTCACTGTTTAGGCACACAGGGGCTCTCCAAACACGTCATGATGTCAGCTAACGATTGGAGCTAATTTTCCATTCAAAAAGTCAAATGGTGCTCCTTCCCTTCTGGGCCCTGCCGTGCGCCCAAACAGTGGTTTATGACCACATATGAGGTATCGGTGTACTCAGGAGAAGTTGCCCAAAAGTGCATTCTATTTTTTACAGATCAATTGGTGAAGCACCTGGGGGTTCAAAGTGCTCACTATGCATCTAGATAAGTTCCTTGGGGGGTCTAGTTTCCAAAATGGGGTCACTTGTGGGGGAGCTCCAATGTTTAGACACACAGGGACTCTCGAAATGCGACATGGCAACCGCTAAATATTCCAGCATATTTTCCATTCAAAAAGTCAAATGGCGCTCCTTCCCTTCTGAGCCCTGCCGTGCGCCCAAACAGTGGTTTATGACCACATATGAGGTATCGGTGTACTCAGGAGAAATTGCCCAACAAATTTTAGGATCCATTTTATCCTGTTGCCCATGTATAAATGAAAAAATTTATGCTAAAAGAAAATTTTTGTTGGAAAAATTAAAATGTCCATTTTTTCCTTCCACGTTACTTTAGTTCCTGTGAAGCACCTGAAGGGTTAATAATCTTCTTGAATGTAGTTTTGAGTAGCTTGAGGGGTGCAGTTTTTAGAATGGTGTTACATTTGGTTATTTTCTGCCATATAGATCCCTCAAAGTGACTTCAAATGTGAGGTGGTCCCTAGAAAAAAATGGTTTTGTAAATTTTGCTGTAAAAATGAGAAATCGCTGGTCAACTTTTAACCCTTCTAACTTCCTAACAAAAAAAAAATTTTGTTTCCAAAATTGTGCTGATGTAAAGTAGACATGTGGGAAATGTTATTTATTAACTATTTTGTGTCACATAACTCTCTGGTTTAACAGAATAAAAATTCAAAATTTGAAAATTGCCAAATTTTCGCCAAATTTACATTTTTTTCACAAATAAACGCAAATATTATCTACCTAAATTTGCCACTAACATGAAGCCCAATATGTCACGAAAAAACAATCTCAGAATCGCTAGGATCCGTTGAAGCGTTCCTGAGTTATTACCTCATAAAGTGACACTGGTCAGAATTGCAAAAATTGGCAAAATCTTTAAGGTCAAAATAGGCTGGGTTATGAAGGGTTAAAGATATTGCGTGAAGGTTTTGTGTGTGTGTGTCTTTAACTATTTATGTACCATTTTATCTATCTAATATCTATCTATCCATATCTATCGATCTATCATCTATCTCATCTATCTCATATCTATCCCATATCTATCTATTATCTATCTTTCTATTATCTATTGTGAGGCAGTGACCGGGATCGTTTACGAGGGACGTTATATTTCCCCCAGAATGTGTACAGAGACCTATTAAAGCCATTGGAGTGCATTGCAGTCACACACACAGCTGCGGCTGCAATGCAGGAATGAAGGTGAGCAATGACCTAGTCTGACTACCTGGCTAAGGCAGATTAAGTAAACTCCGGCAGGGCCTTCATTTCTTGGAGGAGGTCACAGGAGGCAGTGGGGCGGCCTCCTCCCTCCAACCCGGGTTTTCCAGTGGCTTTTGCCACAGGTCTTTAAAACTCCTGCACTAAGGATTAGTGTTGTTCTATGTTTGGACCCTGCTAGGAGCATAGCAGGAAAGCTCCACAGGATTGTGTGTAGCTGAACCCACGCCTGGGACGGCTCTGCACCTGTCAGGCTCTGTTCGGCCCGGCGCGGCCCTTGTCCCCGGCAACCATTGTTTATGGACTGATGTTACCCCGGCTGCGTACCGGAGGACTTTTCTGTTTAACCCGTGAGTTGCTGAATAAAAGCTGTTTAATTTGGACTTGCTTGGGTCACTGCCTCAGTTACTGCATGGTGTGAACACCGCCGCCTTACACTATCTATTATCTATCATCTATCTATCTATCTACAGTTATGGCCAAAAGTTTTGAGAATGACACAAATATTATATTTTCACATGATCTGCTGCCCTCTGGTTTTTATGTGTGTTTGACAAATGTTTTTATCACAGACAGAAATATAATAATTGCAAACATATGAGTAACAAAAGCTTATATTGACAGTTAGAATGAGTTAATGCAGCAAGTCAATATTTGCAGTGTTGACCCTTCTTCTTCAGGACCTCTGCAATTCTCCCTGGCATGCTCTCAATCAACTTCTGGACCAAATCCTGACTGATAGCAGTCCATTCTTGCACAATCAATGCTTTCATTTTGTCAGAATTTTTAGGTTTTTGTTTGTCCACCCGTCTCTTGATGATTGACCACAAGTTCTCAATGGGATTAAGATCTGGCGAGTTTCCAGGCCATGGACCCAAAGTCTCTGTTTTGTTCCCTGAGCCATTTAGTTATCACCTTTGCTTTATGGCAAGGTGCTCCATCATGCTGGAAAAGGCATTGTTGATCGCCAAACTGCTCTTGGAGGGTTGGGAGAAGTTGCTCTTGGAGGACATTCTGGTACCATTCTTTATTCATGGCTGTGTTTTTAGGCAAGACTGTGAGAGAGCGGATTCCCTTGGCTGAGAAGCAACCCCACACATGAATGATTTCAGGATGCTTAACAGTTGGCATGAGACAAGACTGGTGGTAGCGCTCACCTTGTCTTCTCCGAATGAGGCGTTTTCCTGATGTCCCAAACAATCGAAAAGGGGATTCATCAGAGAAAATAACTTTACCCCAGTCCTCAGCAGTCCACTGCCTGTACCTTTTGCAGAATATCAGTCTGTCCATGATGTTTTTTCTGGAGAGAAGTGGCTTCTTTGCTGCCCTCCTTGAGACCAGACCTTGCTCCAAGAGTCTCTGCCTCACAGTGCGTGCAGATGCACTCACACCTGCCTGCTGCCATTCCTGAGCAAGCTCTGCACTGCTGGTAGCCCGATCCCGCAGCTGAAACACTTTTAAGAGACGGTCCTGGCGCTTGCTGGTCTTTCTTGGGCGCCCTGAAGCCTTTTTGGCAACAATGGAACCTCTCTCCTTGAAGTTCTTGATGATGCGATAGATTGTTGACTGAGGTGCAATCTTTCTAGCTGCGATACTCTTCCCTGTTAGGCCATTTTTGTGCATTGCAATGATGACTGCACGTGTTTCTTTAGAGATAACCATGGTTAACAGAAGAGAAACAATGATGCCAAGCACCAGCCTCCTTTTAAAGTGTCCAGTGGTGTCATTCTTACTTAATCATGACAGATTGATCTCCAGCCATGTCCTCATCAACACCCACACCTGTGTTAATGGAGCAATCACTGAAAAGAGGTTAGCTGGTCCTTTTAAGGCAGGGCTGCAATGATGTTGAAATGTGTTTTGGGGGATAAAGTTAATTTCTAGCCAAATATTGACTTTGCAAGTAATTGCTGTTAAGCTGATCACTCTTTATAACATTCTGGAGTATATGCAAATTGCCATTAGAAAAAGTGAAGCAGTAGACTTTGTAAAAATTAATATTTGTGTCATTCTCAAAACTTTTGGCCATGACTGTACATATCTATTAATCTATCTCATATCTATCTATCCCAAATCCAGCTGCCCCATATACATCTATCTATCTATTATCATCTATCTATCTATCTATCTATCTATCTATCTATCTATCTGTGTGTGTAATGGAGTATGGGTTGGACAAATGTAAAAGAGGAGGTTGGACAAGAAATGACGTCACAAACCTTTTTTGTTGTTTTGTTAAATAACATAATTGGATAATGGTACAGTTTGTTGTGTAAAATTATGTCTTTTAAAGGAAATGGACACATTATTTTATCTCCTTCTCTCCATAACATTATACTGTAGTGCTGTTTTAACTGCTTAGTTCACGCTCTATATGAATCTGCTTTCTACTGCTGCTCCGCAATTTTCCATACTCTTAATAAACCAGGTGTCAGGGACTTTCATTGTCTGAATACAGGGGAGGAGAGTATTGGTGCTCAGACAGGGAAAGTCTGGTACTCTGATTGTAAATAGAGTACTGGGATTCTTTCTGCGTAATTGTAGAAAGCAGATTTTTAGGGATCATGAACTAGACAGAAAACAGTATTGCAGCATGGTATTTGAGAGAAAAGGACACACAATAAGGTATGAACTATTCTCCAAAATTTCATAACTTTGACCTGGAAATGCTCTTGATAAAAAGGGGTTAAGCTTTTGCTGAATGGTTCCACTATTGGCTGATGGGCAAAGCTCTGCCTTTGGGTGAGACTTAAAGAAGCACAACTACACCATCAAAGTTTGTATCCTATTAATATATTGCAGTCATCATATTATATAGCACTGTGTACTTACAATTGCTCATTTTGCCCTTCTCCCCAGATAATCCATATTTTTTCTCTGCTCTATGTAGAAAAGGAAGTCTCTTATCCCTGAATTTATCACCCCCTCTTCAACTTCTGATCCAGCTGCTTTCCTCCTCCTCCCACCTGACTTTTGCAGTGAGTAGAATTGTAGTTCTAATGATGACTCGCATAAAGAAAAGAGACTTCCTGTTTCTACATAAAAGGAGTCAGTCTGTTTTAATCACATGAGACCTCAAGGGAAGCAAATAATTAACTGGTTAGAAGGGCAAAATGAGCAATTGTAAGTACACAGTGCTATAGAATATGATGACTGCAATATATTAAGAGGATAAAAATGTTGATAGGAGGAGGAGGGCTTCTTTAAAAATCTTTTGTCCTGCTTCTTCGGCCGGTTGTCCTACAGATGCACATAAGACAGTGAGGAGGAACAGGACTTGGCTGAGCTCCTCAGACACTCCGAGAGTATTTATTTATAGGGCAGCACGGTGGCTCAGTGGATAGCACTACAGCCTTGCAGCACTGGAGTCCTAGGTTCGAATCCCACCAAGGACAACATCTGCAAGGAGTTTGTATGTTCTCCCCGTGTTTGCGTGGGTTTCCTCCGGGTACTCCGGTTTCCTCCCACACTCCAAAAACATACAGATAAGGAATATAGATTGTGAGCTCCTTCGGGGACAGCGATGATAATAATGTGTGCAAACTGTAAAGCGCTGCGGAATATGTTAGCGCTATATAAAAATAAAGATTATTATTTATAGGTTTTTTCAGTTTTAATTGCCACATAGGATCAAAAAAAGAGGCATCTCTGGGATATGTTTTATAGAATGCTTGCATTTTTGTGATTTAAACCCAGCAGACTTGTTACTCAACGATTATATGATAATGTAATAAGTTGCTGAGAATTAACTGTAGATAAATTCTATGTGTAAATCTGAGCGACTGTAGAACATTCTGGTTAGAAGAACATATATCATTGTCGCAACCTTGTATAATGTTGTGTTAGTCTTGGTTACCAGCCAAAGTCTAATGTAGTTAATGAGAAATAAAGTGTTATTGGGAACTGTAATGACAATTTATCTACTACAAGAGGAAACCTACTTCTTTTTGTTATGTCTACCTTGTAATACCTTTATCTAATGTATTATTAATATAATTTCTCAGGCTGTCCCATGTGCTTCAGTTTGATGAGAAAAGCCAGAAGGTAAAGGATGCTAATATGCAAGATGAAGACACCTTTGAGATCTATGATCCCCGAAACCCGGTCAATAAGAGGAGGCGAGAGGAAAGTAAGAAACTGATGAAGCAGAAGAAAGAACGGAGATAAAGGATGAGGACACATGAACGATCCTCCTTTCTTACTGATGTAGAGATGCCGATTTGGGTTATAATTTCCATGTTGTTGTTGTTGTTTTTTTACTATTAGTAACTGCTCCATTCGATGTCATTCATTTTTGTTTTACCAAATGCATTAGAAATGTTTTACTACATCCATAACCTCAAAAATTAATAACTGAAAATGTAGATTTATCAAAGCCTTTGAAGAGAAACAGTTTTTTATCCAGAAAAATCAAGTTTTCTGCTTTCATTTTGCAAAAGGTGTCTACAGAATGAAAAGTGGTATCTCAGATGCTTTGGAGTCCTATTTCCCATTTTTTTGTGCAGCAGTTATGATAAGTCTCATAGGATGAATTTATAGAAGCCCTCCTCCCATAATCATTGTTATCCTCTCAATATGTTGCAGTCATCATATTATATGGCACACTGTACTTACAATTGCTCATTTTGCCCTTCTAACCAGTTAATTATTCTCTTTTCCATTATATCTTACATCACGTGATTAAAAACTGAGTAGCTGATTCCTTCAAAGCTCTATGTAGAAACAGGAGGTCAATTTTCCTTGTAGGAGTCATCAGTTGCTGCAAAAGTTAATGGCAAGAGGAAGGAGGGAGCAGCTGGGTCAGAAATTGAAGAGGAACAGGAAAAATAGACTTCCTGTTTCTACATAGAGAAAAGAGATTAATTGGGTAGAAAGGCAAAATGAGCAATTGTAAGTACACAGTGCTGTATAATATGAAGACTGCAGTATATGAAGAACATAAAAACGATGGGAGTGCTTATTCAAACAGATTAATTAACAATCAAAGTATTAAAGGGAAGTTCCACAAGATCCCTGCTTTACCGGTCATGTGTAGATAACATCCAGAATACAAGACGAGACACAAGAATTCTGCCATCTATGAATGAATGTGTCATTTAAAGCAATTTAGACAATCCGATAATCAGAACGAGTGTACGTTAGATCGTTTGTTTGACAATTGTCTTTAAAGATGCCAGCAATCACCCAGCCAGCAAGATGCATGTTAGTCGGTTGATTTGAGTTATTACTATCAGCATGAACATCATCGTTATCAGCCACACACTGCTGTATAAACAGGAGAAATGCTGCCAATAGTGATGATATTCTTTGGGCACAGAACTATTGTATAAATTGTTTTGTTCTCAAAGATTTCTGGTCTGCCTGTCTAAACAGGCCGTTAAACGACTGCCGATTGGCTTGCATGTAGCTGTTCGGCAGTTGTTCAATTACCTAAGTCGGCAAGTGTAAAAAAAAAAAGTTTCCTGGAACAAATTTTAACTTTAAATTGGTATATCACCAATTAATATTTATCATCGGTCCACATGAGTAGGGCATGATTGCTGGGCATCTATCCCTAAAATGAGGCATCTCAATCACCAACCACCAACAAGCACTGGGATCTCATGTTCTAACAATCAGTGTTCAGATCCCAGTCTGAAATATCTAATGTATCACTTATTCCTTAAATTGGGTTGCCAGTGCTTAAGGGGATTGTTCACACCATGTTCCTGACCTATTCCTCTGACGGAAGACTGCAACATATCCCACTGCATAGGCATAAAGTAGGATCCATCATCTATAATGCCCCTTTGGAGAGGAACATCCCAGCTAGGGAAAGCATGATGACCAAGAGAACCGTTCATGGAGGCAGTAGCAGTTACTTAGGTGGTGACCAATTTGTCGGAGAACTTTGTCACCTGCCTAGTGCACCCCTAACATTCTCCCACTCCATCCCACAGTCCTACGCTGCCTATAGGAGCTCCATGGATGTAGTTGCTCAAACCAGCTACATGAGGGCCAAAAAGGCACTCTTTTGGTTGTTGTTTGGCCATTGACATGTTTACCATATACATCGGGAGCTTTTATGATAATTGTGTCTACATGTGGAGTGATCACGACCTGTCATTTCTCACCCATCTTGTAAGTATCTGATCAATGTTAGCAGGTGTAATACCTCTTTAAGGGCAACAGAGAATGATTGTGTTATTCAGACATATTGCCTTTAAAGCAATAATATGTGAACTATTTTTCATACATCCAACTTTTATGCAAGTTTGCGAATTAAAGCTATTGTCTGAAACATGTACAAATTTGCTTCAGGTAACACCAATTTCATCACCATTATCTGGAATGACCCAAGTATGTTTCATGAGAGGGAAAAACAGCTGTATCTCATCATGGCAGCATATTATTCCTTACAAGGAAGTCTTTTTTGTACGAGCTGTACTGCACTTACAGCAATCACCCTTGATAAAGGTACAGGATGCAAAAGAATCCTGATTTTTACTTTCTGCATGGCGTCTCTATATTCTGTACGTTCTTACGTTGACTTTGTGGATTGCAGCATTGTTGTGTTATCTCTGTGTATTGTCACTCCTTGCAGTTAGTTTGCATCTGGTGACCTTTCATTTTTTTAAAACAATCAATAAAGTATATCATATAATGTTTCTGGTTGGCTGGATCATAAAGGTAAAATTTGGGCAAAATGATACAAAAACTGAACACAGCAAGTTTTGAAAAATGTTGTGGACATACAAGTCTAAACTTAAAGGTGATCACCAATACCTCTCTGTTTTGCATTGGGAAATGGGAGGCGCTGTTCATGTGGCATCTCTTGGCCGCTTCTCAGGTATCGCGCACATGTCCTATGCTGATTTTTAGGCAAAGGTATATGATATCTTCTGGGGAGTTTTGTGGGAAATCCTCATACAAAATGGAATGTGTTGTATTTTTTTTTAAAAAAAACTACAGCATGTTAATTTCTGTTGCGTAAACCACCTTTTTGTTGCAAATTTTTAGCCATTGATTTTATTGGGAACCCTAAATCCATCTTAAACTGGTGACCTGGTGACATTGTTTTGTCCCGGCTTTTGTGCATTTCCACAACAACAAAAAACTTGCATAAGAACGCATGAAAAAAACATGGAAAGTAAGTGATGGTTTTATATGTAGAAACGCTGCAGATTTCTAAACTGAAGTAAAGTCTGCACCAAATATATAACGTGTAAACCTGGGCTTAAAGGAGTTGTAGAAAAAGCTTGTAAACCAGCTCACCCTCCGGGAAGTTCAACCACCACTGAAAGCCCGTGATCAACACTACTGCACAGTGTGCGATGAATGCAGAGAGAGAAGATGACCCAGCTTCTGAGCCAAGTAACTTATAAAGATCTAAGTTCTTTATTTTCAACATTAAAATGGAGGAAAAATTAAAAACAAACACACCGACAATTTGGAGGTGCGGGGGGACATGGGTAACCAATAGCTGTAACCAAATGAGTTTCGAACGCTTGGACTTGGTTTGAAAGAAGTTGTCCACTACTTGGACAACCCCTTCTCAGTTTCTATATTACCCTACCCCTTCTCAATTTCTATATTACCCTGTGTAAAATAACAACAGCCTATAATCGCCTCCAGTGCCGGCCCTGTTTTGGTGACATCGGTGTCTGTCCTCCATGGGCTTTTGTGATGTTATTCTGCCAATCAGCTGCCACTTCACTCTCGCTTCCTTCTTTCTAAACTGCCGCTGCTACTCTCTGACTTCATCCACATGTATGTTACATCCACAGAGAGTGAGAGAGAAGCAGACACTGATTGGCTGTAGGGCTCACGTGGCATAACCAGGTCATGCAAGCCCTATAAAGCAGGCTCAGATATCGTTGGAACAGCGGCAGCACCAGAGGTGCTGTTGTTATTTTACATGGCGAAATATAAGGGAATGATAAGTGATTGAGTGGTGGACAACCCCTTTAAGGTTTTTGGATCACAACAGTGATCATTTGTGAAGCACAGGACAATGTGCTCCATCGTCATTTTTCCGATTTGATGAGAAAAGTAAAGATGCCAATATGCAAAATGAAGACACTCAAGATCTACAGTCCCCAAACCTTGTCAATAACAGGCGACAATGGGGCAATAAGAAACTGATGAAACAGAAGAAAAACGGAAGATGAAAGATGATGGACACCTGAAAGAACCTTTTTTTGTAAATTTTATGATTTTCATGCTGGGGTTTTAATTGTTTGACAGAAAACCAAAAGATAAAAATGGCTGAAAAAATAGATGAATAAAAACTTACAGTACTTTATTAGGTATTCTCCCTACCCTTCAGGGTTTTGATTGTACTTTTAGTAACTGGACCGTTCAATGTAAGTCATCCATATTTTACCATGACCCACATAACATTAAAAAGTTCCAAAACTATATTTCTATCAATGCTTAAATTTAATTATTTAAAATATGTAAAAAAGGACATTCAGTTAAATCTGAGTTTCTTTCATAAAGGGATCAGAAGTTCTAAAAGTGATAATTGGTACATAATTGGAACCCAGACCACAAGGATATAATGCACTTTGGTAATATAATCTTCTACCAAGCAATTATCAAGCAATCATTGAATACTAATATATCCAAAGTTTGCTCTGATATACATATACACATTAACACTTCAAATTGTGGCATGTAAATACTTAACATTCTTCAAAGGGATCTGATCTGGAAACCTTTCTGCCCTTACTACAAGAGTTGCTGTAAAACAAGGTCTTGTCCTGTGGCCCCAAGAATCTGATCCCTGTTGCTACTTTATAAACCTTTTGATCCCTGGTGTCTATAATGATTTAATTCCTTTACTACATTATTGTTCTTCACCTCTGCTGCAGGGCTTTTCTAGGCCACTTTCACATATTGAACCAGAACTTTCTACTGTTGTATATTGTATCTTCAAGCACTTAACTGTTCCAAAGATGCCTAAGAGTTTTCCCATTGTAAAAGATGATGCGGTCACCAGGACTGGAAAATATACTAGAAACAATGTGCTGATGTCAGAAATGTTACCGACTAGTATGAGCTCTGTTTCCGCCAAATTATTTAATTTCCAATATTATTCATAATGTAGAAATTGTATTTGATACGCTGCAGAGCAATCGGAACGTTTCCAACCATGTGACTTCCTAGGAATGAAGTATAACAATGCTATCAGTAAAGGTGGAGTATTCACTTTATTCATCTGACCGCCAGATTTATGAATTCTTTCTGTTCCCGCCCTTCCTTGGTAGATGAGCTGCTGAGATAAAGGCAGAAAAGATTTTGTGTATGTCGTAATTACTTAATATAGGCAGTGTTCAGTTTGGGTTTTTGCAAAGTATATTTTTTCTAGATGAAAAATTTTTTTATATATATATTTTTATTTGATTTTTCAATTAAAGTGCGGCATCAAGAGGATAGAAGTACCATAATCATAAGTCATGTCAGTCATCAAAATTAAAAGTATTAGTATAGCAATGTCTCACATTAATCCAGAAGGGAAAATGATAATAACAAACATTAAAAACAACCCTAACCTCAAAAACTTTAGTCTCTCTTGCAAGTTCCTTCAAAATTATAAAACGATGAGTCGTCTGTTTTCCTGCAAGTTACTGCAAAATCCACTTTAAAGGGAATACGCCACTATGTTTTTGCTATATAGTCTGAAAGCAGCATGATATAGGGGCAGAGAATGTACAGATAGCTGATATGCTATGCCTCATACAAATAATCTTACTTTGCACCATATCTTAATACAAAAGATGAAATGTAAATGTAATAAAAGATATGATATGTAGTTCTAAGTATTACAGAGGTGTCATTTCTGAGTCCTATTGGTGATGCGAGCCCACATGAGAAGGCACTAATATTTTATATGGTAGGTGGGGGCTTTGAAACCTGTTAGTTATTTTTTTAAATTTGAGTCAAGGATCTTTAAGTTTTGATCTTTGGGATGTATTAGACCGCAGCACTAGTATTCACACAACGAGGGGAAATGAACCTTTATCGCTGCTGCCTGTCAATTGGATATACTTCTGGAGCTTATGGATGGTCAAACTAATTTGAGGAAAGTCATTTTGTAGTCCTTTTTTTGTTTTTCTTTTTTAATTTGATCAACAGAAACCACTGGAAAATATTAGTGAATTGTTACTAGAGATGAGCAGATCTACAAATATTTTGAATTCAGCAAATCACTTTAATTTAACATTGTGATTCGATGCACAATGAAGTCATTCAATGTCAACTGAATGTTCTTCGAAACCCAACATCGTAATAAATGTAGGATAAGAAAAAGAAAAATACCCAGGGCTCACTTGTTCTTCCATCCACCAGCATATCCTCCGCATCTCGCCTTTGTGCTTTCTCTGTTGCGCACATCCTTTGTCCTGCTTCAATCTGCGTCGGGGCTTCCGGCACCATGTAGGCTTCTGATTTCACTGCACGCTGTGCCGTTGTTGCACACATCATCATGTAGCAACGTGCCTCGACCAAGGCCTAGTCCACACCTTAAGGGACAAATACATATCATGAGGACAAATTTTAAATTCCAAGCAACAGCTTAAAGTGGACCTGTCACCATGTCATAGGTGACCAGTTAATTTTGTTGTTTTATTTTATTCCTTCTGCTCTCCTGAGCATTCAATTTTTTTTTATAGTTTGTCAGCTCACTTCAAAAAGGATTAGGTCCCCCAACAAGCCATCCTCTTCCCTGTGGATCAGGAGGCCACAGCATGGCTCAGATCAATGCTCTCCCTTCACTAAAACTTAGTTGCTCTACCAGTGTCTACCTAGACTGACACTCTAGTGAATCCAGGTGCTCAGTCTAGTCGAGTGAAGGTTTCTTTAGGGCTCACACTTGCGAGACACTTGCACGAGTCTCGCACCTCAATACCAGGCACTGCCGCTGGCATTCGGGCCCGGAATGTGCGGCTGCATGTATTTCTATGCAGCTGGACGCTCTGGTCCGAGTGCCGGTATCACTGCCGGGTATTGAGGCGAGAGACTAGTGCGAGTTTCTTGCAAGTGTGACCCCAGCCTTAGTGTAAAACTTACTGGACCTTTGACAAGGATTTAAAAAATTCCTCACAAATAATAGGGCACATTTATATTCTGGGGTAAAGGGATCCAATCAATATGAATATATATCAGCAAGGAATATATATGTAGTAGATAAATTAAAACCTAACTTTTAGGACATGACCAAGTGTAGTCATATCCCTAATGTTTCCTTGCCAATATATCATTAAACATTTTAATTGAACTAATACATATCTGTTCCTTGTTATATTTATGTATATGTTGTAGGAGGCCAGTTAAGATAGGGTTAAAACCTAGCACTGGAAGTCCTGATTATGTGCAACTGGTTAGCTATGACTGGAACAAAGCCCTGATCTCATTGGGTGTTTAGGTTCCCTAGCTAACCGAACAGTCTGTGTGTTGAGCTCGTGAGTGACCAGCAAATGGGAGCTGTCTGGGAAGTGAACCCTTTTCTGTGTTAGTGGAGCCAAAGTTGATATACAGACTGTGAATGAGAAAACTAATGCCCATGCTTTGGCTTGAGTACAACCGTATTAATGTACTGTTAGTGTTGTTTTCCTATGCTGGAGAAAGCATTTTCATTTGTAGCGTGAAATGCAATCAACCTTACCTTGTTTTGCACCAAGAACCGTGTCTTTGCTAAGTGAGTTCTGTGAAGGATCTGCACATCGCCTGATGCCAATATTATAGCAGTGGGATCACGTGGTAAGGCTTCCCCACTTGTACCAACATGACGTTCCGCACCCCCTGGGGACATGTAAGGTCAAATTGGGAGTGAGGGGATGTGGCCCACGCATATACTGATGTATCAACACACTCGCCCACAACTCTCATAGGCCCCTTTCATTAGCACCAGTGAAACAACGCCTGGTAGGACTGGCACCATTTCTTCATTCGATATAAGTTTGGTCCGTCAACGGGAACTATATTGGGCCAGAAACCAGCCCCGGTAGTATAGGAAGTTAAACTGAGAAACAGACGTGTGGATCAAGATAAAAGAGCCCAAGGTTAAATTATATATATATATAATCGCCTTAAGGGCCCACTAGACAATAAAAGATGGTTACACATATGCAGAGGTAAAATATGCAAATACAGATAGACGTAGGACAAAAGATATAAGCAGAATATACAGGTGCTTCTCACAAAATTAGAATATCAAAAAGTTCATTTATTTGTGTTCTTAAATACAAAAAGTGAAACTCATATATTATATAGAGTCATTACAAACAGAGTGATCTATTTCAAGTGTTTATTTCTGTTTATGTTGATGATTATGGCTTGCAGCCATTGAAAACCCAAAAGTCATTATCTCAATAAATTGGCATAGTTAACAGAAAACACCTCCAAAGGTTTCCTAAGCATTTAAAAAGGTCTGTCTCAGTAGGTTGTAATCATGGGGAAGACTGCTGACTTGACAGATGTCCAAAAGTCAGTCATTCACACACTCCACAAGGAGGGTAAGCCACAAAAGTTAATTGCTAAAGGAGCTGGCTGTTCAGAGTGCTGTATCCAAGCATATTAATGGAAAGGTGCACAAGCAACTGGGATAACCGCACTTTTGAAAGGATTGTTAAAATGCCATTCAAAAATTTTGGGGAATTCACATGGAGTGGACTGCTGCTGGAGTCATTGTTTCAAGGGCCACCACACACAGACGTATCCAGGACAACGGCTACAAGTGTTGCATTCCTTGTGTCAAGCCAGTCATGACCAATAGACAACGCCAGAAGGAAAAGTGGCGAGGCAACAATCCAAGCTGCTTGAGATCCACAATCAGTGATGGTTTGGGGAGCCATGTCATCTGCTGGTGTAGGTCCACTGTGTTTTATCAAGACCACAGTCAGCGCCGCCATCTACCAGGAAATTTTAGAGCACTTCATGCTTCCCTCTGCCAACAAGCTTTATGGAGATGGAATTTTTATTCTACAGCAGGACTTGGCACCTGTCCACACTGCCAAAAGTTCCAATACCTGGCTTAAAAACTACAATATCACTGTGCTTGATTGGCCAGCAAACTCGCCTGACCTTAACCCCATAGAGAATCTATGGAGTGTTGTCAAGAGGAAGATGAGAGACACCTGACCCAACAATGCAGACGAGCTGAAGGCTGCTATCAAAGCAACCTGGGCTTCCATAATACCTCAGCAGTGCCACAGGCTGATCGCCTCCATGCCACACCACATTATTATTATACATTTTTTATAGCGCCATTTGTTCCATGGTGCTTTACATGTGAAAGGGGCAAATGTAGACATGAGCAAAACAAGGCACACACAAGTACAGAAGGAGAGAGGGCCCTATTCGCAAGGGCTCACAGTCTGCAGGGGATGGGTGAGGATACACTAGGAGAAGGTAGAGCTGGTCGTGCGGTGGTTCAGCAGATGGAGGGTCACTGCAGGTTGTAGGCTTCTTGGAAGAGGTGGGTCTTCAGGTTCCGTTTGAATGTTTCCGAGGTAGGCGAAAGCCTGATGTGTTGGGGTAGAGTTCCAGAGTATAAGGGAAGCACGGCAAAAGTCTTGTATACGTTTGTGGGAAGAAGAGATAAGAGGGGAGTAGAGAAGGAGATCTTGAGATGATCAAAGGTTTTGTGTAGGTACGTACTGGGAGACCATGTCATAGATGTATGGAGGAGACAGGTTGTGGATGGCTTTGTATGTCATAAGGTACTGCCACACTACACGATCCCTCTAACGATCTCGTTAGCGTCGCATACTAATGAGATCGCTAGCGGGATCGTTTTAATATCGCTAGTAGTGGCCTAATTTAGCAATGTCGTTAAGGACGCTATCGCGGTTAGCGATCTCCTTAACGACTTTAGCGGTACAAAATACCGCTAAATCGCTAAAAAAAAGGTGCCACACTCAGCGATATATACTTACCAGCGGGACGCCGGCGATAAAAATAGGGTCCCGAACGATCGCTGAGATGAACGAGATCACAGCAGGATCTCAGCAGGGGCCACGTCGTCGCTAGATGCCACACATAACAACGTCACTAACGAGATCGCTAAATAGTGACGTTTTTTAGCGATCTTGTTAGCGACGTTGTTTAGTGTGGCATACCCTATAGAGTTTTGAATTGGAGCCTCTGGACAATAGGAAGCCAGTGTAAGGCTTGGCATAGAGGAGAGTCTGAGGAATAAAGGGGAGACAGGTGGATTAGTCGGGCAGCAGAGTTTAGGATGGATTGGAGTGGTGCCAGAGTGCTAGAGGGGAGGCCAGAGAGTAGGAGGTTACAATAGTCGAGGCGGGAGATAAGAGCGTGCACTAGTGTTTTTGTGGTTTCATGGTCAAGGAATGCATGGATCCGGGCAAAATTTTTGAGTTTGAGTCGGCAGGAGGAGGCAAGGGTTTGGATATGTGGCTTGAAAGAGAGGACAGAGTCGAGGATCACCCCGAGGCACTGAGATTGCGGCCATCGACATTGATGGATAGGCTTGATGGAGGGGTAGAGTGAGGTGGGGAAAAGATTATGAATTCTGTTTTGTCCATGTTCAGTTTTAGAAAGCGAGCAGAAAAGAAAGCTGAAATAGCAGACAGACATTGTGGGATTTTGGTCAGTAAGGAGGTGAGGTCAGGTCCAGGTAGGTAGATCTGCATGTCATCGGCGTAGAGATGATACTGCAAACCATGGGATTTTATGAGTTGTCCCAGGCCGAAGGTATAGATAGAGAAGAGTAGGGGTCCTAGAACTGAGCCTTGGGGAACACCGACAGACGGGCCGAGGTGAGGAGGTGGTGTTGGAGAGGTAGACACTGAATGTTCGGTCTGTTAGATATGACTAGATCCAGGATAGGGCCAAGTCTGTGATGCCAAGAGATGAGAGAATCTGCAGCAAGAGGGAATGGTCCACAGTGTCAAAGGCAGAAGACAGGTCCAGGAGGAGGAGGACAGAGTTGTGTCGCTTGCTCTTGGTGGTTAGTAGGTCATAGGTGACTTTAGTTAGGGCAGTTTCAGTTGAGTGATGTGATCGGAAGCCAGATATTAAGTGGACAAAGAGGGAGCAAGAGGAGAGGTGGGAGGACAGTTCAAGATGGACATGCTGTTCCAGTAGTTTTGAGGCATAAGGGAGAAGAGATATCGGGCAATAGCTAGACACAGAGGATGGGTCGAAGGAGGGTTTTTTGAGGATTGGTGTGATTAAGGCATGTTTGAAGGATGAGGGGAAGGCACCATTTTAAAGTGAGAGGTTGAAAAGGTGTGTTAGGGTTGGGATGAAGAGTGAGGCAAGGTTAGGGATGAGGTGGGACGGGAGCAGGTCAAGCGTGCAAGTAGTGAGATGTGATCTTGACAGAAGGGTGGAGATCTGATCTGTCATGGTGGAGAAGCTGGTTTTGGAAAAGCAGGGCTGAGCAGCTGAGAGGGGCATTGGGGGCTACAGGCCAAAGCTATCTCTGGTCATATCAATCTTCTGCTTAAAGAAAGGGGCAAAGTCTTCAGCGAAAATAGGAAAGGGAGGAGGTGCTGGGGGACAGAGCAGAGAATTGAAAGTGTTGAAAAGCTGTTTAGGGTTGTGAGACGGAGGATATGAGAGATGAGAAGTAAGTTTGTTTTACGGCAGTGAGAGTGGACTTGAAGCTGGTGAGGGACTACTTGTATGCGATGAAATGCTCGGCAGAGTGGTATCTCTTCCATCTTCGCTCAGCGACCCTGGAAGCCCATCTCAGTTCTTTGACCAGGCTGGTCAGCCAGGGCTGCCTGTTGATTGTACGAGTTTTGCTATGCGTGAGGTGGGCAGCCGAATCAAGTGTTGCTGTTATTGTGATGTTATAAAAAGTTGCAGCAGCATCTGTGTCATGAAGGGAAGCTATGTCTATAAGAAGGAGAAAAGACTCAGAGAGTGAATGTAAATGGAGGTGTTTGAGATTTTTGTGAGGGCGAGTGAGTTTGTGGAGGAGAGTTGCGCACTGGGAGAGGAGAGGGAAGAGAATGTCAGTAGGTTGTGGTCAGACAGGGGGAGGGGTGAGTTAGTGAGATTAGTAAGGGAAAAGAGGCAGGCGAAGATGAGGTCCAGCGTGTGGCCATCTTTGTGAGTGGCCGTGGAGGACCATTGAGTGAGGCCAAAGAAAGCAGTCAGCGATTAAATGTTTAGAGGCATCTGGGGTGGAAGCATTAATGGGGATGTTGAAGTCACCCATGATGATAGTGAGGATATCAGCAGAAAGGAAATGAAGTAGCCAGGTGGTGAAGTGGTTGAGAAAGGTGGAGATGGCTAGTTCTGGGGGGCGGTAGATGACAGATAGCTGAAGTTTGGAGGGGGAATAGATGCGGACGGAGTGCACCTCAAACGAGAGAAGAGTAGCGGAGGGTGGTAGTGTAATTGGGGTAAAGGAGCAGGTATTGGACAGGAGCAAGCCAACTCCTCCACCAAGTTTGTTGCTTGGGCGAGGGGTGTGAGAGAGATTGAATCCGCCATAAGAAAGTGCAGCTGGAGAGGCTGAGTCATGGGGTGAGCCAGGTTTCAGTGATGCCAAGGAAGGAGAGTTTGTTGGTGATAAAGAGGTCATGGCTAAACGACAGTTTATTGCAATCAGAGCGTGTGTGCCATAGCGCTCTAGATAGGGGGACCGGGGGAGTGGGGGCTGGATGAATGGGTGTGAGGTTATCCTGTTTGCAAAAACGTGTAGAGGATTGTGGTAGGGTGTTAGAAAGGAGTGTGGGGTTGTGTTAAGGAGGGCCAGGATTTGGGGATACGTCATCAGCCAGGAGGAGTAGCAGAGCGTTAGAAGTTTGGAGCAGGATAGGACATGGTGAGGCTGTGTTTGTCTGGAGAAAAAGGGTTGTATGTGGAGAAACAGTTCTGAGGAGGAGGTGAGATGGCTGAAGAGGATGGAGGGAGAAATGACTACTTCCTTACTAGTGGAGGAATTACAGGAGATAGGAAGAAACAAAGTAGTATGGGGTGAAAGTGAAAAGAAACTGCATTGATGCAGTAATTGATGCAAAAGGAGCCCCAACCAAGTATTGAGTGCATTTACTGAACATATATTTCACTAGGCCAACATTTCGGATTTTAAAATCATTTATCACGCTGGTGTTATAAAGTATTCTAATTTACTAAGATAATAACTTTTGGGTTTTCATTGGCTGTAAGCCATAATCATCAACATTAACAGAAATAAACACTTGAAATAGATCTCTCTGTTTGCAATGACTCTATAAAGAGTTTCACTTTTTGTATTAAAGAAGTGAAATAATTTAACTTTTTGATGATATTCTAATTTTGTGAGAAGCACTTGTATGTCATTTACTGGGTGATGTTAGATCATGGGTGCGCTAGGCCACAGGTGGCATGGGTTGCCAGTTGTTTTTTTGTTTCCTCAGCACGTTACTCGACGAGGGCCCCACTTCCAAAGTGGACTGCATGCATAACAGATAGACCACATGGCCGTGCACTAGCCTTTATCCCCTTTGGGTCACTCCCCTCCTGCCCTCTGGGCTGAACCTAAATCTCCTCCCCTTGCCTTTGCAGCTGCAGTCTCGAAAACCTATGAAAGATCATATCTTCTTTCTGGATAGTGCTATGGTGGCTGATCTGGTGCCATCTGATCCAGTCGGGCTCCTGCTACACGTTAATACCAAACACAGCTATGCTATCTGTTTCTTACTTGCTATTCTACCTATCTCCCCACCCTGTGAGGCTAAAACGGATCGAGATCCTGGAAGGTGTTAAGTCCGGTATGGGGATCTTGGAAATATACACGATGTACGGCTAGTATGTACAGTATCTCCATAACGCCTTATGGAATCATAGCTGACTTAACAAAGCAATTTACACAGCATGATATCCACATGGTCAAGCCTTAAGCCCCCGTCTCACACAGCGATCTCGCTAGCGAGATCGCTGCTGAGTCACTAGTTTTGTGACGCAGCAGCGATTTCCCCAGCGATATCGCTGTGTGTGACATTCAGCGACGATCAGCCCCCCTGCTGGGTATCGCTGATCGTCGCTGAATGTCCTGGACATTTTTTTGATCGCTGGTCTCCCGCTGGCAGGCACGCATCGCTGCGTGTGACAGGCGGGAGACCAGCGATCCGCTGGTAACCAAGGTACACAGCGGGTTTCCAGGCGCGGAGCTGTGCCTGAAAACCCTCTGTGTACCTTGGATACCAGCGCCCTGATGCAGGGAGCTGGTAACCAAGGTACACAGCGGGTTTCCAGGCACCGCGCAGCGCTTGGAAACCCGACGTGTACCTTGGTTACCAGCTCCCTGCATCAGGGCGCTGGTATCCAACGTACACTGCGGGTAACTAAGCGATGTTACCCGCAGTGTCGCTGTCCTGATCGCTGCCTGTTTGGCAGCTCAGCAGCGATCATGTAGCGACACACCAGCGATCCTGATCGTTGTCGGGATCGCTGGTGTATCGCTATGTGAGACCCGGGCTTTAGTTTCTGATTCTGAGCTGGTTAAGGTGTGAGATCTGTCACTCGCAGCCTTTTGTCTCTCTAACCCCTCCCCCCCTGCCCTGCTGCTGCTAGGTGTTGTTACAACTACAGACTGAAGGGGTTTTTATAATCCCATGCCAAATAGGATAAAAATGATTGACATGGAATTATATCTCCAATATTCTTTACGAGTGGTGCCTACTGCTGAGCATGAATCCCTACAGTGTTTAACAATTCCTCATACTTACCAGAAGGCCCAAAATCAGGGTGTGTTCTTAAAAAGAATGAAAGTGCGATGCGTGCTAATGTGCCATGGAACTCAGCTGGGGGGGCACACCAAGTGAGTTAAGGCAGCCAAGGTCAACCACTCCTGGGGCACTTTGCAGCTCTGGTTTTTAAAAGTGCGGGACCCTAAAGGGTATGCCACACTAAACAGCGTCGCTAACGAGATCGCTAAAAAACGTCACTATTTAGCGATCTCGTTAGTGACGCCGGTGTGTGTGGCATGTAGCAACGACGTGGCCCCTGCTGTGATCTCGTTCATCGTTCACATCGTTCTGGACCCTATTTTTATCGTTGGCGTCCCGCTGGTGAGCATATATCGCTGAGTGTGGCACCTTTTTGTGAGCGATGTGCGGTGTTTTTGTACCGCGAAAGTCGTTAAGGAGATCGCTAACCGCGATAGCGTCCTTAACGACATCGCTAAATTAGGCAGCTACTAGCGATATTATAACAATCACGCTAGCGATCTCATTAGTATGCGACGTTAACGAGATCGCTAGCGGGATTGTTTAGTGTGGCAGTACCTTAAGGCTTTGATCCTTCGGGATCTGGGTCACATGTCCAGGTGACTATATGAGTCACATAGACTAGACCCCCGACGCTTGCTTCAAGTATGCATTGTATCATTCTACTACGACAGCCCGGGCAATAGCTGTCTTTTCGAACAGCTACTACACTTGATCTTTGCAAAAAGGTTGAGAGCAAAATTTTCCAATGTCATAGAACAAAAACAAGTTTTGTAAAAGAGTAATGGTTTTTAAGGTGCCAAATAGTTGGAAATATATTGTTAGGACCTCAAAGCTTGTTGCTCTTATCAGAAAGACTCTACAGCATTACATTGATGGCTTCTGAAGTGTGAAGAACATAAACCATTGTGCTACACTAATACAATCCACATGGATTGAGGGCAATGTAATAAACCATCATGTCTAAATACACTCTACAATCTATAAAGATAAAGCTACACAAGACTGAGGTGTGAAATGAGTAACTGTTCTAGGCTGTCATCATCCTGGTCTTGGATTGAGTGACTATTATAAGGAAGGGTGTAGGGGAGATAAGTGTTACATTCCTCAATACTGTCATTCATGGATGTGTCAAAGGCTTTCATTATCTCCAAGTTACTCCACTATCTGTATGTGAAAGTGGCTTCTGTTAATTAGAAAACTTGAAAAGGCCTCTCAGCCATGTGTTTAGTCTATGGAATAAGATTTGTTACAGAGTGTTTCATCAACATACTCTGGGTTCTTAAAGCCATTTAGAGCTTTACTATAGTCCCTCAAATGCAAGTTTTTGAGGTCCTTTTTAAACAGTGCACAGGGGCATGTAAGTAGATAAATTAAATAATTGGAATTGCAGGTATAGTAGTTATTGATCATATGCTTCTCTCGTTACTTTAATGTATATAAGGCATTGTCATGTTACCTGTTCATAAAAGCTGTATTTTGAGGCTTGAGAAAGGCCAGCTATGTTGCCATGTTGCCTATTATTGAGATTTTATTAATATTACGGAAAAAAAAATCTATTTTTTTAAGGATTATCCTTTGGTGAGGAGGCACTGTGTTGCTGACACAATATAGGGGCAAATAAGGGCACCATCAGAGAAAAAAATGAGGAGTCCAAGTTGTAATTCCCTGCAGTTGTATGACCAGTGCTATTTTAAACCATCAATTGGGTAAATCTGGAGAGAATATAGTGGATCCAATTTACACTGGTGATACGAAGAACTCATTTGTCCTTTTTAGCTGCTTTCTATATTTTGTTAAAAAAACAGGAAGAATTAATGGAAACGGAGCAGAGTATTGCAGGCACCATGTACAGACTACATACAGGGGGTGAGCAGGGCAGGAATATCATAGACTATAACATATAACAATATGTTCATTGGCTATCCATGAAAGAAAACAAAACAGTTACCATTCTTCTTACAATCGATGGGTCCATATAAAATTCTATTATTATTATTATTCATTTTTATAGTGCCATTTATTCCATGGCGCTTTACATGTGAAAAAGGGGCATACAAAGACAAGTACAATAAACATGAGCAATACAAGGCACACAAGTACAAAAGGAGAGAGGACCCTGCCCGCGAGGGCTCACAGTCTGCAGGGGATGGGTGAGTATACACTAGGAGAGGGTAGAGCTGGTCGTGCGGTGGTTCAGTAGACTGAGGATCACTGCAGGTTGTAGGCTTTCTGGAAGAGGTGGGTCTTCAGGCTCCTTTTGAAGGTTTCTGTGGTAGGCGAAAGTCTGATGTGTTGGGGTAGAGAGTTCCAGAGTATGGGGGAAGCACGGGAGAAGTGTTGTATGCGGTTGTGGGAAGAAGAGATAAGAGGGGAGTAAAGGAGATCTTGAGAGGATTGAAGGTTGCGTGTATGTAAATACCGGGAGACCATGTCACAGATGTATGGAGGAGACAGGTTGTGGATGGCTTTGTATGTCATATCACCATAAGAAAAGGAGGACGGCACTGCTAACACTGCAGCATGGTAGTATTACAATGATTCCAGACTGCTACAGGCTGAACCCGTGGACTAGAGGTGCCGATCCACAATAAGAACATGAACATGGATGAATAGAGGAACAAATTGCACTCACCAGACCAGGACATAGAAAAGGTTTCCTCTCTTTATTGGCAAGCATAAAAATTCATGGCCGGGAGAGTGAGGATAGGAGGTTGTGCTGACGATTGCCGTTTTGCGCTCACTAGTGCTTCTATGGGTCCCGTAGAAGCGCTAGTGAGCACGAAACGGCCATCGTCAGCACGAGCAACAGGAACAGATCGCACTCACCAGACCAGGACGTAGAAAAGGTTCCACTCTTTATTGGCAAACATAAAAATTCATGGCTGGGTGAGTGAGGATAGGAGGTTGTTCGTGCTGACGACGGTCGTTTCACGCTCACTAGCACTTCTACGGGTTCCGTAGAAGCGCTAGTGAGCACGAAACGGCCGTCGTCAGCACGAGCAACCTTCTATCACTCTCCCGGCCATGAATTTTTATGCTTGCCAATAAAGAGTGGAACCTTTTCTACGTCCTGGTCTGGTGAGTGCGATCTGATCCTCTATTCATCTTTGTATGTCATAGTTAGGGTTTTGAACTGGAGCCTCTGGACAATAGGAAGCCAGTGAAGGGCTTGGTAGAGAGGAGAGGCTTGGGAATAACGGGAGACAGGTGGATTAGTTGGGCAGCAGAGTTGAGGATAGATTGGAGTGGTGCAAGCGTGCTAGAGGGGAAGCCAGAGAGTAGGAGGTTGCAATAGTCGAGGCGGGAGATGATCAGGGTGTGCATGAGCTGTTTTGAAGTTTATTTGTCAAGGAATTTATGGATCCGTGAAATATTTTTAAGTTGGAGTCTGCAAGAGGAGGCGAGGGCTTGGATATGTGGCTTGAAAGACAGGCCAGAGTCGAGGATCACCCCGAGGCACCAAGCATGCGGGACTGGGGAAAGTGAGCAGCCATTGATGTTGATGGATAGCTCTGGTGGAGGGGTAGCGTGAGATGGGGAAAGATGATGAATTCTGTTTTGTCCATGTTCAGTTTTAGTAAGCGAGCAGAAAAGAAAGATGAAATAGCAGACAGACATTGTGAGATTTTGGTCAGTAAGGAGGAGATGTCAGGTCAAGATAGGTAGATCTGCGTGTCATCACTGTAGAGATGATACTGCAAACAGTGGGATTCTATGAGCTGTCCCAGGCCGAAGGTGTAGATGGGATATATGTGGGTATTCCAAGATGGCAATACATGCAAATTACTTTTATGGATTTCTGTTTATATGGCCTTTTGCTCTTTATGTAATCTTACAAACACGTGTTTTGTTTTGGTTTTTCAATTTTACAAATTTCCCAATTTCTTTTTCACCACTTCAAAAAAAATTTTTACGAATTTGGAGTCGCTGTAATCAGTCTATCCTGGAGAATCGTATTGCCAGGTGATCTTTACAGAGCATTGAATTGTAAAAACCAAACAAACCCATAAACCAATTGTGTAATTGTGTTATTTTTTTATTTCGCAATTTTGAAGCACTTGGAATTTTATTTCACATTTTCCAGTAAAACGAATTGATAAAGAAATGGCGTCATTCAAAACTACAACTCATCCCACAAAAAACAAGCTGTAACGGGTTTATGTTGGAATAAGGTGAGAAAAAATGAAAGTAAAACAAAAAAAAAGAAATCATCCTGTCGGGAAGGGGTTAAAATTGTTTTCCGTATGCAACGTTTATGCATTATTTATGACTGCAAACATACCACGTTTAGGCTAAGTTCACACTGGGCGTTTTTGCTGCTTTTTTTAATGTTTTTTTATGCTAATTTTCAGCTGCATTTTACAGTAACAGCTATGTCTATGAGATTTCAGAAATCTCATGCACACACATTGTTTTTTTGTCATCAGTATTTTTTCCTTGCTTGTTTTTTTGAACATAGAGCATGTCACTTCTTTCAGCGTTTCTCACCCATTGAATTGAATGGAAAAATGCATGAAAAAAATGCACCCAAACCCCACCAAAAACACCACAAAAAATGCATCAAAACCTGCGTTTTTGCCATAGCTTCTTTCTTGCCAAGAATTTGGCAGGGTTTTGTTGCAGAAAAAAATGCATCAAAAACGCCCAGTGTGAACTTAGCCTTAGTCAAATTCTTGAGTCATGAATTACTCCCTGCCAATAACTTTGACCAAACCCAATAACTCACCAGATCAGCCATTTTGAATTATCTAAAGGAGATACGTGTGTGAAAAGGTGAGAAAGGAGAGCTAGGGGAAGGACTGCATTCAGCCGACTGATATCTAGGGTATATGATTAACTTAAAAATACCCTGTCATCAACTAGATTTGTTTAATTGGTTTACTGTTATACGGGGGCAATTCCGTTTTTTTATATTCAGGGCCTGTCAGTTTTCTATTACTTTTCTTTTAATAAAAAATAATGAAGATTTAGAATGTGTATCATAAGAAATATGCCTAAAAAAATGACATCCGGAATGTGGCAGACCTGTGTCCTAGCACGCTGATTCAGCAGCTCTGATGCTTTTCTGAGGAATGATGGGTTGTATTTCAATTATTAAATTCTAAGTTCTGCAAATCTGAACTAAGTTTTGCGTCTGGTATTGCTATAGAGTAAGAACGTCCAGGACTGCAGTATTCCATCGTCTTACATCTCCATGCAGCTAAGGGAGATTGAAGATCATTATTTCGAAATGTGAATTCATCACAATAAATCTGTGTCTCTGTCTTCAGGCTGCCATGTGAAATTATCCATAGGGTACTTCAGTGATATAGATAAACCTAAAAGCACTTGTCATCGGCACAGCTCTATGGAGACACTCGCTTTGTCCATCACTCATGCTGGTAACAGCATGCATGTGCCGCAGGAAGGATTCAATGTGGACACATTGATAGCTGGAGAGATTTAGGGATGATGTGTGTGGTAGCACAGTATCCCTCATGTAAGCTAATGAATAACATGAAAATATAAGATAACCAATGACAGGATTATCAGACATTGTGAGAGCTATTCAATCTAACTGAAATGGAGCCAAAACAGAGCTGTGTGTATTCTACATACTGTACTTTACTCCACGCCCTGCCATTTGGGCTTATCGTACGTAGACGAGTAAGGCCGAGTTCACATTGCATTTTTCCGACACGTCAGTGGCTTCATTAGGGCTTCCGTCTGAAGCCCTAAACAACCCCATTGACTTTCATAAAGCAGACCAGGTTAGAGTCACTTTATGCTGTGTCTGTCCTCCATTTAGTCAGTGTCTGTCTTTTTGAGGCATGCAAAAAGCATGGTTAAATGTAATTTTTTGTGACTGCCTCAAAAAGATGGATCTTGCCGAAAAGGAGTTTAGACAGAGCACAAAGTGTTAGGGATTGAGTTCCCGCTGCTGCACAAGGGAAATCTCGAACCAGTCCCGCTGCGGTCCCCCATCCATCTCCGGCCGCAGTGGAGCCTGCTTAACAGAGACATCGGTCCCAGCGTCTCGCTCGGTCTAATGCTGTGCAGAGGCTTGTTGCTGCCTCTCCTGGTTCCTCTATTATAACCAGTGCTGGAGCAGGCAGTCCTGGGACAAATTCCTCGCTTTCTCCATCTGAGCATGCCCAGGGCAAGATCTCCCATTGGAGATCAGGGGTCACATGCTCGGTTACAGCAGCAACTCCCATTGGTCTGCCAGGAAGGTCCTGAAAGTGCTTGTGTTCTGGAGTAGTTTCTCATTGGTCCTTTTCTGGAAGGTCCTGTAGCTGCTACTATAAAAAGGTGGCATAACCGCACGGCCGCGCGCTAGTATCAAATCTGTTACGTGCTTGCGCCAGTGTGGTCATGTATGCATGTGGTTAGGTCCGGCTGAAATAAGCCCCTAGAATACCGGCACCTCCGGTGAGGAGTTTTGTATGCACGTGTTCAGGACTCGGCTGAAAACGCCGTTAGAATACCGGCTACTCCGGTGAGGAGATTATTGCTTGTTTTCTGATTGCATGACCACAGACTGCAATCCGCTTAGCAGTCATCTGTGTCCCCTGTGAGTCTAACAGGACACAGTCTTTGTCACAGCGGCTCTGTGAATTAACAGAGTCCGCTTATATCGCCATATAGCGCTACAGCATTTTAGTTAGCGACTCTGTGGAATAACAGAATTCGCCCATACCGCCATATAGTGCTACGGCGTTTACATCTGCGACTCTGCGGGATAACAGAGTTCGCTCATACTGCCTATTTGCGCCATCTTACTAGCAGCAGGCTCTGCCTGCACGGTAGACCCCGGGCTGCGAACGCACCTCTCCTTAATATCTATTAGGTGCGTTCCGCAGGCCCTTAACACAAAGTGATACAATCTGCGCCATTAAATTCAATGGTATCAACAGCAGTTCTGCCCAAATTCTATTTCTCACGGCTTCCCGATAGAGCTACTGCAATTTAGCAAAAACATATAGCCTAAACTGACAATCCTAAGCCTCAGTACAAAATCTTTACATTGCAATATTATCGTGTACAAGTGTTCCTGGGAATACTCATTTCCTGATAATCATGCCATCTAAACCAGCTGCCGATCACTGGATGAACAAGCAAAACTCTCGTTTGTCAGGTGAAATTATCTTGTGTGCGGCACAAAAGATTGTTGCTCTAGGCAGCATATTCAGCATGAATCCTGTTTACATAGTACAATCTATTACAAATCATTCAGTGCGCATCGTTGAGAATGGTCTGCCTGTGCCAATAGGCTATTAAACGACCCCCGATCAGTACTGATTCACCTATTGGCGGTCGTTTAATAATCTTGGTTTGTGTAAATTAACCCTAATCCACTCAACTATCATGTATCAAATATAATACTGGTGTCTTCTTCTGCAGCTTGTACCACTGCATCTCCACTAGCTTGTCCTTGACTTGTCCTCTCCAAGCTTCAGAGGCATACTGGTCATTATGCGACGTCCGATGGAACTTGGCAACTTTTTTTTTCTTTCAAATTCCATCTAAATCTAACAATTAAAAATGGTAAGCGTATTGAGTACTGCATTCTAACAGGTGCCAATATAAAGGGTGAATTCACACTCCTGTATTTTCATTTGTGAGAAAAGTGGATCAATTTTGATTGATATGGATGATCAGTGCCTGGAATATAATTTTCATCTGTTTTTTTTTGGTCCATGTGTCCATGTTATCTATCAGTGTGGCATCTGTTTTTCTCATCTGCAAAAACAAAATTTCCAAGCTCCTACTAACCATTAAAATGTTAAAAATGGAAATGCACGTAATCCCGCACTGTTTTTTTTCACAGATCCATTGACTTGAAAGAGCAATGTTGATTTACAAATCAGACTGAAAATTGGCTTGTCTTAATTTTTTTTTGCAGGAATATAGTCTCCAAAAAAAGGGCATGTGAACAGCTCCATAGACTATAATATGTACTGTACATCTTCTGTCTGTGGAAAAAAATACATAGAACATATACAGTACTGTGCCAAAGTTTTGGGCAAGTGTGAGGAAAATGCTGCAAAGGAACAATGATTTCAAAAATAAAAGTATTCATTACTTTTTATCAATGAAAAGGCTAATAAAGAAAAGATAAATGTAAATAAAATCAATATTTGGTGTGTCCGCCCTCTGCCTTCAAAACTGCATCATTCTTGCAGGTACAGTACGAGAAACAGGTAAGTGTGAATGGGGCCTTAGGCTTTTTAAAACTGCAGAAGTCGTAGAAATTCACAATAAAAAACAAAGCTTCTGTCAGATCATGAAATTGCAAAATAGTGATGAAAAATCTAGCATTTCCACCAGGATCATAATCTTTTTGCCATAAGTGCAGGGTAAACTTTTCTTCATGAATTATAACTAGATAAAATAATTTTTATCTTAATATCACTAATGTCACCAAATATTTTAATAACTATCATAATTTAAAAGAACTCAAGTCCTGATTTTTACGTTTTCTCCGGAATTTGGGCAAACAACTGAAATGTCGAGTTCTCTTTGCCCGACACGTAGCAGCGCAAAAATCTAGCAACTTTTGGCACATTTATCCCAGTCTCAGCAGCTCCGACTAACACCTACCAATGTTCTCGATGTGATAAAATTCATCTTCACTTTAAGCCTAAGACTTTTCTTTAGTGCTGAGTCTGCAGTGTGGCCGGTCTGGCAAGAAATACTAAAGAAGGTCTCTGTTCATATTGGTGTCATAACTTCTGTTTTTACAGGACATCATTGACTTATAAGTGGCCTGCAAAGATTCTGTCAATGAAAAAGCAACAGAGAAAAAAACCCTGATGGAAAGCAACTGTGTAAACGGAGAGTAAATGTTCTCCTTAAAGGTGGACTCGTGTTTCCAACATGAACATTTAACTTATATTTACAGGATATGCCTCAAATCACTGATAGATATGGGTCACTATGTGAAGAATGCCAGCTGCCACATCCAGGCGAAGACTGAATGATATATACTATATTTACAGGGTATATATATATAGTATATATACCTATACAGTGTATAAAGTAATATAAAGATATATACGTAATATATACATAAGAAGAGATTCACGCTCTCAGGTAGCTTTCACACAGGCAATGAAGTTTGGTCCAAACGTGCAGTTTTATTGCTTTCGTAAAACTTCAAGGGAACCAAAGCCAAACAGCCTCTCCTGGGGGCAAAGGTGTAACAGCAAATAAACAGTCCATTCTGCAGGCACATATATGTTAGTATGACATTACTTAAACAGATTACAGTCCTTTCGCTCTCAGCTTCTGGCTGAGACTGCCAACACTATAGGTCTTTTCTTCCTCGCAGAAGAGTTACAGTCCTATCAGTCTCTGTATCACCTTCATCCTGAGCTCCAGCAAATTCCAGCACCAAACAGAAGTATTCAACTCCATGCACAGCTCATACTGAACAGGCTGCAGCTTACACTCATTACTCTGCAGCTCCAACACACAGATTGCTCAGCTTTCCTAGCTGACCTTTGCAGTCTCCATTCAGAGAGACTCTCTCCATTCAGAGAGAGACATTTGCCTGTTTGTTTCCAAGTTACAGCTCACATTTTGACTGGTCACTAATCAGCTTCAACTCACTCCACTCTACTATACATCTCCAGCAGACTAAGAGCTCCCAAGTGAACACATGCCCTGAATCTTAGTCAAAGCTAGTCAGGTGCCTCAGAACCTGCACTGCTAGGATTTAACCTAGACCTACCTGGCTTTCCTACTAAGATATATATATATATATTGTGAGACAGTGAAGGAATATGTGTCGAATGGGGTGTACATTTCACCTAGGTACTGTGCTGTATGGTATAAGGGAAATGTGTGGCTTTGTAAACCTAGTGGTAGAGAAAGGTCACTACACCTTGCATTCAGTACACACTTGCAGCTCAGGCCTGAAACCATTCAGCTATTAGGAGACCAGAAGTAGGTGTCTGCAAACACAGTCAGAGAGCTCGCTTAGTCTGGACACAGGAGGGGTCCAGGCACAGAAGGTGTCTCCAGGAGTTTGAGCTATCTCAGTCTGGGTGCTCGATGTACCCCGGACACAGGAGTAGTCTCTGTGAGAATCCATGCGGATAGCTGCTGAATAGGAGGGGAGCTCTCTCAAGTCTGGACGTTGAAGGTGCCTTCAGACACAAGGAGGAGACTCTGTGAACCTACATGCTGGTAAATGCTGAACATATGTGTTGTTTTGGCCCGGCTGTTAGAGTCGGGACCCGGATAGATAGGGAAATCTATCTAAGTGTAATTAGTGGCTAGACAAGCCTAGGTCTTATGTTTATGATTTGTTTTTATCTGTTTGCTGTGGACTTTAATAAAGCTGGTTGCGGCCAGTTTTCACCAGAACTGCTGTCTGAATGAACTGTTTCTGTGCCACTTCGTCTACCCGGACGGCGATCTCAGAGCTATATCCCCTGAAAAGCTTACAATTGGCGGAGAATGCTGGGGCAGCACAGTGGCTGATACAATTGGCGCTGGAATGTGCGTGCAGCACAGTGGCTTAGAGACAGCAATAAAGGTGAAGTCTGTTGAAGCAGCAGCAGAGAAAAAAAAAAAGTGTGTCAGCAAAAAACGTCTGATTGGAGCAGTCTTAAAGAGACAGTAGCCCTAATAGAGTTTGCAAAAGAAAAAAAAAAACATGTGTCTGCACAGCAAAGCTGAACTTGTTGTGGAAAAGACTGTGGAGTGTGCAGCAGCAAAGGAGAAACGTCTGTTGGAGCAGTCCTAAAGAGACAGTGGCCCTAATAGAGTTTGCAGAGAAAAAAAAAAAGTGTCTGCACAGCAAAGCTGAATTTTCTGTGGAAAAGACTGTGGAGTGTGTATGTCTTGAGTGAAGACTGCCATTGTTGAGACAGAGAAGTCTGACAGCATGGATGACAGCATGGAGGCGATGTTTGAACAAATGGCGCAAGTTAATGTGCAACATAAGACTGCCGTGGTTGAGACAGATAAGTCCGGCAGTATGGAGGAGCTCGTTGAGTACCTGGTCCAGGCCCAGCGAAGCATGCAGCAGAGCATGGAGCAGCAGCGCCTGCAGCACCAGCAGCGCATGCAGCAGGCCCAGCAGCAATTCCTGCAGCAGCAGCAGGAGAATGACCGGTTGTTTTTTGAGCAGGTTGCAGCACTGCAGGGGACTTGCGGCGCATCGTCCCAAAGTGGTGTTGCAAAGTTACCTGCATTGTCCGCTGTAAAGAAGGCGGTAAGACGGTCCCTGAAAAAGATGACACCTCGTGATGATGTGGAGGTATATCTCACTAGGTTTGAGGGACTGGCAGAGAAGGAGAATCTGCCCCTATCTGAATGGGCCATGATGGTCGCACCCTATTTGATTGGAGAACCCCAAAGGGCCTATGCTGACCTGAGCGAGCAGGACAGCCAAGACTATGCCAAGCTGAAAGCGGAGATTCTTATCCGGCTGGGTGTTACGGTGACAGCCCGTGCCAGGGGAGTTCATGACTGGAGATGCAGTTGGGAGTCTGCAGTCAGCAAACCTGATTATGGAGTTGGAAAGGTGATAGTGAACCGCTACACCCGAGCATGTCCTCCTGAGGTACAGCCAGAGGTCGGACAAGGAGACCACCAGGACGCCAATCGTCTGGTCAGCCTGATGGAGAAGGCCTTCGCCAGCAAAGACTGTCTCCGTGACCAGCCGTCTGAGAGGTCGTCACTTCAGAGTTCCCGGACGCTGAACTCTCGCGGTAAGAGCGTTCCAGCTGTTGGGGACATGGGTATGCTGATAAGCGGGTTCAGGCCCGAGGGGACATGTGGGTGGAAAAGTGTGATGGACAGTGTTGGAGATGTCATGAAATTGCAGCCAACTGTCCAATAGAGGGGGAGCCTATGTATTGTGATGTTGGCAGATCCCTCTCTCCCTGCGCAGAGCCTGTGTGTGTGTCCACCTCAGCCGAAGAGACTGGACCACAGGTGTGCCCGGTGGTTGTAAATGACTGCCCAGCACAGGCCCTCTTGGACTCAGAGAGTCCAGTGACTTCCGTATGTGACAGCCTGATTGATAGGGACTTCATCCCTGATAAGCACCTGAGTATGGTGTGCATCCATGGAGACACCAAAGTCTACCCAGAGACTGCCGTGGACTTGGTCCCCAAACTCGGGGAGGTTTCATATGAAGGGGGGGTAGTGAAGAACCTGGTGCAACCCGTCATATTGGGTAATGACTTTCCCCGGTCTAAGGATCTCTGGGGAAAAATGTTTCTGATGAACAGTGTGATGAAGCTCCTATTGAGGGTGCGCAGTCCCGAGGGGCGGAACACAATGCTAGTGGGCCGTTAAACTTATGTGATAATGATGATGATGATGATGATGATAATGATAATGATGATGATGATCATGATAATGATGATGACCATGATAATGATGCTGATGCTGATAATAATAATGATGATGATCATGATAGTGATGATGATACTGATCATAATCATGATAATGATATTGATAATAATGATGACTGTGATAGTGATGAAATTCCTTTGCAGGTGATGGTGGGAGACGAGGATGGTGGTTCTCGGGAACCGAGTGTCCCTGACTTACCTGTGTCCTGTGACAATTTTGAGAGTGAACAATGGCGAGACCCCACTCTTAAAACGACACAGGAAAATATAATTGTTCTAAATGAGGTTTCCCAAGAGCCTGGCTATGAGGAGAGGTTTCCTCATGTTGCCATAAACACTCACCTGTTGTATAGGGACACTGAAGTCCAGGGAGAGGTCGTGAGCCAGCTCCTAGTACCTGAGCTATATAGAAGTTTAGTGCTGGGGTTGTCACATAGTCACATACTTGAGGGACCAGATGGTGAAGTTAATGTTGTGGATGACATGTTAACTAAGGTTCCAGATCAGGATGTGAATGAGAATGAATTGTATACCCCTGAAAGTGAGCAGGATGAGAATGAGAATGAATTGTATAACCCTGAAGGTGAGCCGGATGTGGCTGAGAAAAAGGGGTCAGACAGGGATAGTGATAGTGAATCATCTGATGACGATCAAGCAACCAGTGCAAATGAGGAAGGCATGGTAGCAGAGGAGGTTGAGAGTCCTGAGAAGAAAGCTGATGCTGACCTTACAGCCGGACAGAAGATGGCATCTGAAGATGTTTTACAGTTGGCCAATTCCCTGGCGAAGACTAAGGTGAAAGGAGGAGAGCTGAGCTTTAAAGGCAGGACTCTGAAACTGAACACAGCACAAGTGGATGCTGTCGAAGATGAGAATTTATCAATGTATGGTATGGAGCTGCATCATGCCCAGAACTCTGAAGGTAATGCTGCAGAGGTGGAAAAAGCCATGGAAGTGGTGGTCACCAAGCTAGATGCCTCATCAGAAGCTGAGGTCTCAAGTGAAGCTGTGAGGAACAAGACTGAAGATATGGGGACTGACTCTGTCCAGGAATCTGTTTCTGCCGAAGACAGCGGCGTGGACGGGTTACGGTCCGGATCAGTAGCTGCAACTCGTGAAAGCTCAGGCTGGAAGTTCGGCGCCCGGAGCCCCAGCAGTGTTCCCGAGTGATACCAAGGATCTGGATAAATCACAAGATGAGATTTTGAGACAGCAGGCTGGCATTGGTGAGCTCAAGCGCACTTTCATGGAGTCTACATCGGAGCCACGTCCCAACAAATGGGAAAAGCGGTGTGTCACTCCGTTGCCGCTGCAGACACACGGGAGCTCAGATGGGATGCAGAACGTGGTGGAAGAGAAGAATCCGGCGGGTTCTGAGTATACAGATGCAGCTATCAAGGAGAACTTGAAAGCTGGAATAAATGGAGATATTACCATAGTGATGTGACTGAAGAGGTAGAATGTAAGACTGACGGTACGGCTTCTGAGCATGTTCTACCAGAAGAGCCTGAAGAAGGGGCCGAGGACGTCCAACAGCTACAGGAGAAGATGCGTCTCCATGAGGTCTCCACCAAAGAAATGAAGACTGAGAATGTTGCGTTACGCGAGCAGCTGCAGCAGTGTGAACTGGATGTGGCATCTTTTCGCCGGGAACGTGAGCGGTTCCAGCAGTTGCTCCAGAGAGCACGAAATGAAGGGGAACTAGAGAAAAGTGAAAAACCCCCTATACCTCCTGTGATAGTTGGTGACACATGGTCAGTGCACCAAGGACAGGAGGTACGTGAGTTTCTGAGGAAGAGTCAGCAGAAGTGTTCTTGATGTGCCGGGTCGTACTTCTCTGGCCAGGCACTATATCGAAACTGAGCCCGGCCCTAAGGTCAAGATGAAACCGTGCAGGATACCCGAGGCCCGCAGAGAGCATAGGCCTGGGAGGGTACAGGGTAGTGCGGATGCTTCAGATGAAGAGAAAGCTGATGATGGCTATGGCTCAGGTGAAGATACAGATGACAGTAGTGAAGATGAAGCTGATGAAGGCCATGACTGGTCCAGAGTTCACTGTCTCTTTTGGATTGTTGACCAGCCCTCCGGTCTGGATGACCAGCCCTCCGGTCTGGAGAAGAGGGGGGGATATGTGAGACAGTGAAGGAATATGTGTCGAATGGGGTGTACATTTCACCTAGGTACTGTGCTGTATGGTATAAGGGAAATGTGTGGCTTTGTAAACCTAGTGGTAGAGAAAGGTCACTACACCTTACATTCAGTAGACACTTGCAGCTCAGGCCTGAAACCATTCAGCTGTTAATTAGGAGACCAGAAGTAGGTGTCTGCAAACACAGTCAGAGAGCTCGCTTAGTCTGGACACAGGAGGGGTCCAGGCACAGAAGGTGTCTCCAGGAGTTTGAGCTATCTCAGTCTGGGTGCTCGATGTACCCCGGACACAGGAGTAGTCTCTGTGAGAATCCATGCGGATAGCTGCTGAATAGGAGGGGAGCTCTCTCAAGTCTGGACGTTGAAGGTGCCTTCAGACACAAGGAGGAGACTCTGTGAACCTACATGCTGGTAAATGCTGAACATATGTGTTGTTTTGGCCCCGGCTGTTAGAGTCAGGACCCGGATAGATAGGGAAATCTATCTAAGTGTAATTAGTGGCTAGACAAGCCTAGGTCTTATGTTTATGATTTGTTTTTATCTGTTTGCTGCGGACTTTAATAAAGCTGGTTGCGGCCAGTTTTCACCAGAACTGCTGTCTGAATGAACTGTTTCTGTGCCACTTCGTCTACCCGGACGGCGATCTCAGAGCTATATCCCCTGAAAAGCTTACAATTATATATTATATATATATATATATATATATATATATAATGGGGAAAAT
Source organism: Oophaga sylvatica (assembly GCA_033576555.1). Classification (NCBI taxonomy): domain Eukaryota; kingdom Metazoa; phylum Chordata; class Amphibia; order Anura; family Dendrobatidae; genus Oophaga; species Oophaga sylvatica. Next base: position 927,573,856 of record JARQOD010000001.1, read on the forward strand.
AAGTATTTGCTATACTGCTGATTTTGCAAATGTTCCCACCTGCAAAGAATGGAGAGGTGTGTAATTTGTATCGTAGGTACACTTCACCTGTGAAATACAGAATCTAAAACTAAAAACCAGAATACCACATTGTATGATTTTTACATAATTAAATAGCATTTTATTGCTTGAAATAATTATTTGATCACCTACCAACCAGCAAGAATTCTGTCTCTCACAGACCTGTTAGTTTTTCTAACTCCATGCAAGATCTTGCCTCGTGGGGTAAGGATGATTCTGACAAAAGTCAAGAATCAGTCCAGAAATACATGGGAGGACCTGGTCAATGACCTGAATAGAGCTTGGATCACAAGCTCAAACATGACTATAACATGTAAATCATGAATATGTGTCACTTCAGTGAAATATAGAACAACCCATTCCCCAAGGTATAACCATCTTATCCAGGTAGAGAAAAGAATCATGAATTAATATAAATAAGTTACACGTTTATTGATCATTTCTAAAAAACTTGCTAAGTTAAAAGATACAACAGGAAATGCCTCACAGAAAGGGACATAAAGTTTGCCTGCCATTTATTATATAGTGATCAGTTAGGTGGAAGACAAAGTATATATAATAGAGGTGAAATCATTACAGACCCTGTGTCAATCAGTAGAATAAATACACTCCACCTTAGTAAGACCTGCCAGCTCTGGCGTGTCAAGGCAAGGAGGCTTATTCACCGTGCAATGCTCCTCTGGGAAATTAAATATGCAAATTGCCTCTTCAGAGAAAAAGAGGACTTGAACTCTATAGCGCCACCTGTTGGATATAGGATCGCTACTTCCAACAGGTGGCGCTATAGAGCTCAAGTCCTCTTTTTCTTTAAATACAAATTAGTGCAATTACCTAATGCTGGAATCTTCACCAAAGCACAGGGCGTCCCAGGCGTTGTGTCCCTTCACCCAGACGCGCGTTTTGCCTTGCTTCTTTTGGGGCGTGCAGGATTGTCCAGGACTTTGATACTGATGTCCTATACTTAACATACCCAACACTCACAACCAATAACCCCAGCAATCAGCCTTTAGTGTCATCACCCACAGCAGATGGATGTATTCGGCGTATCGAGCCGGACACCACAACTCCATACACTAGTGGCCATTATAAGTGTCTACAATAAACTGAATGGTAGTTGAACTCCAAAAAGCGAAACCTCAAATTAAAGCTGTAATTGTAATAAAGTTAAAACTGATACAGCGAGACAAAACAGGAAAATTATTACAATATTTAAAATGAAAATGAGCTTGGTCCTAAGAACCTAATGTTAAAAAACCCGCAATGGATTACTATACAGTATTGAATAAAAATTGCAGAAAATGTATTCTTTTATTTGTCCTGAGCTCATCATCTAAGAAACCTTACAGATACATTCTGGAAAAATGCATTAAGTGCAGCACACAAATATCAAACATACACAGGTCTTTATATTACATCTCCTAAATATTACTCCAGGAACAGAAGAAACAACGTAACCGGACTGATTGAAGCCGGACAAGTCTTCCATTCTTTTCAATAAATTGTCAATATTTTATCATTTCCAGTTTTGTGTTATTTCTTTTATAAATCTGTTGCGTGCACAGATTGAAACACTTAAAAGGACCATCATGAGATTATGATTAGTAGACGCAGGGGCTTTAACATAAATCGGATATTGGTTGTAAAATGATTTAGTCATAAATGTGCCATATAGTGCACAGATGACTCATTAACCAACGTCTTCTGTATTAAATCCATGAGTTCCCATGACCTAGGTCAAACCTCTACGAGTCGTTTAGTGCGGAGTATCATTGGTCCAGGAGAATATATGAAGCCATCTGCGTTGTTATTAGTCCTGGATTTAAGCGTTTTTCCAGCACAGTAATATTTAAGTAATTGATTCTGTTGTTATATTTGGGTATTAAGTGCTATATTGTATGCTCTATACTGTATATATAACTAATAGGATGACTGATGTATTTAGCTTTGCAGTTGTATTGATCTTATTCATCAGGATTTATATGACACAATTTGTATTAAAAACTGTGCAGAATGGATAACTACGCAATGCCAGCTGTTATTTAGTAGTTATGAAGCTTTTTCTAACCACATTTAAGAGGGCTTTTATTGGTGTGTATATGACTTATGACTCCTGTAACTGTTCATAGACTCTGCAGCACTTTTTTTTTACAATCTAAAATGATTGCTTAGCTGTTATGTCCATATTACAAGGTAACTTCTGCCCCACCAGTGCCCAACAGCTTTTTCTGTCCTTAATCTCATTCTAATGCAGGCTTCATACCATGTTTCACCCCTTAACACTTCATCAGGGGACTTCCGATGGAACAGCTGAAAAACTGTTTTTTGATGCTGTTGACTCACTTTTATGATGTAAACAGAGTAATATGAAACTTTGGACAGCTTCCTGGACTTGTAAATCTCATTCCACAGACACAATTGTGAGGCATACAAGACTATTGTATCCACCTAAAACATGTTTTCTTGATTGAAGTCAATGATTTCGCGGGGGTGGTGGGGCATGTGTTAAAACCCTTTTTCTGAAGCCTCCAGGTGTGAACCAAGTTTCATAGAAACCAGCAGCATGGTTACCTGTTGTTTTTGTGTTCCTGTAAGTTCTTTTCACAAATACATTACAAAAACATAGGTTTCAGGGCATATCCAGTGGTTCTTACTGGTACAATAGGAGGCACAAGGTGCTGATGTGGCCTCTGTTGGCTACTTGCTAAGTGTCGGCAGGTATCCTGCACGTCTGACGGATATTGTGCTTGTGTACCATTCTAATTAATAGAATAGGTGCATTATAGCTGCCAGGCAGGGCCGGCTTCAGGTTTTCATGGGCCCTGGGCGATAGAGTCTCAGTGGGCCCCTTTAACACATACCACAATTCATGATGCACAGATATGGCAGAGAAATATAGGTATAGTACAATCACAAAGATTTCACTTCTTACATTACATGAGTAATATCTATTATAAATTCTACAATAGATCAGACTCCAGACAGTATAGTCCTCCATACAGTATTATGGGCACCACATAGTGCTCCATACAGAAAAATGAGACCCAGATATTGCTCCATACAGTATAATGGACCCCATATAATGCTCCATACAGTATAATGAGCCCCATATATTGCGCCGTACAGTATATAATAGGCCCCATATATTGCTCCATACAGTATATAATAGGCCCCATATATTGCTCCATACAGTATGAGCCCCATATAATGCTCCAAACAGTATAATGAGCCCCATATAATGCTACAAACATTATAATGAGCTCCATATATGTTTAAATATATGATGGGCCCCATATAATTCTCCATATATAATGGGCTCCATGTAATCTTCCAGTATATGATGGGCCCCAAATATTGCTCCAAACAGAATGGGTCCCATGTAATTCTTTATACATAGTGGGCCCCATATAATGCTCCATATATAATGGGCCCCATATATGATGCTCCAGTGTATCATGGGCCCCATATAATACTCCATATATAATGGGCCCCAGGCTCCCATATTGCGCTGGTGTCCCCGATGGCGAGTGGGCCCCCATGCCTGCTCAGGGCCCTGGCACTTAGCCAGGTGTGCCGGGTGCTGACGCCGGCCCTGCTGCCAGGCATGCTCAAGACTTGAAAAGCATGGCATCAAAGCCTCTCAACTCTCAAAGCAGAAGAAATAGGCACTGGACAACCAGTTATATTGGTTGTGGATGAAATGGGCTGTATTGTTGTACGTGTTTGTTTTGGAGATAAGAAATGTAGGGTCTGCTTCATTAACACAGGCATTTAACATGCCAGTTTCAGTTAACAGGGCTGATGGTGTTAGATTTGTCCAATTTATGGATACAATGAATCTTACTACTAGCTTTTGCCTCCAATAGAAATTTACATTTTTGTTGAAATTTATGCACGTAAATTTTGGTGAATTTGCTGGGCAGGTTTACTGTAATGATGTCCTGGCCTGCCCATGCTCCGATCCCTTTAGCGAAGCCGGCCGAGACTGGTGTAAAACCGTGAAAAGTCAGAACATTTTTGTGCACCTCGAAGTTGTGCAAAAATTAAGATGTTTCAAACCATTTAAAACTACCGTAAACACCTGGGTGAATCGAGTTTTTAGTTTACAGCCGTCTAATGTGTATGGCTAGCTTAACATTGATTCTACTGAAGAGAACTTTCAATGCAATTTTGCCATAGGATAAGTAGTGCTATCCACCATCTTTCTCCCTCCCCTTAGAAACAACATCCTTAAAGCCATAGTAATTGGCTAACAGTCACTGATTATTATGCTTTGCTTATATAGCGCTGTCATATTCTGCAGCTCTTTACATACTGTAAGCTTTTCAGGGGATATAGCTCTGGGATCGCCGTCCGGGTAGACAGAATGGCATAGAAACAGTTCATTCAGAGACAGCAGTACTGGTGCAACTGCCGCAACCAGTTTTATTTAAAGTCCACAGCAAACAAGACATAAAACAAATCATAAACAGAAAACCTGGGCTTGTCTAGCCACTTACTACACTTAGATAGATTTCCCTATCTATCCGGGTCCCGACTCTAACAGCCGGGCCAAAAAACATATGTTCAGCATTTACCAGCATGGAGGTTCACAGAGTCTCCTCCTTGTGTCTGAAGGCACCTTCAACGTCCAGACTTGAGAGAGCTCCCCTCCTATTCAGCAGCTATCCGCATGGATTCTCACAGAGACTACTCCTGTGTCCGGGGTACATCGAGCACCCAGACTGAGACAGCTCATACTCTTGGAGACACCTTCTGTGCCTGGACCCCTCCTGTGTCCAGACTAAGCGAGCTCTCTGACTGTGCTCCCAAGCACCTACTTCTGGCTTCCTAATCAACACCTGAGTGGATTCAGGTCTGAGCTGCAAGCGTGTACTGAATGGCAGGTGTAGTGACCTTTCTTTACCACCAGGTTTACAAAGCCACACATTTCGCTCATACCAGTCAGCAAAGTACTTAGGTGAAATGTACACCTCATTCAACACATATTCCTTCACTGTCTCACATATCCCCCCCCTCTTCTCCAGACCGGAGGGCTGGTCATCCAGACCGGAGGGCTGGTCAACAATCCTAAAGAGACAGTGAACTCCGGACCAGTTATGGCCAACACCAAGTTCATCTGTATCTTCACCTAAAGCAACCGCACTACGCTGTACCCTCCCAGGCTTATGCTCTCTGCGGGCCTCGGGTGTCCTGCACGGTTTCAGCTTGACCTTAGTGCCAGCCTCAGTCTCGGTATAGTGCCTCACCAGAGAAGTACGACCAGGCACGTCAGAACACCTCTGCTGATTCTTCCTCATAAACTTTCGTACCTCCTGTTTTTGGGGCACTGACCCTGTGTCACCAACTGTCACAGGAGGTATAGGGGTTTTTTCAGCTTTCTCTAATTCCCCCTGAACCTTTTTTAGCACATCTACTTTCTTAAATATCAGTTGATTCATAAATCCTATTTCACAGAACTTAAGCGCCTCTGTCATGGTCTCTGACCATTTTGAGCCACACTGTTCAAACGATTGGCACTGTAGAGGGAGCTGATCGTTTTTCTTTTTCGGTACACATACTTCATCCTCTTCTTGTACAGGCTCTTCTGGTAGGACATGCTCAGAAGCCCTACCATCAGTCTTCTCTTCCACCACGTTCTGCATCCCATCTGAGCTCCTGTGTGTCTGCAGCGGCAACGGAGCGACACATCGCCCCTCCCACTCACTGGGACGTGGTTCAGGTGTAGACTCCATGAAAATGCGCTTGAGCTCACCAAGGCCAACCTGATGTCTCAAAATCTCATCTTGGGATTTATCCAGATCCTTTGTGTCGCTCGGGAACACCGATGGAGCACCGGGCGCCGAACTTCCGGCCCGAGCTTCGCGAGTTGCAGCCACGGATCCGGACAGTACACCGTCCACGCCACTGTCTCCGGCAGAAACAGATTCCGGGGCAGAGTCAGTCCCCACATCTTCAGTCTTGTTCCTCACAGCTTCACTTGAGACCTCAGCTTCTGGTGAGGCATCTGGTTTGGTGTCTACCACTTCCATGGCTTTTTCCACCTCTGCAGCATCACCCTCAGAGTCCTTGGCATGATGCAGATCCACACCACACATTGATAACTTCTCATCTTCAACAGCATCCACTTGTGCTGTGTTCAGTTTCAGAGTCCTGCCTTTAAAGCTCAGCTCTCCTCCTTTCACCTTAGTCTTCGCCAGGGAACCGGCCAACTGTAAAACATCTTCAGATGCCATCTTCTGTCCGGCTGTAAGGTCAGCATCAGCTTTCTTCTCAGGACTCTCAACCTCCTCTGCTACCATGCCTTCCTCATTTGCACTGGTTGCTTTATTGTCATCAGATGATTCACTATCACTACCACTGTCTGACCCCTTTTTCTCAGCCACATCTGGCTCACTTTCAGGGTTATACATTTCATTTTCATTCACATCCTGCTCACTGTCAGGGTTATACAATTCATTTTCATTCACATCCTGCTCACTGTCAGGGTTATACAATTCATTCTCATTCACATCTTGATCTGGAACCTTAGTTAACATGTCATCCACAACATTAACTTCACCATCTGGTCTCTGGTTTCCCTCAGGTGGTCCCTCAAGTATGTGACTATGTGACAACCCCAGCACTATACTTCCATATAGCTCAGGTACTAGGAGCTGGCTCACGAACTCTCCCTGGACCTCAGTGTCCCTATACAACAGGTGAGTGTCTATGGCGACATGAGGAAACCTCTCCTCAGAGCCAGGCTCTTGGGAAACCTCATTTAGAACATTTATATTTTCCTGGGCCGTTTCAAGAGAGGGGTCTCGCCACTGCTCACTCTCAAAATTGTCACAGGACACAGGTAAGTCAGGGACACTCGGTTCCCGAGAACCACCATCCTCGTCTCCCAACATCACCTGCAAAGGAATTTCATCACTATCACAGTCATCATTATTATCAATATCATTATCATGATTATGATCAGTATCATCATCACTATCATGATCATCATCATTATCAGCATCAGCATCATCATCATGGTCATCATCATTATCATGATCATCATCATCATCATTATCATTATCATCATCACATAAGCTTAACGGCCCACTAGCATTGTGTTCCGCCCCTCGGGACTGCCACCCTCAGTAGGAGCCTCATCACACTGTCCATCAGAAACATTTTTCCCCCAGCGATCCTTAGACCGGGGAAAGTCATTACCCAATATAACGGGTTGCACCAGGTTCTTCACTACCCCCACTTCATATGAAACCTCCCCGAGTTTGGGGACCAAGTCCACGGCAGTCTCTGGGTAGACTTTGGTGTCTCCATGGATGCACACCATACTCAGGTGCTTATCAGGGATGAAGTCCCTATCAATCAGGCTGTCACATACGGAAGTCACTGGACTCTCTGAGTCCAAGAGGGCCTGTGCTGGGCAGTCATTTACAACCACCGGGGACACCTGTGGTCCAGTCTCTTCGGCTGAGGTGGACACACACACAGGTTCTGCGCAGAGAGAGAGGGATCTGCCAACATCACAATACATAGGCTCCCCCTCTATTGGACAGTTGGCTGCAATTTCACGACATCTCCAACCCTGTCCATCACACTTTTCCACCCACATGTCCCCTCGGGCCTGAACCCGCTTATCAGCATACCCCATGTCCCCAACAGCTGGAACGCTCTTACCGCGAGAGTTCAGCGTCCGGGAACTCTGAAGTGACGACCTCTCAGACGGCTGGTCACGGAGACAGTCTTTGCTGGCGAAGGCCTTCTCCATCAGGCTGACCAGACGATTGGCGTCCTGGTGGTCTCCTTGTCCGACCTCTGGCTGTACCTCAGGAGGACATGCTCGGGTGTAGCGGTTCACTATCACCTTTTCAACTCCATAATCAGGTTTGCTGACTGCAAACTCCCAACTGCATCTCCAGTCATGAACTCCCCTGGTACGGGCTGTCACCGTAACACCCAGCCGGGTAAGAATCTCCGCTTTCAGCTTGGCATAGTCTTGGCTGTCCTGCTCGCTCAGGTCAGCATAGGCCCTTTGGGGTTCTCCAATCAGATAGGGTGCGACCATCATGGCCCATTCAGATAGGGGCAGATTCTCCTTCTCTGCCAATCTCTCAAACCTAGTGAGATATACCTCCACATCGTCACGAGGTGTCATCTTTTTCAGGGACCGTCTTACCGCCTTCTTTACAGCGGACAATGCAGGTGACTTTGCAACATTACTTTGGGACGATGCGCTGCAAGTCTTTTGTAGTGCTGCAACCTGCTCAAAAAACAACCGGTTATTCTCCTGCTGCTGCTGCAGGAATTGCTGCTGGGCCTGCTGCATGCGCTGCTGGTGCTGCAGGCGCTGCTGCTCCATGCTCTGCTGCATGCTTCGCTGGGCCTGGACCAGGTACTCAAGGAGCTCCTCCATACTGCCGGACTTATCTGTCTCAACCACGGCAGTCTTATGTTGCACATTAACTTGCGCCATTTGTTCAAACAGCGCCTCCATGCTGTCATCCATGCTGTCAGACTTCTCTGTCTCAACAACGGCAGTCTTCACTCAAGACATACACACTCCACAGTCTTTTCCACAGAAAATTCAGCTCTGCTGTGCAGACACTTTTTTTTTTTTTTTCTCTGCAAACTCTATTAGGGCCACTGTCTCTTTAAGACTGCTCCAACAGACTTTTTCCTTTGCTGCTGCACACTCCACAGTCTTTTCCACAACAAGTTCAGCTTTGCTGTGCAGACACACTTTTTTTTTTTTTCTCTGCAAACTCTATTAGGGCCACTGTCTCTTTAAGACTGCTCCAACAGACGTTTCTCTTTTTTTTTTTTTTCTCTGACACACTTTTTTTTTCTCTCTCTGCTGCTGCTTCAACAGACTTCTCTCCTTTATTGCTGTCTCTAAGCCACTGTGCTGCACGCACATTCCAGCACCAATTGTATCAGCCACTGTGCTGCCCCAGCATTCTCCGCCAATTGTAAGCTTTTCAGGGGATATAGCTCTGGGATCGCCGTCCGGGTAGACAGAATGGCATAGAAACAGTTCATTCAGAGACAGCAGTACTGGTGCAACTGGCCGCAACCAGTTTTATTTAAAGTCCACAGCAAACAAGACATAAAACAAATCATAAACAGAAGACCTGGGCTTGTCTAGCCACTTACTACACTTAGATAGATTTCCCTATCTATCCGGGTCCCGACTCTAACAGCCGGGGCCAAAACAACACATATGTTCAGCATTTACCAGCATGGAGGTTCACAGAGTCTCCTCCTTGTGTCTGAAGGCACCTTCAACGTCCAGACTTGAGAGAGCTCCCCTCCTATTCAGCAGCTATCCGCATGGATTCTCACAGAGACTACTCCTGTGTCCGGGGTACATCGAGCACCCAGACTGAGACAGCTCATACTCTTGGAGACACCTTCTGTGCCTGGACCCCTCCTGTGTCCAGACTAAGCGAGCTCTCTGACTGTGCTCCCAAGCACCTACTTCTGGCTTCCTAATCAACACCTGAGTGGATTCAGGTCTGAGCTGCAAGCGTGTACTGAATGGCAGGTGTAGTGACCTTTCTTTACCACCAGGTTTACAAAGCCACACATTTCGCTCATACCAGTCAGCAAAGTACTTAGGTGAAATATACACCTCATTCAACACATATTCCTTCACTGTCTCACAATACATTATCATCGCTGTCGCCAAAGGGGCTCACAATCTAAATCCCCTATCAGTATGTCTTTGAAGTGTGGGAGGAAACAGGAGAACCCGGAGGAAAAACACACACAAACACGGGGAGAACATACAAACTCCTTGCAGATGTCCTTGGTGGGATTTGACCCAGGACCCCAGCGCTCAAGGCTGTAGTGCGAACCTCTGAGCCACCATGCTGCCCATGCTGATTAATCTTTGAGGAGCTAAGCTTACAATCAATAAAGGATTCTTCTACACTATAGCACAGATGACTAGTTTTAACTTTAGGCCATCAATTTGGATCAAACCTTTGGCCACCTGCCAATCAACACAATGAAGGTGTGGTATAAGATGGAAAAGTTACTGTAGTATGTGCTGGGGTACTGCCCCATCAAGCATTGGGCAGCACAAATGCAGTACAAACGTAGTCGTTTTGATGGCGGCTATACTGTGACAGTTTCCATAACAAAGAGACTTGCGGCTTGCTATAATTTCTGAGTTGCCCTATTTCTGAGGTCCTCGCAGTGCGGCCCTTTTCACACCTGTGACACACAGTGGGCGCCTCCTGTTTAATTCTTTTTTTAGTAGGCTTGACACTGTCCTTTGTATTTAGCTCACAAGCCAACACTACTACTCATAGGCACCAAAATATACCCCTTTAATTTCCTTCCCCAGGAAGGTTGCAAAACTAGAGACCTCCATTTATCCCACACTAATGGCCCTTGAGTTTACAAAGCCATCGCTAGAGTGGCAAAGTGTGCAATAAATGCATAAATGGCCTATAATAACAGGCACACAGATATAGCTGCTGCTCTCCCGTTGCTGCCACATATGTTGAGATACTGACTTGTCCATACAAATGTCTGCGCTTAGTACTGACGATCACTCTTGAAGGACAGCACCTTTAGCATAGAGTTATAATAAATGGCACCTAGTAGGTAGGGTGGGATTGTGCCTCTGATTGTTAAATACTGTACTAAAATGGAGTATTGTCATTGCTAAAGCTCATGGACATAAAACTAATAAGGTGTAAATTTTGTCTGAAACCCGTTTGTAAATGCTATTACTATTTGGATTGTACCTAGAATGTTGCTGAATTATAGTGAAGAAAGATTGAGAAAATATTTATAAACTCCAAACACGTCTGGACTCTCGTGTGTTTGCCGTTACATAAGAGAACTATCCAGAATGCTCTTCTAACGACCTAGACCGACACTTCTGATTACCATTTCATGTTTCTACCAGTTCTAAATAATCTTTAGGATTGTTATACCTTACCATGAATTTCTGATCACTTCTACAGACTCTTCCCCTTAACATTACTCTTTGTCGGCCCTCCCCAACAGGAAAACCTGCTATAACGTTTCATAAATTATAGACTTTTTGATTTACATTTTGTGAGGATGCCAGCTCAATATACATTCATCGAAGAAGATGCAATAAAAGAGAATCCTCTTCTAAATGGCTGCCTAAAGGCTGGACTACATCACGATAAATATAAGCAATAAAAAGAAACTCAAATGACCCGATCACAAATAACGTTTGAGCCAGATTCATCTATTTCGTCTCTTCAAGGGGAGACACCTGGCAGCGTTTTAGTCCTGTTTACAGAGAGTCTGTACATAGAGTAATCTTGTGAGCAGACATTACAAATGGGATACAAATCAAATAGTGAAAATGAAAAGATTATGATATATCATCCTGGGCATAGTTTATATAATTTTTTACCGTACTCTTTATGTATTCTTGTCCATAGGCACAAATCATATTTTATTGCTTTCTACACTGCTCTTAGGCGCTCTCTCTAAAGTATCTAACCATTTGGTAGTATTTTTTTCTCGCACTGATTAGCATCTTGTAGCACCTACTTAGATACATTACTAATTTAAACCAATCATTCATTTTCCATTTAATAGAGATGACAAGTATTTGGCAAGATAAATCTCCTTGGAAATAGAGACAAGGTAATATTAACTATTATACATGATTTGGGTAGAAAAAAAAAAAGTGAGCAAAAGCCAACACATATTCTTGATTTGCAAATGTCTAAACTGCCAGCTGGCTGAATATAAGCCCTGGGTCCTATCACTGAAGAGACCTCTCAGGAACATCACTCTAATTCAATCCAGACGGGGACGGATGGATACGGCCAATAAAGTGTTTAACTGTGTATAGCAAGTAGCATGTCTGTCTTGTAGGTAAAAATGCAATCCCACCCACTGTGAGAATGACCAACCTATACAGTATCCAAGATGGACTGGACATTGGCTTCTTTATTACATGGAGTTAAAGGAAGTTTGTCACCCCAATACACAAACTATTTTGTGGTACAAATTTTAATGATTTTGTTTTATGTAAAAACAGTTTTACTAGATTTTTAAATGAGTGGTCTTCAGTATTTGATATTCGCAGGCACGCAGGATGCAGTGACAAGTCAGAGACAGAGCAAGCTTAAATGGAACCTTTATATGAGGGTTATGGGAGTCACTGAAAAATTTACAGTAATTCTCCTCGCAGGGAAAGTATACAACAATACATAAACAACACAGCAAATGGTAATTAGGCAGGTGCCAATGACTACAGGGCCGCAATAGGGCCGTCTGAATGTCCAAGAACTATTACTAACAGTTAACGAAGTGTCACTTATCCCTCTCTGATGTCCTGCTGAGCTGTTGTCCGGAAGGTGTCCGTTCGGCGTCTCAGCCGCTGGGCCCAGCCGACGAGGAGCTGTTGTAGGCCTCAGGCGTTCTTACACCCAGGTGCAGATGGGGCCCAACAGGCCCTGGAGAAATCCCTCGGCGTAGAGACCGCCCCTCTCAGAGGTAAGATGGCGATGGCCGCGGACCCTGCCATGCAGGCCACAACCGCGGGCTGGAGTGGGATAGTAGCGGCTGTGGATGGCAGCGTACAAGCCGCGGCCGCAGGCTGGAACGGGGCGTGGCTGCTGCAGGTGGCAGAGCACAGGCCGCAACCATGGGCTGGAACGGGGCAGTGGCAGCCGCGACCGGAGATGTACAGGCCGCAACCACAGGCTAGGGTGAGGCAGCGGCGGTCGCGGCTGGAGGCGTACAGGCTGCAACCGTGGGCTGGAGTGATGCAGTGGCGGTCGCGGCTGGGGATGTACAGGCCGCAACCGCAGGCTGGAATGGGGCAGTGGCAGCCGCTGCTGGAGACATACAGGCTGCAACTGCGGACTGGAGTGGGGCAGTGGCTGTCGTGGGTGACAGAGCTTTCCGGCCTCTTAGCTTCGCTCGGGTTCGTGCTCTCACCGAGCCACGTGAGGCCCTGTGTTTCCTCATGCATGACTGCAGGCCTTGTCTGGTTCTGCAATCTCTGTCAGGTTTCCCCTTCTGGCCTCTCGTCTCCCTCTGCGTCGAGTGCCCCCTGCTGGTCTCCTGCTCTCCTTTTATAGTCGCTCCTTCCCCGTACCTTCCAGAACAGTCTCTGCATCGACTCGCAGTTCCTTCCCCCAGGAACCGTTCCCCTAGGAACTTAAGTGACAACCCCCTTGGTTCCCGCCTGGGCACACAGCGGGGGCTCTCTCTCTACAAGTGCACCCTTGGCATGGCCAAGTGCTCAGTGCACTTTTCTGTCCCCCCAACCCCAAATTACCATCTTCTGCTCCATTCCTTGTGATGATTGAAAAAATAAAATTCCTGTGCTGCCTGTGTTGAATCCTCAGCTGAAAGCTCACACAGTGTCAGTGTGCACAGGCGACCTCTGATCCCCTGTGTCATGTTTAGAGAGGCCGCTCACTGCACACAGCAGAACCCGGCAGGAAAAGGAGATAAGATCATGCTCTGACATTACAGGAGCTGTGTGCACACAGTGTCAGTGTCTGCGCGCTCTAATTTCTCTCTCCTGTCAGCATCGGTCTCTCTCTGCTGTGCGATCCTGTGTGTACTACAGACTGAAAAAGGGGATCAGAGGGTTGTCTGTATGCAGGGTTGAGGATTCAATACAGGCAGCAATCATTGGAGCAATGTCAGTAATTGCAAGGGGAGGGGTGGAGGAAGGTAATTGAGGGTGCGTAAAGATGCAACAAGCATTTGGCCACGCCAGGGGTGCACTAAAGCCCCCTTATTAACAAACCTTATAAAACTATTTACATAAAACAAAATTATTAAAATCTGTACCTTAAGTCTGATTATTATAGGGGCTTACTCCCCTATATGAACATAATGGTTTAACTTGAGTATTGAGGGTGACAAACATCTTCTCTTTGAGAAGACTACCCTTCAATTTTGAGCTATGTTTCCTTGGGCACATCATGAAAAACAGTCTTACCAAGTCTGATCAAATGACTAAATGCACTAGCAGGATGCAACAGGCTCCCATAGATAAAGGCTGGAGAAGCACAGGTGCTTTCCACTGATAAAAGCAGCCACCCTATCACAAAAATAGTGATGATGAAGGTGTTAACTGCTTAGTGGCAAAAAAGCACACAAATGTAAAGGTACTGCCACACTAAACAATCCCGCTAGCGATCACGATAACGACGCATACTAATGCGATCGCTAGCGGGATTGTTTCTATATCGCTAAATGCGGCCACATTTAGCGATATAGTTAACGACGCTATCGCCGTTAGCGATCTTCTTAACGACTTTAGCGGTACAAAAGTACCGCTAAATCGCTAAGAAAAGGTGCCACACAGCGATTAGATACTTACCCAGCGGGAGCGCCGACGAGAAAATAGGGTCCGGAACGATTCCAGCGACGAGCAAGATCACAGCAGGAAGCTCGTCGCTGGAAGCTGCCGCACTGAACAACATCGCTAACAGGATCGCTAAATAGTGACGTTTTTTAGCGATCCCGTTAGCGATATTGTTTAGTGTGGCATACCCTTTAGTTGCTTAGGACATGGATGTCATGCACAGTGTCTGGATAACAGCCTATTTTAAACGCCTATGATGGAAGGCGGGCTGGTCAGCACTGAATGTGCACAACAAAATAAACCAAGCCAACAGATAGGAGCCTGGGTGCACCCTGCAAAAAATGATAAAAAGTGCAAAAAATGATGCATATGATAAATGCATCAAATGAGGTATTGGTTACTATTTTGGCCAAAGCAGATAAGCTCGCAACCCAACGTCAAGGGTCCCCATTTTATTGCGAGTCACTAACTAGACATAAATTCAAAAAAATCACATTAAAAACTTTTTAGCAAAAACACATCATGTGCTTCTCCAGCTTTTATCTATGGGAGCCTGCTGCATCCTGCTAGTGCATTTGGTCATTTGATTAGACTTGGTAAGACTGTTTTTCATGATGTGTTTTTGCTAAAAAGTTTTTAATGTGATTTTTTTTTCTATGTTTCCTTGGGCTCAAGAGTAGTGATGATCGAGTGTGCTCGTAACTTGAGTTTTCCGAGCATGCTCGGGTGTTCTCCAAGTATCTTGGGCGTTCTCGTAGATAATGTTTGAGTCCCCACAGCTGCATGATTTGCGGCTGCTAGACAGCCTGAAAACATGTGGGGATTCCCTAACAAACAGGCAATCACCAAACATTATCTACGAGCAAGCCCAAGATACTCGGAGAACACCCGAGCATGCTCAGAAAACTCGAGTGACGAGCACACTCGCTGATCACTACTCAAGAGAGGAAATTTAGAATTTTGAATGCAAAGCTATATAAAAAAACAAACCCCAGTGGCAAACGAATGGCTCCAAAGTTGCTTCCAAATGAATTTGTTTTATGCTGCACCATTGGGATCCATTACTGCCTTAGTGGTACAAATTTACCTTCGGTTCTTGGAATCTGTCTGGTGGCTGCTGTCGCTATAGTCCTCTCAGTGGCACTGGCAGAGATCCTGGGCTTAGTGCACGTAGCAGCACTGTCACTATGACAGACAGTTGTTCTTGCCACTAGAGGAGCCCAGGTAACCAGCCAATCAGAAGAGCTGCTTAGCAAACCAGAGAAGTGTGGTGGGCTCAAAGGTTTCACTGTCTCTCCAAACCATATTTGTTTAGTCCACACCTTAAGAGAAAAAAATACAAGAAATGATTTCTGCTGATAAATATCCTGAGCAATTGTTTCTTCATCAGGTCAAATATTTGGCCTGATAAAGATACCAATTTGATAGCTTGAATGTCTTACCAATAGATGAACCATGACTACTACTTCTATTCTTTGGACGTCAACTTCTGTATCCCGCATTTTCTTCTATGCTGTGTATCCTATAGTGTTCCTTATCAATCAGCACACGGCAAAGGAATAGCACCTGACAGACCATAATTCTACAGGTTTTTACCAGGGTTGTGCCTGTAATTGCTAATCTACTTATATCTATTCTCCACCTTATATTGGGTCTATTAGGCTAGCAGGCTCCGTATCCCTTTTTTTTTTTTTTTTACAGCAACTATTACACCTTGAGCACTGAATGAAATATCCAATTACTTTAATATCACAACTATATGTAGATGAAAATATTTATTATCGCAGAAAATTTAGGAAAAAATATTCCATATTTGGGACAGTTCTACTTATTTATCCTTTTTTCTATAGTCAATAAGTACAGACTTTCCCTTGGAGCAGCCAAACAATATACAAATGAACAGGAACAGATGCAAAACTACAAAACTGGACATTGTCTTGTGTGTTTTGTGGTCTGGCAAAATACTATGTTTTTGGTTTTATTATTATGCTGTCATTGTAAATGTATTTCTTTTAGTTGTCCTTGACTCATTTCAAAAATTATCCTATGGGTTTTAGAAGAGCAGCAAACCAGATAATGGAGTAAGTGTTAGCCAAGCTTAACATTACAGATTGTGATAGTCAAGATATTAATCAAGTTCATAACTTTCAAGTTTATACTTTTATAGCTGTTTGCTGTGCTAATAAGTATACGGGTACAGGGGGACTTTTTGTGTATTCTGGCAGGGCCGCCATCAGGGCATGACAGCCCTGACTGGCGTATGGGGCCCGATGCGGGCCCACTCTGCTGTTCGGGCCCCAGCGACAGGTGACGTAACTGAACCTGCGTGACGCCCGTGCGGGCCCGCAAGTCAATAGTTAAAGCCACCAGCCAATCAGAGGCTGGCAGCTGACGTCAGCGTGCACGGCGCCGGCGTATGACGTCATTGTCATTCGCCGGCAAGTGCGCGCTTGAAACGTCGGGACTCAGGAGATATCAACGCCGCGGGAGCGCCGCGGCCAGGTAAGAAGAATGTTTGTTTTTTTTAATTTATTTATTGAAATCGGCAATGTGGGCAGGATGGAATCGCTGGGGGGGCAGGATGTAGTCACTGGGGGGGCAGGATGTAGTCACTGGGGGCGCAGGATGTAGTCACTGGGGGGGGCATGATGTAGTCACTGGGGGGCAGGATGTAGTCACTGGGGCAGGATGGAGTCACTGGGGAGGCAGGATGGAATCTCTGGGGCGGCAGGATGGAATCTCTGGGGCGGCAGAATGGAATCTCTGGGGTGGCAGGATGGAGTCACTGGGGGGGCAGGATGGAGTCACTGGGGGGGCAGGATGGAGTCACTGGGGGGGCAGGATGGAGTCAATGGGGGGGCAGGATGGAGTCAATGGGGCAGGATGGAGTCACGGGCAGGATGGAGCCACTGGGGCGGCAGGATGTAATCACTGGGGCAGGATGGAGTCACGAGGGGGGCAGGATGGAGTCACGGGGAGGCAGGATAGAGTCACTGGGGCAGGATGGAGTCACTGGGGCAGGATGGAGTCACAGGAGGCAGGATGGAGTCACAGGGGGCAGGATGGAGTCACAGGGGGCAGGATGGAGTCACAGGGGGCAGGATGGAGTCACGGGGCAGGATGGAGTCACAGGGGGCAGGATGGAGTCACTGGGGTGGCAGGATGGAATCACTGGGGTGGCAGGATGGAATCACTGGGGTGGCAGGATGGAGTCACTGGGGTGGCAGGATGGAGTCACTGGGGCTGGATGGAGTCACTGGGGCAGGATGGAGTCATAGGGGGCAGGATGGAGTCACTGGGGCAGGATGGAGTGACGGGGGCAGGATGGAATCACTGGGGTAGGATGGAGTCACGGGGGGCAGGATGGAGTCACTGGGGCAGAATGGAGTCACTGGGGTGGCAGGATGGAGTCCCTGGGGCAGGATGGAGTCCCTGGGGCAGGATGGAATCCCTGGGGCAGGATGGAGTGATGCGGGGCAGGATGGAGTCCCTGGGGCAGGATGGAATCCCTGGGGCAGGATGGAGTGATGGGGGCAGGATGAAGTGATGGGGGCAGGATGGAGTGATGGGGGGCAGGATGGAGTCACGGGGCAGGATGGAGTCACGGGGGGCAGGATGGAGTCACGGGGGCAGGATGGAGTCACGGGGCAGGATGGAGTCACGGGGCAGGATGGAGTCACTGGGGTGGCAGGATGGAGTCACTGGGGCGGCAGGATGGAGTCACTGGGGCGGCAGGATAGAGTCACGAAGGGGGCAGGATGGAGTCACGAGGGGGGCAGGATGGAGTCATTGGGGCGGCAGGATGGAGTCACTGGGGCGGCAGGATAGAGTCACGAAGGGGGCAGGATGGAGTCACGAGGGGGGCAGGATGGAGTCATTGGGGCTGGATGGAATCACGGGCTGGAAGGGGTGACGGGGCAGGATGGAGTGATGGAGGCAGGATGGAGTGACTGGGGCTGGATGGAGTCACGGCAGGATTGGAGACATGGGGGCAGGTTTGGAGACATGGGGGCAGGATTGGAGACAGATGGGGCAGGATGAGACAGATGGGGCATGATCATGGGGCAAGATGGAGACAGATGGTGCAGGATCATGGGGTAGGATGGATATGATGGGGCAGGATCATGGGACAGATGGGGCAGGATCATGGAACAAATGGCCTGGGGCAGGATCATGGGGCAGGATGGAGATAGATGGGGCAGGATCATGGGCAAGATGTAGACAGATGGGGCAGGATGGATTCGATGGGGCAGGATCATGGGACAGATGGTTTGGGGCAGTATCATGGTACAAGATGAAGATGGAGCAGGATCATGGGGCAGGATGGATACAATGGGGACAGATGGGGCAGGATCATGGGACAGATGGAGCAGGATCATTGGGCAAGATGGAGACAGATGGTGCAGGATCATGGGGCAGGATGGATACGATGGGGACAGATGGGGCAGGATTATGGGACAGATGGTCTGGGGCAGGATGGAGACAGATGGTGCAGGATCATGGCGCAGGATGGATACGATGCGGATAGATGGGGTAGGATCATGGGACAGATGGTCTGGGGCAGGATCATGGGGCAGGATGGAGACAGATGGTGCAGGATCATGGGGCTGGATGGATACGATGGGGACAGATGGGACAGGATCATGGGGCAGGATGGGACATCACATGGTGGCAGGATAGGAAAACATATGGCTGGAGCCAGAAATGAGACACACAGGGGCCAGGATGGGAGATATTATTACAATAGGGGCTAATTTAGGGATATTATTACTGCAGTGATGTATTTATTTTATTTTTTGAGGATACTGTTTTAAATGGGAGGGTGGTCCTGTTACTGTGCAGAGCGACACTGTCGACTTTTTTTTCTTCATCTGGTGTAGTTTACAATTTGGGAAAAAAATAAGTAATGTGTTCTGCAAGCGGTTCTCTAGATAACTGTTATTTCCTGCAGAGATGAGCCCTGGCTGGAAGAAGTGATGGCGGTCTGTGCTGGATGAAGATTAAAAGCGAAGATGGAAGACTTCACCTAGAGCGTCACTGGTAAGTCAGTGTGTTACCTATACACTGACACTATACACTGTATACTATATACAGCGGTCCTGTGTACAATGTCACCAGTGATCACTGTATTACCTTTACATTATACACTATATACAGAGCTCCTGTGTATAATGTCACTGGTGATCACTATTACTTGTACACAGACACTGCATCAGTATTGTAGTGATCAGTCACTATGTGGTGGTAATATGTTGACCGTCCATGGTGTGGCCGTATTTGCTCCTTGTATGTGCTATGTGGTGGTAATATGTGGTCTGGTCATGGTGTGGTGGTATTTGTTCCTTGTATGTGATATTATTGGTCACCATATGGTGGTAATATGTGGTCTGGACATGGTGTGGTGGTATTTGTTCCTTGTATGTGCTATTATTTGGTCACTATGTGGTGGTAATATGGTGTCTAGTCATGGTGCGGTGGTATTTGTCCACTGTATGTGATATTATTGGTCATTTTAAAAATTGAAAAATAAATAAAAATATACCTAAATTGTATTGGATATTTGAACAAATGTTTAATGGGTTAGAGTAGAGTAGGGCCCGGCCAAAAGAGTCTACCTTGTCGTGGTGGCGGCTTAAAAAATCTTTTGACTGTGGACAGTTCAAGGGGTGGAGGCGGGGCTGGGGTGGAGCCTGAGCGGAGTTTCAAGGGGGCCCAGAAAAGTTTGCCAGTATGGGGCCCCGAAATTCCTAGTGGCAGTCCTGTATTCTGGTGACAACTAACTCCTGTAATGCTTTCTCAATTTAACTTTTCTATGTTTCTGTTGACAAATGTTTGGTTTTTTTTGGGGGGGAAAGATGTACTTTTAACCCCTTAACGACCGCCGATACGCCTTTTAACGGCGGTCATTAAGGGTACTTAAACCACAGCGCCGTTAATTAACGGCGCTGTGGAAAAAGTGAATAGCGCCCCCCAGAGGCGCATTTTCTCCGGGGTCTCGGCTACCGGGGTAGCCGAGACCCCAGAGAACATGAATCGGGTCAGTTTTTACCGACACCGATGTTGCGATCGCCGTTATTAACCCTATAACGGCGATCGCAACAACAAAAAAATGTTGTGCCATTTAATTTCTCTGTCCTCTGATGTCATCGGACATCAGAGGACAGAGAAAAAGGGTCCCCGGGACCCCGATCTCCTGCATGTGGCCCCCGATCTCCTGCATGTCGCCCCCGTGCCCTTCTGCCTCCCCCGGTGCCGCCACCATTGAGAAAATGGCGGGCGCATGCTCAGTGCGCCCGCCGCTGTGCTGGGGGGGATGGGTAGTTACCGACCCCGGTGTCGCGATCGCCGTTATACTAAGTAAAACGGCGACCGCAAAAAAAAAAAAAAAAAATGATTTCTCTCCCCTCTGATGTGATCGCACATCAGAGGGGAGAAAATGAGGGTCCACAGGTCCCCCGATCGCCCCCCCCATACCTCCCGGTGTCCTCGGTCCTCCCGCAGGCCCCAGGATCCCGGCGTCTTCTTCCTGGAAAAAAAAATGGCGGGCGCATGCGCAGTGCGCCCGCCGATCTGCTTGGCGGCAGATTCAAAATTTTTTCTTTCATTCTCATAAAAGTGCATTTTGATCACTGTGATAAACTATCACAGTGATCAAAATAAAAAAACCAATACATAACCCCCCCATTTATCACCCCCTTAGTTAGGGACATATAATAAAAATAGAAATTATATTTATTTTCATTTTTCCATTAGGGTTAGGGTTATAATTAGGGTTAGGGTTATAATTAGGGTTAGGCTTGGTTCATACTGCGTTATGGCAGTCCGTTAGACGGACTGCATTACACCGCGGTATAACGCGGTGTAACGCAGTCGTTAATGCTGCCATTCACCCCCATTTGAGGGCGCATCGCGACGCATGCCGTAAAGCAGCATGCGTTCGCGACGTGCCATCATTCAGTGACGGAGCCTCGGACGCGGGCTGCAGCGTCTGGGCTCCGTTACCGCTAGCGCAGATGAATCATCTGCTGATTCATCTGCCCTAGCGGGTATAGCATAACGCGATCGTGTTATGCTATACCGTTACCAGTCCGTCAACGCTATGTGTTGAATGGGCTGGTAAAACGCAAAATGAACCTAGCCTTAGGGTTAGGGTTATAATTAGGGTTAGAATTAGGGTTAGGGTTAAAATTAGGGTTAGGGTTAAAATTAGAGTTAGGGTTACAATTAAGGTTAGGGTTACAATTAGGGTTGGAATTAGGGTTGGGATTTAGGTTAGGATTAGGGTTGGGATTAGGGTTAGGGGTGTGTTGGGGTTAGGGTTGGAGCTAGAATTGAGGGGTTTCCACTATTTAGGCACATCAGGGGGTCTCCAAACACGACGTGGCGTTCAAAAAGTCAAATGGCGCTCCCTCCCTCTTGAGCCCTGCCGTGCGCCCAAACAGTGGTTTACCCCAACATATGGGGTATCAGCGTACTCAGGACAAATTGCACACCAATTTTGGGGTTCTAATTTCTCCTGTTACCCTTGGGAAAATAAAAAATAGCTGGCTAAAAAAAATCATTTTTGAGAAAAATGATTTTTTATTTTCACAGCTCTGAGTTTATACATTTCTGTGAAACACTTAGGGGTTCAAAGTGCTCACCACACATCTAGATAAGTTCCTTAAGGGGTCTAGTTTCCAAAATGGGGTCACTTGTGGGGGGTTTCCACTGTTTAGACACATCAGGGGTCTGTAAACACGACGTGGCATTCAAAAAGTCAAATGGCGCTCCCTCCCTTCCGAGCCCTGCCGTGCACCCAAACAGTGGTTTACCCCAACATATGGGGTATTAGCGTACTCAGGAAAAATTGCACAACAACTTTTTGGGTCCAATTTCTCCTGTTACCCTTGGGAAAATAAAAAAATAGCGGGCTAAAGATTCATTTTTGAGGAAAAAATGATTTTTTATTTTCACGGCTCTACGTTTATAAATTTCTGTGAAGCACTTGGGGGTTCAAAGTGCTCACCACACATCTAGATAAGTTCCTTAAGGGGTCTAGTTTCCAAAATGGTGTCATTTGTGGGGGGTTTCCACTGTTTAGGCGTATCAGGGGCTCTCCAAACGCGACATGGCGTCCAATTTCAATTCCAGCCAATTTTGGTTTGAAAAAGTCAAACGGCACTCCTTCCCTATCAAGCCCTGCCGTGCGCCCAAACAGTGGTCCCCCCCACATATGGGGTATCAGCGTACTCAGGACAAATTGGACAACAACTTTTGTGGTCTAATTTCTCCTGTTACCCTTGGGAAAATAAAAAATTGGGGACTAAACGATCAGGTTTGTGGTAAAAATATGACTTTTTATTTTCATGCCCGGGAGTTATAAACTTCTGTGAAGCACTTGGAGAAAGTGCTCACCACACATCTAGATAAGTTCCTTTAGGGGGTCTAGTTTCCAAAATGGGGTCACTTGTGGGGGGTTTCCACTGTTTAGACACATCAGGGCCTCTACAAACACGACATGACATCCAGCCAATTCTGCGTTGGAAAAGTCAAACGGCGCTCCTTCTCTTCCAAGCTCTGCCATGCACCCAAACAGTGGTTTACCCCCACATATGGGGTATCAGCATGCTCAGGACAAATTGCAAAAAACTTTTGGGGTCTTGTTACCCTTGGAAAATAAAAATTGGGGTGAAAAGATTGTTTTTGTGGAAAAAATATGATTTTTTTATTTTCACTGTTCTATGTTATAAACTTCTGTGAAGCACTTGGAGGTTCAAAGTGCTCACCACACATCTAGATAAGTTCCTTAGGGGTCTAGTTTCCAAAATGGGGTCACTTGTGATGGGTTTCCACTGTTTAGACACATCAGGGCCTCTACAAACGCGACATGGCGTCCAGCCAATTCTGCTTTGAAAAAGTCAAATGTCGCTCCTTCCCTTGCGACCTCTGCCGTGCGCCCAAAAAGTGGTTTACCCCCACATATGGGGTATCGGCTTATTCAGGAGAAATTGCACAACAAAGTTTGTGGTTCATTTTTTCTTTTAACAGTTGTGAAAATAAAAAAAAATTGGTTCCGAAGTAAACTTTTTGCAAAAAAAGTTAAATGTTAATTTTTTCCTTCCACATTGCTTCAGTTCCTGTGAAGCACGTGAAGGGTTAATAAACTTCTTGAATGTGGTTTTGAGCACCTTGAGGGGTGCAGTTTTTATAATGGTTCACTTTTGGGTATTTTCTATCATATAGACCCCTCAAAGTGACTTCAAATGTGATGTGGTCCCTAAAAAAAAAATGGTGTTGTAAAAATGAGAAATCGCTGGTCAACTTTTAACCTTATAACTTCATAACAAAAAAAATGTCGTTCCCAAAATTGTGCTGATGTAAAGTAGACATGTGGGAAATTTATTTATTAAGAAATTTGTGTGACATATCTCTCTGATTTTAGGGCATAAAAATTTAAAGTTTGAAAATTGTTAAATTTTCAAAATTTTCGCCATATTTCCGTTTTTTTCATAAATAAACACAAGTCATATCAAAGAAATTTTACCACTAACGTGAAGTACAATATGTCACGAAAAAACATTCTCAGAATCAGCTGGATTCGTTAAAGCGTTCCAGAGTTATAACCTCATAAAGTGACAGTGGTCAGAATTGTAAAAATTGGCCCTGTCATTAAGCTGCAAAATGGCTCTGTCACTAAGGGTTAAGTGATACCATTCACTTTAGCATACAATATACTGTAAAATAGGAAAAAAACAACCCTCAAAGTGCAGTAAATTTGGGAAAAAAAACAATTTCACCATTGTTGTGGTGACCGAAAAACTGCAATTATTTAGTTTCTATGTTTTTTCTCTTTACAGCTTTTACAGTACAGGTGAATTAATTTTAGATTTTTGTTGGACTTTTATGTATGGATCAGTATTAAATACGTTTATTTATTTTTTTACGTTACCCCTAGACCTCTCGCCTTACAGAGGATTTGTACTGGATTTTGTCAATTCAGTATCTCATCCAATTAGTTCTGCTCCACTGATTCTGGAACATTTTTTTTTTTATTTTTGCTGCCCCTGCATTTCAAGGTTATGTTCCCTGGTAATAAAGATGCCAATTTTCCCTTGAACCAAATAGGTATACTGTATACTACAGAACTACTTTGTGTGCATTTGTTTTTCACCTCTGTGACAGAAGTTCAGTGGTATAGGCCCAGTTGGCACACAAAAAAAAGAAAAAGTTTTCCATTATCAGTGGAACAGTGGCAATTAGAGGAAGTTCCCAGTTTAACCCTTTCACGACCATAGATGTATAGGTATGTCCAAGGTCGTCTCCCTCCCATTGATGCGGGCTCAGTGAAAGGTCCTCTGTAAATGCCGATCTCAGAGATGCCACAGGTAGTGACAGTGGCATTTAGGTGCTCTGCTCGGTGCTGTTAGAGGCAGATAAAGAAGAAAGGGTCCAGCTTTCCTTACATCTTGAAAAATTAAATTTTCCTTATTGCTCAATCTAATCAGTGTGACGTTTCGATCTACATTAGACCTTCATCAGATGGATCACCAGAGTGAATGTAGATGTAGACATAGTGTATGAAGAAAGAGCGATATAGATAGTTGGCGGGTTAGATGCTGATACTGGCTGTGTTACCTATCCCATCCCATTATGTAGCAGGTGTAACAATAATGTTAGCAAATACCTCTAATTAAAAATGTAGTATAGTTCTTCTGATAAGCTATATCGCTTACCCATTGTGCAGGCCTTGCTGTAGCTTAGATATCCATGGTTACGAACACTAATAACTAACTTTCACTATGTGAGTGGCCATAACCATGGATAGCTAAGCTACTGCAATGCCCTGCAAAACATAGCGAATCAGAAGAACTATACTACATTTCTAATTGGAAGTATTTGCTAATATTATTATTATTACACCTGCTACATATTGGGAGAGGATCCTGGAGATGGGAATACCTGTTTAATAGTATTGTTTAATTATAATGGAGTGGCATACCATTATGTCATTTTGAGAGAAGATTCGCTTTGCATGGTAGAGATGCCACCATAGCTGAAACAAGGCAGATCCATTTATGCACATTGCAGTCATCTGTAGTTTGTCATAAAGAGAATCATAAAACTAAATATTCACTCTAAATAGAATAAAGGCTAGATTCTCCTCAGACATTATAATAAGAAAATAATGAGAAGAATAAAATGAAACAAAAAAAAAATAACTGCAATAGGAAAAAATGGGCAAAAGATAAATGCTGGCATCACATCAGTCATTTCTCTGCATTTAACCCTGTAATCACCAAGGGATTTTACTTTTTTGCAAGTTATTTTTTTCCTTCCCTTTTTCTAAGTCATAACTTTTTTATTTTTCAGTCCCTATAGTTGTATGAAGGCATGCTATTTGATGGACGAGCTGTAGTTACATCATTCATTTTACCATACAATGCACTGGAAAATGAGAAAAAAAAAGTGTGGTGAAATTGTGGGAAAAAACATAAATACACCATTTTTTTACAGCGTTCATTGTGTGGTAAAAATTACACTGTTGTTATTAGACTCTCTTGTAAATAGATTCCCCCCTTTTTTTCCCCTGTAGACCTTCTTTTCATATATCATACTTCAGTTATGACAACATGTCTCCTTTAATAAAAACCTAAAGATATGAACTGGCATACAGACTGGTGTGCATGCAGAGTGTAAGTGCACGTTCACACTATCCACTGGACAGAAACAAAACAAAGACAGAAACATAATAAGTAAATACTGCAAGTAAATAAACAGCATAGTGCATGGTAACAATACAGGATACTTAGTTAACATGTTTTTTTTAATCCAAAAAATGCAAAAGCCATCACACCACTTCACGGTGACCCTAATTGGGACAGTCCAAACTCTAATATTAAAAACTTTTTTTGATTGCCTACCATTGGAAGAAAACCTCTCCACCTTCCCAACTAGATCTATATTCTCGCATCAAAGATATCAGGAACGTTGAAGACCGGGCAGCCCTTAATGACAATACTGTAGAGAGATTTAACCTTGTTTGGTCTCCTTGGGATTCCTTTTGGTCCATGTTAAATATATGACTTCTATGAGATGGCTATAACTAGGTCATAACATTCCACATCATTTCCCCCCTTTCCTTTTGTCTGAGTCTGTGTGTGTGTGTGTTTGTAAAATTTTACTCTTTATCTACTTGAAACTGTTTATCTACAGTATTACTATAGTATAAGATTGGTTGTTAACCTATACATGATAGTGAAAAATCTAAAATGCCTAATTATTTTTTCTTTTCCTGTAAAATTTGAAACATTTTGAATAAAAATTACAATAAAAAAAAAAAATTACCGTTTGGCAAGTGGCATGCATGTGGATAAGGGCTGAGACGGACAGACCCCAACTAGTGGGACAACGTAGAAAACGGTCAAAGGAGCGCAAAGAACACAAGGACAAGGTAGTAATTTCTTAAGCCCACAACGCGTTTCGACGGTAAACCGTCTTCATCAGGTGGCACACAGCCATGGGAGACCACATCAATAATGCCCAGCTCAAAAGAAAGGCAGGCCACACCTTTATGTGCAGATGTCTCCTTTGATACCTGAGGTCCGCCTGGCCAAATTTACATTCAGTTTTCATACAGTATTTAATAAACGTACCATTACATATTACCAGTCACTCCTTTATTTTATTTTTTACAGTGAAAGTTTACTTGGGATGAAAATCCTCTGTCTTGCAAATCCTCTAAACAAGATACAGCGTCCATTACTTGTGAGAGAAGTTACAGATGTATAACAGGTTATGCTTTGGGCCTCCATCATCCTGGTACAGGGAGACATGGGTCAATGTGTTTCACTGTGCCCACTGTGGCCTGTTCTTTGCGTGAATGGTGAAAGGGAGCTCTCACTAGCTACCGCCTTATTGACTGCCCCAGTTTGACTGATCCCATATTCCTTCACGGCTGACTCTAGGTCTGGCTAACACTGAGACTTTCTTAAAATCTTCCTGCTTAGGTGCATCAACTTGCCTGCTAAGAGGAAACTGCCGCCACTGTAGATTGAATAACTTGCTCTCTTGCTGATTTGTTACTTCCACACACACACCCAGTTGTGGTTGAACTCTCTGATGGTGTCCCCTCTTCCTCTCCAGCTCTCTCTAGAATAACTAAAAAAACTGGAACTCACACACTAGTCCCCATTACTCCTCCCCAACTATGGGCCGGCCCTACAGTTAACCTTGTCACCCCTAACTAACAGGAACTGTAGCCTTCAGGTGGATAAAACATGCAATAAAATACAATTTGCAAACAATACAAGACAGGTCTGCAGAGGGGGTGTTAGCCCTCTTATCCACCTTTACACATCTATCTACACCCTTCTCCGATTCTATAAAGCCAGAGCTGTCAATCAAACAAGGACAGTTAAAGGGGGTGGAGATAGATGTAAAACAAGTAGGTGGAAGGTTCACTTAACTGTTTGGCCATTGCAAGGGTGCATCAAGTGCCTGAACTTGGTTTTAACAGTCATTCTGTGCTGACAGACTCCTTTTAAACCCTGGAGTTGAATAATGTTCAAAAGAACACATGAACATGAACCCACATGACACCTTATAAACTGATCACCTTTAACCCCTTTCTGCCATCAAACGTACTATTCCGTCCATGTGCCCTGGGACTTAATTCCCATGGACGGAATAGTACGTCATATGCGATCAGCCGCCGGGTGTCAGTTGATTATCACAGCTGACACCCGGCACTATGTGCCAGGAGCGATCACGGACCGCTCCCGGAACATTAACCCCTGGCACACTGCGATCAAAGATGATCGCAGTGTTCCGGCGGTACAGGGAAGCATCACGCAGGGAGGGGGCTCCCTGCGTGCTTCCCTGAGACCCTCAGAACAGCGCAATGTGACTGCGCTGTTCTGAGGACTTTCTCCCTGCAGGACCCCGGATCCAAGATGGCCGTGGGGTCCTTCCGGGTCCTGCAGGGAGGCGGCTTCCTCAGTGCCTGCTGAGAGCAGACGCTGAGAAAGTCTGCAGCACTGCCTGTGAGATCGCCGATCTGACACTGTGCTGTGCACAGTGTCAGATCAGCGATCCACCTCTATACAGTGATGTCCCACCCTGGGACAAAGTAAAAAAGAAAAAAAAGAAAAATAACGTGTAAAAAAAATTCCTCAATAAAGAAAAAAAAAATATTCCCCAATAAATTCATTTCTTCATGTAAATAAAAAAAATAAATGTACACATATTTAGTATCGCCGCGTCCGTAACGACCTGCCCTATAAAACTGCCCCACTAGTTAACCCCTTTAGTGAACCCCTTAAAAAAAAAACAAGGCGAAAAAACAATGATTTATCATCATACTGCCAAACAAAAAGTGGAATAACACGCGATAAAAAAGACAGATATAAATAAACATGGTACCGCTGAAAACGTCATCTTGTCCCACAAAAAATGAGCCACCATACAGTATCATCAGTGAAAAAATAAAAAAGTTATAGCTCGCAGAATAAAGCGATGCAAAAATAATTATTTTTTATATATAATTGTTTTTATTGTATAAAAGCGCCAAAACATAAAAAAATTATATAAATGAGGTATCACTGTAATCGTACTAACCCGACGAATAAAACTGTTTTATGAATTTTACCACACACGGAACGGTATAAACGCCACCCCCCCAAAAGAAATTCATGAATTGCTGATTTTTGTTGATTCTGCCTCCCAAAAATCGTAATTAAAAGCGATCAAAAAATGTCATGCACCCGAAAATGGTACCAATAAAAATGTCAACTCGTCCCGCAAAAAATAAGACCTCACATGACTCTGTGGGCCAAAATAAGAAAAAATTATAGCTCTCAAAATGTGATGATGCAAAAACTGTTTTTTGCAATAAAAAGCGTATTTTAGCGTGTGACAGCTGCCAATCATAAAAACCCGCTATAAATAGTAAATCAAACCCCCTTTATCACCCCCTTAGTTAGGGAAAAATAACAAAATTTAAAAAAATGTATATATTTACATTTTCCCATTAGGGTTAGGGTTGGGACTAAAATAAGGGTTAGAGTTGGGGTTATAGTTAGAGTTAGGGTTGGGATTAGGGTTAGGGGTGTGTTAGGGTTAGGTTTGTGGTTAGGGTTATGATTAGGGTTGAGATTAGGGTTAGGGGTGTGTTGGGGTTAGCATTGGAGTTAAAATTGGGGGGTTTCCACTGTTTAGGCACATCAGGGGCTCTCCAAACGTGACATGGTGTCTGATCTCAATTCCAGCCAATTCGGCGTTGAAAAAGTCAAATGGTGTTCCTTCACTTCTGAGCTCTGCCATGCTCCCAAACAGTAGTTTACCCCCACATATGGGGTATCAGCATACTCAGGACAAATTGCACAATAACTCTTGGGGTCCATTTTTTTCTGTTACCCTTGTGAAAATAAAAAATTGGGGGCGAAAATATCATTTTTGTGGAAAAAAATATGATTTTTTATTTTTATGGCTCTACATTATAACCTTCTGTGGAGCACTTGGGGGTTCAAAGTTCTCACCACACATCTATATAAGTTACTTTGGGGGTATAGTTTCCAAAATGGGGTCACTTGTGGGGGGTTTCCACTGTTTAGGCACATCAGGGCTCTCCAAACACGACATGACACCCGCAGACCATTCCATCAAAATCTGCATTACTAAACGTCACTACTTCTATTCTGAGCCCCGACGTGTGCCCACACAGTAGTTTTCTCCCACATATAGGGTATCAGTGTACTTAGGACAAATTGGACAACAACTTTTGGGGTCCAATTTCTCCCGTTACCCTTTGGAAAATAAAAAATTGGTGACTAAAAGATCATTTTTGTGGGAAAAAAAAAGGATTTTTTATTTTCATGCCCGGGCATTATAAACTTGTGTGAAGCACTTGGGGGTTCAAAGTGCTCATCACAGATCTAGATAAGTTCCTTAGGGGGTCTAGTTTCCAAAATGGGGTCACTAGTGGTGGATTTACACTGCTTAGGCACATCAGGGGCTCTGCAAACTGAACATGACACCCATCAAAGTCTGCATTTCAAAATGTCATTACTTCCTTTCCAAGCGCTGCCATGCACCCAAACAGTATTCCCCCCCCCACATATGGGGTATCAGCGTACTCAGGACAAATTGGAAAACATCTTTTGGGGTCCAAATTCCTTGGGAAAAATCAAAATTGGAAAATTGGGGACTAAAAAATCATCAGGTCTGGTGACTGTGGAGGCCAGGTCATCTGGCGTAGCACCCCATCACTCTCCTTCTTGGTCAAATAGCCCTTACACAGCCTGGAGGTATGTTTGGGGTCATTGTCCTGTTGAAAAATAAATGATGGTTCAACTAAACGCAAACCGGATGGAATAGCATGCCGCTGCAAGATGCTGTGGTAGCCATGCTGGTTCAGTATGCCTTCAATTTTGAATAAATCCCCAACAGTGTCACCAGCAAAGCAACCCCACACCATCACACCTCCTCTTCCATGCTTCACGGTGGGAACCAGGCATGTAGAGTCCATTCGTTCTCCTTTTCTGGGTTGCACAAAGACACGGTGGTTGGAACCAAAGATCTCAAATTTGGACTCATCAGACCAAAGCACAGATTTCCACTGGTCTAATGTCCATTCCTTGTGTTCTTTAGCCCAAACAAGTCTCTTCTGCTTGTTGCCTGTCCTTAGCAGTGGTTTCCTAGCAGCTATTTTACCATGAAGGCCTGCTGCACAAAGTCTCCTCTTAACAGTTGTTGTAGAGATGTGTCTGCTGCTAGAACTCTGTGTGGCATTGACATGGTCTCTAATCTGAGCTGCTGTCAACCGATTTCTGAGGCTGGTGACTTGGATAAACTTATCCTCAGAAGCAGAGGTGACTATTGGTCTTCCTTTCCTGGGGCGGTCCTCATGTGAGCCAATTTTTTTGTAGCGCTTGATGGTTTTTGCAACTGCACTTGGGGACACTTTCAAAGTTTTCCCAATTTTTTGGACTGACTGACCTTCATTTCTTAAAGTAATGATGGTCACTCGTTTTTCTTTACTTAGCTGCTTTTTTCTTGCCATAATACACATTCTAACAGTCTATTCACTAGGACTATCAGCTGTGTATCCACCAGACTTCTGCACAACACAACTGATGGTCCCAACCCCATTTATAAGGCCAGAAATCCCACTTATTAAACCTGACAGGGCACACCTGTGAAGTGAAAACCATTTCCGGTGACTACCTCTTGAAGCTCATCAAGAGAATGCCAAGAGTGTGCAAAGCAGTCATCAAAGCAAAAGGTGGCTATTTTGAAGAACCTAGAATATAAGACATATTTTCAGTTGTTTCACACTTTTTTGTTAAGTATATAATTCCACATGTGTTAATTCATAGTTTTGATGCCTTCAGTGTGAATGTACAATTTTCATAGTCATGAAAATACAGAAAAATCTTTAAATGAGAAGGTGTGTCCAAACTTTTGGTCTGTACTGTATATCGAAGACATTTTACCACTATCATGAAGTACAATATGTCACGAGAAAACAATCTCAGAATCGCTAAGATCCGTTGAAGCTTTCCAGAGTTATAACCTCATAAAGAGACAGTGGTCAGAATTGTAAAAATTGGCCCGGTCATTAACGTGCAAACCACCCTTGGGGTTAAGGGGTTAATATATTTCACTTTCTTATTATAATAGCGGAAGGTGAGAATGAACCATCAGCACCGAGAAAACAATTTCTTACGAGGAGAGTCTTTGTTATTTGTCTCAAATCTGTCAAGAACACCTGGATAACAGAGTAGCAGTGTGTAATCGATAATACAAAAGGAATTATCATAAAAAAAGTAAATACTTGTTGTATTTAAGACCAACCAAATTATTCAAGATTGTCTGACCACTGCTTGTGAAAGCAGGCTTTCTTTACCCAATGTGCATTAAAATGATAACAAAGCCACAGATGAGTGTCCAGAATTGACTGCTTTGTAAATGGGGAATACCACAACAATAAAATTGCACTTAAAGGAAATAGAAATCTTCAGAAGCAACTTTTATCTGTCAGCAGGTTTTGGGTATGTAATCTGAATACAGCAGGAGATAGAGGATGAGACACAGAGTTCCGGGATGTGTCACTTGTGAAAGTGTGTGCTGTTTACTAACTGTGAAGGAGATTAACATTGACAAGTTCGGCAACCTCCTCCTGTGATAAGCAGCTCACTGTCTATGGATTTTGTACCTAGCAATCTAAGGGATACACCGTTGGATTCAGGTTCTTTTTGCCTACATCATAGTGCTCTCAGATGAGATAGCAAAAACTTGCTAACAGATTCCCTTTAAATGCATTCATTTTTTGCAAAAATATTTTTTGCCATTGGGTTTTAGTAAAACATTTGCCCTGTTTTAAAGAATATTTGTTTTCCTGCAAATTGCTGGCTAGAGAATAATCTGAGAATACATAGATGCCAAGTATTTCTTTAATTTGCTAAACTTTAATAAAAAATAAACTTATTGGCAGCTCTATAGAACTTGTCTGCTGATTGGCATCCGAGATCTTGAGTAATGTTCACCTGCATTATGGGATGTGTAGTTTAATAAAATCCAGAGATCTGCAATCTGCCAGTTCTGCCTGTGAATCCTAATTTTGGCCACACCGTATCTGTCCCAGACAACTTAATTTAATAAAAAATGATCGTAGCTCTTTGTTTTGTAATCTGGTCTCATACAACAACCTGACTGCAGATTTGTTTGAATAAAGAATACTTTTGACTTGCAATGAAATTCATTAAGCATGACTGTACTGCTTGTGTCATGCAGGCAGCAGCTTGACACTGTGCAGGCAATTTTCGGGCTTTTATTTACAGTAACCACAAAGTATGTTCCCTTGGATCACTCATGAATTTTTACCACATTTAAATAATATTTTGCTTTAGTGATTATGGGTTATACAAGCATTACAAAACATTAGTGTAAATTATATCACATTTTCCATTTGTATTTACATTATTTTCCTTTTTTTTACGCTTATTTTTCTGCCACATACAACAGTGAAGAAACAATATCTGGTATTCATCATCAGTAATTCAGCAAACATATTCTACAAAACGGCTGCCAAGTTTACTTGTTTACTTCACTTCCTTGCTGTAGGTTTACTTGTACCTGTTCATTTATTATATTGGGACTAGAGATGAGCAGATCTTTTGAAATTCAAATTAGCTGAATCTGACAAATTTTCCCAAAACATTTGACTTACATCAAATAAATTAGCATTAACCATAATTAAAATGCCTCTATTTGCATGGAAAATATCTGTACAGTGGGGAAAATAATTATTCCAAACACTGCCGATTTTGCAAGTTTTCCCACCTACAAAGAATAGAGAGGTCTGTAATATTTATCATAGGTGCACTTCACTGTGAGAGACAAAAAATCCAGAAAATCCCATTGTATGATTTTTACATGATTAATTTTATTGCATGAAATACCATATTTTTTGGACTATAAGACGCACCAGACCATAAGACGCACCCCAAATTTTGGGGTGAAAATAGCAGAAAAAAAGATTTTTACAATATGGGGGTCCGTCTTATTGTCCGAATTTTAAGGTACCTGAGGGCCGGCGGTGGTACAGCAGGGTTTGCAGCAGTGGTGTGGCAGAGGTGCAGTGCTGCTGATACAGGGTCCCTTCCTCAGGTGAGGTGACGCCGGCGCCCGGTGTCCAAGGCAAGCAGGAAAGCCGGGTTAACCACAAGTTACCGGGGGCTGCGGCAGTGGTGTGGCGGTGGCAGAGGTGCAGCGTTACAGAGGCGCGGTGGGCAGCGTGCACCTGAGCAGGGTCCCTTCCTCAGGTGAGGTGACACCACGGCACGGTGTCCACGGAGAGCAGAGCCGGGTTTGTCGGTAGTGGCGGCCATCTTCCTGAGGCGGCGCGTGCGCAGATAGAGTACTCTGTACTCTGCTTCCTGGGGCTTCAAGGAAAATGGCCACGGGAGGCAGCGCGTGCGCAGATGGAGATCGCGGCGGCCATTTTACTGAAGCCGAGCTCTCAATCTGTGAACTCGGCTCCAGTATAATGGCCACCGCGATCTCTATCTGCGCACACGCGGCCTCCCCGTGGCCATTTTCCTGAGCCCCAGGAAGCAGAGTACGCTATCTGCGCATGCGCCGCCTCAGGAAGATGGCCGCAACCACCGAGAAACCTGGCGCTGCTCTCCTCTATGCTCTCCGTGGACACCGTGCCGCGGTGTCACCTCATCTGAGGAAGGGACCCTGTTCAGGTGCACGGCGCCCACAGCGCCTCTGCAATGCCGCACCTCTGCCACCAACCACACCACTGCCGCAACCCCCTGTAAGCCTGCGTTCAGACTATAAGACGCACCCCCATTTTCCTCACAATTTTTTTGGGGAAAAAGTGAGTCTTATAGTCCAAAAAATACAGAGTTTTTGATCACCTCAAAGACCTGTTAGCTTTTCTTTAAGAAGCCTTCCTACTCTGCACTCATTATCTGTAGGAAGACAAAACAGATGGACTGTACTGCTTTAAATTTGAAGAAGCAATGGCATCTCAAAAATTGAAAAAATTAACCCTACTTTTAGGTTCCCAACTGGTTTCGCTAATCACAAAATGATTAGGCAATTACAAAAGCTTGTTATCAAGACTTCCAAAAATGATCCCCTTTTTTTCTGGAGACAAAACAGGAGTACTGTTTTGAACTTGAAGAAGTTATGGCTTGTTGTCACCAAGTTTTTTTAAAAATTAGCTCTATTTGGAATTCTGTTTCTTAAAATTACAAAAACATGAGAATAAATTTCTCAGTATCAGTTGTACTGTCTAGCAATATAACACACAATGGGCAGCCAGGAGATGTGTGACTGGCATGGCTGTGCAGTGACTGCAGCAGGTGCAGCACAGTAGAGAGTTAGGACAAGTTAGGCAAAAGAGATGCTTTGCAGTTTAGGGAGAGCAACAGCAGGCCCCGAAGCAACAGAACAATCCAGCACTATGAAACACAGTGGGCAGTGAGGAGGTGTGTGGCAGTGCAGTGGCTTTGGCCAAAACCGTATCGGTTGATGTGGCAGGCAGGGAGATGTATGGTAGTGCAGGGCCAGCAGCAGCAACCCCAGTAACAGCAGTATTATAGTATAGATGACTTCATAGATAGTCAGTAGATGCCTATCTGAGCATGAGCTACAGGCACCGCCAACAACAGAATGGTGTAGAACAGGGCCAGCTCCAGGTTTTTATGGGCCCCGGGCGAAAGAGTCTCAGTGGGCCCCTTTAACACAGACCACGATTCATGATGCACAGATACTGCAGAGAAATATGGGTATAGTACAATGCCAAATACTTCTCTTTTTCCATTACATGAGTGATATCTATTGTAAATTCTACAATAGCTCAGAAACCGCCAAATCCTCACAGCGCACAGTACAGTCCTCCATACAATATTATGGGCACCACATAGTCCTCCATACAGTATTATGGGCCAAATATATTGCTCCATAAAGAATATTGGACCCCAAATAATGCTCCATACAGGATACTGGTCCCCATATAATGATCCATACAAAATATGGAGCTATCTTCTGCACTGTGCTGCGTTCTGCACTGTTACGGCTCAGGAAAGGGCGCTGTGGAAAGACTCCCCATTATTATCATCATCATTGCCTCCCCATTATCATCATTGCCTGCCCATCATCGTCATCATTGCCTCCCCATCATCATCGCCTCCCCATCATCACCATCACTGCCTCCCCATCACCACCATCACTGCCTCCCCCCACCACCATCACACATACAGGCAGCACCACAAAGTCAGCACCGCAGCACTCTCTCACATACACACACGCAGGCAGACACACACACACTGATACACACAGACACCTCACATCTCATCTGTCCGGCGCCCGCGTATACTCTCTGCCACAGCCGGCTGCTGAATGATGACATCATCCAGCAGCGCTGCTGTGAGAGGAAGCGCAGGCGCCCCCTGGAGCCCGGAGCTGCGGAGGCACGGGGAGAGGTAAGTATTGTGCCGGCTGCTGCTGGGGCCCTGAGCAAGCGGGGGGGCCCAGTGGCGGAGCTGGCACCACTCTCATCCGCTAACGGGCGCCGGGGTGCCCGACGGTGAGTGGGCCCCCCGCCTGCTCAGGGCCCCGGAACTTGCCTGGGTAGACCGGGTGCTGACGCCGGCCCTGGTGTAGAAGATAGACAATGGACAGTCAGGCAGGCTGATCATATGGCCAATGTAATGACTGACATCAGCCAGAGGTGAATGAAAGTCTGCATTGATCCACACTTGATTCATTTTCACTCCTTTCCACTGGTACCATCTGTTGAGACAGAAATCCATGGGATTATAGCTTATATTATATGCTGGAGAAAGAACATACTGCAAGGATGACTAAACCTGACTGTTCAAGCTGTGCAACTCTGTTTCCAGATAAATCATTTGGTCTATCATGTCATAGATATCATAAATCCAGATAAATCATTTGGTCTCTCATGGCATATGTATTACAATTGGTGCTGCTGCTGCCTCGGTTATATTTATTTTGTTGTAAATTTTGTCAAAGAAAATTATTATGGAACTAAAGGAGTTTTCATTTAATTCTATACAATTTGGCCCCTTGTGACAATTTTCCTTTTTCTGACCTAACCTGCATATGGGCTGCATAAGCGGGAAGGAGTAGTTAGCTGGTCATACATGCTATTGGCAACTCTCCACTTTGCCAAACCTACACCGATTAGGGTATACAGTACAGACCAAAAGTTTGGACACACCTTCTCATTCAATGATTTTTCTGTATTTTCATGACTATGAAAATTGTATAATCACACTGAAGGCATCAAAACTATGAAGTAACACATGTGGAATTATACATTACACTTAACAAACAAGTGTGAAACAACTAAAAATATGTCTTATATTCTAGGTTGAACGGATGAACTCTACATGCCTGGTTCCCACCGTGAAGCATGGAGGAGGAGGTGTGATGGTGTGAGGGTGCTTTGCTGGTGACACTGTTGGGGATATATTCAAAATTGAAGGCATACTG
Source organism: Oophaga sylvatica (assembly GCA_033576555.1). NCBI lineage: Eukaryota > Metazoa > Chordata > Amphibia > Anura > Dendrobatidae > Oophaga > Oophaga sylvatica. The sequence continues at coordinate 927,611,258 of JARQOD010000001.1, forward strand.
AACTAGCATGGCTACCACAGCATCTTGCAGCAGCATGCTATTCCATCCGGTTTGCGTTTAGCTGGACCATCATTTATTTTTCAACAGGACAATGACCCCAAACACACCTCCAGGCTGTGTAAGGGCTTTTTGACCAAGAAGGAGAGTGTTGGGGTGCTACGCCAGATGACCTGGCCTCCACAGTCACCAGACCTGAACCCAATCGAGATGGTTTGGGGTGAGCTGGACCGCTCACCCCTTCAATTTTGAATAAATCCCCAACAGTGTCACCAGCAAAGCACCCCCACACCATCACACCACCTCCTCCATGCTTCATGGTGGGAACCAGGCATTTAGAGTCCATCCGTTGACCTGTTCTGCGTGCAAAGCAGTAATCAAAGCAAAAGGTGGCTACTTTGAAGAACCTAGAATATAAGACATATTTTCAGTTGTTTCACACTTTTTTGTAAAGTGTAATGTATAATTCCACATGTGTTAATTCATAGTTTTGATGCCTTCAGTGTGATTCTACAATTTTATAGTCATGAAAATACAGAAGAATCTTTGAATGAGAAGGTGTGTCCAAACTTTTGGTCTGTACTGTATGTTCCTGGTAATACGCCAATTCCCGCACCCCTATTTTTTGTAACAATTTTTGAAAAAATTTATAGTTTTGGTAAAGAAAACTGCAGTCTTGGAAGTTAAGAAATTTGGATAGATAATTTTAAACACTTTTACCCTTCCTGACCTGCCCTGTGTAAGGGCAGTAAAAGAGGGTAGTGTTGACTTTGCAAGGAATGGATGCTGGTCAACTGTTCAATTTGCAAAAACTTCAACAATTATGGAACACAGATTTTCCTGGTAATACGCCAACTTATTAACAATCTGGGAAAAAAAGTATAATTTTGATAAAGAAGATTACAGTCATGGAAGTCAAAGAAATTTGTTTTCATAATTGTAAACAATTTAGAAATTTTGACTTTTTTTTGTCTGATCTGCTTTGAGCAGAGGCAGCACAAGTGGGGAAGTGTTGACTTTGCAGGGAGTGAAAAGGATTCTTCTCGTCAGACATACGATCGGCAACCATTGACTGGGCAAAATCTTCAATGATTAGGGAACACAAATTTTCCTGCTAATATGCCAATTCCACCAATGCAAACATTTCTTAACAAATTTTTGAAAAAAAATTATGATTTTTTAAAGAGAACTTTACTCATAGAGTTCAAAGAATTTTGGCTGATAATTTTCAACAATTTTGCCCTTTCTCCTCCAATTCTGTTCAGGTTGTTCACGGGAAAATTCCACCCAGATGCAGTCACAATAATATTTAATTTCACCGAAAATTAGAAAAAAGGTTGGTTTGTTGTATCGAAAAATATTGTTGTTGAAAAATGTTGCTCTTTGTGTCCAAATCTCGCAGGGACAGCTCTGTGGTACAATAAATACATGCGATTCCTTTGCAATAAGCAATACAATCCAGGTGGTCTGGCATCGATTGTGGTGAACTTAATCATATGGGAGTACAATTTCCATGTAATTTGACAACTGAATGCATGTTTCTTGGGCACACAATAGGAAAACTGACGATGCAGTGGAGGTATGGATATAGAGGAGGAAGTGTAGGAAAGCAGTAGATGAGGAGGATGTTGATGGGGCTGATGACAACATCAAGACATTACTTGTCGATGCAGACTGGTTACCAGAAAGATAATCATGAGGAGAGGAAAGAAAACATCTTGAACCTTTGCTTTCTCCACATAAGCAGATGATGCTGTTTTATGTTTTTATGGAGTATGAACAGTTCCTATTTAATGTTTGCCAACTGGTGTCTGGCTTATTTTCCAACATTACAGCTTGCACAATGTGTCTCGACCTACGCACCACAATTGTGGGTTACCAGGGCAATGGGGTACCCAGAGCCGAGCCCATGGAAGTCTATGGGGTTGTCACAGGTAGCGGTGGCTCGGTCTGTGGCCCTGGCGGTCAGGCGTATGTTGGGGGGTATATTTACAGTTCGTGACGCCACCTGTAGTTCTCTGGTAATTTGTACCAGCGCTGCTGTAGATCTCTGAGGGGATGGTGAGGCAGCTAGATGTCGGGTCCCCTACAGGTGGGACTCTTCCCTCAGGTCGATAGTTATGGTGGAGTTGTGCAGGGATGCAGTCAAATAACTCAGTCTCACACCGTCAGCGTCTTTCCATACCTTTTACTTGTCAGATGGTAAGGCAGGTCCCAGGGAGGCTGGTCCGATGGAGAATGTGCTTTGGGGTAGCAGCTGAACAAGTTAGGGGCCTCCTTTACTTCCACAATGGTAATGAGTCCAACCAGCTTAAAGCGTAGTTCACTCCAATTTCTCCAGCTTCTCCAAGCTGTACTGCCCGGTCAGTTTTGTGGTCGGAGCCTTCCAGTGATGGAACTAGGTTCTTACTTTTGCTGATCAAGCTCAAAGTTCCTATTCCACCTGACCCCTGCTACGTACTGACACTCCAAGGGCTGCTTGCCGCGACCTAAGGTCCAGTAAGCCTCTGGTTTTCCTATCACTATGCCTGGAGCAATAGTGACGCTTCGGTCCCCAGTGACCGGTGAAATTGTGCAGGATACTCCAATCCTAATGCACTTCTAAGAATCCTTCCACTGTGCCCTTCGCCTTGTCCGCGCTTGTAGCATAAGCACTCCACACTTCCTAAGGTCATATAAGTCAATCCTTCCTTACTTCTTTCTTGGAGCTTGCTGACAGAATCTCAGTATTCCTCTAGGCAGGAGCACGTCAACTGAACCTCACTGTCCTTGGGACAGGTGACTGAAGTATCTGCAACTAACTCTTCTTTCTCAAAAGATGTCTCCGTCTGTCTTTTAGTGGAGCGCAGCTCTGACCAGGCTGAGGTGAACTGGCTCACCTTTACTAGCCTCCACTTTCTGAACTGCTGACAGGCTCAGGCTGGACTAATTCCTCCCTCCAAGTCCAGGCTCGACTGCCCTGTCCGAAGACAGGAAACTGACTCCCTTCTGCTGCCTGACACTGGCTTATATCCCTATGGGTGTGTCTAAGTGTGTGTTGGAGTGAATGTTTATTGAGCATTAAACTGCTACCTCTCCGCACATTCTCCAGGGTACTGCGTGTGCCTTCACACCAGGGCTACACAAATGCAACAAGTTGGTCCTCCAGTAACATGGAAAAGGAATCCCACACACAAGAAGACCTCATGTATGACTGGCCACTACTGCGACCTGAACTTTCACGCTCTGTAAAGCCTCCTCCACCAACCTCCATGTGGCATGACCACCTAAAGAACTGACTGCAGGAAAAGCTGATATAACCCCAGAGGATGCTATTGATGAACGACACCTGTGCTGTGTATCACTGATTCCAGCAGCCTCCTCCTCTGATGACCTCAACTCCTCGTCACTCCTGTCTGGTTCCCAGGTTTTGTCCAAAAGAGTATTATCATCATCTTCATCTTCAGCTATGATTTGGCTGACAGTTGCTGTTGTATGTGAAGTGGCAAATGCTTCTTGCCCCTCCACCTGATCTCACCCGAGGTTTGCCCTGGCTCAGAGTTTTACTACCACAAACAGAATCCCTATCATCTCAGCTTAAGGAGCCTGTAACATAGATTGGCATTAAAATTGTGTTGTCTATTTCCTTATGTAACATGTCTTCCAAGAACAAAGGATGGCTGTTCATGTCTTCCAAAATATTAACTGGAAGAAGTTTTTATGATGTAGTAGGTTCCTTAGCCTCATAGTGCTGTGGGTTATGGGGCTTAGGGCAGAACAAAAACAGTTGTCATTATTGGAATGCCACTATGTACAACATATGCACAATTCTTCTTTCCACTAACATCTGCTGTCAAAGAAGAGTCAGGAGACCAGAATACACATTATGTGTTTGATTGGCATGTGTTCTCAAAGAGGAGAGAGGATTAAGGGCCCATTTACTCTGTGCAACATGCAGCATTAAAGGGGTGTTCACTGCTCAGACAACCGCTTCTCAATTACTATATTCCCCCATGTAAAATAAAAACAGCCTTTACTCAAGATGTCGGCACTGGGTCTCCTGGGGCTCACGTGATAATATTATGTCACTTGAACCAGCCCTTCCGCAGTTCTTGCTTCCTCTGATGACTAATTCTTCCAAAGGAAATGACAATGCAGCGTCCCATTAGCGGCCGCTTATTGGCTGCAGGGCCTACTTGACTCATGCGACATAACAATGTCACGCAAGCCTTAGGAATTTTTTCTAGCAATATCGCTGCCGTCACTGGAGGTTAGAACAGGCTGTTTTTATTGTACACGTGCAGACATAGTTATTGAGAAGGGGTTGTCCGAGTAGTTGACAATCATTTTAAGGGCTCGATCACACTGGTGTATAAAAAAAGCGGTTTCATGCTCATCCAGAAAAGTGGTATGATTTTTTTCTCACTTGTTATCTGTATATAATTCATTTTTTACTCAGCCGTTAATAATAATCTGATGAAAAACTGGAGAAAGAGCAGTTGGTAGTGAATACAGAAAAGTTTAATACGTGTGTATATTAAAATTACAATGAGTAATACAACAAACAAATATAACAGTACAGAAATAAGCAAGTGAAGCACCAGCCATTGATCATCCCATCAACTCGAACACAGTAGTACATTGGTATGTTAGTGTCCAAAAGGAGGTATACCCATATATTTCAGCTCAGCGTAAGGGTTAAGAAAACCTAATAATATAAAGAACCTATAAGGGATAAGCCTCTTACCCGGAGAGTGAGGGAGGATTCAGGCTGCAGCAGGACGGAGGAGGGACCCCAACGCGCGTTTTGAGTGTATAGTATGCTTCTTTCCCAAGGGGATGGGGTTAATAATAATCTGCAGGACCATTTACAGTTTCTTATGCTACAGGACTGTATAGTATTCGTAAAAATCAGATGCTATATTGATGTTCTGTGTGCCATTTGTTTTTTTTCTCTACATTGTCCGATATAGGAGTCAATTCACAACATGCTGCTATTTTTTTCTCATGCCGAATACAGCTGAATAAATATGCAGATCTGCACCGCCGCATTGAATAACATTGGTCTGAGTGCAATCCGATTTTTTTATTGGATTGCACTTGTCCAATTTATTCACAAGTGTGAGCAAACCCTAAACATCCACGAACTGGCAACATGTTTGTCAGGTGACAGTCATTGAACTCCTTCTCGACCGACCGATTTGTGGTTTACTATTTTGCGCTTTCATTTTTATATCCCCTTCTCAAGGAGTCATTATTATTTTTTATTTTTATACCAAACTTGTACAATTTTTTTAACTTAAAGAACCAGTCCAGGTTTTTTTTTGTTCATTTCAGCTTTGGAATGGTATCACTAATGTAAGTTTCCTGCGCTTAGTGTGAGTTTCCACGATCAGTAAACGCTGCGTGATTGGCGCTGTGCGCTGGCGCAGCGCCAAACACGCAGCGTCCAGATGTTACAGCATAGTGGAGGGGATTTCAAGAAATCCCGTCTCCACTATGCGTAACAACACGCAGGTGGCAGACCTGCGTAAACGGACATGCGGCGCGTCTTTTCAGACCGCAGCATGTCCTCGCGTGTTGCGGTGACGGTGCGTCGCCGCAACAGAATTTCACACAGGGCTATGTAGCCCTGCGTTCTTTCCGGAGGTGTCCTGAACACCTCCGGAAAGAGCGCGCGTCATAAAGGGGGCGGGGCTTAGACAGAGCGGAATTTCCGCTCCGTCCAAAGCGCTGTGGTTCCGGACCGTGGAACCATACTCACCAGCCGCCATCTTATTCTCGGCACACTCCAGTCATCTTCTGCAGTTTTTGACCTGCTGGATAGCTCTAGTGTAAGTCTATGAGAGCCAGAACGAGGCGAGAATATACTTACACTGAGAACTTTTAACCGTTACCTTTGACTTCTGAGCTGTCTCAAGACAGCGGCATGGGACGAGAATGGAACTAGGAAAAGATGAAGACAGTGGCTAGTCTAGGGGTGGGGAACATGGATTAGTGCCACTGTCCCAGTGGTGAAATAAAAAAAAACTACAGAAGTGGTGCTTTAAGCAATGAAAATAGATTTCTTTTTTAAATAATAATAATTCTCTTATGCTACCATTTTCTGAGGTACATGTGGCGTTTTGATTACTTCTTATTGCATTTTTTGTGCAGTTGGTGTAACCAAAAAAACTGCAGTTCTGAAGTTTTGATTTTTTTTCTTTAGGATGTGCACATAGTGTCATTTTCAGGCAGATTCCGGGCGAGTAACATGGAAAGGCTCGTTCCCCGGATTACGTGCTTTAAATGCTGATGTCATTGATTTACAGCAGCATTTAATGGGATACAAGTGGGCACAGTTCAGTTCCACCCACTGCTGTTACAGGCAGATGCTGTCCAAGTAACACAAAAAATCGAAGAAACAAAAAATCACAGGCACACCTTTAGTATTAAATTAATATTCAGGTGCACAAATACGCTATGTGGCCAGTATACAAACATATATACATATACTGTGCTTCAGTTATTGAGATACACCTTGTCATGGTTGGAAGGTTTTTACGGTTTTTGATACAAAAAAATTAACTAATTATCTCTCATCTTTATTGTATAGCAATATTATCACACAATGATGTAAAAAATATTGAACCCATGTAATGTTTGGGTTGATGTACCCCTTTAAATAGTAAATTAATCACAAAATTTGTCACCCAAAGTAAATTAATACACTGGTAACCCAAGGTACTTCACAATGTAAACGGTAAATTTTATTGATACAAAGATAAAACAATGTAAAAAAGTGAAAAAAAAAGGTGCTAGATCACTAAAGGAGGGACTAGATACCATGGGGTACCACGTTACACGAGCTATTTAAAAATAGCATAACCCATATACAGTAAATGAAAAAACAATGGGGGGTCGTCTGTTTTACAGTCCCCACTGTGCCAAATCCGTTAATCTCAGAGAGTACACAGCATATAATGCGGATCTAAAGTCCGCGTCACACTAAGCGAGATTGCTGCTGAGTCAGAAGTTTTGTGACGCAACAGCGATCTCAGCAGCGATCTCGCTATGTTTGACACTTACCAGCGATCAGGCCCCTGCTGTGAGATTGCTGGTCGTGTCAGAAATGCCTGGACCTTTCTTTGGTCGTTGAGATCCCGCTGCGTAGCATGCATCGGTGTGTTTGACACCTTTTACCAACTATCTCGCTAGTGACTCAGCACTGAGACACATAGGAGACACATCGTTTCACAGGTCCCTACGGATCGCCGATCGTTGCTGCGTCGTTGGGAAGATCTGACTGTTTGGCATCTCACCAGCGACCACATAGCGACGCAGCAACGATCCCTGCCAGGTCGTATCATTGTCGGGATCGCTGCTGCGTCGCTGAGTGTGACGGAACCCTAAGACTTAACTTTTACTAGATCAATTAAAATGGCAAATATCCAACTATCCAATTAGTAACAAAGACCCACAAGACATCTGTAAAAACATATATACAAGAAGCCTGTATCCCTGTAAGGGAAAGATGCTGACAATGGTCAAACAGTATAAGGGGCAATAGTGTCAATCATCAACACAATAGATTATTATTCACAGCATGCAAAATATCAGGCTGTAAGTCCCATAGAATAGTGCAACACAGTGTTCATAAAAGAAACGGCAAAATAAAGGAACAGTCTCACCAGTTTCGTAGTTTGAGCCATTCTAGCAAAGATCCCTCTTGCCACTTCAGATAGGATCCTGGTTTTGCCCCGTCAGTCCTTGTTATGTAGACTGACCCTGGAACCCCAAGATTCCTGCCCTCACAAGGGCAGTCCACAGCTAACCCTCATAAACTACTCAGTCTTGGACTGACCCTGCGTGCCTCCCGACGCGTTTCCTCAGTAAATGATTCATCAGGGGGATGGCACATGAATATCTCATCAAGAACACAGGGCTTAATACCACTCACTAAGCATGTAATACAGGCAGTGGCACCCACCAAGTGGGTCATTCGGTTTAAAGGCATGCTTAATTAGGGATTACATTTGGGCACCTGGAATTATTATATCAGCACTTAAAGGGAATCTGTCACCCCAAAATTGCCATATCAGATAAAGATATGGCTGAATAGTGCGTCCCATAACAAAGCTAACGGTGGGTATCATATATCATGATACCCCCGTTTTCAGATCAAAATACCTTTGTAAACTTCGTTTTTTTCCCTGTCAATCATGGCAGTCAGGTCAGGAGGGCGGCGGTTTCCATGTCCTCACCCCCCCCCGCTCCTCGGCATCCAAGGCAAGCAGACATTTCCGGGGCAAGGAAAGCGCCGCCCGAATTTGAATTGCGCAATTGCGGGAAGCTGAACGCCGTCTGTGGTATTCACAGACGGCGATAAGCAACGGATGCCGAGGAGCGGGGGCGGGGGAGGACATGGAAACCGCCGCCCTCCTGACCTGACTGCTATGATTGACAGGGAAAAAAACGAAGTTTACAAAGGTATTTTGATCTGAAAACGGGGGTATCAGGATATATGATACCCACCGTTAGCTTTTGCTATGGGACGCACTATTCAGCCATATCTTTATCTGATATGGCAATTTGGGGTGACAGATTCCCTTTAACCATTCATTAACAGCATGTATGCGTGTCACTGGTCACGGTTTCCTGTCCCTTGGAACGCATGCTAGCAGTAAGAAACAATCAGAAAGGCCTATTGTAATGCACACCCCATTACCACCTCACCTCGGTGGCCTGGAGTGAATGCCAGTGGCACCGCATCCTTTCCGGTGAGCTGGAACACATTCTGCGCTCCACACCACATAACGCCTGACAGTGGCATCACATAAGGCTATCGCAGCACGCTGGTAATCACCTTCAGGACCGGGAAAGCAAATTTTGCACAACAAGCTTCTTGATGCTTGCGGTGTCGTGATCCTACATCAGCAATGGGTAATGGCAACGCTGCTGGGGGTAGGATACCCATACTATATAGATTATTATACAAATGGAGATCGTATGCTAATTTACATAAGGCAGTGTTGAACACCATCTCACGCAGTACAATTTGCACAGTTTACACGCCAAGTTAAGTAAATGGTTGTAAGCCAGTATTGTCATGGAAATATATATGTATTCCATATATTCAAAGTATATTCACATATATGCATTCACAGTTAGATAGATCTCACTTGCTAAAAATCCTGTGCTCACACATTTCTATGCCAGCTATAATCAGTCGTTTTAAACGAATCTGGCCTTCATAAGGAACAAGTACATAGAGTCTTATTAGATATCTGTTGTTTACCTTATAGTCATGCAAGAAAACTAGGGCAAAAGAATATAAAACAAATAATTCTGCAACTTCAGCTCTTTTATCATGATTATCATAATTATCATACTGACACTAGAACAGCCAATAATCTAGCAGCTTTTAATTGTATGTTAATTGACTAACAAGCCCCTTTTTGTAAACGTAAAAAACCTTGAATGAATAATAAATGTATGTCTTTGACGAACTGCTATACTGACACCTCCGTTGTGGACAGTTTTCATTTCGTTCTGAGGCTCAAAAAGACATTAAATAGAGATTTGGAAAAGCAAGCAGCAAACACGGAAGGATAAATTCATCCTAATTAAATTTCCATAACAGTTGGCGCCTGCACGCGGGGCATTGGACGAAACGCACGAGGACCCGGCCGACCGAAGAGACGGGGGTGTTGGCCCTGGCCTTGGCACACGAGACGGAGACTGCAGCTCCATAAGTAAGGTCAGAAAACTCTGTCATCTTACCTGAATGTTCCCTGTGCCTAGTCCTAGCCTACACTTCCAGCCGGTCGGACGTGGTCATCACCGCATTCCCAGGTAGTGTAAAAAGTCCATACCCTTATCCAAAAGCTCTGGGATATAAGCCGAGTTGTTTTCTGCTGTGCTGTATATGTTTCATGTTTTATGTGAACCGGGAGAAAGTTGGAACGGTGACTGTGTTTTTGCTTGCTGATTTCTGGGGGCTGTATAGCAAAAGACAAATTGCTGGATAAGTTCCCGCAGAAATCTTTCACACATAGGAGGGAGGCCATCCCAGAAAAAAAAAAAAAATCCAGGTGTGAAGGGCGGGAGCTTTGTTTTGGATAAGTCCACGCAGATAGTCTTCACACATTGGAGGGAAGTTATCCCAAAAAATCCAGTTGTGAGGAGCGAGGGCTTTGAATCGGTTAAGTTTCTGCAGTTAACTTTCACACACAGGAGGGAAGATATCCCAGATCAATCCAGGTGTGAGGGGCAGGAGCTTTGTTTGGATAAGTTCTCACAATAATCGTCCACGCACCGGGAGGCCATCCCAGTCAAATCAGACGTGGATAGTGAGAATTTTGATTAAGGCTATTGCAGATTACTGTGACCGGCGCACCGGCCAGGGCGTACGGTACAGAGAGCGATAGACCTTGAGCCTCACCGCGCTCAGTGCAATTGGTAAGTTATCAGTTACCAGAGCAGCTTGTATGTGTCACAGATCATCAAAAGAGGGATTCGTATTCTCCCGGGTGTCTGTCTCATTGCACGTGTCAACTGTCTGTATCAGGTACTGTCGCTTTAAATCACATCTCCGTGCGCTCTGTCAGTATCTCATTCACTGCTGGCTGTAGCAGCGAGAAAACCCTTTTTTGACCCCCCTCCTCTGCTAATCACGTTGTTACATCTGTTTCCTGGTTTTGATCTTTTTAAGCTAGTTTTTTTTTTGGCTACAGGTTTTAACGTGAAAATTCTCAGGCATTCAGACTGAACTATATTCATTTTTTGCTATTCTGAGGAATAATAATTTTTTTTTTTTTTGATACGTGATTTCAGTGTCTGGAGAGACAGCAAGCAGAGATATAAGATGGAGGGGGGAAGTGCTGGCAGCAGCCAGCTGACATTCCAGAGGGCGGTAGGAAAAAAGCCTACGCTACCAGACAAAAGTTTTAAAGTACTTCTCTTTTTGTTTTTATTATTTTAAAATCAGTTTTTCCACCTCTTTTCTGTTTTTTTTTTTATTTTAATTAGCTGTTTTAGTAACAAGGGTTGTTTTTCAGAGTTTTATGATTAATACGGTTTTTCTTTTCTCCCCTTTTTGGTGAATTTATTTTTTCTTTTTCTAGAGTTTTTTACTAAATCTAACTTTTGTTTTTAAAGTTTTTCTTTTAAGTACATTTTTAAATAATTTTGGAAAGGTTTTTTCTAAGCAATTTATTTTAGAGTTTTATTCTCCAGCCATTTTTTTTTTTTTTTTTTTCCTTTCTCCTTTACCAGCCTGCTTTAGACCAAGGTCACTCCATAGATAAGGAAAATTACAGGCTGAGGGAGAGCGCACACACAAACTGCGCAGCGGTTTGACTAGCCCCTCCCATCGGGCATTCAGTGAGGACGCACAAGAATCAGAGTGCAGCAGTTTTCAGATTTTTAAATCACCTTTGTTGAATATGTTTTTGGAATAGACACAGTACGTAAGAATCAAAGGGCTAGGCATGTGAATAGAAGGTCAGAGTACGTGAGAAGCAAATAGACAGGCAGCCTTTACGCTGAATAATGAAATGTTTTTTTTGTTTGTTTGTTTTTTTTTTTCTCCTTGTTTTTGTTATTTGAAAGGCAGAGGAAAGTTTGTTAATAGATTACCATCTGCTATAAAAGAGCAGTGGTGCATCGTGTAGAAGGTACAGCAAGTTAATTTGAATGGACCAGGAAGTGATTTTTTATGTTAATAAGTTTGAAAAGGTGTTAAATCGTCTGTGAGAAAAAGATCACTGACATGTCACAAGAGCAGAATTCAGAGTCACACACATCACATGTCCATCATGTGGAGACACGGGACAGGTGTAGGCTGCTCTCATTGAGTAAGGAGCCTTGTACAGGGAAAAACGCTCCCCGCCTCTCTCCACAGGGAGAAGGCATTTTTCTTTCAACCATCCCCTCTCAAGAGTCACAGGGAGACACCCTCTCCTTTTTCTTCTCTCAGTCCCTTTCTCCTTCTTCTTCAGACTTTTCTCCTCTTTTTTCCTGCTGCCATCCCTCTCATTCCTTCTTTCCCCTCCCTCACATCTCTGACACATCCATTTTCTTCATCTTCCTCTTCTTCTATCTCTTCCTCTCCAACTCTCAAATCTTCTTCTTCATCTTCTTCTACTTCTCCCCCTCCATCTTTCTCCTCTCTCTCTCCTCCATCTTTCTCTTTTCCCCTTTCACTCTTCTCTCCCTCCCCTCTTTCCTTTTCCTCCCTTTCTCCTCCCACACCATACCCACCTGCTCATGCTTGCTCTTCTCCTTCCTCCTCCTCTCAGGCACACTCCACCTCTTCTTCACCCTCCCCTCCATCTCTCTCCCCTCCTCTTTCTCTCGCTCCTCCCTCACACCTCCCTTCTCTTCCTCTTTTTTCTACTTCGTTATCAACTGGGTCAACGCCCAATCCAAGCAATGTGGTGTCCCTGTATTCAGTGTCTCCAGCACAGGGCACCCTGTCTATCCCAAGCACAGTACAAACATTGCCAGTCATTATATCAGGAGAAGAAAGTGCAAATCTCCCTACCCAAAACGCTACATGTAGCCCCCAGACACAACAGCCCACAGCTAGGGCTTCACAGGGGGGTGGTATAGCTACAGGGCTGCTAGCATGGAACCATGACACTGATCCACCGCAGCCTCAGCAAGGAAGTGGAAAATCCCCATGCAGCAAGACAACTTTAAAGCCCAAATCTCACCCAGTGTCTGCACCAAGTACACCATGTCACTTCTTACTGATGAAGATGAAGATGCAACGTCACACATGCTGCCCAATACTAGGGAAGGAAACACACAAGCACCAATAGAGCAGGGACAGGTAGAGGCACCATCCTATGAGCCCTTCATCCCAAGCCAGGTGATCAGTATGCTGCCAGACCCAGGGATACACCCCATGCCATTTTGCCAAAAAATGCAGCAGATCCAGCGAACGTATGCTACAGCCTGGATTGATCTCTGGACCGTAATGGAAATAAAAGCAGGTGATGCATTCTGGCCAATTATGAGAGAACACTTCAAGCTTCCAACAGAGTTAGATGCGTATGCCTGGGAGACAGGACCAAAGCTAATTGAGCAACTCAGAGAATGGGCCAAAAGCAGACTGACAGGACAAACTCTTAGCCTACATGTCACGAGTCAAGACAAGACAGAGTCTGTGGAGAAGTTCCATGACAGAGTAATGCAAGTGTTTCAAGATTTGGGCCTCATTACCCATGATTACCCACACAGACGGATGTTGGCACAGGCTTTTGTGCATGGACTGAGAGAACCAATCAGGAAACCACTGGTAGCAGCCAGGCCTGAGTACACGTCAATAGAAATGGATACCCTGCTCACAGTAGCAAAAAGGATTGAGTCCCGCCGGGACAGAAGGGATGCCAAGTGTTACAACTGTGGCGAGTTTGGTCATTTCCGGAACCGGTGCAGAACACTGACTTCACCCAGAAAAAGAAGAAACACAGAAAGCAGTGAAGAACCCCGTCCATAGGACAAGAGCACACCAAGTCCACAGGGAACCCCACCAGTGGGACCAATATCCTGAGAGTGGATGGCGTAGTCAGATCTTTTCTTGTGGAACTCCGCAACCTCACCTATCTATCAGAATCTTCTGCTTCCTGCATGGGAATTGATGGTCAAGTCAGATATTTCCAGATTATGAAGCCCCTGAGCGTGTGGACTCAGCCAGAACACTCCATCATGTCCAAGTTTGTTGTGTCAAAGACCTGCACCCTCAACCTATTGGGCGTGGACTTACTGCAGAAGCTGAAAGCGACCAGAGTGTTCCAGGAAGATGGGACCATGACACTTTCTTCACCCCTGACCCAAGAAGAAACAGGAACCTCAAACAACCACGCTGCAGACCTATCACAGGAGGTGCTGGACATAGTACCAGAAAAGCCACTCCATCACCCAGAGTCAAGATGTCTCTGACCAACTGAAGGTCTAAGTGAACTCGCCTAAGAAGACGGCCTGAGAACTTTGACATTGGCCAGGATATTCAACTCAAGAAGGACCCTACTCGCTTCATGGAATGGCAACACCTCATCCAGCTCCAACGCCAGAGGTTCATCTTTTGCAAGCACCAGGAGGTGCCCCCTGCAATCAACCAGTTCACCCAGGCCCTAGACCGGCAAAAGGCCACTCAGCTCTTCAAACTTGTGCACAAATACTGACCTGAGACCGAGCTGGAGAAAAAGAAACTACTGATGGCCCGTGCTGAGAGAAATGCAGCCGTATAAGGAGACGTCCCAACAAGAAGACCCCCTGTGACCAGAGCAGGTGCTAACACAGTGACTGTCTTGGTGGAGAACAAGAAAGCCAGCTGATCGTCATCTCTCATGATGTGGATCCTAGTAGACGGCTTGTTTTCCCGCCAGCTTTGCACCAGCAGATGGGAGTCCCCTGCCGCATACTGAAGGACAAGGCCAAACTGGGCTGCATCGCCCATCGGAATCAATCCCAGCTTTCCACAGTGAAGAAAAAGACTGTAAACCCCACTGAGTTCAGAATGGTGCAAGGCCTGGAGGCCGCGAAAGAGGCTACGGTATTTGAAACCCCAACAGTGCTAAACCATCACACTCTGCTCTCAAACTCCCAGTCACCGCAATGGTATTCACGGTGATCAACCTGGCCAGTACCTTCTTCAGTGTTTCCCCTCCACCTGGAGGCCTGCTTTCACGCACCAGTGCAGTGCATATGGACAATGTTGCCTCAAGGTGCTCAAAACAAGCCCTTCAAGTTTCACCAAGACAATGTCCTCCATCCTCGTCAACTGGATTGCAGAATATGCAAGAGTCACTCTTCTACAACACGTGGATGACCTTCTCTTTTGTGTGGTTGACATCGACACCTGCACAGTCTATTCCTTGTCTCTCCTACTCTACCTGGAAGAACAGCAACGTAAGGTCTGGAAGAACAAAGTCCAGTGATGCCAGAAGCAAGTTACATCCCTGGGACACTGTATTGCCCACCAGACGAAACACATGTCAAAAGACTGGAAGACCGATGTGGAGAAGATGGCTCCCCCAACAACTCCAAGAATGCTGCAGGCCTTCCCGGGTCTAGTGTCGTATTGCAGAACCTGGATCCCTGATGCCTCAGTCTTAATGCAGCCTCTGTACGCTTGCATCAACGCAACCCCGCTCCTTCTATCAGACGCAGCCTTCAACCCATTCAGGAGATTGGAAGAACTCCACAGTCTCAGCGCCAATACCAGGCCTACCTGACTATGAAAAGTCTTTCCGTCTACCTGATGGAAAAAGAAGGTCATGCTACTGGAGTCCTGGCACGGATTCACGGGGGAAAACAGAGACTTTTAGGCTGCCTCTCAGCCCGCTTGGATCCAGTTGCAAGAAGAGCACCCTCCTGCCTGATGGCAGTATCTGCAGCACACACCCTCCTGGACAAGGTTGCTGACATCACTCTTGGACAGCCACTGGAAACTCTCACTCCACATGACATCTTGGCAATCTTCAATCAAGCTCAACCAACAGTAATCTCCCCACCGCCAGGCATCTTTGTGGCGCCTCTATTGCCTTTGTCTCATAATGTCACCGTCTCCAGACCTACAGTCCTCAGCCCGGCCACTCTACTCCCTACTCCCAAGGGGGGATACTTGGATGGCTCCAGATTTGCAGATGATGAAGAAGTTTCAACACAGGAAGTGCAGTGACCAGCAATCAAGAAATCCTGTGGTCCAGAAGTCTGTCACCTAGCCTGTCAGCCCAGGAAGCAGAACTGATAGCGCTGACGAAGGCCTGCCAGATGGCAGAAGGCAAGACTGCAAACATCTACACCGACTACAGGTACTCGCATGGCATAGCACACGACTTTAGACCCATCTGGGCTACAAGGGACTTCATCACAGCAAACGGGACAACCGTGAAGCATCATGGAGCCTTCAGGGACCTACTGGGTATACTCCAACTTCCAAAATGGTGGCAATTTGAAAAATCAAAGTGCATGGAAAACTGAGAACAGAAGAGGTGTGGGGCAATAACATGGCGGACATGGCAGCCAAAGAAGCAGCCAAAGGAAGACAACATGGAGAAGTGGGAGAGGTCGTAGAGCCGGACGGCTACTACATGACGACTGAAGACAAGAAACCTGACAAAGAAACGTCCTGGAATCTGCTCAAGAAGTTACAAGACCAAGCTCCAAAAGGAGAAGAAGAGCTGAATGCGAAAAAAGCAACACGTGAAGAAAGAAGGCTATCAATAATAGACTTCAAACTCTGCCTACCACAAAGTATGCACCCTATGGTGGTCCAATGGGTACATGGACCCACATCCACATATCAAAGACACAGAAGAATGATCTGATTGGTGCTTACTGTTTCGCTTCAGGGATCTCCACCCTAACAGCCAAATTCACCAGCAGCTGTCTGACCTGCGGCAAATGCAAGCCTGGACGTATGGAAGAAAGTCCCCCTCACCTCATCTGGAAAGACCACTCTACCAGTTCAAAGGATCCAGATAGACCACATCCAGATATCGCCAAGTGAAGGATTCAAATACGCCATTGTGGTCAAAAGAAGTATTTTCAAGATGAACAGAAGCCTTCCAAGTCAGCAAAGACTACTGCAACGAAGCTACTTTCAGAAAATAGTGTGCAGATACGGGGTTCCAGAAATGATAGAGAGTGATCAGGGACCCGCATTCACAGCAAATCTGACACACGAGACCCGATTAGCAGTAGGGTCAGACCTAGGCCTACACACTCCTTACCACCCCCAGAGCAGCAGGAAGGTAGAAAAACTGTACGGAACACTTAAGAATAGAATGCTGAAAAAAAATCACCCAAGAGACACGCAAACCATGGCATGACACACTCCCAATTGCACTGTTTAGCGTAAGGCACACTCCCAGAGACCCAGAAAAGCTGTCACCATACGAAATTTTGTTTGGGTCTAGTCCCAAGTTAGGTGCATTCTTCCCTCAGCAGCAGAATATGAAAAAATGATATCTTGTTTGCTTATATAAGGGAGGTTCCCTCCCATCAGGGTTGCCAGTGATCAATTGTTCTGGTCTCATCTTTGATTCCTGTTCACTTTGTAGCTTGCTGTTTCGTGCCTGCATCTTCTGCTAACAGATAAGACATTTTCTTCTTTTAGTTTTTTGGTGCTTGTTTTTTTGCATTTTGTCCTGCACTTCTGTGGGGGTCTGCCGGGTCCCCTTCGGGGGCTTGTGCTCCTCTCAGTTTAGTTCAGCCACTGTTGTTTTTTTTTATTTGCCTTTTCCAGTTTTTTCAGTGGCTGCTGTTTAGTTTTTGTTACACCAGAGAACTAATTTAGGTGGTAGAGGTCGTGTGATCTCAGGTATTTTTGTAATTAGTAGAGTTGGTACTTTTCAGGGTTTTTTGGGATTGCAGTAAGTGCCTTTCCTATCCTTTTCTATTTAGGAAGTTTGGGCCCCAACGTTTGCTCATACTATTTTCTGTCTGTGTCAGTATTTCTTCTTGTCTAACCGCCATTACATGTTTGGGGGCTTTCTATGCTCTTTGGGGATCTGCTCCGGGGCAGATAGCTTTCCTTTTTCTATCTTTAGGTGTAGTTAGCTTCTCAGGCTGTGACAAGGCATCTAGGACCAACGTAGGTACGCTCCACGGCTGCCTTTAGTTGTGGTGGTTAGTCAGGGTACTGCAATCCCATAGATTCCAACCTCTCTGGTGTATTGCCTTTTTTGCCTGCTCTCCTCAGCTACCAAATCATAACACTTATGTAATTGAATTGGTCAAAAACTAATGTCCATTCTCGAGTTTTTCTCTTCACTGCCAGATTTGATGGTCCTGTCCAAGAGCCCAGATGACACCAACCTCTGTGTAACTAGAGGGAAAGCCTGTTTGGATCCACGTATCGCATTGCAAGGAAGCTCCCGTACCAGGAGAGACACCTAAGCCATGAAGGATGTCGTGGATACTCTGACTGACCAGACAGATGACCTACCTGATGAAGAATACACACGTTTTTTTCTGAACATTCAGTTAAATAAAGAGACTATGATTGCAAACACATAAACCCCCGACAGGGACAGTCCTCCTGATCGCCCATTTGCGAAAAGTCTGTATTCGGTGGGGGAGGCATGTATTAGGGGTGTCTCAACTCGCCGGCAGCACAAAAGAGTTGCAGCGCTTTGGGCCAGGAGCAGGTTTTTAGGGCAAGTGGTATCTAAGGGGGGACTGTCATGGAAATATATATGTATTCCATATATTCAAAGTATATTCACATATATGCATTCACAGTTAGATAGATCTCACTTGCTAAAAATCCTGTGCTCACACATTTCTATGCCAGCTATAATCAGTCGTTTTAAACGAATCTGGCCTTCATAAGGAACAAGTACATACAGTCATGGCCAAAAGTTTTGAGAATGACACAAATATTATATTTTCACATGATCTGCTGCCCTCTGGTTTTTATGTGTGTTTGACAGATGTTTTTACCACAGACAGAAATATAATTATTGCAAACATATGAGTAACAAAAGCTTATATTGACAGTTAGAATGAGTTAATGCAGCAATTCAATATTTGCAGTGTTGACCCTTCTTCTTCAGGACCTCTGCAATTCTCCCTGGCATGCTCTCAATCGACTTCTGGACCAAATCCTGACTGATAGCAGTCCATTCTTGCACAATCAATGCTTTCATTTTGTCAGAATTTTTAGGTTTTTGTTTGTCCACCCGTCTCTTGATGATTGACCACAAGTTCTCAATGGGATTAAGATCTGGGGAGTTTCCAGGCCATGGACCCAAAATCTCTATGTTTTGTTCCCTGAGCCATTTAGTTATCACCTTTGCTTTATGGCAAGGTGCTCCATCATGCTGGAAAAGGCATTGTTGATCGCCAAACTGCTCTTGGAGGGTTGGGAGAAGTTGCTCTTGGAGGACATTCTGGTACCATTCTTTACTCATGATTGTGTTTTTAGGCAAGACTGTGAGAGAGCCGATTCCCTTGGCTGAGAAGCAACCGCACACATGAATGGTTTCAGGATGCTTAACAGTTGGCATCAGACAAGACTGGTGGTAGCGCTCACCTTGTCTTCTCCGAATGAGGCGTTTTCCTGATGTCCCAAACAATCGAAAAGGGGATTCATCAGAGAAAATAACTTTACCCCAGTCCTCAGCAGTCCACTGCCTGTACCTTTTTGCAGAATATCAGTCTGTCCATGATGTTTTTTCTGGAAAGAAGTGGCTTCTTTGCTGCCCTCCTTGAGACCAGGTCTTGCTCCAAGAGTCTCCGCGTCACAGTGCGTGCAGATGCACTCACATCTGCCTGCTGCCATTCCTGAGCAAGCTCTGCACTGCTGGTAGCCCGATCCCGCAGCTGAAACACTTTTAAGAGACGGTCCGGTCTTTCTTGGGCGCCCTGGAGCCTTTTTGGCAACAATGGAACCTCTCTCCTTGAAGTTCTTGATGATGCGATAGATTGTTGACTGAGGTGCAATCTTTCTAGCTGCGATACTCTTCCCTGTTAGGCCATTTTTGTGCATTGCAATGATGACTGCACGTGTTTCTTTAGAGATAACCATGGTTAACAGAAGAGAAACAATGATGCCAAGCACCAGCCTCCTTTTAAAGTGTCCAGTGGTGTCATTCTTACTTAATCATGACAGATTGATCTCCAGCCATGTCCTCATCAACACCCACACCTGTGTTAATGGAGTAATCACTGAAAAGAGGTTAGCTGGTCCTTTTAAGGCAGAGCTGCAATGATGTTGAAATGTGTTTTGGGGGATAAAGTTAATTTTTTAGCCAAATAATGACTTTGCAAGTAATTGCTGTTAAGCTGATCACTTTTTATAACATTCTGGAGTATATGCAAATTACCATTAGAAAAAGTGAAGCAGTAGACTTTGTAAAAATTAATATTTGTGTCATTCTCAAAACTTTTGTCCATGACTGTAGAGTCTTATTAGATATCTGTTGTTTACCTTATAGTCATGCAAGAAAACTAGGGCAAAAGAATATAAAACAAATAATTCTGCAACTTCAGCTCTTTTATCATGATTATCATAATTATCATACTTACACTAGAACAGCCAATAATCTAGCAGCTTTTAATTGTATGTTAATTGACTAACCAGCCCCTTTTTGTAAACGTATAAAACCTTGAATGAATAATAAATGTATGTCTTTGACGAACTGCTATACTGACACCTCCGTTGTGGACAGTTTTCATTTCGTTCTGAGCGCTCAAAAATACATTAAATAGAGATTTGGAAAAGCAAGCAGAAAACACGGAAGGATAAATTCATCCTAATTAAATTTGCATAACAGTATCAAACAAAAAATATTATAAATATGCCACTGGTAAAGCGTTTGGTATAAACTGTACTAAGGACCATAGGTCTATCCTCAAGTTCTGTTCCTCCTACAGATGTATGAAAGACTCAGGGATCTTATAATAAAAGGTATTTTCTTGCAGTTTTTCAGCAGGATAGGAAAATATTTTATAATCAAGGTAAAAAGAATTAGATGTGCAGACATATTGGAGGACAAGAGAAATAATTTTTTAATATAAAACAGCCGAATGCCAGCTGCTCATTCAGACCATGTGGAGACACAGTATTAGGATGGAAAATCCATCTTGTCTCCTTTTGTAGGATCAAACAATCCCAATCACCACCTCTCAAAGGTTTGGCAAACTTCTCAATGCCCATGAATCTCATCATAGTTCTGTCACCGCTGTGGACCTCATTAATATGTCTAGAGATAAGAGTGTCTCTTTTATGCTCTATATCCCTAAGGTGCTCTCCAATTCTCTGCTGAGCTCACGTTTCATCTTTCCTAAATATTCAATTCTGCATTGACATGCTCCTTTATAAAGGATACCTTGTACAACAGTCGATGAAATCCATGATGGTGATCTCTATCAGGATTTATCCCCTAAAGGTCTTTGAATACTAGATGGAGGGACAGACAACACAGTTCCCACATTTATAAAAGCCCTTAACGTCAGATTTCAGCCAGGATTTCGTTTTTGTTGTAGAAAAATGGCTGTGTACCAGCCTGTCCTGCAGCAAACAACCTCTTTTATACATGATGTGCGAGTATCCACCTGAAAACGAGGCAACAACACTATCTATTTCCAGATGGGCCAGTAGTTTTCAAAAATGATTTTCACCTCTTTTGCTCCATTATTAAAAGTAGTTACAAACCTCACCACATCCTCATTATTGGTCTTGGTTACTGGGGTGAAAATGCTGGTCCTGCTCCTAGATCTACTAACATTATAGGTGTTTTGTAGCACCTTCTTGGGGTACCCTCATTCTAGGAACCTCCTCTTCAAGTCATCTGTCTGTTCCTTAAAGATTTTGTCATTGGAGCAGTTCCTGTGGATCTACAGATACTGTTCCCTAGGAATACCACTCTTTAAAGGAGCAGGATGGTTGCTCTTTCATTGGAGCAACAGGTTGGTTGTAGAGGGCTTCCTGTACATGCATGTCTCAAGGAGACCATCATCCATTTTCTTGATAAAGATATCCAGAAAGGGCAGACATGTGGAATCAGTTTCACAGCTGAACCTTAAACTGATGGTATTGTTATGAAGTTCCTTCCCAAGGGAGCAAAATTTATCAGATGTGCCCTTTCAGATAACAAAGACATCATCTATGTAATGAGCCCACATGTCCACCCTTTCAATGTTTGGGGTGCTGACCTCATCAAAGATCATTGTTCCCACCAACCCAGGAGCAAGTTGGCATGCGTGGGAGCACAGGAGCTACGCATCGCACTGCCCGTGAGCTGGTGGTAGTACTTATGGTCGAAGTTGAAGACAACATCAATACTGGCTAAGATGGTCCCTGGACCTACTGTTATACCCTCCAATTTCAGGAGCAGATTAGTTGTATCCCTAGTATTAGATTGTAACAAGACTACAAAGGGACGAAGAACCTGATCTAGGTAGATGCCAAGATTTTGGTATAAACTGTCTATAAACTTCTGAAATGAAAGACCTGCCTTTCAAAGAACTAGTGCCCATATGTATTTTTGGTAGGCAGTAAAATGTTGCCAGTATTAGCATGAATTCAAACTCATTCTTATCAATTAAACTTCTCTTTAATCCGTCCTCTAATAGTGATGTTAATTGTCTATGAAAATCGGGCGTGGGATTTTTTTTTCTAAAACGTTTAACCATTACGATCCTGAAGAAGGTTTTTACACATTAGGCAGTATTAATCCACGTTCAGGACCACCACATTGCCTCCCTTGTCAGAGGATTTTATGACAATAGGGCAGTCTGGCTCTAAACATCTAATTGCCAGCATTTCTTCCCTGCTGCAATTATTTTCTGAACAAAAGTCCTCTCTTTCTAAAGATGCCACTTCTCCGAACACCTTATTTACAAACACGTCAATATAGTAGATGTCTCCTTGAGTTGGTGACATGTTAAGGTTTTTTTCTAGAAATTAGAACAGGGGCCCAAGCCAGTAGAATTGGGTCCTGGAGTCTCAAGACTATTTAGCAGACAAACGACGGAAGTATTTCCACAGGGATACCCAGTTCCTAACAGGATCGTTTGTCCTGCTTCATAAAGATCTTGCGCCACTTTAATTTTCTCACAAAAAGGTGAAAATTTTTGGTGTATTCAAAAATGTCGAAGTCTGATATTGGTATGAAAGAGAAGCCCTTACTAAGATCTGTCACTTCTGCTACTCAGTTCTCTAGAGGCTAGATTGATTATTCTGGAGTTTAGTTTTGGGTATTGTGTTCTTCCCAAGTTGATCCAGTTTCAGAGGGGGTACACAGAATCTATAAAACGAGTGCCTTATCCTTTATACTGTCTATCCCTCCTTCTCACAACCCCGTCCTCTGCTTCTATTTCTGCTCCTTTCAGATTTAGATTTATTATCTGTATCAGAGAGATCAGTGTCCGTAGACGAAATATCCGTTTCTTGCTCAACAGAAAGGGACTTATTAGTCAAAAAGAGGTACGCTTTATTGCCATAGAATCTTGAAGTTTCCTTAAGTATTGCTTATGTTTCCTTTCTTTAATATGATATTGGAAATACTCAATATTCCCCTGCAGTTTAGTCTCTCGTTCCAAAGTTTTGTGAAAACGTTTTGGTCATTGCTATTTACTCTTTGAGTTTTTCATTTAGAACTGATAATGTTTGTCTCTCTTCCTCAAGCAGTAATGTTATTAGACGTATAGAGCTGTTCGTTACCTCTTTTTCCCATCTGGAGATAAACTCTGGATCACAATGTTGGGGAGTATCTTATTCTGTTTATAAATTTTGGCTACGCTTGTTCTGAAAAGACTTCCTTAACCTCTACTAACCACAGTTCCATGTTAAGATCAGTGGATAGGAACCCTTCCATCCCTGGACAATGAAATGTCTAAAGAAAAGAAAGGGGGATTGTCTGTTCTACAGTCCCCACTGTGCCAAATCCGCTAATCTCAGAGATTATACAGAATATAATGCGGATCTAAAACGTAACTTTTACTAGATCAATTAAAATGGCAAATATCCCATTAGTAACAAAGACACAGAAGACAGCTGTAAAAATATATATACAACAAGCCTGTATCCCTGTAAGGGAAAGATGCTGACAATGATTAAACAGTTGTAAGGCCTCTTTCACACTTCAGTCGTGTTACGTCCGCCCAAGTGTGAAAATGGCGGATCCGTCAGAAAAGTGTAAAAACGGATGTAAAATGGATCAGTTTTATGACGGATCCGCCAAGAAGTTTTCACCCGGAAATGATGAAATTTTCGTTCCGGAAATGTAAGTCTGGACCAAGGAGAGAGAGAGAAAGAGAGAGAGAGAGAGAGACCCCGGACAGTGTTGTCAGCATTTTCAATGGTTTTCTATGGAGGCGACGGATCCGCGGGCGGATTCCGTCAAAAACGGATGCCATTTTGGCGGACCAAAAAAACGTTGCATTGGACGTTTTTCTGAAATGACGGACTCCAATTTTTTGGCGGATCCGTCAAAAAACGGACGACCATCCGTCAAAATCCATCACTAATGCAAGTCAATGGGAAAAAAACGGATCCGCCCAAAAAAATGACGGATCCGTTTTTTTCACATTTTGACGGATTTTGACTGACGTCGCACGACTGAAGTGTGAAAGAGGCCTAAAGGGCAATAGTGTCAATCATCAACACAATAGATTATTATTCACAGCATGCAAAATAATAATCTTTATTTTTATATAGCGCTAACAAATTCCGCAGCGCTTTACAGTTTGCACACATTATCGTCGCTGTCCCCGATGGGGCTCACAATCTAGATTCCCTATCTGTATGTTTTTGGAGTGTGGGAGGAAACCGGAGTA
The DNA here is from genome assembly GCA_033576555.1 of Oophaga sylvatica. Lineage (NCBI taxonomy): Eukaryota > Metazoa > Chordata > Amphibia > Anura > Dendrobatidae > Oophaga > Oophaga sylvatica. The sequence continues at coordinate 927,635,513 of JARQOD010000001.1, forward strand.
CCCGGAGGAAACCCACGCAAACACGGGGAACATACAAACTCCTTGCAGATGTTGTCCTAGGTGGGATTTGAACCCAGGACTCCAGCGCTGCAAGGCTGTAGTGCTATCCACTGAGCCACCGTGCTGCCTATCAGTCTCTAAGTCCCATAGAATAGTGCAACACAGTGTTCATATAAGAAATGGCAAAATAAAGGAACAGTCTCACCAGTTTCGTGGTTTGAACCGTCCTAACAATAGTTCCACTTGCCACTTCTGATAGGATCCCGGGCTTGTTGTGTATATGGTTTTACAGATGTCTTGTGTGTCTTTGTTACTAATGGGATATTTGCCATTTTAATTTATCTTGTAAAGGTTAAGTTTTAGATACGCATTATATATAAACTAGCTATGAACCCGTTCTACGCCTGGGTGGCAAGCATTTTTATAGGTATATGGTCTCCCATGCTGGTATGTGCTGCCCCACTCATATCCTGGTATGCATGGCACCCCTCATCCCTATCCTGGTATGTATGGTACCCCTCATCCCTATCTTGGTATGTATGGTCCCCTCACCCCTACCCAAATCTGGTATGCATGGCACCCCGTTCCTCATCCTGGTATGCATGGTCCCCTCATCCCCAATCCTGATATGCATGGTACCCTCTCATCCCTATCCTGGTATGTATGGTACCTGGTACCTGCTCATCCATATCCTGGTATTCATGGTTCCCTCACTCCCCAATCCTGGTATGCATGGTCCCCTCACCCCCCAATCCCGGTATGCATGGTCCCTCACCCCCCAATCCTGGTAAGTATGGTCCCCTCCTGCCCGATCCTGGAATGCATGGTCCCCGCACACCTTAATTCTGGTATGAATGGTCCCCTCACCCCCAAATCTGGTATGCATGGTCCCCCTCATCCCTATCGTAGGATGCATGGTCCCCTCACCCCCCAATCCTGATGTACATGGTCTTCTCACCCCCCAATCCTGATGTGCATGGTCCCCTCACCCCCAATCCTGATATGCATGGTCCTCTCACCCCCCAATCCTGATATGCATGGTCCTCTCACCCCCCCAATACTGATGTGCATGGTCCCCTACCCCCAAATCCTGATGTGCATGGTCCCTCTCCCCCCAATCCTGATGTGCATGGTCCCTTCACCCCCAACCCTAATGTGCATGGTCCCCTCACCCCCCAATCCTGATGTGCAACAACCCCTCTCCCCCCAATCCTGATGTGCATGGTCCCCTCTCCCCCCAATCCTGATATGCATGGTCCCTTCACCCCCAACCCTAATGTGCATGGTCCCCTACCCCCCAATCCTGATGTGCAACAACCCCTCCCCCCAATCCTGATGTGCATGGTCCCCTCTCCCCCCAATCCTGATGTGCATGGTCCCTTCCACCCCCCAATCCTGATGTGCATGATCCCCTCACCCCCAATCCTGATATGCATGATCCCCTCACCCCCAATCCTGTGTGCATGGTCCCTCACCCCCCAATCCTGTGTGCATGGTCCCCTTCACCCCCAATCCTTGCATGCATGGTCCACTCACCCCCAATCCTGATGTGCATGGTCCTCTCACCCCCCCAACCCGATGTGCATGGTTCCCTCACCCCCCAATCCTGTTGAATGGGCCACTCACCCCCTCCAATCTGTATGCATGGTCGCTCACCCCCCGTATCCTAATGTGCAATGGTCCTCATCACCCCCCAACCCTGATGTCATTGGTCCACACTCACCCCCAACAAACCCTGATGTGCAATGGCCCCTCATCACCCCCAATCCTGTATGATGCATGGTCTTCTCAGCCTCACCCTGATTGCATGGTCCCCCTCACCCCCAATCCTGATGTGCATGGTCCCCTCACCCCCAATCCTGATATGCATGATCCCCTCACCCTCCAACCGATGTGCATGGTCCCCTCACCCCCCAATCCTGATGTGCATGGTCCCCCACCCCCCAATCATGCAATGCATGGTCCCCTCACCCCCCAATCCTGATGTGCATGGTCCTCTCACCCCCCAACCCTGATGTGCATGGTCCCCACCCCCAATCCTGATGTGAATGGTCCACTCACCCCCCAATCCTGTGTATGGTCTCCCTACACCCCTAATCCTGATGTGCATGGTCCTCTCACCCCCCAACCCTGATGTTGCATGGTCCCCTCACCCCCCAATCCTTGTTGATGGTCCCCTCACCCCACAATCCTGATGTGCATGGTCCTCTCACCCCCAATCCTGATGTGCATGGTCCCCTCACCCCCAATCCTGATGTGCATGGTCCCTCACCCCAATCCTGATGTGCATGGTCCTCCTACACCCCCCAATCCTGATGTACATGGTCCCCTCACCCCCAATCCTGATGTGCATGGTCCCCTCCCCCCCAATCCTTGTATGCATGGTCCCCTCACCCCCAATCCTTGTTGCATGGTCCTTCACCCCCCAATCCTGATGTGCATGGTCCCTCACCCCATCCTTGTATGCATGATCCCTCACCCCAATCCTGATGTGCATGGTCCCCTCACCCCAATCCTGATGTGCATGGTCCCTCACCCCATCCTGGTATGCATGGTCCCCTCACCCCCATCCTGATGTGCATGTCCTCTCACCCCAATCCTGATATGCATGGTCTTCTCACCTCAATCCGATGTGCAAGGTCCCTCACCCAATCCTGATGTGCATGGCCCCTCACCCTATCCTGATATGCATGTCCTCACCCCCCAATCCTGATGTGCATGGTCCCTCACCCCCCAATCTTGATGTGCATGGTCCCCTCACCCCCAATCCTGAAGTGCATGGTCCTCTCACCCCCCAACCCTGATGTGCATGGTTCTCACCCTCAATCCTGATATCCATGGTCCTCTCACCCCATCTGATGTGCATGGTCCCCTCCCCCAATCCTGATGTGCATGGTCCCTCACCCCCAATCCTGATGTGCATGGTCCCTCACCCCCAACCCTGATGTGCATGTTCTCACCGCCAATCCTGATATCCATGGTCCTCTCACCCCCAATCCTGATGTGCATGGTCCCCCCCCAATCCTGAGTGCATGGTCCTCACCCCCATCTGATGTGCATGGTCCCCTCACCCCAATCCTGATGTGCATGGTCCCTCACCCCCAATCCTAATGTGCATGTCCCTCTCCCATCCTTGTATGCATGTCCCCTCACCCTCAATCCTGATGTGCATGGTCCTCTCACCCCCCAATCCTGATGTGCATGGTCCCCTCAACCCCCAATCCTGATGTGCATGGTCCCCTCACCCCCAATCCTGATGTGCATGATCCCCTCACCCCCAATCCTGATGTTCATGGTCCCCTCACCCCCCCAATCCTGTATGCATGGTCCCCTCACCCACAATCCTGATGTGCATGGTCTCTCACCCCCAATCCTGATGTGCATTGTCTCCTCACCCCCAATCCTGATGTACATGGTCCCCTCACCCCCCAATCCTGATGTGCATGGTCCCTCACCCCCCAATCCTTGTATGCATGGTCCCCTCACCCCCCAATCCTTGTATGCATGGTCCCCTCACCACCCATTCCTGATGTGCATGGTACCCTCACCCCCCAATCCTTGTATGCATGATCCCCTCACCCCCAAATCCTGATGTGCATGGTCCCCTCACCCCCCAATCCTGATGTGCATGGTCCCCTCACCCCCCAATCCTGGTATGCATGGTCCCCTCACCCCCCAATCCTGATGTGCATGGTCCTCTCACCCCCAAATCCTGATATGCATGGTCTTCTCACCCTCCAATCCCGATGTGCATGGTCCCCTCACACCCCCAATCCTGATGTGCATGGCCCCCTCACCCTATCCTGATATGCATGGTCCTCACCCCCCAATCCTGATGTGCATTGTCCCCTCACCCCCCAATCTTGATGTGCATGGTCCCCTCACCCCCCAATCCTGATGTGCATGGTCCTCTCACCCCCCAACCCTGATGTGCATGGTTCTCACCCCCAATCCTGATATCCATGGTCCTCTCACCCCCCTGTTATGTTACGGTAGCTGAGGAGTGCAGGTAAAAAAGGAAATACACCAGAGCAGTTGGAATCTATGAGATTGCAGTACCCTGACTAACCACCGCAACTAGAGGCAGCCGTGGAGCGTTCCTACGATGGTCCTAGACGCCTCGTCACAGCCTGAGAAACTAACTACACCTAAAGATAGAAATAGGAAAGCTATCTGCCCCGGAGCAGAACCCCAAAGATAATAGAAAGCCCCCAAACATGTAATGGCGGTTAGACAAGAGGAAATACTGACACAGAAAGAAAATAGTATGAGCAAACGCTGGGGCCCAAACTATCTAAATAGAAAAGGACAGGAAGGGTACTTACTGCAATCCCAGAAAACCCTGAAAAACACCAACTCTACTAATTTCAAAATAACCTGAGATCACACGACCTCTACCACCTAAATTAGTTCTCTGGTGTAACAAAAACAGCAGCCACTGAAAAAACTGCAAAAAGCAAAAGTACAAAACACAGTGGCTGGACTAAACTGAGAGGGCAAAAGCCCCCGGAGGGGACCCAGAAGGCCCCCACAGAAGTGCAGGACAAAATGCAAAAATATAGCAAAAACACAAAATAAGAAATTGTCTTATCTGATAGCAGGAGATGCAGACACGACACAGCAGGCTACAAGGGAAACTGGAAAGAAGGATTCAGACCAGAACAATTGATCACCGGCAACCCTGATGGGAAAATGATTCCCTTAAATAAGACCAATCAGTAACACCTGATTCCCAATCCTCACTAGTACCGCTTGTAACCACCAGAGGGAGCCTCTGCTCAGAACTCATCTCAAACCCATTCACAACAGTACCCCCCCCTTGAGGAGGGGTCACCGAACCCTCATTTGAGCAACCAGGTCGGTCAGGATGAGTTCTATGATACGCACGGATAAGTCTCCTAGCATGGATGTCCGAAGCAAACACCCAAGAATTATCTTCCTGACCATAACCTCTCCATTTAACCAAATACTGGAGTCTTCGTCTAGAAAAACGAGAATCCAATATTTTCTCAACCACATACTCCAGATTGCCCTCAACCAAAACAGGGTCAGGAGGCACAGCAGCAGGAACCACTGGCTCAACAAACCTCTTCAACAAGGACTTGTGGAACACGTTATGGATCTTAAATGTCCCTGGAAGAAGCAAACGAAAAGAAACAGGATTAATAATCTCCATGATCTTATAAGGTCCAATGAACCTAGGCTTAAATTTAGGAGATGCTACTCTCATAGGAATATTCTTTGAGGACAACCAGACCAAGTCCCCCACTTTAAACCGAGGACCATCAGTCCTATGCCGGTTAGCAAACCGCTGGGCCTTCTCCTGAGAGAGGGACAACCTCTCCACTACCTGGTCCCAAATCTGCTGCATACGCTCAACAACAGAGTCAACACCCGGACAGACAGAAGCCTCCGTCTGTCCCGAAGAAAATCGAGGGTGAAACCCAGAATTACAGAAAAACGGAGACATCAAAGTGGCAGAGCTAGCCCTATTATTAAGAGCAAACTCAGCCAAAGGCAAAAAAGAGACCCAGTCATCCTGATCAGCAGACACAAAGCATCTTAGATAAGTCTCCAATGTCTGGTTTGTTCTCTCAGTTTGACCATTGGTCTGAGGATGAAATGCCGAGGAGAAAGACAATTGAACACCCAGTTTAGAACAAAAAGTCCTCCAAAATCTGGAAACAAACTGGACTCCTCTGTCAGACACAATGTTCTCAGGAATGCCGTGTAAACGAACCACGTGCTGAAGGAACAACGGCACCAATTCAGAGGAGGAAGGCAACTTAGGTAATGGCACAAGATGTATCATTTTGGAAAACCTATCACAAATTACCCAGATGGTGGTCATTCTCTGAGAAACAGGAAGATCGGAAATGAAATCCATAGAGATATGGGTCCATGGTCTCTTGGGCACAGGCAATGGCATCAACAAACCACTAGAGCGAGAGCAAGGCTTGGAGCGAGAGCAAGTCCCGCAGGACTGCACAAATTCCCTGACATCGCGAGACAAGGTAGGCCACCAAAAGGACCGACCAACCAAGTCTCTGGTACCAAAAATTCCGGGATGCCCAGCCAATGCGGAACAATGAATCTCAGACATCACACTCTTTTTCCATTGGTCCGGGACAAACAATTTTCCAACAGGGCAGCGCTCGGGCCTATCCTCCTGACACCCCTCCAGAGCAAGTCTCAAATTAGGCGAGATGGCGGAAAGAACTACACCCTCCTTCAAAATAACAGAGGGATCAGATAGCTCAGGAGAGTCCGCAAGGAAACTCCTCGAGAGGGCATCCGCCTTAACATTCTTAGTGCCAGGAAGAAAGGAAACCACAAAATTAAAACGTGTGAAAAACAAGGCCCACCTGGCCTGTCTAGGATTGAGTCGCTTGGCAGATTCCAGATAGACCAGATTCTTATGGTCCGTAAGGACCACCACCTGATGTTTGGCTCCCTCCAGCCAATGTCTCCACTCTTCAAAAGCCCACTTCATGGCCAATAACTCCCGATTACCCACGTCATAATTACGTTCAGTAGGAGAAAATTTTCGAGAGAAAAAGGCACAAGGGTTACTTTTAGAGGTCTCTGGATCTTTTTGGGACAAAACGGCACCTGCCCCAATTTCAGAGGCATCAACCTCCACCTGAAATGGCAGAGAAACATCAGGCTGCCGTAGAACAGGAGCAGAAGTGAATCTCTGCTTAAGTTCCTGAAACGCAGAGACTGCCTCAGGAGGCCAATTCACCACATCAGAACCCTTTCTGGTCAAATCAGTTAATGGTTTAACAATAACAGAGAAATTACCAATAAATTTACGATAAAAATTGGCAAAACCCAAAAATCTCTGAAGAGCCTTTAATGAAGTAGGTTGGACCCAATCACAGATGGCCTGAACCTTGACCGGGTCCATTTCAATAACAGATGGGGACAAAATGAATCCCAGAAATGAGATCTTCTGTACGCCAAAAAGACACTTTGATCCCTTCACATACAGAGCATTCTCTCTCAAAATCTGGAATACAGTTCGAACATGTTTCACATGAGAGTCCCAGTCATTAGAAAAAATCAAGATATCATCCAAATAAACAATCAGAAACTTGTCCACAAAATCCCTGAAAATGTCATTCATGAAGGACTGGAAGACGGAAGGAGCATTAGTGAGCCCAAAGGGCATCACAAGGTACTCAAAATGCCCTTCAGGGGTGTTAAATGCGTCTTCCATTCATCCCCGTGCTTAATGCGAATAAGGTTATACGCCCCCCTGAGGTCAAGCTTGGTAAACCAAGTAGCGTTTTTCACCCTGGAAAACAGGTCAGAAATCAAGGGTAACGGGTATTGATATTTCACAGTAATATTGTTCAAGAGACGATAATCAATACACGGCCTTAATGAACCATCTTTTTTGGCCACAAAGAAAAAACCGGCACCTAAGGGTGAAGAGGATGGTCTGATATGACCCTTCTCCAATGATTCCTTGATATAAGACCGCATAGCGTCATGTTCAGGTACAGACAAGTTAAAAAGGCGACCCTTAGGGAATTTACTACCTGGCACTAATTCAATAGCGCAGTCATAGCTCCTATGGGGAGGTAAGGATGCAGATTTACTTTCGCTAAACACATCAGAAAAATCAAACAAAAAGTCAGGAACATCCTCAGCCTGGGGGGAGGCAGAAAAAACAGGAGTGTTGGTATTAACACATTGGCAGCCCCAACTGGTTACAGACACAGATTTCCAATCCAAAACAGGATTATGAGACTGTAACCAAGGGAAACCCAGCACGATAATGTCATGCAGATTATATAGAACCAAAAATTTGCAGCACTCCTGGTGATCAGGTTCAACCCTCATTATCACCTGAGTAGAAAACTGGGGTTTATTCTCAGCCAAAGGGGTAGAATCGATCCCCAGTAGGGGAATAGACTTCTGTAGGGGTATCAAGGGAAATCCACAACGTTTAGCAAAATCATAATCCATCAGGTTAATAGCTGCTCCAGAATCAACGAAAGCCTGAGCAGAAAATGAGGACAGAGAGCATATCAGAGTGACAGTTAATAAAAACTTAGTCTGAACACCACCCAAGACAACTGAGCGTGCAAAACGTCTTCCCCGCTTAGGGCAGACTGAAATAGCATGAGAGGCATCACCACAGTAGAAACATAACCCATTGCGCTTTCGAAACTCATGACGCTGTGCCCCAGACACCACTCCATCACACTGCATGGGCTCAGCAGCTGGCTCACAAGGCAACACCACTCCACGCATACTTCTCCGCTCACGCAAACGTCTGTCAATTTGAATCGCTAATGACATAGAATCATTGAGACCAGAGGGGACAGGGAATCCCACCATAACATCCTTTACATTATCCGACAGACCCTTCCGGAAAAGGGCCGCCAAAGCGTCGTCATTCCATTTGGTCAGGACTGCCCACCTACGGAATCTCTGACAGTATAACTCAGCGTCATCAAGCCCCTGATTTAATGCCAACAAGGCTTTTTCAGCTTGATCAGTGACATTAGGCTCATCGTACAATAACCCCAAAGCCTGAAAAAATGCATCAACATCACTCAAAACAGGATCCCCAGGTATCAGGGAAAAAGCCCAATCCTGAGGGTCGCCGCGCAGGAGAGAGATGACAATTTGAACCTGCTGCGCTGCGTTCCCTGAGGACTTAGATTTTAAGGCAAGAAACAATTTACAATTATTTTTGAAATTCTGAAACTTAGCTCGATCCCCTGAAAACAAATCTGGCATGGGGATCCTAGGTTCCACAACAGGCAACCTAGCAAGATATGCAGCAATACTCTGAACCTCAGTGGCAAGCTGATCCACACGGCCAGACAACTGTGCAAACTCCATTGGGAGAAAAGATCCTCCCCAGCACCCAGAGATACAGAGGGAAAAAAAAAAAAAAAAAAAAATGCAACAAACAGAAAAATATCTCTGACAACTTTTCTTCCTTCAAAATATTTTTTCCCTTCTGTGAGTACCATACAATTTTTATGGCCGGTGATACTGTTATGTTACGGTAGCTGAGGAGTGCAGGTAAAAAAGGAAATACACCAGAGCAGTTGGAATCTATGAGATTGCAGTACCCTGACTAACCACCGCAACTAGAGGCAGCCGTGGAGCGTTCCTACGATGGTCCTAGACGCCTCGTCACAGCCTGAGAAACTAACTACACCTAAAGATAGAAATAGGAAAGCTATCTGCCCCGGAGCAGAACCCCAAAGATAATAGAAAGCCCCCAAACATGTAATGGCGGTTAGACAAGAGGAAATACTGACACAGAAAGAAAATAGTATGAGCAAACGCTGGGGCCCAAACTATCTAAATAGAAAAGGACAGGAAGGGTACTTACTGCAATCCCAGAAAACCCTGAAAAACACCAACTCTACTAATTTCAAAATAACCTGAGATCACACGACCTCTACCACCTAAATTAGTTCTCTGGTGTAACAAAAACAGCAGCCACTGAAAAAACTGCAAAAAGCAAAAGTACAAAACACAGTGGCTGGACTAAACTGAGAGGGCAAAAGCCCCCGGAGGGGACCCAGAAGGCCCCCACAGAAGTGCAGGACAAAATGCAAAAATATAGCAAAAACACAAAATAAGAAATTGTCTTATCTGATAGCAGGAGATGCAGACACGACACAGCAGGCTACAAGGGAAACTGGAAAGAAGGATTCAGACCAGAACAATTGATCACCGGCAACCCTGATGGGAAAATGATTCCCTTAAATAAGACCAATCAGTAACACCTGATTCCCAATCCTCACTAGTACCGCTTGTAACCACCAGAGGGAGCCTCTGCTCAGAACTCATCTCAAACCCATTCACAACACCCCCCAATCCTGATATCCATGGTCCTCTCACCCCCCAATCCTGATGTGCATGGTCCCCTCACCCCCCAATCCTGAGGTGCATGGTCCCCTCACCCCCCAATTCTGATGCATGTTGCATTGTGTGCATGGTCCCCTCACCCCCCAATCCTGATGTGCATGGTCCCCTCTCCCCCAATCCTTGTATGCATGGTCCCCTCACCTCCCAATCCTGATGTGCATGGTCCTCTCACCCCCAATCCTGATGTGCATGGTCCCCTCACCCCCCAATCCTGATGTGCATGGTCCCCTCACCCCCCAATCCTGATGTGCATGATCCCTCACCCCCCAATCCTGATGTTCATGGTCCCCTCACCCCCCAATCCTGATGTGCATGGTCCCCTCACCCCCAATCCTGATATGCATGGTCCTCTCACCCCCCAACCCTGATGTGCATGGTCCACTCACCCCCCAATCCTGATGTGCATGGTCCCCTCACCTCCCAATCCTGATATGCGTGGTCCCCTCACCCCCCAATCCTGATGTGCATGGTCCTCTAAACCCCTCAACCCTGATGTGCATGGTCCCTCACCCCCCAATCCTGATGTGCATGGTCCCCTCACCCCCAATCCTGATGTGCATGATCCCCTCACCCCCCAATCCTGATGTGCATGGTCCCCTCACCCCCCAATCCTGATGTGCATGGTCCTCTCACCCCCAATCCTGATGTGCATGGTCCTCTCACCCCCAATACTGATGTGCATGGTCCCCTCACCCCCAATCCTGATGTGCATGGTCCCCTCACCCCCCAGTCATGATATGCATAGTCCTCTCACCCCCCAACCCTGATGTGCATGGTCCCCTCACCCCCCAATCCTGATGTGCATGGTCCCCTCATCCCCCAATCCTGGTATGCATGGTCCCCTCACCCCCCAATCCTGGTATGCATGGTCCCCTCACCCCCCAATCCTGGTATGCATGATCCCCTCACCCCCCAATCCTGGTATGCATGGTCCCCTCACCCCCCAATCCTGATGTGCATGGTCCTCTCACCCCCCAATCCTGATGTGCATGGTCCCCTCACCCCCCAATCCTGATGTGCATGGCCCCCTCACCCCGCTATCCTGATATGCATGGTCCCCTCACCGCTATTAAGCTGCACACATGACCCCCAAAAAACAAACATTTATACTCACCTTTCCTCCCTGTGCTCCAGCGCTGTTCCGTTCTGCTGGACGCCGGGGGAGGAGAGCGACGCCGGAGTACGCGCATGCTCTTACCGCGCGGTACGGCGCCATATTGCTGAAGACACACTGTAAATGTGTCTTCAGCAAAATGGCGCCGGATAGCGCTATTGCACATGCGCGATTCCGACGCGCACTCCTGGTCTCCGGCCCCGGGAGAAGAGAAGCGCCGCGGCAACGCTCCTCCCGGTCAGGTAAGTATGTGAGTATGGCGCCGGAGATCGCGGTATGCATCCAGTACGCATACCGCGATCTCCGGCGCCATACAGAGTACTCACCGCTGGATGCCTCACTCTGTCTGGAGCCAGACTGCGCAGGCGTCAGGTTTTTATATATCAAGAATGGGCATCTGGTTTCATATGTCATATTTGGCCAATTCGTTCAACTGGAAGCAAGGACTAAGGGACATTGCATTCTCATGGATAAAGAACTGGTTACGAGACATGAAACAAAGAGTCGTGGCAAATGCTGCATCCTCTAAATGAGTTAAAGCCAGGAGAAAATCTTTAAATGGGACAAATATGCAAAAATACAGATATCGGGAAAGGCCAAAATGAGGGGTCAGGGCAAACAATTCTTTCTAGTAAAAAGAGTGTAATATTTTGCTTTTCCCGCAGGCCAAATAGCATCCAAACAAGCAATTATTGTTTTGTTCTACATACATCGGGCTACAAGATTTTCTCAACATTTTTCCCCAAGTTCTCTACAAAGCAAAGAAAGAAGTAACAAACTATCATCATGAAATATAAATTTATGATGTTATGGTGAACTATATGGTTCTTCTGAGTCCATCGGGAATAAGTAGCTGAAATCAGCACCAGAGTTTAGGACCTGGAGTGTATTATCTAATCATGTCTGGTATTTAAGGTGAGTCTGCTTGCCTGACAAGTGATCTCGTTCATCTGACATGAGTCCTTTTCCATAAAGCATTTTATGAATGAGAATAGCACTAATAATTTATTCCACATGAGGAATTAGTTTCAATAAGTGAAGTGAGAGAAATGCATTGGTAAATCAATCTTGAAATTGTCAGCTTTATGTAATATATAGATTTACATTCTTTTTGTCCATTAAATATAGTATAGGCTGTGTTTGCAAGGTGTGTGTGACAAAGGTTTACTTTTCCAGAAAAAGTGCCAACACATGGTCTGATTTGGCCACTAGTCGGGTACTACATGGCATACTGTCCTATACTGGGTCCTCCATTTTTAACATATGTATTAATGACCTTGTTGAGGGCATACAGAGAAGAATTCGTAGATGATACCAAGATCTAGATGTTGATTATGGTAAATAACAAGGAGGAGAATAATTTCATCTTACAGACTTATTTATGCATTATGATGGCTTGTGCCAAGCAACTGCAAAAATTTTTTAAAGTGCATAAACGTAAGTTCACGCACATGGGCAAAAGAAACAAAATGCAGAGCTATGTGCTAAATAATAAAACAGTAGTAAAAACTATCACTGAAAAATACTTGGAGTAAGGGTGGACAGCAAAGTCAATGTTACTACCAAGTGCCAGGCAACAGGCAACTCCAAGACAAATATATTCATGGGATGCAATAAAAGAAGAATAGATGGTCATGACAAGAACATGGTTTTGCCTCTATATACAGTAAGTCACTAGTGTGGTCACTAGAGTTGAGCGAAAAGGTCGGTCAGATTCAAAAATCGCCGACTTTCGCCAAAGTCGGGTTTCGCCTATTATCCTAGGTCATGTGATAAGGCTCGTTAAAGGGTCGACATTGACTTGTAGGATTGCTACCTTCCAAAGGTGGCATTAGAGTTCTAGCTCTCTTCCTCTCTGAAGAGACAATTTGCATAATTAGCATATTTCCCAGAGGAGCATTGCGGCTTAAGTCTCCTCATCTGCATGCTTAGCATGTTGATCTCCGCAAGGAGTGACGATATTTCTTGGACATGGTCTGACGCTCTCACACAGCCAAACCAGATCTCCGCTTTGCACTGACGAGGGCTGAACCCCGAAACACAGTGTCTGCAAATTGAGATTCTGGTTTGGCTATTATCCTAGGTCATGTGATAAGGCTCGTTAAAGGGTCGACATTGACTTGTAGGATTGCTACCTTCCAAAAGGTGGCATTAGAGTTCTAGCTCTCTTCCTCTCTGAAGAGACAATTTGCATAATTAGCATATTTCCCAGAGGAGCATTGCGGCTTTAAGTCTCCTCATCTGCATGCTTAGCATGTTGATCTCAGCAAGGAGTGACGATATTTCTTGGACAATGGTCTGACGCCTCTCACACAGCCAAACCAGATCTCCGCTTTGCACTGACGAGGGGCTGAACCCCGAAACACAGTGTCTGCAAATTGAGATTCTGGTTTGGCTATTATCCTAGGTCATGTGATAAGGCTCGTTAAAGGGTCGACATTGACTTGTAGGATTGCTACCTTCCAAAAGGTGGCATTAGAGTTCTAGCTCTCTTCCTCTCTGAAGAGACAATTTGCATAATTAGCATATTTCCCAGAGGAGCATTGCGGCTTTAAGTCTCCTCATCTGCATGCTTAGCATGTTGATCTCAGCAAGGAGTGACGATATTTCTTGGACAATGGTCTGACGCCTCTCACACAGCCAAACCAGATCTCCGCTTTGCACTGACGAGGGGCTGAACCCCGAAACACAGTGTCTGCAAATTGAGATTCTGGTTTGGCTATTATCCTAGGTCATGTGATAAGGCTCGTTAAAGGGTCGACATTGACTTGTAGGATTGCTACCTTCCAAAAGGTGGCATTAGAGTTCTAGCTCTCTTCCTCTCTGAAGAGACAATTTGCATAATTAGCATATTTCCCAGAGGAGCATTGCGGCTTTAAGTCTCCTCATCTACATGCTTAGCATGTTGTTCTCCGCAAGGAGTGACGATATTTCTTGGACTCCGGAAATATAAATGGAGATTTACAATTTTTTCACTATACTATATACACCTGGTATCTGGTGATACAGTACCCTTTTTCTGCTTTTTATATTCTGGTCTGATCCATAATGAGCCTGTGAGCATCTGTGTGTTACTAGAGTTGAGCATTCCGATACCGCAAGTATCGGGTATCGGCCGATATTCGCTGTATCGGAATTCCGATACTTAGTTCCGATATTTTCCATATATCGTATACTGGAATCTGAAGTTCCCATAATTCTTTGAGAGGCAATGTGATTTTAGTCAGCCAATGAGGAATCCTAAGAAGTGTGGGCACATCCTGTACTGCTGCGGTCATGTTAACTAATGGCATGGCTGTGATTGGATGCTGAAATGATGTCAGAATGCACTATAAAAGGCGCCGCCGCCATTTTAGCGTCACTGTGCTGTGAATTCAGTTAGGGACAGAACGCTGCTCTGCTGACTCTGAGGGACAGTTAGAGATTGCGATTTTGTGTACTGTGCTTTAGGCAGGCTAGTTTACCAACCGCTGTGTAAAGCTTCCTTTTGCCTTGCAGTGTTGTTTTAACAGCTCTGTGCAAGGTGTGTGTGTGAGTGCAGGTGACGCTGCAGTTTGCTCTGCATCCAACGCTGTTTGTAGGCATCTGCACGTGTCACTCACAGACTCTTTTTTTTTTCTTTAGTGTAATTCTTGCTGCTCCATTCAATTGAAATTATAGTGTGACGCGCTTCCATCCGTATACAATACATTGGTTGCAAACACTATAGAAGTACAGAAAGGAGCCTTTCACAGATAGTGAACAGTTGTGTGCAGTGTTCACTCTAGTCTGTGAGTTTTTTTTTTTTTGAGTGCAGATCACGCTCCAGTTAGTTCTTCAAACACTGCTGCTTGTACTCTGCTGAGCGTGTCTCACTGCCTCATCCTTTACATTTTTCTCTAATTGTTGCTGCTACATTCTATTTAAAAAAAATCAAATCTATTAGTGTGACGTGCTTCCATCCGTATCCAATACATTGGTTGCAAACAGTATAGAAGTCCACAAAGGAGCCTTTCAGAGATAGTGAACAGTTGTGTGCAGTGTTCACTGTAGTCTGTGATTTTTTTTTTTCAGGCAGATCCCGCTCCATTTAGTTCTTCAACCACTGCTGCTTGTACTCTGCTGAGCGTGTGTCACTGCCTCATCCTTGACATTTTTCTCTAATTGTTGCTGCTACATTATATTTCAAATAATTCAAATCTATTAGTGTGACGTGCTTCCATCAT
The DNA here is from genome assembly GCA_033576555.1 of Oophaga sylvatica. Classification (NCBI taxonomy): domain Eukaryota; kingdom Metazoa; phylum Chordata; class Amphibia; order Anura; family Dendrobatidae; genus Oophaga; species Oophaga sylvatica. Next base: position 927,650,738 of record JARQOD010000001.1, read on the forward strand.
TATCCAATACATTGGTTGCAAACAATATAGAAGTACACAAACGGGCCTTTCACAGCTACTGAACAGTTGTGTGCATTGTTTACTGTAGTCAGAGGGTTTCAATTTTTGAATTCAGATCCCGCTCAAGTTATTTCTTCAACCACCGCTGCTTGTACTCTGCTGAGCGTGTGTCACTGCCTCATCCTTGACAGTTTTCTCTAATTGTTGCTGCTACATTATATTTCAAATAATTCAAATCTATTAGTGTGACGTGCTTCCATCATTATCCAATACATTGGTTGCAAACAATATAGAAGTACACAAACGGGCCTTTCACAGCTACTGAACAGTTGTGTGCAGTGTTTACTGTAGTCAGAGGTTTTCATTTTTGGAGTGCAGATCCCGCTCCAGTTAGTTCTTCAACCACTGCTGGTTGTAGTCTGCTGAACGTGTCTCACTGCCTCATCCTTGACATTTTTCTCTAATTGATGCTGCTCCATTCTATTTCAAATAACTCAAATCTATTAGTGTGACGCGCTTCCATCCGTATACAATACATTGGTTGCAAACAACCTTTTTGTTAAGGTACAGTATTATATCGACATTGTACAGGTGTCGCTATTCAGTCTGATAACTAGATATCATTCACCTTTTCTATCAGTTGTCGTTGTTTCAGCACCACTTGCAGGTATATATTTAGCTATTGTGACTATGCACTATTGACTTTAACAAGGTAATGCATGATTTTTGTTACCGATTCTCATTTTTACATGATGGACCTTTATGACATGGGTTGTTAAATTTGTATTTAAATATGTATTTTTTCAAATGACACAAATATAAGTAATGTTGAAGAGGACTAGTCCTACATCCATTGTTTCCACAATATTACAGGTGTACATCACGTCCCTTAATCAACAATGGATTATTAAATTTACTTGTATGCTTTTATTTAAAAGCCAAGAACACTGAAGGCTAACCTTCGCACTGCAGCTGTTGTCAAAGTTCAACCCACATTATGCACTTCCAACATTGCAGCATTTGAGGCATGATGTGAGTTGGATTTGTCTAAGTTATGGAGTGACAAGGTTCACCATCAGTACCCCATAGCATAAGTAGGCTTTTGTCTTAGCATTTGTGTTCCACATGTGGATATCTGCAGTAATATGTCACAATTATTTTGTTACAGATTTGTGACAAAGGCTAATAATTTTATGGTTTTAAAGGTGACGTTTCACTTGTTTACAGTTTAGAAATAAGGGTGTAGCCTCTTATCTATGTGTAGCAGTAGCCACTTTAACATGTCATGTTTTTTTCAACATGTTGTGAGACAGGGAAGGAATATGTGTCGAATGGGGTGTACATTTCACCTAGGTACTGTGCTGTATGGTATAAGGGAAATGTGTGGCTTTGTAAACCTAGTGGTAGAGAAAGGTCACTACACCCTACATTCAGTAGACACTTGCAGCTCAGGCCTGAAACCATTCAGCTGTTAATTAGGAGACCAGAAGTAGGTGTCTGCGAACACAGTCAGGGAGCTCGCTTAGTCTGGACAAGGAGTCCAGGCACAAGAAGGAGTCTCCAGGAGTATGAGCTGTCTCAGTCTGGGTGCTCGATGTACCCGGACACAGGAGTAGTCTCTGTGAGAATCCATGCGGATAGCTGCTGAATAGGAGGGGAGCTCTCTCAAGTCTGGACGTTGAAGGTGCCTTCAGACACAAGGAGGAGACTCTGTGAAACTCCATGCTGGTAAATGCTGAACATATGTGTTGTTTTGGCCCAGGCTGTTAGAGTCTGGACCCGGATAGATAGGGAAATCTATCTAAGTGTAGTAAGTGGCTGGACAAGCCCAGGTCTTATGTTTATGATTTGGTTTTGATTATGTTCTGTTTGCTGTGGACTTTAATAAAACTGGTTGCGGCCAGTTTTTACCAGAACTGCTGTCTGTGAATGAACTGTTTCCGTGCCACTCCGTCTACCCGGACGGCGATCCCAGACCTATATCCCCTGAAAAGCTTACAATTGGCGGAGAATGCTGGGGCAGCACAGTGGCTGATACAATTAGTGCTAGAATGTGTGTGCAGCACAGTGGCGAGAGACAGCAATAAAAGGTGAAGTCTGTTGAAGCAGCAGCAGAGAAAAAAAAAGTGTGTCAGCAAAAGAAACGTCTGTTGGAGCAGTCTTAAAGAGACAGTAGCCCTAATAGAGTTTGCAAAAGAGAAAAAAAAAAAGTGTGTCTGCACAGCAAAGCTGAACTTGTTGTGGAAAAGACTGTGGAGTGTGCAGCAGCAAAGGAAAAGTCTGTTGGAGCAGTCTTAAAGAGACAGTGGCCCTAATAGAGTTTGCAGAGAAAAAAAAAAAGTGTCTGCACAGCAAAGCTGAATTTTCTGTGGAAAAGACTGTGGAGTGTGTATGTCTTGAGTGAAGACTGCCGTTGTTGAGACAGAGAAGTCTGACAGCATGGATGACAGCATGGAGGCGCTGTTTGAACAAATGGCGCAAGTTAATGTGCAACATAAGACTGCCGTGGTTGAGACAGATAAGTCCGGCAGTATGGAGGAGCTCGTTGAGTACCTGGTCCAGGCCCGCGGAGCATGCAGCAGAGCATGGAGCGGCAGCACCTGCAGCACCAGCAGCGCATGCAGCAGGCCCAGCAGCAATTCCTGCAGCAGCAGCAGGAGAATAACCGGTTGTTTTTTGAGCAGGTTGCAGCACTACAAAAGACTTGCAGCGCATCGTCCCAAAGTAATGTTGCAAAGTCACCTGCATTGTCCGCTGTAAAGAAGGCGGTAAGACGGTCCCTGAAAAAGATGACACCTCGTGACGATGTGGAGGTATATCTCACTAGGTTTGAGGGACTGGCAGAGAAGGAGAATCTGCCCCTATCTGAATGGGCCATGATGGTCGCACCCTATCTGATTGGAGAACCCAAAGGGCCTATGCTGACCTGAGCGAGCAGGACAGCCAAGACTATGCCAAGCTGAAAGCGGAGATTCTTACCCGGCTGGGTGTTACGGTGACAGCCCGTGCCAGGGGAGTTCATGACTGGAGATGCAGTTGGGAGTCTGCAGTCAGCAAACCTGATTATGGAGTTGGAAAGGTGATAGTGAACCGCTACACCCGAGCATGTCCTCCTGAGGTACAGCCAGAGGTCGGACAAGGAGACCACCAGGACGCCAATCGTCTGGTCAGCCTGATGGAGAAGGCCTTCGCCAGCAAAGACTGTCTCCGTGACCAGCCGTCTGAGAGGTCGTCACTTCAGAGTTCCCGGACGCTGAACTCTCGCGGTAAGAGCGTTCCAGCTGTTGGGGACATGGGGTATGCTGATAAGCGGGTTCAGGCCCGAGGGGACATGTGGGTGGAAAAGTGTGATGGACAGTGTTGGAGATGTCGTGAAATTGCAGCCAACTGTCCAATAGAGGGGGAGCCTATGTATTGTGATGTTGGCAGATCCCTCTCTCTCTGCGCAGAACCTGTGTGTGAGTCCACCTCAGCCGAAGAGACTGGACCACAGGTGTCCCCGGTGGTTGTAAATGACTGCCCAGCACAGGCCCTCTTGGACTCAGAGAGTCCAGTGACTTCCGTATGTGACAGCCTGATTGATAGGGACTTCATCCCTGATAAGCACCTGAGTATGGTGTGCATCCATGGAGACACCAAAGTCTTCCCAGAGACTGCCGTGGACTTGGTCCCCAAACTCGGGGAGGTTTCATATGAAGGGGGGGTAGTGAAGAACCTGGTGCAACCCGTTATATTGGGTAATGACTTTCCCCGATCTAAGGATCTCTGGGGGAAAAGTGTTTCTGATGGACAGTGTGATGAAGCTCCTACTGAGGGTGCGCAGTCCCGAGGGGCGGAACACAATGCTAGTGGGCCGTTAAACTTATGTGATAATGATGATGATGATGATGATAATGATAATGATGATGATGATCATGATAATGATGATGACCATGATAATGATGCTGATGCTGATAATGATAATGATGATGATCATGATAGTGATGATGATACTGATCATAATCATGATAATGATATTGATAGTGATGATGACTGTGATAGAGATGAAATTCCTTTGCAGGTGATGGTGGGAGACGAGGATGGTGGTTCTCGGGAACCGAGTGTCCTGACTTACCTGTGTCCTGTGACAATTTTGAGAGTGAGCAGTGGCGAGACCCCTCTCTTAAAACGGCCCAGGAAAATATAAATGTTCTAAATGAGGTTTCCCAAGAGCCTGGCTCTGAGGAGAGGTTTCCTCATGTTGCCATAAACCCTCACCTGTTGTATAGGGACACTGAAGTCCAGGGAGAGGTCGTAAGCCAGCTCCTAGTACCTGAACTATATGGAAGTATAGTGCTGGGGTTGTCACATAGTCACATACTTGAGGGACCACCTGAGGGAAACCAGGGACCAGATGGTGAAGTTAATGTTGTGGATGACATATTAACTAAGGTTCCAGATCAAGATGTGAATGAGAATGAATTGTATAACCCTGACAGTGAGCAGGATGTGAATGAGAATGAATTGTATAACCCTGACAGTGAGCAGGATGTGAATGAAAATGAAGTGTATAACCCTGAAAGTGAACCAGATGTGGCTGAGAAAAAGGGGTCAGACAGGGATAGTGGTAGTGATAGTGAATCATCTGATGACAATCAAGCAACCAGTGCAAATGAGGAAGGCATGGTAGCAGAGGAGGTTGAGAGTCCTGAGAGAAAGGCTGATGCTGACCTTGCAGTCGGACAGAAGATGGCATCTGAAGATGTTTTACAGTTGGCCGGTTCCCTGGCGAAGACTAAGGTGAAAGGAGGAGAGCTGAGCTTTAAAGGCAGGACTCTGAAACTGAACACAGCACAAGTGGATGCTGTTGAAGATGAGAAGTTATCAATGTATGGTATGGAGCTGCATCAGGCCCAGGACTCTGAAGGTAATGCTGCAGAGGTGGAAAAAGCCATGGAAGTGGTGGTCACCAAGCCAGATGCCTCATCAGAAGCTGAGGTCTCAAGTGAAGCTGTGAGGAACAAGACTGACGGTAGGGCTTCTGAGCATGTTCTACCAGAAGAGCCTGAAGAAGGGGCCGAAGACATAAAGGACGTCCAACAGGTACCAGATGAATTGATTACTTCTCAGAAAAAACTCCAAACTGTGATGAAGGAGTGTGATGAAAGCCATGAGCATCTTCGTGAGAAAGTCAATGAAGTAAAAGGAAGAATACAGGGAATCTCTTCGTTGCAAGAGCAAATGCTGCTCAATAAGTCTAAGGCTCTATATAAGAATGCTGTTGTCACAGTAGAACATTACAATTCAGCTGGAGACTTAGCGGATGAATTATGTGTACTGCAAAAGAAAAACGATCTGCTCCTTCTACAGTCCCAATCATTTGAACAGAGTAGCTTAAAATGGTCAGAGATCATGGCAGAGGAGCTTAAGGTCTGTGAAATAGACTTTATGAGTCCACCGATATTCAAGAAAATAGATGTGCTAAAGAGGGTTCAAGGGGAACTAGAGAAAAGTAAAAAACCCCCTATACCTTCTGTGATAGTTGGTGACACATGGTCAGTGCACCAAGGACAGGAGGTACGTGAGTTTCTGAGGAAGAGTCAGCAGAAGTGTTCTGATGTGCCGGGTCGTACTTCTCTGGCCAGGCACTATATCGAAACTGAGCCCGGCCCTAAGGTCAAGATGAAACCGTGCAGGATACCGAGGCCCGCAGAGAGCATAGGCCTGGGAGGGTACAGGGTAGTGCGGATGCTTCAGATGAAGAGAAAGCTGATGTTGGCTATGGCTCAGATGAAGATACAGATGACAGTAGTGAAGATGAAGCTGATGAAGGCCATGACTGGTCCAGAGTTCACTGTCTCTTTTGGATTGTTGACCAGCCCTCCGGTCTGGATGACCAGCCCTCCGGTCTGGAGAAGAGGGGGGGGATATGTGAGACAGGAAAGGAATATGTGTCGAATGGGGTGTACATTTCACCTAGGTACTGTGCTGTATGGTATAAGGGAAATGTGTGGCTTTGTAAACCTAGTGGTAGAGAAAGGTCACTACACCCTACATTAGGTACACACTTGCAGCTCAGGCCTGAAACCATTCAGCTGTTAATTAGGAGACCAGAAGTAGGTGTCTGCGAACACAGTCAGAGAGCTCGCTTAGTCTGGACAAGGAGTCCAGGCACAAGAAGGAGTCTCCAGGAGTATGAGCTGTCTCAGTCTGGGTGCTCGATGTACCCCGGACACAGGAGTAGTCTCTGTGAGAATCCATGCGGATAGCTGCTGAATAGGAGGGGAGCTCTCTCAAGTCTGGACGTTGAAGGTGCCTTCAGACACAAGGAGGAGACTCTGTGAAACTCCATGCTGGTAAATGCTGAACATATGTGTTGTTTTGGCCCAGGCTGTTAGAGTCTGGACCCGGATAGATAGGGAAATCTATCTAAGTGTAGTAAGTGGCTGGACAAGCCCAGGTCTTATGTTTATGATTTGGTTTTGATTATGTTCTGTTTGCTGTGGACTTTAATAAAACTGGTTGCGGCCAGTTATTACCAGAACTGCTGTCTGTGAATGAACTGTTTCCGTGCCACTCCGTCTACCCGGACGGCGATCCCAGAGCTATATCACCTGAAAAGCTTACAATGTGTAGCTAGCTAGCAGTAATTTTTGCCGGACACACAGCAGGGGAACAGCAGGCGTTACTGAACCCCACAAACACATCAGCGATTTTTTTGATCTGTGCATCCAACACTTGTGAGCAGCAACTGGCAGTGTTGTAGCCCAGGGAGTAGAGTTCAGGTGGTAGAAAGATGAACATAACAGGAGACATGGATAACGTTGCCAACCAGTTATTTAATCTGAAACCGGACAGGCAAATTCATGCGAGATCCATGCCTTGTTCATTTTCAGAAAACTAAGCCGGTCTACATTAACGGAGGATAGTCGCATGCTATGGTCTGTTAGTACACCACCTGCAGCACTAAAGAAGCGCTCCGATAATACACTGGCAGCAGGGCAAGCCAGCACCTCCAATGCATACTGGCTAAGCTCTGGCCATGTATCCAGCTTAGAGACCCAAAACTTGAATGGGGAAGAGCCATCTGGGAGTACACTGAGAGGCCAAGACATGTAGTCTGTCACCATCTTACGGAAACTTTGCCTCCTGCTGACTGGAGCCGTCTCGGATGGTGTAGACATTGGTGGCGCTGCCACAAAACTTTGCCACATTTGGAACATACTGGTCTTGCTGTTGTGAATGTGATAGAAATGAATTCTGAGCAGAAGCTCCCTCTGGTGGTTACAAACAGTACTGAACTATCCAATGAAGATTGTGAAGATTGCAGATCAGGTGTTACTGACTGGTCTTATACAAGGGAGGTTCCCTCCCATCAGGGTTGACGGTGATCAATTGTTCTGGTCTCATCTTTGATTCCTGTACACTTTGTAGCTTGCTGTTTCGTGCCTGCATCTTTTGCTAACAGATAAGACATTTTCTTCATTTAGTTTTTTTTTTTTTGGCATTTTGTCCTGCACTTCTGTGGGGGTCTGCCGGGTCCCCTTGGGGGTTTGTGCTCCTCTCAGTTTAGTTCAGCCACTGTTGTTTGTTCATTTTCCTTTTCCAGTTTTTTCTGTGGCTGCTGTTTAGTTTTTGTTACACCAGAGAACTAATTAAGGTGGTAGAGGTCGTGTGATCTCAGGTGTTTTTGTAATTAGTAGAGTTGGTACTTTTCAGGGTTTTTTGTGATTGCAGAAAGTGCCCTTCCTATCCTTTTCTATTTATGAAGTTTGGGCCCCAACATTTGCTCATACTATTTTCTGTCTGTGTCAGTATTTCTTCTTGTCTAACCGCCATTACATGTTTGGGGGCTTTCTATGTTCTTTGTGGATCTGCTCCGGGGCAGATAGCTTTCCTCTTTCTATCTTTAGGTGTAGTTAGCTTCTCAGGCTGTGACGAGGCGTCTAGGACCAACGTAGGTACGCTCCACGGCTGCCTTTAGTTGTGGCGGTTAGTCAGGGTACTGCAATCCCATAGATTCCAACCTCTCTGGTGTATTGCCTTTTTTGCCTGCTCTCCTCAGCTACCAAATCATAACATCTTGTCCTGTGCAGAGGCGCTGCTTGTGCTCCCTCTTGTTGCAGAGCTGTCTCCACTGCCTCGACGCACAGAGCTGCTTTGTAAAGCAGTAGTAGCAGCAGTGCTCTCGGCTGGAATGGAGAACATTATGGATTGCACCAGTGTGTCTTGGTACTCCCGCATTTTACGCTCCCGGTTCAACGGTGTGATGAGGCTTTGTAAGTTGTCCTGGTAGCGAGGGTCTAGGAGGGTGGACACCCAATAATCAGACGTGGTGAGAATGTGGGCGATGCGGCGGTCGTTTCTCAGGCACTGCAGCATGAAATCAACCATGTGCTGCAGACTCCCAACTGGCCAAGAAACGCTGTCCCCTGCAAGAGGCGTCATCTCTGCCTGCTCTGCTCTGCATCACCCCACCCTCGCTATACATACTGACTAGAGCGTTGTGTACCTCCCTCTGGAGCGATGTCTTCCTCCTCCATTGACTCCTCCTCATCCTCCTCACAAAGTGAGCCCTGCCCAGCCCTTGTGAGGAACCACGTTGCGCTAACTGTCCAGAAGGTGATGGAATTTGTGACTCCTCATCCTCCACCTATTCCAAAACCTCATCCCTTAGTGCTTGCATTGTTTTTTTGAAGCAGGCAGATAAGGGGGACAGTCAGGTTGACTAGTGCATCATCTGCACTCGCCATCCGCGTTGACTCATCAAACGCACGCAAAACGTGGCAGATGTCCTTCATAGAGTCCTTCGCCAGTCCTTACACTGGCTGCCCATTCATTATAGTATCCAATTCAAAGTACTGGTTGTCACCCACAAAGCTCTCCACAGTGCAGCACCCCCCTACATCTCCTCCCTCATTTCTATCTATCGGCCTAACCGACTGCTGCGCTCTGCAAACGAACTTCGACTAACCTCTGCACTAATCCGTACCTCCCACTCCCGAATACAAGACTTCTCCCGTGCTGCGCAAATCCTCTGGAATGCTCTACCCCAAGAAATTAGGACTATCCGCAATTAGCATGGTTTCAGGCGCTCCCTCAAAACACATTTGTTCAGAGCGGCCTATCACATTCACTAATCAAAGTCATTCTATGTGTAAGTCTGTGTGTGTAGCCCATTCACTATCTCCATCCATCCATCACTCCCTCAAAATGGCTGGACCATCATTGTAAATACACCATTGTATATAAACACCTGTACTTTGTATTCCCCCACCTCATTGTAGATTGTAAGCTGTCACGAGCAGGGGCGGCTTATATTGCTTTAATTATTGTATTGTTAACGTTGTTACTTATGACTTGTGTTCTGAAACTGTTAAACTGTAAAGCGCTGCGGAATATGTTGGCGCTATATAAATAAAGATTATTATTATTATAGAGGCCCAGTCAGTAGTGGTGAAGTGTGAACGGCGCAAATTGCGAGTTGATTGCGCCTGATGCAGCTGATGCTCCATTACTGTTGGCTGCTGCTCACACAACCGCTCCAACATATGTAACGTCGAATTCCACCTGGTGGGTACGTGACATATGATGCGATGTTCAGGAAGGCGAAATCTGTGTTGCAGAGCTGCAATCAGCAATCTGGCCATGCTGGAACGTCGCAAGTGAGCGCACTCTAGGCGGACCTTGTGCAGCAGTGCATCAAGATCCGGATAGTCCCTCAAAAAACTCTGCACGACCAAGTTGAGCACATGTGACAGACATGGTATGTGAGTGAGGTTGCCAAGGCCCAGAGCTGCCACCAGATTTCGGTCATTGTCACACACTACCAAGCCTGGCTGGAGATTCGCTGCCAAAAACCACACGTCGCTCTCCTGCTTGATGGCATTCCAGAGCTCCTGCGCTGTGTGGCTTCGATTCCACATGGAAATTAATTTCAGGACGGCCTGTTGACGTTTGGACACGGCTGTGCTCATATCGCTCGCAACAGGTAAGCGTTCACGGGTCCATGTGGAGGTAGACCGTGACGGCTCTTGCAGCGATGATTCTGAGGAACTGGAGTAGGAGGAGGAGTCAATGTGTACAGACTTGATTCCTGCAATCCTTGGAGTTGGCAGAACACGTACAGCGCCACTCGCAAGATCAGTACCCGGCTCCACAACATTGACCCAATGGGCAGTGAGGGAAAGTTATCGTCCCTGGCCATGGGTGTTAGAACCCTCTTGTTAGGTTTTGTTTCAGTTTGATGGTCACATGAACTTTTTTCCCTATTTTGTCTGGCTCCGCACTTCTGGCTTTGCTTGACTTCATTGTATTATCTACTGTTAAGCTAGTCGGGTGCTTAGGTGCCTTACTCAGTCAGTTTTGCTTGATCTTCGGATCTCAAAGTATTTTGTTTTCTGTTTAATTATCCCTGCTACAATTTCTGTTAGGAGGTGTCCACCTTTTCTCCCAGTCCCTAGATCTTGTAGGGATTCCTCCCTCGCAACTATAGGTCTTCTTTCAGACTAGCTGAGGACTTTAGCGGGTCTGGTCCAGGGGTGGGATTCAAATTTTTAACAACAGGTTCTGTGTTTGTGCGTCGGTAAACCACACCCATTTTAAGCCACACCCTTTTAAGACACACCCATTTTTGAAGCCACACCCCCGAAGCCTGCGTAATGGGATTCCCTCAAGAGGTTCTGCAGCAGCTGGGTTGTGATTCATACATATATGTTCCCTCCGCAGCTGCAGAACCTCTTTTTAAAGAAGGGGGGAGGTATAGCTAGTCAGAGGCTGAAGGATTACATCACTGCTCCCCACGTTCTGCTGGGACTTGTAGTCCTGGAGGAACTGCAGGATCCAGGTGTGATTAATTTTTTCCACATAAAAGGTTTTAGGCAAAAACAGGTTCTGCAGCAGCAAGGCAGCCCCTCATAGCTTCACAAAAACCACTCCACTCTCCTTCCCTTCCCTCTTTAAAATGAGGTTCTGCAGCAGCTAAGGAGCCGCAGGCAAGAAGGAAGGGCTCCTGGCACTGAATGTGCCTAAATAATACAGTGCCCAAATAATACAGTCACAGAGTGCCCAAATAATAGCGTCACGTAATGCTCAAACAATACAGTGCCCAAATAATATCATCACATAGTGCTCATATAATACCTCATACAGTGCCCAAATAATACAGTGACATACTGCCCAAATAGCACATACTGCCCAAATAGTCTCCAGGCCAGGCCAGCGCCCCAGGCAGCGCCGCAGCTCAGGCAGCTGCTCACACTGTCATACAGTGCTGAGGGCCCACTGCCCAGCCCCAAATAATACAGTGACATACTACACTCACTGCCCAAATAGAACTTAGCACATACTGCCCAAATAGTCTCCAGGCCAGGCCAGCCCCAGGTAGCGCCGCAGCTCAGGCAGCTAGCTGCTCACACACACAGTACCTCAGAGACTCTGCAGCTCTGCCTCGCAGCCTCTGCTCTCTCCTCTCTCTTCAGCTCCTCCTCGTGACTGAAGATGGCCGCGGCGCGCCGCTACCCAATCGCCGCACTGCAGAGATCAGTCCGCGGGGGCTGGGGCTGGCAGTGTGTTGCGGCCAGAGGCGTATCTAGGCTTTCTGGCACCCGGGGCAAGAATTTGTTTTGGCGCCCCCCCCGCACACATGCGATTTGCACACTTAGTCATGTACCGACGAGCTGCTCTCCCTAATGCTCTCAATGTTCAGTGAAAAACTGTCACGGGTGTGTCGCTGCGAAGATCGTCGCGATTGCACACCCTGACTTCTCACAGCTGAGTTTCTGCTGCTGGGTGTTTTTCGGCAGTGAGAGAGTTAATTCTCCCTCTCTCTGTGCTGGACAAGACCAGCCTCGCTCAGCTGCAATTAAGGTTGCGATAATTGGTTTCCTTCAAATACCTGCCTGTCTGCTAGGGAAGTGTCGGTGAAAGCATTCATGCAGACCAGCAGAGCGGATCATATTGAGAAGTCTAAAGCTAAGAGTACCTGTTGTGGTTTTCTCCTCTCCTCGCTTTATTATTTATCTCCTTACCCGTTGGTGTTCCCTCTGTAGTGGTAGTTTTGTATGCAAGGTGTCTTTTGTTTTACCCCTTGTACTGTCTCGTTCGTCTTATACTGTGTGTAGGCAGTTACCTTCCCGTTTCCCTGTGGTGGTAATCAGGGTCCTTCTCAGGACTAGATTACAGTGCTCAGGGATTCACAGGAGATAGGGTTACGCTGGCGGCCTGGACCTCTGTACCATCAACAGTACCTCCAGGTAGAGGGATTAGTCAGGACCCCAGCTTAGGGTCAGCATAGACCCCGGTCCTCCTGTATGCAGAGACAGCGTGACATTTTCACCGACCACTAAAGATTTTCTCCAGTCACCATGGATCCAGTAGTCAGTCTAGCTCGGCAGTTGCAGAGTTTGTCCATGGAGCTGGCGGACGTTAAGTCCAAGGTTTTGTACCCCCAGAGCAGGCCGGACTTGAACCTAAAGTAGCTCTCCCTGACAGATTCACTGGGGGGCGGGACAAGTTTTTTGCTTTCCGGGAGGCATGTAAATTGTACTTTCGGCTGCGACCTCGGTCATCTGGGAGTGAAGAACAAAGGGTGGGGATTGTCATCTCGCTCCTACAAGGAGACCCCCAATCCTGGGCGTTCGCTCTTCCCCCGGGCTCCCCAGCTCTACAGTCAGTGGATAGGTTTTTTGCAGCTCTGGGTCTTGTATATGATGACCCGGATCGGGTCTCCCTTGCTGAATCTAAGTTACGTAGGATACAGCAGGGAGATCGTCCGGCGGAGGAATTCTGTTCGGAGTTCCGTAGGTGGGCCACGGACACCCAGTGGAATGACCCGGCTCTTAGGAGCCAGTTTTTTCAAGGTTTATCTGACAAATTAAAGGATGTGCTGGCACAGTATGACCCTCCCACGTCCCTGGAAGCAGCTATGGCCCTTGCTATTCGTATTGACAGACGTCTTCGGGAGAGGTGCGGGGTAACTTCGCCCCCTGTGATGACTCCACCTTCCTCAAGGTTCCCTTATACGGAGGTTCCCCTGGTCACTCCAGAGGAGCCTATGCAATTAGGAGGGACATCATTCCGGGGGAGGGGATCGGTGGGGCGCCACAAAACAAGAAGTTGTTTCTTCTGTGGGAAAAAGGGACATTTTATTGGGGGGTGTCCATCCCGTCCTTTGCAGAGTGAGAAGTCGCCGGAAAACTATTGATCCCAGATTGTGTGGTGGACGGCAATCTGGGAGTAAGTATTTCGTCCCTAAATTCGTCTCAGTTTCTCGTACCGGCGGAGGTGGTGGTGGGTGCGAGAACTGAGAGGATATCTGTTCTTCTGGATAGTGGGGCCGGGGCTAATCTGGTGGATGCTCGCTTTGCCCGGGTTCAAGGTATGCGATTGAGTGTGTTGGCTAAACCCGTCCCCATATTCTCGATCGATGCCAGACCTCTCGGTCAGGGAAGTTTTTTGCAAGCAGTGCATAACATAGATCTTCAAGTGGGGGCGTTACATAAAGAACTGTTGTCTTGTTATGTGTTGGAGGGTCTTCCTACTGCTATAGTGCTGGGCCTTCCTTGGTTAACTAAGCATAACCCGGTTATTAATTGGCAATCCAGAGAGATAAGCCAATGGAGTGAATTCTGTAATAAAAACTGCATGAATACGGTCATTGGTGCGGTCGCTCCTAGGGCCTTACCTCCATTTCTGGTGGACTTTGAGGATGTATTCTCGGAGAAAGGGTGTCAAGAACTACCTCCTCATCGCGAATATGACTGTTCTGTTAACTTGCTCCCTGGGGCCAAATTACCGAAATCTAGGTTGTATAACCTTTCTGGTCCTGAGAGACAGGCCATGAAGGATTATATTTCAGAGAGTCTGGCTAAGGGGCATATTAGACCTTCATCTTCCCCGGTGGCCGCGGGGTTCTTCTTTGTGAAGAAAAAAGATGGAGGCCTACGCCCTTGCCTGGATTTCCGTGAGCTTAATCGGATTAAGGTCCGAGATCCGTATCCGCTCCCACTTATTCACGATCTCTTCAATCAGATCGTGGGTGCCAAATGGTTCTCTAAGTTGGATCTCAGGGGGGCATACAATCTGATTAGGATGAAGGAGGGGGATGAGTGGAAGACGGCGTTTAACACTCCGGAGGGGCATTATGAGAACCTTGTCATGCCATTTGGTCTGAGTATTGCCCCGGCGGTGTTTCAACACTTTGTAAATGACATCTTTCGCCACCTAATGGGACAGTTTGTGGTCATATATCTGGATGATATCTTAATTTACTCTCCGGATCTTGTGTCTCATCAGGAGCATGTTAGGCAGGTGTTACAGATCTTGCGGGATAATAAACTGTACGCCAAATGGGAGAAGTGTGTGTTCGCCATACAGGAACTTCAGTTTTTAGGATTCCTGGTGTCAGCATCCGGTTTTCGTATGGACCCTGGGAAAGTGCGGGCAGTTCTTGAGTGGGATCTGCCAGAGGATCTTAAGGCTTTACAACGTTTCTTGGGGTTTGCTAACTACTACCGGAAATTCATTCGTAATTTTTCGTCCATAGTTAAACCTCTCACAGACATGACTAAAAAAGGGACGGATTTTTCAAAGTGGTCTGACAAGGCTTGTCAAGCGTTTTCTTCTTTGAAAAAATGTTTTGCTTCAGCACCCATACTTATTCAGCCTGATGCGTCACAGCCGTTCATTGTAGAGGTGGACGCTTCCGAGGTAGGGGTGGGAGCATTATTGTCACAAGGTTCGTCCCCTGGTAAATGGCATCCGTGCGCCTTCTTCTCTAAAAAATTGTCGTCCGCGGAGAGGAATTATGATGTCGGCAATAGGGAACTCTTGGCCATTAAGTTAGCTTTTGAGGAGTGGCGTCATTTTTTGGAGGGGGCAGTCCACCCGGTCACCGTCATTACCGATCACAAAAACCTGCTATATTTAGAGTCCGCTAAACGTCTGAATCCCAGACAAGCTAGGTGGTCGTTGTTTTTTACCAGGTTTAATTTTGTCGTCACATATCGTCCTGGGTCAAAAAATGTTAAGGCGGATGCCTTATCTCGCTGTTTCCCAGGGGCTGGGAACACGGAGGACCCGGTTCCGGTCCTTCAGGAGGGGGTGGTGGTGTCGGCAGTATGCTCTGAGCTTGAGGAGGAGGTATTGGAGGCTCAGGGGGACGCCCCTGTAGGACCTCCAGGGAGACTGTTTGTTCCAAATCAGTTGCGACAAAAGGTGATCGAGGCACATCATAATTCAGCTTTGGCAGGACACCCAGGGAGTAAAGCAACTGAGGATCTCCTCTCGCGCCGGTTTTGGTGGCCTAACTTACATAGGGAGGTGGTAACTTTTGTCGCCTCCTGCGAGGTTTGTGCGCGCTCTAAGACCCCACATACCCGTCCATCTGGGACCCTCTTACCTTTAAAGATCCCGGAGCGTCCGTGGACTCATCTGTCTATGGACTTCATTACGGACCTCCCGCCATCTTCGGGTAAAACAGTAATACTCGTTGTAGTGGACAGGTTCAGCAAGATGGCACATTTTATCGCTCTTCCTGCTCTTCCTAATGCTAAAACTCTTGCGCAGGTGTTTATTGGGGAGATTGTAAGACTTCACGGGGTACCCTCCGATGTGGTGTCGGATCGGGGGTCTCAGTTTGTGTCCAAATTCTGGAAAGCATTTTGTACACGGCGGGGGATGCAGTTGTCATTTTCATCGGCTTTTCACCCGCAGACCAATGGTCAGACAGAGCGTCTGAACCAGAGCTTGGAGACATATCTCTGGTGTTTTGTGTCAGAGAACCAGGAGGACTGGGCTTCTTTCTTGCCTCTGGCGGAGTTTGCTCTAAATAATAGGCGGAGCGAGTCCACTGGTAAGTCCCCGTTTTTTGGGGCATATGGTTTTCACCCTCAGTTTTGTACCTTCAATAGGGGGGGCTCTTCTGGGGTTCCTGAGGAGGAACGATTTTCGTCGTCACTTGCTTCAGTGTGGAGAGGAGTGCTGAATAATCTGAGTACTATGGGGAACCGATACAAACGTATGGCTGATAGGAGGAGAGTGTCTGGTCCGGACCTAAGTGTGAACGATCTGGTATGGTTGTCTACCAAGAATATAAAACTTAAGGTTCCCTCCTGGAAACTGGGTCCCAGGTTCATCGGGCCATACAAGATCAGTTCTATAATTAATCCGGTTGCATTCCGTCTTGACCTCCCTCCCACATTTAAAATTCATAATGTGTTCCACAGATCGTTGCTTAAGAGGTATGTGGCGCCGGTGATACCTTCACCTTTACCTCCTCCTCCTGTGGTGGTCAATGGTAACTTGGAGTTCCAGGTGTCGAGAGTCATCGATTCACGTCTGAATCGCCGGTCCCTTCAGTACCTTGTTCATTGGAGGGGGTATGGTCCTGAGGAGAGGACGTGGGTTCCTGCGTCGGATATTAACGCAGACCGATTGGTTCGGGCCTTCCACACTACTCACCCAGATAAACCCGGCCCCGAGGGTCCGGAGGCCCCTCATAGAAGGGGGGGTACTGTCACGGGTGTGTCGCTGCGAAGATCGTCGCGATTGCACACCCTGACTTCTCACAGCTGAGTTTCTGCTGCTGGGTTTTTTCGGCAGTGAGAGAGTTAATTCTCCCTCTCTCTGTGCTGGACAAGACCAGCCTCGCTCAGCTGCAATTAAGGTTGCGATAATTGGTTTCCTTCAAATACCTGCCTGTCTGCTAGGGAAGTGTCGGTGAAAGCATTCATGCAGACCAGCAGAGCGGATCATATTGAGAAGTCTAAAGCTAAGAGTACCTGTTGTGGTTTTCTCCTCTCCTCGCTTTATTATTTATCTCCTTACCCGTTGGTGTTCCCTCTGTAGTGGTAGTTTTGTATGCAAGGTGTCTTTTGTTTTACCCCTTGTACTGTCTCGTTCGTCTTATACTGTGTGTAGGCAGTTACCTTCCCGTTTCCCTGTGGTGGTAATCAGGGTCCTTCTCAGGACTAGATTACAGTGGTCAGGGATTCACAGGAGATAGGGTTACGCTGGCAGCCTGGACCTCTGTACCATCAACAGTACCTCCAGGTAGAGGGATTAGTCAGGACCCCAGCTTAGGGTCAGCATAGACCCCGGTCCTCCTGTATGCAGAGACAGCGTGACAAAAACTGAGAGAAGCAGGAGGAGAAGCTCGTTGTCACAGGACCATAAGTATGAAAATGGCATGAGTGAAGTGTCAATGTGATGACTGCTGGAACCTGCAGAGCTGAATCCTGACATTGCAGCTTCTGAATTCTCACAACTAATGCTCTGCACACTTTTAGGATTCTCCCTTACCGGTGGCAAGAGTACACGGTCATGTCAGCACAAGCATGTGATTTATATACTTCTGGCCACATTCCGATTAGACGTGCCCGGCCTCGCTCCGTTCATTTTCATTGAGTGAGGCCACACGTCTAATCAGCATGTGACCGCATGTATGTAAATCACCGGCACGAGAAAATCCTAACAGCGTGCAATGCGCACTGTGAGAATTCAGAAATTGACTAATTCTCATGTTTTTATTTATGTTAGGAGCATTAAAGGGGTTCTCTGTTATGTTTCGGTAGCTGAGGAGTGCAGGTAAAAAAGGCAATACACCAGAGCAGTTGGAATCTATGAGATTGCAGTACCCTGACTAACCACCACAACTAGAGGCAGCCGTGGAGCGTTCCTACGTTGGTCCTAGACGCCTCGTCACAGCCTGAGAAACTAACTACACCTAAAGATAGAAAGAGGAAAGCTATCTGCCCTGGAGCAGATCCCCAAAGAACACAGAAAGCCCCCAAACATGTAATGGCGGTTAGACAAGAAGAAATACTGACACAGACAGAAAATAGTATGAGCAAACGTTGGGGCCCAAACTACCTAAATAGAAAAGGATAGGAAGGGCACTTACTGCAATCCCAAAAAACCCTGAAAAGCACCAACTCTACTAATTTCAAAAACACCTGAGATCACACGACCTCTACCACCTAAATTAGTTCTCTGGTGTAACAAAATCAAAACAGCAGCCACTGAAAAACTGGAAAGAGCAAATGTACAAACATCAGTGGCTGAACTAAACTGAGAGGGCAAAAGCCCCCAGAGGGGACCCTGAAGGCCCCCACAGAAGTGCAGGACAAAATGCAAAAATCAAGCACAAAAACAAAAAGAAGAAAATGTCTTATCTGTTAGCAGGAGATGCAGACACGACACAGCAGGCTACAAAGGAAACAGGAATCAAGGATTGAGACCAGAACAATTGATCACCGGCAACCCTGATGGGAAGGCGACTCCCTTATATAAGACCAGTCAGTAACACCTGATTCCCAATCCTCACAATCTTCACTGGACAGTCCAGTACCGCTTGTAACCACCAGAGGGAGCCTCCGCTCAGAACTCATTTCAAGTCCATTCACAACAGTACCCCCCCCCTTGAGGAGGGGTCACCGAACCCTCACTTGAGCAACCAGGTCGGTCAGGATGAGTTCTATGATACGCACGGATGAGTCTCCTAGCATGGATGTCCGAAGCAAACACCCAAGAATTGTCTTCCTGACCATAATCTCTCCACTTAACCAAATACTGGAGTTTCCGTCTAGAAAAACGAGAATTCAATATTTTCTCAACCACATACTCCAGATTGCCCTCAACCAAAACAGGGTCAGGAGGCACAGTAGTAGGAACCACTGGCTCAACAAACCTCTTCAACAAGGACTTGTGGAACACGTTATGGATCTTAAATGTCCCTGGAAGAAGCAAACGAAAAGAAACAGGATTAAGAATCTCCATGATCTTATAAGGTCCAATGAACCTAGGCTTAAATTTAGGAGATGCCACTCTCATAGGAATATTTTTTGAGGACAACCAGACCAAGTCCCCCACTTTAAACCGAGGACCATCAGTCCTATGCCGGTTAGCAAACCGCTGGGCCCTCTCCTGAGAGAGGGACAACCTCTCCACTACCTGGTCCCAAATCTGTTGCATACGCTCCACAACAGAGTCAACACCTGGACAGACAGAAGCCTCCGTCTGTCCTGAAGAAAATCGAGGGTGAAACCCAGAATTACAGAAAAATGGAGACATCAAAGTGGCAGAGCTAGCCCTATTATTAAGAGCAAACTCAGCCAAAGGCAAAAAAGAGACCCAGTCATCCTGATCAGCAGACACAAAGCATCTTAGATAAGTCTCCAATGTCTGGTTTGTTCTCTCAGTTTGACCATTGGTCTGAGGATGAAACGCCGAGGAGAAAGACAATTGAACACCAAGTTTAGAACAAAAGGTCTCCAAAATCTGGAAACAAACTGGACTCCTCTGTCAGACACAATGTTCTCAGGAATGCCGTGTAAACGAACCACGTGCTGAAGGAACAAAGGCACCAATTCAGAGGAGGAAGGCAACTTAGGTAATGGCACAAGATGTATCATCTTGGAAAACCTATCACAAATCACCCAGATGACGGTCATTCTCTGAGAAACAGGGAGGTCGGAAATGAAATCCATAGAGATATGGGTCCATGGTCTCTTGGGCACAGGCAATGGCATCAACAAACCACTAGAGCGAGAGCAAGGCTTGGAGCGAGAGCAAGTCCCGCAGGACTGCACAAATTCCCTGACATCACGAGACAAGGTAGGCCACCAAAAGGACCGACTAACCAAGTCTCTGGTACCAAAAATTCCGGGATGACCGGCCAACGCGGAACAATGAATCTCAGACATCACACACTTTTTCCACTGGTCCGGGACAAACAATTTCCCAACAGGGCAGCGCTCGGGCCTATCCTCCTGACACCCCTCCAGAGCCAGTCTCAAATTGGGCGAGATGGCGGAAAGAACTACACCTTCTTTCAAAATAACAGAAGGATCAGATACCTCAGGAGAGTCCGCAAGGAAACTCCTCGAGAGGGCATCCGCCTTAACATTCTTAGTGCCAGGAAGAAAGGAAACCACAAAATTAAAACGTGTGAAAAACAAGGCCCACCTGGCCTGTCTAGGATTAAGTCGCTTGGCAGATTCCAGATAAACCAGATTCTTATGGTCAGTAAGGACCACCACCTGATGTTTGGCTCCCTCCAGCCAATGTCTCCACTCTTCAAAAGCCCACTTCATGGCCAATAACTCCCGATTACCCACGTCATAATTACGTTCAGTAGGAGAAAATTTTCGAGAGAAAAAGGCACAAGGGTTACTTTTAGAGGTCTCTGGATCTCTTTGGGACAAAACGGCACCTGCCCCAATTTCAGAGGCATCAACCTCCACCTGAAATGGCAGAGAAACATCAGGCTGCCGTAGAACAGGAGCAGAAGTGAATCTCTGCTTAAGTTCCTGAAATGCAGAGACTGCCTCAGGAGGCCAATTCACCACATCAGAACCCTTTTTGGTCAAATCAGTTAATGGTTTAACAATAACCGAGAAATTACCAATAAATTTACGATAAAAATTGGCAAAACCCAAAAATCTTTGAAGAGCCTTTAATGAAGTAGGTTGGACCCAATCACAGATGGCCTGAACCTTGACCGGGTCCATTTCAATAACAGATGGGGACAAAATGAATCCCAAAAATGAGATCCTCTGTACGCCAAAAAGACACTTTGATCCCTTCACATACAGAGCATTCTCTCTCAAAATCTGGAATACAGTTCGAACATGTTTCACATGAGAGTCCCAGTCATTGGAAAAAATCAAGATATCATCCAAATAAACAATCAGAAATTTATCCACAAAATCCCTGAAAATGTCATTCATGAAGGACTGGAAGACAGAAGGAGCATTAGTGAGCCCAAAGGGCATCACAAGGTACTCAAAATGCCCCTCAGGGGTATTAAATGCCGTCTTCCATTCATCCCCGTGCTTAAGCGAATAAGGTTATATGCCCCCCTGAGGTCAAGCTTGGTAAACCAAGTAGCGTTTTTCACCCTGGAAAACAGGTCAGCAATCAAGGGTAACGGATATTGATATTTCACAGTAATATTGTTCAAAAGACGATAATCAATACACGGCCTTAATGAACCATCCTTTTTGGCCACAAAGAAAAAACGGCACCTAAGGGTGAAGAGGATGGTCTGATATGACCCTTCTCCAATGACTCCTTGATATAAGACAGCATAGCGTCATGTTCAGGTACAGACAAGTTAAAAAGGCGACCTTTAGGGAATTTACTACCAGGCACTAATTCAATAGCGCAGTCATAGCTCCTATGGGGAGGCAAGGATGCAGATTTACTTTCGCTAAACACATCAGAAAAATCAATCAAAAAGTCAGGAACATCCTGAGCCTGGGGGGAGGCAGAAAAAACAGGAGTGTTGGTATTAACACATTGGCAGCCCCAACTGGTTACAGACACAGATTTCCAATCCAAAACAGGATTATGAGACTGTAACCAAGGGAAACCCAGTACGATAATGTCATGCAGATTATACAGAACCAAAAATTTGCAGCTCTCCTGATGATCAGGTTCAACCCTCATTATCACCTGAGTAGAGAACTGAGGTTTATTCTCAGCTAAAGGGGTAGAATCGATCCCCAGTAGGGGAATAGACTTCCGTAGGGGTATCAAGGGAAACCCACAACGTGTAATGTATGTAGTACAGTTCATATAGCGTCTTGTGCTTGGGTGCGATGAAAATACATGAGACACAGGTTTGATATAGAAGGTCTTGTATTACTTCATACAAGTAGCAAAAATAGTCACACAGTTTGCAGATACAGAAGCAGGAAACACAGCAGGCCAGAGTAACTTAAGCTCAGCAATCACTCTCCACAACAGGTTCAGGATCTTCTTCTCTGTTACCGTAAGTCCATGCAAACGTGGATCTTTCAAAGAGCAGGGTTCCAGAGTCCACAAGTGTTCAGAGTTCCTCAGTAGGAATAGCTGGAGTACATAGTCCAAGGCTTCCAGGAGTCAGGTCACAGGTTCACTGCAGGCTAGATTCTGAAGCACTGATTGCTCAGCTGTGGCTGCTTAAGAAGCAAGAGGGAGAGAATCAGGGCGGGAACATGAAAGCTGAAAACTCCATATTGACTGAGGGCAAGATAGCTGCAGCAAGACAGAAAGCAAAATGGCTGACGGAAAACTGAGTTTCAAGAACATGTACAAAGAACCTTACATTACTCCCCCCTTAGGGACAACCTCCGGATGGCCTCAGACCAGGCTTGTCTGGGTACCTCTGATGAAACTGGCGGAGCAAACGAGGAGCATTAACGTTATTGACTGGTTCCCATGAGTTGTCCTCCACTGGGTAGCCCTGCCATTTAATCAAATATTGTAACTGATTTCTGTATAACCTGGAATCTAGAATTCTTTCCACCACAAATTCTTCCTGACCATCGACTAGCACTGGGTCAGGGCAAGGAGAAGAACGTCCAGGAAACGTATTGGGTGTTGCAGCCTTTAGTAGGGATACATGAAAGACAGGGTGGATTCTCATAGTTCTAGGCAGTTGAAGACGACAAGCAACGGCACTTATAATTTTACTGATTTTATAGGGTCCAATGTACTTATGTCCCAACTTAGACGATGGAATCCTTAACTTAAGATTTCTGGTTGACAGCCAGACCAGGTCTCCTACCTTGAAAGCTGGTGCAGGTTTACGAAATTTATCTGCTGCTTTCTTGTACCTTTCCTGAGCCAATTCCAGATTCTCCTTTAGAAGATCCATATTCTTCTGTAAAGACGTGATTCTTTCGGCCACTGCTGGTAAAGGCGTTTCTATGGGAAATCGTGGAAGAATGTTAGGATGATAACCTAGATTGGAGTAAAAAGGAGACTGCTTAGTGGAGGCGCTCTGAGAGTTGTTATAAGAGAACTCAGCCAATGGAAGTAGATCCACCCAATCATCCTGTAGGTGGCAGATAAAGCAGCGGAGATACTGCTCCAGAGTTTGATTGGTTCGTTCGGTCTGTCCATTAGTCTGGGGATGAAAAGCAGAAGAAAGGTTTACTTTAATGTCCAATGCTGCGCAGAAATTTTGCCAAAACCTTGAAGTGAATTGCACCCCTCGATCCGAAATAACCTCATCCGGTACTCCATGTAAGCGAAACACATCTTTAATCATCAAATCTGATGTCTGTTTTGCAGTGGGTAAGCCGACACAAGGAATAAAATGAGCTGCCTTTGTTAAACGATCAACCACCACTAGAATGGTGTTTTTCCCTTGAGAGGTTGGTAACTCCACAATGAAGTCCATAGAAATGGATCCCCACGGCGGGACGGGGTGGGAAGAGGTTGTAACAGACCAGTTGGTGAGGAGCGAGGTGTTTTGCATCTTGCACAGACTTCACATGAAGTGACATAGTTTAAAACATCCTTCCTGCAAGTGGGCCACCAAAAGAAACGAGAAAGAAATTCCTGTGTCTTTAGAATTCCTCTATGCCCAGCTATCTTGGAATCGTGAATGAGTTGCAATACTCTCAATCTGACTGTTTCAGGAATATACAGACGTTGTCCCAGAATCCACACACCATTCTTAAAGACAAGACTTACGTCCCTTGGGGGTTGTGCCAACAAGGAATCCGCATGGTATGCTTCCTTGATGTCCTTAAGTAGGTCTTAATTATGAATCACTCCCAGAAATCTAGAGTCAGGAAGAATAGTCTTAGGAGGAGCAAGTGGACGGGTCTCTGCTGAATGAATCCTAGAGAGTGCATCAGCCTTTCCATTGCGCGATCCTGGTCTATAAGAAATGACAAAATTAAATTGGTTTAAGAAAAGATTCCAGCGAGCCTGGCGAGGAGTCAGGCACTTAGCCGACCTGATAAATTCAAGGTTACGATGGTCTGTCAGGACGACTATTTGCTGTGCAGCTCCCTGAAGAAGGTGTCTCCATTCTTTGAAGGCGGCAATAATGGCCAACAACTCTCTATTGCCCACATCGTAGTTCCTCTCAGCCGAAGACAACTGCTGGGAAAAGAAGGCACAGGGATGCAAGACATTCTTCTCACCTGTTCTCTGAGAGAGTATAGCTCCAACGGCACAATCTGAAGCATCCACCTCTATTATGAAGGCAAGTTCGGGGTTGGGATGTACCAAGATAGGTGCGGTGGTAAATTTATCTTTTAGACGAGAAAATGCTTCCTGGGCTTGGGGAGTCCAGGAGAACCTAGACTCTTTCCGGGTAAGTTGGGTGATAGGTGACACTACCTCAGAGAAATTCCTAATGAAACGTCTATAGAAATTGGCAAACCCGATGAAGCGCTGCACCTCCTTCACATTTCTAGGACTTGGCCAATCCTTGATGGCTTGGGTCTTACTTCCATCCATACTAATTCCTTGTGTAGACAGTACATACCCCAGAAATTGAATTTCGGTCCTATGGAATTCACACTTTTCAAGTCTGATGTAAAGATGGTTTTGTCTTAGACGTTCCAAGACCATTCTCACATGTCCATGATGTTCCTCTGTGGAGTTAGAAAAAATTAGAATATCATCCAAATAAATCACCACGAATGTATCTAGGAGATCCCTGAAGATGTCATTCACCAAGTGTTGGAAAGTGGCTGGGGCGGTACTCAGACCAAAAGGCATAACTAGATATTCAAAGTGTCCATAGCGTGACCTGAATGCAGTCTTCCATTCATCCCCAGGTCTAATACGGACCAAGTTATAGGCCCCACGGAGATCCAATTTAGAGAAAATTTTGGCATGCCGCACTCTCTCCAATAACTCAGGGATTAAAGGCAATGGATAACGGTTTCTAATAGTAACCTTATTGAGTTCCCTATAGTCTACGCAGGGTCTCAGAGATCCATCTTTCTTCTTCACAAAGAAGATGGGTGCACCTGCAGGAGATGAAGAGGGGCGTATGAAGCCCTTGGCTAGATTTTCGTCTATGTAATACTTTAAAGCCTTTAGCTCAGGCCCCGCCAGGGGTAGATCTTACCAAAAGGTATCTCTGCTCCAGGCAATAATTCAATTGGACAATCATATGGACGGTGAGGGGGAAGCTGGTCAGCGTTCTTCTTGTCACATAAATCCACATAGTCCTGGTATACAGCTGGTAGTTCAGGGACTGACATGGTTCCTTTAGGAACAGAGCAAGCTGAAACTTCTGGACTCATCTGTTTCTCTGGAAAGTGTAATTCCTTGGTCTCCCAGTTAATGGTAGGGTTCTGAGCCTGCAGCCATGGTAGCCCTAGAATAATGGGAAAGTGGGGAGAAGAGATAAGCATAAAGGACAGTTTCTCTTGATGATCTTTACCCATAAGGACCCTCAAAGGCTCCGTTTCCTGATCCACTGGTCCAGAGGTCAGCAGGGAGCCATCCACAGTTTCCATCTGTACTGGAGTAGCCTTCTTCACTGAACGTATCCCCTGTTTCAGAGCAAAGGAGACATCCATAAAATTCCCACTTGCCCCTGAGTCGATCATAGCAGAGCTAGACACCCAGACTGAGTTAACCCAGAGTTTGATGGAAAGGAAGCAATGAGAATTGTTTTTCCTACAACTCAGCTGGGACACCGCTGAGGAAACTTGAAAAATTGCAGCGTTTACACAGTCATCGTCCTCAGAAGTAACGGAGTTTAAGTCCGAGAAATCAAGATCTGTTGCTGCAGATCTCTCTGGAGCCTGAGGCTCGGACCTGACAGATCTCCTCTCGCAACACTCACAGTGAATGAGTGCTGCAGTAGTCTTACGAGAACGGCTGGGGCAGTTTATAATGAAGTGCCCTGACTTACCACAATAGAAACATAGATTTTCCTTAAAACGATGTTCCTTGCGTGCATCACTAACCCGTCTTTGTAAAGAGTCTACCTGCATGGGTTCAGGTTCAGGTTCCCGTGTGATCCTACTCAAAGGTTCCTTAGCTGGGGAGGAAGGTAGGAAAAGGTTAGTGCGATTGCTTTCGAACCATCTCTCTTGCCTGCGTTCAGTCAGGCGAGCATCAATACGGATGCAGTAGTTAATAAAGTCACCTAACGCAGTGGGAGGGTCGGCACGAGCAAGTTCATCCTTAATTAGTGGAGACAACCCCTTTCGAAAAATAGATTTTTTGGCGGAACTGTCCAGGTGGTATCAAGGGCCCATCTCCTGAAATCCAAGGCATATTCGGCTACCGAGTGCTTACCTTGGCGCAAAGTTAACATGGCTGCTTCAGCTGTTGCACCTCGATTGGGGTCATCAAACACCTGCCCCATGGCTGAAATGAAAGCATCAAGATGATCCAAACATTCATCCTCAGTCTCAATCAGAGGGTTTGCCCACATCAAAGCCTTGTTGGTAAGTAACATAATTATAGTAAGCACTTTAGATCGTTCAGTGGGAAATTGTGAAGCATGTGCAGAAAAAAAACAGATTGCATTGGTTAATAAATCCCCTGAATTTTTCACGTTCACCGCCAAAACGAAAAGGGGGCAACTTGGGAATCCCAGAACTTGGGGCTACGGCAGGAGCCTGGACTCGCTCCTCTAGAACCTCAATCCTGGCTCGCAAATCCTGGGCAGTCTGTCCAAACACTTGCAAATTGTGATTAGTGAGGTCCTGTAGGTTTGTAAAACGGGTTTTTATAGTCTGTAAATCTGCAAGGATATTATCAGTCACTCCACAAAGTTCCTTTATGCGGGCCTCCATTTTCCAGATCTTTTAAGACAGGAGTACTGGAAGGAGAGGAGAAAAGGAAAAAAAAAAAAAAAAAAACAATAGTGTTTACCTGTGGTAAAACTGCAGAGAGAAAAAAAAATTAAGGGAACTGCTCACCTGGAATGGTTGTGAGAAGTCACAACCACTATCATCACAGAAAGTTCAACCGGACATCTGATATCCACAGTTACAGCAGACACAAAAGAGGGAAGAGAAAAAAAAACAATAGTGTTTACCTGTGGTAACACTGCAGAAAAAAAAAACTTAAGGGAATTGCTCACCTGGAATGGTTGTGAAAAGTCACAACCACTGTCATCACAGAAAGTACAACTGGACGTCTGATATCCACAGTTACAGCAGACACAGCCTTCCCAGACCCAGCAGACACTAACGTTTTGTCTTCAGAATCTTGTAATGTATGTAGTACAGTTCATATAGCGTCTTGTGCTTGGGTGCGATGAAAATACATGAGACACAGGTTTGATATAGAAGGTCTTGTATTACTTCATACAAGTAGCAAAAATAGTCACACAGTTTGCAGATACAGAAGCAGCAGACACAGCAGGCCAGAGTAACTTAAGCTCAGCAATCACTCTCCACAACAGGTTCAGGATCTTCTTCTCTGTTACCGTAAGTCCATGCAAACGTGGATCTTTCAAAGAGCAGGGTTCCAGAGTCCACAAGTGTTCAGAGTTCCTCAGTAGGAATAGCTGGAGTACATAGTCCAAGGCTTCCAGGAGTCAGGTCACAGGTTCACTGCAGGCTAGATTCTGAAGCACTGATTGCTCAGCTGTGGCTGCTTAAGAAGCAAGAGGGAGAGAATCAGGGCGGGAACATGAAAGCTGAAAACTCCATATTGACTGAGGGCAAGATAGCTGCAGCAAGACAGAAAGCAAAATGGCTGACGGAAAACTGAGTTTCAAGAACATGTACAAAGAACCTTACACAACGTTTAGCAAAATCAAAATCCATCAGGTTAATAGCTGCTCCCGAATCAACGAAAGCCTGAGCAGAAAATGAGGACAGAGAGCATATCAGAGTAACAGTTAATAAAAACTTAGTCTGAACACTACCCAAGACAACTGAGCGTGCAAAACGTCTTCCCCGCTTAGGGCAGACTGAAATAGCATGAGAGGCATCACCACAGTAGAAACATAACCCATTGCGCTTTCGAAACTCATGACGCTGTGCCCCAGAAACCACTCTATCACACTGCATGGATTCAGAAGCAGGTTCACAAGGCAACACTATTCCACGCATACTTCTCCGCTCACGCAAACGTCTGTCAATTTGAATCGCTAATGACATAGAATCATTGAGACCAGAGGGGACAGGGAATCCCACCATAACATCCTTTACATTATCTGACAGACCCTTCCGAAAAAGGGCTGCCAAAGCGTCGTCATTCCATTTGGTCAGGACTGCCCACCTACGGAATCTCTGACAGTATAACTCAGCGTCATCAAGCCCCTGATTTAATGCCAACAAGGCTTTTTCAGCTTGATCAGTGACATTAGGCTCATCGTACAATAACCCCAAGGCCTGAAAAAATGCATCAACATCACTCAAAACAGGATCCCCAGGTGTCAGGGAAAAAGCCCAATCCTGAGGATCGCCGCGCAGGAGAGAGATGACAATTTGAACCTGCTGCGCTGCGTTCCCTGAGGACTTAGATTTTAAGGCAAAAAACAATTTACAATTATTTTTGAAATTCAGAAACTTGGCTCGATCCCCCAAAAACAAATCTGGCATGGGAATCCTAGGTTCCACAACAGGCAACCTAGCAAGATAGGTAGCAATACTCTGAACCTCAGTGGCAAGCTGATCCACACGGCCAGACAACTGTGCAAACTCCATTGAGAGAAAAAATCCTCCCCAGCACCCAGAGATACAGAGGGAAAAAAAAAAATGCAACAAACAGAAAAATATCTCTGACAACTCTGACAACCTTTTTTCTTTTTTTTACAATATTTTTCCCTTCTGTGAGTACCATACAATTTTCAATTTTTAGGCCGGTGATACTGTTATGTTTCGGTAGCTGAGGAGTGCAGGTAAAAAAGGCAATACACCAGAGCAGTTGGAATCTATGAGATTGCAGTACCCTGACTAACCACCACAACTAGAGGCAGCCGTGGAGCGTTCGTACGTTGGTCCTAGACGCCTCGTCACAGCCTGAGAAACTAACTACACCTAAAGATAGAAAGAGGAAAGCTATCTGCCCCGGAGCAGATCCCCAAAGAACACAGAAAGCCCCCAAACATGTAATGGCGGTTAGACAAGAAGAAATACTGACACAGACAGAAAATAGTATGAGCAAACGTTGGGGCCCAAACTACCTAAATAGAAAAGGATAGGAAGGGCACTTACTGCAATCCCAAAAAACCCTGAAAAGCACCAACTCTACTAATTTCAAAAACACCTGAGATCACACGACCTCTACCACCTAAATTAGTTCTCTGGTGTAACAAAATCAAAACAGCAGCCACTGAAAAACTGGAAAGAGCAAATGTACAAACATCAGTGGCTGAACTAAACTGAGAGGGCAAAAGCCCCCGGAGGGGACCCTGAAGGCCCCCACAGAAGTGCAGGACAAAATGCAAAAATCAAGCACAAAAACAAAAAGAAGAAAATGTCTTATCTGTTAGCAGGAGATGCAGACACGACACAGCAGGCTACAAAGGAAACAGGAATCAAGGATTGAGACCAGAACAATTGATCACCGGCAACCCTGATGGGAAGGCGACTCCCTTATATAAGACCAGTCAGTAACACCTGATTCCCAATCCTCACAATCTTCACTGGACAGTCCAGTACCGCTTGTAACCACCAGAGGGAGCCTCCGCTCAGAACTCATTTCAAGTCCATTCACAACAGTTCTCCAGGTTTGTGCTGAGTCTGCAGTCATTCTATGTGACACAGACCTGGAGAACCCCTTTAATGCTCCTAACAAATAAAGACATGAGAATTAGTCAATTTCACAAATAATATTTACATCCAGGTACCTTATAGATGACGCTGTCTCTGGAGTCGTTCTTCTTTTCTTCATCTTGTCAAGATCCCATGATGAGTTTTCTCATCCACAGCCGTCTCTGCAGACCTCCATCTTCTCCGCTCTTCTGCACCAACTCTCCGCACGATGCCCTTAAAGACAGAAGAGTCATTATAATGCCCCTAAATAAAAATATCTGCAATATACTGTCACCTCACACTATTCCCATCCCTCCTCACACATCCCCCCTGTTCAGCATACTGTCTCCTCATATATTTACCCCCTCACTATACTGTCTGCTCACACATACCCCTGACTCCCCATACTGTGTCCACATACATTCACCCGTTCACCCATACTGTCTGCAACCATCCCCCATACTGTTTCCTCATACATACATACATACTCTTCAGTACCCTCAAATCCCCCCACACATATTAAATACCCCCATCCCCACTCCAAATCCCCAGCCCCCACACATAAAATAGCCCCCCATCCCCACTCCAAATCCCCCCACACATAAAATAGCCCCCCATCCCCACTCCAAATCCCCCCACACATAAAATAGCCCCCATCCCCACTCCAAATCCCCCCACACATAAAACAGCCCCCCATCCCCACTCCAAATCCCCCCACACATAAAATAGTCCCCCATCCCCACTCCAAATCCCCCCACACATAAAACAGCCCCCATCCCCACTCCAAATCCCCCCACACATAAAATAGTCCCCCATCCCCACTCCAAATCCCCGGCCCCCACACATAAAATAGCCCCCATCCCCAAATCACCCCACACATAAAATAGCCCCCCATCCCCACTCCAAATCCCCCCACACATAAAACAGCCCCCCATCCCCACTCCAAATCCCCCCACACATAAAATAGTCCCCCATCCCCACTCCAAATCCCCGGCCCCCACACATAAAATAGCCCCCATCCCCAAATCCCCCCACACATAAAGTAACCCCCCATCCCCACTCTAAATTCACCCCCCCATACTCACACATTATGCCCCCCCATCTTCGGTGGTATCTTCAGCTCCATATTGGAGCACACTTACCACCATCGTTCCCCAACCTTGCCGCCGCCGGCCAGTGACTTCAGCAGCGTGATCACATGACCTGATCACGCTGCTGGCGTCGCTCTGACCCGCAGTCAGAGCTTCAATTGTACTGGCGTCTGTATAGACGCCAGTGCAATTGATCCCTGGGAGCCGGCACGCAGCAGCTTCTCTGCGCCGGCTGTCAGCTTGACAGCCGGCACAGGGAACCGCCGACTCTCAGGTGCAAAATAGTTCCGGATCGCCGCTCTCATTCTCCCCGGTTCGGGGAACCGGCTGCTTTTTGAACAACCGGTTCCATCGAACCGGGAGAACCGGCTGAACCCCACCCCTGGTCTGGTCGCAGGATCAGGTTCCCCGTTACATCGTAGGGATTCAGCTTAGTTCTATTGTGTGGACAGAATTCCCTTCTTTCCTTAGTGCTTGTAGCAGATCATAATAATGGGTACTGGTCCACGCATCGGTGGTCAGGTGGACCTTGCTACTGAGGGCGTTTACTAGCGCATGTTTAATTTTTCCCTCAACATGCTTTTGCAGACCAGGGACGGCTTGCCTGCTGAAATGAAATCGGCTTGGCACATTGTATTGTGGGACTGACAATGATATTAAGTTACGGAAACTGTCAGTCTCCACCAGCCTGAATGACAGCATTTCAAGGGGCAGGAGTTTTGCAATGCCAGCATTCAGAGCCTGTGCTCGTGGATGGTTTGCCGAGTATGGCCGTCTTTTATCCCATGCCTGTGCTACCGATGGCTGTTTTGTGGCCTGGAAGTGTGAGGATGACAGGGAACTTGCTGCTGTGTGTGGAATAACACTTTGTCTCTGGACAACAGTGACCGAGGTTCTTCCATGGCGATCCTGTGAGGAAGCAGAACCAGCTGTGTGTGAGCTCGATGAAGAGGCTTCAACACAACCTGAAGATGTAGGTGCTGCTGTAGGTTGGCCTACATCTCCAGTGTGTCTTTGTAACTCAACTACGTGCTTTGTCCGCACATGTTTCCACATATTAGTGGTATTGACACTGACACTTTTACCTCTTTTTACTTTTGATTACACAGCTTGCATTTGACATAGCAAATATCATCTGCAAGTGTGTCAAAAAAGGACCACGCAGTGCAAGTCCTGGGAGCGCACGTTTTGACTTTTGGAAGACAACTGCTCCGAACAGGTGGCAAAATGGAGGCTACAGGCAACCGAGTCTGCAGCCTAACTCTCCCTCCTGTTTGTACCGTTGGGGCAATGTCTTCCTCTATCTTCCTTCTATCACTAACCACTTCTCTAGGCCTCTCACAGCTTTCAACCTCTGAGACACACAAGGATGGTAACACCCTTGACCTGGTCTTTGTCTGCCTCTGTTCAATCTACCACCTAAATAACTCACCGCTTCCACTGTCTGACCACAACATTCTCTCCTTCACGCTCACAAATCCTCCACCACCCCAGCGCACTCCTACCTACCACACATTCAGAAATCTACAAGCCATTAACCCTCAGACACTTTCAGATTCCCTACACTCATCACTGTCCCCAATCTCCTCTTTTTCCTGTCCTGATCTGGCTGTTCATCACTACAATGACACTCTTAGAAGCACCCTTGACCAAGTAGCGCCGCTCACCCTCAGAACTTCCAAACACACATAAAACAGCCCTGGCTCACATTGCAAACTCAACTTCTTCAGCGATGCTCTAGGAGTGCTGAACGCCTTTGGAGAAAAACCCGCACACCACAAGACTTCATCCACTTTAAATTCATGTTAAGAACTTATAATGCTGCCCTTCACCTCGCCAAACAAACCTACTTCACCACCCTGATCTCCTCACTAGCCAACAACCCCAAGAAAATGTTTGACACTTTTCACTCCCTCCTCAGGCCAAAAGCACAAGAACCTATCACAGACATTTGTGCTGACGACCTGGCCTCCCATTTTATATAAAAAATATATACTATCCGTCAGGAAATCTGCTCTCAACCACCAAGGGCTGTGACTCCCATCCCACCCTGCTGTTCCCCTGGCTAACTTTCCACATTTGATCCCATCACAGAAGAAGAAGTCTCCAGAGTCCAGACTCCTCTCTTCCTCTCGTCCGACTACATGCACTACCGACCCCATTCCCTCACATCTCCGCCAGTCTCTCTCTCCAGTTGTCACAACTCACCTAACTAAAATCTTTAATCTCTCACTCTCCTCTGGCATTTTCCCATCTGCCTTCAAACACTCCATCATTACTCCACTACAAAATAAACCCGCTCTCGACCCTTCCTGCACAAACAAATACAGACCGGTCTCCAATCTCCCCTTCATCTCTAAACTTTTGGAGCGCCTAGTCTTCTCCCGCCTCACCCGTTACCTCTCCAATCACTCCCTCCTAGACCCTTCACAGTCCAGCTTACGCCCCCTACATTCGCCAAAAACTGCCGTCATCTAAGTGAGCAATGACCTTCGTACAGCAAAACGTAACGTGACCACTCTTTGCTCATTCTTCTCGACCTTTCTGCAGCTTTCGACTCGGTTGACCACCGTCTCCTACTGTCTAGGCTCCACTCACTAGGTATTAAGGACACTGTTCTCTCCTGGTTCTCCTTCTATCTTTCTGACCGCTCCTTCAGTGTTTTTTTCTCTGGCTCCACGTCATCTTCTCTTCCTCTCACTGTCGGTGTACCCCAGGGCTCAGTCCTTGGCCCCCTTCTCTTCTCTCTCTACACAGCCCCAATTGGACAGACCATCAGCAGATTTGGCTTTCAGTACCATCTTTATGCTGATGACACACAACTATACACGTCATCCCCCGACCTCACCCCCGCTGTACTACAGAACGCCACCGACTGTCTGTCGCAGTCTCCAACATCATGTCCGCTCTCTATCTGAAACTCAACCTCTCAAAAACTGAACTTCTTCTGCTCCCGCCGTCTACTAACCTCCCTAAATTTGACATATCCCTCTCCGTGGGCGGCACCATAATAACACCCCGGCAGCAGGCTCGCTGTCTGGGTGTTATGTTTGACACCAATCTCTCCTTCACCTCCCATATACAATCTCTTGCCCGCTCTTGCCGCCTACACCTAAAGAACATCTCTAGAATCCGCCCTTTTCGCACCATGGAAACAACAAAAACCCTCACTGTAGCATTGATCCACTCCCGCCTGGACTACTGCAATGCTCTATTACTTGGCCTCCCCATTACTCGACTATCCCCTCTCCAGTCCATCCTTAATGCAGCAGCCAGGGTAATCCATCTGGCTAATCGGTACTCGGACGCGTCCGCTCTTCGCCAGTCCTTATACTGGCTGCCCATTCATTATAGTATCCAATTCAAAGTACTGGTTCTCAGCCACAAAGCTATCCACAGTGCAGCACCCCCCTACATCTCCTCCCTCATTTCTATCTATCGGCCTAACCGACTGCTGCGCTCTGCAAACGACTTTCGACTAACCTCTGCACTAATCCGTACCTCCCACTCCCGACTCCAAGACTTCTCCCGCGCTGCGCCAATCCTCTGGAATGCTCTACCCCAAGAAATTAGGACTATCCACAATTTGCATGGTTTCAGGCGCTCCCTCAAAACACATTTGTTCAGAGCGGCCTATCACATTCACTAATCAAAGTCATTCTATGTATTCTGTGTAAGTGTGTGTGTGTGTGTCTAGCCCATTCACTATCTCCATCCCTCACTCCCTTAAGATGGCTGGGCCATCATTGTAAATGCACCATTGTATATAAACACCTATACTTTGTATCTCCCCCACCTCATTGTAGATTGTAAGCTGTCACGAGCAGGGCGACTTATTTTGCTTTAATTATTGTATTGTTAACGTTGTTACTTATGACTTGTGTTCTGAAACTGCTAAACTGTAAAGCGCTGCGGAATATGATGGCGCTATATAAATAAATATTATTATTATTATTATTATTCCTCTGAGCTGCTCCCACCACCTTCCTGTTCCTCACGCCATGTTGGGTCTTGGACCTCATCATCTCCACTACCCTCTTCCAACACCTGCTGCTGTTGGGTGGTCTGGCCAGCACCATGCTCAACAGAAACTGGCACCTGAGTCTCATCATCATCAGATGCGTTCTGCGGTGTGCTGACCATCGGCACTGTTTCACCCGCCTCTTCAGATTCAGAGAGACACAGCTGTTGTGCATCACTGCATACTCCCTCTTCTTCACATTCCAGAATGCTGCTTGGCTGGGCCCCTGTTTGCAAGCCAACAGATTCTGAGAACAGAAGCTGACACTCAGCTGGCTCCTGTACAGAACTCTCTGACTGCCTGGGCAATTTGGCAGGCGGTGAAGAGACAGATGGTTGCTCAACAGTGCTGTGGTCCTGAGAGGAGGTGGAAGCAATTGAAGTCGATGCATTGGCTGACATCCAACCAACAACGGCTTCAATTTGTTCTTCCCGCAGCAGGGGGTACGCCGACCTCCTACAAAAGTGCGCATAAAGGAACACTCACGGGGAAAAATGGTGGATGCTAAGTCACTGGGGGCGGCAGCAGCCACAGAATCCACACGTCCTCTCCCTGCTGAAACTCCACGGCCACGACCACGTGCCTTACTCCCTGCCTTCTTCATCTTGGTAGATTGGTAAAGAAAGTCTGAAAAGTTATAAGGCCTAAGTGTGGTTATTCCGCAGAGACTGCAGTGAACACTGCACACAACTGTTCACTGTTCAACTGTTTCACTAGGTGTGAAAGGCCCCTTTGTGTACTTCTATAGTGTTTGCAACCAATGTATTGCCTGGAAGTGCTGTTAGCACAGTCAACACTTGCTCCTGTGTTACTGGGGTTCAGTAATGTCAGCTGTTCCCCTGCTGTGTGTACGGCAAAAAGTCCTGCTGCCTCCACCCTGTTCTCTTCTCATCCGTGGGCTCCAACACCGCCAGTTGTTGCTCGGAAGTACTTGGCACGGGTACTGACTCCTGCCCAGCCTGGTTACAGCACGACAGCTGTTTCCTGGCAGTGTCAACGTCAATTAGCCTCCAATAAGTTGTCCTGTCGTGTTGCATTCTGGTTAGCCGACTATATGGTGCCTGCAGTTTAGGTCATTCCTATGTGTGCTGTGGGATATGTAAATAAAGGCTGTTTCTGTTGTGACAATAGGACAAGCACCCACTGTAGGACTGTGAGATTCGGTAACTGCGGACGGCTTGCGGACTGTCAACTTACATTTTCATGGGTGCCTTCTGCTACCCGTCCGGGTTCCAGTACCGTCAACTGGTTCTCCGCAGTGCCTTTGGCCTAGGTGCCTCCATCTCAGTATCCGAGTTCCAGCAATGTCTGCTGGTCCTTGGTAGTGCTTTGGAGCACAGGTACCTCCTGCTTAGTAACCGTGTCCCAGTAACGTCAGCTGGTCCTCGGTTGTGCCATTGGCTCTTTTCCTTCTGCTGCCCCTCCGGGTTCCAGCACAGTCAGCTGTTCCTCATTACTTGCATTGGCTCTTGTACCTTCTGCTACCCGTCCGGGTTCCAGTACCGTCAACTGGTTCTCCGCAGTGCCTTTGGCCTAGGTGCCTCCATCTCGGTATCCGAGTTCCAGCAACGTCTGCTGGTCCTTGGTAGTGCTTTGGAGCACAGGTACCTCCTGCTCAGTAACCGTGTCCCAGTAACGTCAGCTGGTCCTCAGTTATGCCATTGGCTCTTTTCCTTCTGCTGCCCCTCCGAGTTCCAGCACAGTCAGCTGGTCCTCGTTACTTCCATTGTCTCTTGTACCATCTGATACCCGTCCGGGTTCCAGTAACGTCAGCTGGTTCTCAGAAGTTAGTCAGCCTTCTTGTACCTTCAGCTACATTTACAAATTGAATATTTTTTAAATGTTTTGTTGGGTAATCACTATGGATCTCCAACAATGAAGACGACGACCCTGATGACCACCCCGAAGAAGATGACGACCACAAGGACGACGAGCATGAAGCCAACCAGCCTGAACACCATCACAAAGAAGAAATAAAAGATTACCCAGAAGAAGATCACCAACAGGACAAAGAAGGTTAAGACAAACTACAAGATACAGAACAAGAGACAGAAGAACAATAAGCAGAAGATGTAAAAGCATAAGAACATGAAGTATAAGACCAAAATGAAGAGCAAAATATATGCTCTAAATTATAAGCAGAAGAAGACTAAGCAGTGTATGGGGGTGAGTCCGTTCCTCCTCGTGGTGCCCCTGGAAAATGCCTGCTAATGCAGGATAAACTGAACACGGACAAATACTGTTGTAATTTAAATCTTTTGTGACAGCAAGAACGGAAGGATGAAAAATTCATACTTTTACAGATTACAAGTACAGGAATCTCTGTCACAAATAAGAATATGATGAAGATGAAGTAGAATATGAAGAAGAATAATAATTTAATAAGAACAATATGAGTAATGTTAACAAAAAGATGAATAGCAATAAGTTTAAGAAGAAGATAAAGAAGGTGAAGATGAAGAATAATTTGATGAAAAAGATGATGCTGCTGAAGATTATGAAGGAGAAAGTGTGGCAAAAGTTAAAAAGGTGAAGAGCATGGAAGTTGTGAAACATACATATTTGCCAAAATAGAAAAAAGGTTAACAACATTGTCAATTTGTTAGTCAATGCGAACATCTTTACAAAAAAAAATATTAATGCTATTCCATTTGATTGGGTTAAATATCTATGCCTTTAATGTCTCCTCAACCTTCCCCAATACATTCTACATTACTCTTTGTTGTTTTCCTTCATGTACAATTAACCAACAAGGCAAGAATGGGCTTTTTTTAATTCCGATATTTTTTTCCCATAGACTTACATTGGATTTCCGGTATCGGTATCGGGTATCACCGATATTTCTTGTGTATCGGCGATACCATTGCGATCCGATACTTTTGGATATCGGAAAGTATCGCTCAACTCTATGTGTTACTCCTGAAATATATACGGAGATTTAAAATTACCCCAACACTGTATACAGCTGTACGTTTGTGATACAGTACCCTTATTCTGCTTTTTATATTCTGTTGTAATCCATACTGAGCCTGTGAGCGTCTGTGTTTTACTCCGGAAATATATACGGAGATTAACAATTACCCCTAGACTGTATACAGCTGTACACTTGTGATACAGTATCCTTTTCTGCTTTTTATATTCTTGTCTAATCCATACTGAGCCTCTGAGCGTTTGTGTGTTACTACGGAAATTGTTATGTTTAGGTAGCTGAGGAGAAAAAGCAAAAACGGCAATACACCAGAGAGGCTGGAACCTATTGGACTGCAGTAACCTGAACTAACCACACAACTAGAGGTAGCCGTGGAGCGTTCCTACGTTGATCCTAGACGCCTCGTCACAGCCTGAAAGATAACTACACCTAAAGGCAGAAAGATGAAAGCTATCTGCCCCGGAGCAGATCCCCAAAGAAAATAGGAAGCCCCCAAACATGTAATGGCGATTAGACAAGAAGAAGCACGGACACAGACAGAAAATAGAATGAGCAAACGCTGGGGCCCAATCTGTCTAGACAGAAAAGTACAGGAAAGAATTCTGACTGCAAACCAACAAAAAACCCTAAAAATTACCAACTCTTCTGATTGCAAAAACACCTGAGATCACATGATCTCCACCACCTAAATCAGATCTCTGGTGTAACAAAACTAAGCCGCAGCCACTGAAAAAACAGGAAAAAGCAAATGAACAAATAACAGTGGCTACAGATAAACTGAGAGGAGCACAGGCCCCAGGAGGGACCCGGCTGACCTCCACAAAAGTGCAGAAAATTATGCAAAAAGCAAGCACAAAAAGAAAAGCAGAAAATATCTTATCTGAAAGCAGCAGATGCATGCAAGACTCCAGCAAACTTCCAAATGAATCAGGAACCACAATTGAGACAAGAACAATTGATCACCGGCGACCATCATGGGAGGGAACCTCCCTTATATCAGTCCAGTCAGCGATCCCAGATTGCCATTCCTCGCTGAAAGGTTCAGTACTGTCTGTAACCACCAGAGGGAGCCTCTGCTCAGAAACCATCTCCAGCACATTCATAACAGTACCCCCCCTTGAGGAGGGGTCACCGAACCCTCACTTGTGCAACCAGGCTAATCAGGATGAGAACGGATCAGTCTCCTAGCATGGATGTCCGATGCAAACACCCAAGAATTGTCCTCCTGACCATAACCTCTCCACTTAACCAAATACTGGAGTTTCTGTCTAGAAAAACGAAAATCCAATATTTTCTCAACCACATACTCCAGATTGCCCTCAACCAAAACAGGGTCAGGAGGCGCAGCCATAGGAACCACTGGCTCGACAAACCTCTTCAATAATGACTTGTGGAACACGTTATGGATCTTAAATGTCCCTGGAAGAAGCAAACGGAAGGAAACAGGATTAAGAATCTCCATGATCTTATAAGGTCCAATGAACCTAGGCTTAAACTTTGGAGATGCAACCCTCATAGGGATATTTCTTGAGGACAACCAAACCAAGTCCCCACTTTAAACCGAGGACCATCAGTCCTATGCCGGTTGGCAAACCATTGGGCCTTCTCCTGAGAGAGAGACAACCTCTCCACTACCTGGTCCCAAATCTGCTGCATTCGCTCCACAACAGAGTCAACACCCGGACAGATAGAAGCCTCCGCCTGTCCCGAAGAAAATCAAGGGTGAAACCCAGAATTGCAGAAAAATGGAGACATCAAGGTGGCAGAGCTAGCCCTATTATTAAGAGCAAACTCAGCCAAAGGCAAAAAAGAGACCCAGTCATCTTGATCAGCAGACACAAAACATCTCAAATAAGTCTCCAAGGTCTGGTTTGTTCTCTCAGTTTGTCCATTGGTCTGAGGATGAAATGCAGAGGAGAAAGATAATTGAACACCAAGTTTAGAACAAAATGTCCTCTAAAATCTGGAAACAAACTGGACTGTTATGTTTCAGTAGCTGAGGAGGACAGGAACAACAGCAGGGCAGCCGAACACCTGAGTTGTTGGTAACTGATGGGTTGCAGATTCCTATACTAACGACACAACTAGAGGTAGCTGTGGAGCATTCCTACGTTGATCCTAGACGCCTCGTCACAGCCTGAGAGATAACTACACCTAAAGGCAGAAAGATGAAAGCTATCTGCCCCGGAGCAGATCCCCAAAGAAAATAGGAAGCCCCCAAACATATAATGGCGGTTAGACAAGATGAAAATACAAACATAGGCAGAAAATAGACTGAGCAAACGCTGGGGCCACAAGCTGACTAAATAGGATAGGACAGGAGAGATTACTTTCTGCAACCCAGAAAACCCTACAAAAATCCAACAATTCTGATTACAAAAATACTGAGATAACACAATCTCGTCACCCGCTAAATCAGATCTCAGTGTGAACAAAAACCAAGCCGTAGCCACTGAAAAAACAGGAAAAAGCAAATGAGCAAATAACAATGGCTGCAGAAAAACTGTGAGGAGATCAGGCCCCAGGAGGGGACCTGGCTGACCTCCACAAAAGTGCAGAAAACAATGCAAAAAGCAAGCACAAAAAGAAAAGCAAAAAATATCTTATCTGAAAGCAGGAGATGCAGGCAGGACTCCAGCAAACTTCAAAATGAACCAGGAACCACAATTGAGACAAGAACAATTGATCACCGGCAACCATCATGGGAGGGAACCTCCCTTATATCAGACCAGTCCGTGATTCCAGATTGCCACTCCTCACTGAAAGGTTCAGTACTGTCTGTAACCACCAGAGGGAGCCTCTGCTCAGAAACCATCTCTAGCACATTCATAACACTGAACTCCTCTGTCAAATACAATGTTCTTCGGAATGCCATGTAACCGAACCACGTGCTGAAGGAACAAAGGCACCAATTAGGAGGAGAAAGGTAACTTAGGTAATGGCACAAGATGTATCATATTAGAAAACCTATCACATTACCCAGATAACGGTCATTTTCTGAGAAACAGGGAGGTCGGAAATAAAATCCATAGAGATATGGGTCCATGGCTCTTGGGCACAGGTAATGGCATTAACAAACCACTAGAGCGAGAGCAAGGCTTGGAATGAGAGCAAGTCCCACAGGACTGCACAAATTCCCTGACGTCACGAGACAAAGTAGGCCACCAAAAGGACCGACTCACCAAGTCTCTGATACCAAAAATCCCAGGATGACCAGCCAACGCGGAACAATGAATCTCAGACATCACACTCTTCTTCCACTGGTCTGGGACAAACAATTTCCCAATAGGGCAGCGCTCAGGTTTATCCTCCTGACACCCTTCCAGAGCCAGTCTCAAATTGGGCGAGATGGCGGAAAGTACTACACCTTCTTTCAAAATAACAGCAGGATCAGATAACTCAGGAGAGTCCGCAAAGAAACTCCTTGAGAGGGCATCCGCCTTAACATTCTTAGTGCCAGGAAGAAAAGAAACCACAAAATTAAAACGTGTGAAAAACAAGGCCCACCTGGCCTGTCTAGGATTAAGTTGCTTGGCTGATTCCAGATAAACCAGATTCTTAAGGTCCGTGAGGACCACCACCTGATGTTTGGTTCCTTCCAGCCAATGTCTCCACTCTTCAAAGGCCCACTTCATGGCCAATAACTCCCGATTACCCACGTCATAATTACGTTCAGTTGGAGAAAATTTTCGAGAGAAAAAGGCACAAGGGTTACTCTTAGAGGTCTCTGGATCTCTTTGGGACAAAACGGCACCTGCCCCAATTTCAGAGGCATCAACCTCCACCTGAAACGGTAGAGAAACATCAGGCTGCCGTAGAACAGGAGCAGAAGTGAATCTCTGCTTAAGTTCCTGAAACGCAGAAACTGCCTCAGGAGGCCAATTCACCACATCAGAACCCTTTTTGGTCAAATCAGTCAATGGTTTAACAATACCGGAGAAATTACCAATAAATTTACGATAAAAATTGGCAAAACCCAAAAATCTCTGAAGAGCCTTTAATGGAGTATTTTGGACCCAATCACAGATGGCCTGAACCTTGACCGGGTCCATTTCAATAACAGATGGAACAAAATGAATCCAAGAAATGAGACCTTCTGTACGCCAAAAAGACACTTTGATCCCTTCACATACAGTGCATTCTCTCTCAAAATCTGGAACACAGTCCGAACATGTTTCACATGAGAGTCCCAGTCATTGGAAAAAATCAAGATATCATCCAAATAAACAATCAGAAATTTATCCACAAAATCCCTGAAAATATCATTCATGAAGGATTGGAAGACGGAGGGAGCATTAGTGAGCCCAAAGGGCATCACTAGGTACTCAAAATGCCCCTCTGGGGTATTAAACGCTGTCTTCCATTCATCCCCGTGCTTAATGCAAATAAGGTTATACGCCCCCCTGAGGTCAAGCTTGGTAAACCAACTAGCACTTTTCACTCTGGAAAACAGGTCAGAAATCAAGGGTAACGGATATTGATACTTCACAGTGATCTTAT
This sequence comes from Oophaga sylvatica, assembly GCA_033576555.1. Lineage (NCBI taxonomy): Eukaryota > Metazoa > Chordata > Amphibia > Anura > Dendrobatidae > Oophaga > Oophaga sylvatica. The sequence goes on from JARQOD010000001.1 coordinate 927,692,723, forward strand.
TCAAGAGACGATAATCAATACACGCCTCAATGAACCATCCTTTTTGGCCACAAAGAAAAAACCGGTGCCCAAGGGTGAAGAGGATGGTCTGATATGACCCTTCTCCAATGACTCCTTGATATAAGATCGCATAGCATCGTGTTCAGATACAGACAAGTTAAAAAGGCGACCTTTAGGAAATTTACCACCAGGCACTAATTCAATAGCGCAATCATAGCTCCTGTGAGGGGGCAAGGATGCAGATTTACTTTCACTAAATACATCCGAAAAATCAGTCAAAAAGTCAGGAACATCCTGAGACTGGGGAGAGGCAGAAAAAAACAGGAGTGTCAGTATTAACACATTGGCAGCCCCAACTGGTCACAGACACAGATTTCCAATCCAAAACAGGATTATGAGACTGTAACCAAGGGAAACCTAGTACAATAATGTCATGCAGATTATGCAGCACCAGAAATTTGCAACTCTCCTGATGATCTGGTTCAACCCTCATTATCACCTGAGTAGAAAACTGGGGTTTATTCTCCACCAAATGGGTAGAATCAATGCCCAGTAGGGGAATAGACTTCCGCAGGGTATCATGGGAAACCCACAACATTTGGCAAAGTCAAAATCCATCAGGTTAATAGCTGCTCCTGAATCAACAAAAGCCTAGCAGAAAATGTGGACAGGGAGCAAAACAGGGTTTAAAAGTCAACAGAAATTTAGTCTGAACACTACCCAAGACAACTGAGCGTGCAAAAAGTCTTCCCCGCTTAGGGCAGAGGAAAGAGCATGAGAGGCGTCACCACAGTAGAAAAATAACCCATTGCGCTTTCGAAACTCATGACGCTGTGCCCCAAAGTCACTCCATCACACTTCATGGCCCCCGGGGCTGGCTCACAAAGGCAACACCATCTCACGCATACCTCTGCGCTCACGCAAACGTCTGTCAATTTGAATAGCCAATGACATAGAATCATTGAAACCAAAGGGACAGGGAACCCACCATAACATCCTTTACATTCTTTTGACAGCCCTTCCGAAAAAGGGCTGCCAAGCATCATCATTCCATTTGGTCAAGGACTGCCCCCCTTTCGGAATTTCTGACAGTACAACTCAGGGGTCTTCAAGACCCTGATTTTAAAGCCAACAAGGTTTTTTTTTTCAGCTTGATCAGTGACATTGGTTCATTGTACAATAACCCCAGAGCCAGAAAAAAAACATCAATTTCATTCAAAACAGGATCCCCAGGGGTCAGGGGAAATTTCCCAATCCTGAGGTCGCCGCGCAGGAGAGAGATGACAATTTTGAACCTGCTGTGCTGCGCTCCCCGAGGACTTAGGTTTTAAGGCAAAAAACAACTTACAGTTATTTTGAAATTCAGAAATTTAGCCCGATCCCCCAAAAACAAATCTGGCATGGGAATCCTAGGTTCCACAACCGGAAACCCCAGCAAGATAGTACAATACTCCGAACCCCGTGTCAAGCTGATCCCCGCGGCCCGACAAAGTGCAAACTCCATTGAGAGAAAAAAAATTTTTCCCCAGCACCCGAAAAAGAGGGAAAAAATCAACAAACAGAAAAAAAAAAAAAACTTGACAA
>JARQOD010000001.1:927694406-927808917 GCA_033576555.1 Oophaga sylvatica
TGCACCCCCATAGGCAGTCATTTATAATGCACCCCCATAGGCAGTCTTATTTATAATGCACCCCCATAAGCAGCCTTATTTATAATGCACCCCCATAGGCAGTCTTATTTATAATGCACCCCCATAGGCAGTCATTTATAATGCACCCCCATAGGCAGTCTTATTTATAATGCACCCCATAGGCAGCCTTATTTATAATGCACCCCCATAGGCAGTCTTATTTATAATGTACCCCCATAGGCAGTCATTTATAATGCACCGCCATAGGCAGTCTTATTTATAATGCACCCCCATAGGCAGTCATTTATAATGCACCCCCATAAGCAGCCTTATTTATAATGCACCCCCTTAGGCAGTCTCATTTATAATGCACCCCATAGGCAGCCTTATTTATAATGCATCCCCATAGGCAGTCTTATTTATAATGCACCCCCATAGGCAGTCATTTATAATGCACCCCCATAGGCAGTTTTATTTATAATGCACCCCCATAGGCAGTCTTATTTATAATCCACCTCATAGGCAGCCTTATTTATAATGCACCCCCATAGGCAGCCTTATTTATAATGCACCCCCATAGGCAGTCATTTATAATGCACCGTCATAGGCAGTCTTATTTATAATGCACCCCCATAGGCAGTCATTTTTAATGCACCCCCATAGGCAGTCTTATTTATAATGCACCACATAGGCAGCCTTATTTATAATGCACCCCCATAGGCAGTATTATTTATAATACACCTCCATTGGCAGCCTTATTTATAATGCACCCCTATAGGCAGTCTTATTTATAATGCACCCCATAGGCAGTCTTATTTATAATGCACCTCCATAGGCAGTTTTATTTATAATGCACCCCCATAGGCAGTCATTTATATTGCACCCCCATAGGCAGTCTTATTTATAATGCACCCCCATAGGTAGCCTTATTTATAATGCTCCCCCATAGGCAGTCTTATTTATAATGCACCCCCATAGGTAGCCTTATTTATAATGCACCCCCATAGGTAGTCTTATTTATAATGCACCCCCATAGGCAGTCTTATATATAATGCACCCCCATAGGCAGTCATTTATAATGCACCCCCATAGGCAGTCTTTTTTATAATGCACCCCCATAGGTAGCCTTATTTATAATGCACCCCCATAGGTAGTCTTATTTATAATGCACCCCCCCATAGGCAGTCATTTATAATGCACCCCCATAGGCAGTCTTATTTATAATGCACTCTCATAGGTAGCCTTATTTATAATGCTCCCCCATAGGCAGTCTTATTTATAATGCACCCCCATAGGTAGCCTTATTTATAATGCACCCCCATAGGTAGTCTTATTTATAATGCACCCCCATAGGCAGTCTTATTTATAATGCACCCCCATAGGCAGTCATTTATAATGCACCCCCATAGGCAGTCTTTTTTATAATGCACCCCCATAGGTAGCCTTATTTATAATGCACCCCCATAGGTAGTCTTATTTATAATGCACCCCCCCATAGGCAGTCATTTATAATGCACCCCCATAGGCAGCCTCTGTATTATAATGCACCCCCATAGACAGCCTCTGTGTTATAATGCAGCCCCCCATAGACAGACTCTGTATTATAATGCACCCCCATACTGTGTATTACCTCATGTTGCTGTATATTACCTCATTTTACTGTGTATTACATTTTGTTACTTATGTATTACCTCATGTCACTGTGTATTACCCATGTTCAGTAATCAGTAAACGTGACAGTAGTACATCAGACACTGTAACTGACAAAACATGTTCAGTACATCATGGGCAGTTGGTGAGTCACATGACCACATGGGCAGAGTTAGCCCTGCGTCGCTGATTGGCCGCAGCCGGACCAATCAGCGACGTGGGATTTCCTGGACAGAAAGACAAACAGACAGATGGGATAAGACATGAAAAAAATATAACTAAAAGCAATAAAAATATCATATCTACCCCAAATTTTATAAATAAAAAAGTCAGCTCATTGCGACTTTCCCTTTTTTAGGGTCAAGTCGGGGTTCATGAAACCCGACTTTCTCAAAAGTCGAGTCGAACGAAATCGGCCGTCTATCGGGAAAAGTCGGGGGTCCAACTGAAACACGAAACCCAATGCAAGTCAATGGGGACGCAAAGTCGCCATGGAGTGGAGGACAGTAAACACACCTACAGTGCCCATTTCAATGCCAACGACTAGTGTTGAGCGATATTGCTCGATATCTAAAAATATCGTATCGAAATTGTATCGCCGATATCACTAAATATCGGCGATATCCGATTCCGATACCGGAAGTCCAATGTAAGTCTATGGGAACAAAATATCGAAACTAAAAAAAACCTTTATTTCCTTGTAAACACTAAATATACACACATAGAATACATATATATATATATATATATATACATGTCATTGTGACATATATATATATATACATATATTTATAGTTTATACACTTCTACATAGTAAAATATCCTCTGATTCAATTGCCGGGTAAAGCCGGCTTCTGTGAAAAGACAGAAGCACCCGACATGAAATGACACTTGGTGTACATAGGGTTAACCATGTCTTTTCATGTCGTTTGCAATCTGATTTGCACAAACAATTACATCAGTCTATGTGTGCAAAATTTCACACCTGTAGGGGTTAATTAAAGGTGTAAATTCGTTGTAAAAAAAACGGACTTTTTTGCTACGAATTTACACCTTTAATTAACCCCTACAGGTGTGAAATTTTGCACACTTACACTCATGTAATTGTTTGTGCAAATCAGATATCAAACTACATGAAAAGACATGGTTAACTCTATGTAAACCAAGTGTCATTTCATGTCGGGTTCTGCATTTTCACAAAAGCCGGCAATTGAATTAGCGGCTATTATACTATGTAGAAGTGTATGAACTATAAATATATATATATATATATGTGTCACAAATTTAATGACATGTATATATATATATATATGAGGTGTAAAATTGCTGAAAAAAAATGCTTGGGCTCCCGCCCTATTTTCGCAACCAGACAGACAAAGCCAGTGAGTGGGGGCAGATAATAATAGCCCAGAGAGGGACCATTATTTTTGGCCCCCCCCGGCTACTAACATCTGCCCCCAGACACCCCAGAAAGGGTAAATCTCTAATTAGATTTGCCCTTTCTGGCACTTTGCCCGTCTATTCCCATTGCCCTGTAGCGGTGGCGAATGGGTTAATAAGGGGTTAAAATGACCTTGCGATTGAAAGGTCACTTTAAGCCAGGTTAATAATTGAGAGCTGTCAATTAGACAACTATCAATTATTAATCCTATTGTATGAAAGAAAAATCAAACACACACACTTTAATAAAAAAGAAGTTTAATGAAATAATCACACAGTTTTTGACCATATTTTATTTTCCTGCTAAAACCATTTCCTGTAATAAAAATAAAATAATAAAGCAAAATTATTCTTACCAATCCGATGCACAGTCAGGTCCCACGGTGTAATCCTTCAGAAAGGGTTAATGTTTACTGCAGGGACCGCAGCTAATGCTGCAGCCTCACAGTAAACCCCCAAATGAATGAGTTCCTCTCCTGGCTGACAGGAGAGGAAGTGGAAAGCTTAATTGATTGCTTTCCACTTTCACTTCAGGTCAGCCAGGGACACAATCAGTGACGTCAGAGGGAACTGGTTAACAAAAATAGGGGTTCCCTTTGAAAAAAAAATGGCGTGGGGTCCCCCTATTTTTGTTAACCAGCCAGATGAAGCAGACCGCTGAGGCCTGGATTTTCAGGCTGTTAAGGAGCCAAGATCCATGGACCTTGCCAGCCTGATAATACCAGGCCACAGCAGTCTGCATATCTTGGCTGATTAACAAAAATAGGGGATCCCCTCGAAAAAAATTGGCGTGGGGTCCCCCCTATTTTTGTTAACCAGCCAGATGAAGCAGACTGCTGAGGCCTGGTTTTTCAGGCTGGTAAGGATCCAATATCCATGGACCTTGCAAGCCTGATAATACCAGGCCACAGCAGTCTGCTTAGCTTGGCTGGTTAACAAAAATAGGGGATCCCCTCGAAAAAAAAAACGGCGTAGGGGTCCCCCTATTTTTGTTAACCAGCCAAGTAAAATGCAGACTGCTGCGGCCTGGTATTAAAAGACTGTCAAGGCCCATGGATTTTGGCCCTCAACAGCCTGATAATACCAGGCTACAGCAGCCCCACATTTGGCGCATCAAAAGATGTGCCAATTGTGGCACTTTACCCGGCTCTTCCCACTTGCCCTGTAGCGGTGGCAAGCGGGGTAATAAGGGTTAATGTCACCATTGATTGCACGGTGACAATAAGCCCGGTTAATAATGGAGAGGTGTCAATAAGACACCGATCCATTATTAATCCCAAAGTTATTAAATGCATAAAAAAAAGACAAAGCAAGAAAAAAGTATTTTAATGAAATAAAAGAGACAACACAGTTTTCATTTCTTTTATTACACTCTCATTCCTGCGACGCCATCGATCTCCTGTAAAAAAAGAAAAAAAACAAACCAACAGTATACCACCTGTCCGACGCAGTCCATAGTAACGATTGTCCCACGACGATCCAGCTCTGCTACATCGGAATGACAGGCAGAGCCTGACATCCCGGCGCAGCACAGCTGATTACCTGCTTCCCCGGCGGTGACGTCATCGGACTGCTTTACGGCCAGGATTACCCAGCAGTCACTGCAGTTATCGCGAGAAACTGCATGTGACCGCCGGGGAGAAGAGGATGGCGGCCATTAAGCAGTCCGGGATGTGACCGCCGGAGATCTTCTGCCAGGTAAGTGCCGCTGACTCCTGACAGACCCGACCGACGGACACTGACAGTGACAGACCCGACCGACGGACACTGACAGTGACAGTGACAAATCCGATTCCGGTATCCGATATGACAAAAATATCGAAACTAATTATCGAAAGGCCGATAGAGCTAATATCGGCCGATAGCCGATATTTGCATTATCGTATCGCTCAACACTACCAACGACATCAATTCTTATTACTTAAGCTTGTCAACCTTAATTTACTTTATAATAATAGTAACGCATTGAAAACTGGGGGTTATTTGGCTAAACTTGTGGGGGGGGGTAGGGCTGGCTCCCGGTTTTCGTGTGCCCAGGCCAAAGAGTGTCAGTGGGCCCCTTTAACACATACCACAATTCATCATGATCCGATACGGCAGAGAAATATAGGTATAGTCCAATGACAAATACTTCACTTCTTACATGACATGATTGATATCTATGTTAAAATCTACAATAGCTCAAAAACCGGACAGTATATTCCTCCATACAGTATTATGGCCACCACATAGTGCGCCATACAGAATAATGAGCCCCATATATTGCTCCATACAGAATAATTGGTCCCATATAATGCTCCATACAGTATATGATGAGCTCAACATACTGCTCCAGTATATGATAGTCTCCATATAATGTGCCATAAAGTATAGGACGGTCCCCATAGAGTACAATGAGCCCCACATATTGCTCCATACAGTATAATGAGTTGCATATAAAGCATACAGTATATGATGGGCCCCATATATTGCTCCATACAGAATTGGCTCCATATAATGCTCCATACAGAATAGGCCCCATACAGTATGTGCCCCATATGATGCTCCATACCCTATATGATGCCCCTTAAATAATGAACCCCATATGATTCTCCAGTATATGATGGGCCCCATGGATGATGCTCCAGTGTCTTATGGGCCCCATTTATAATGCTCCATTGTATAATGGTCCCCGTAAATGCTGCTCCAGTGTCTGTTTTCCCCCTTTTAGAATGCTCCAGTATATGATGGGCCCCATGGATGATGCTCCAGTGTCTGATCTGCCCCATTTAGAATACTCCAGTATATGATGGGTCCCATGGATGATGCTCCAGTGTCTGATCTGCCTCATTTAGAATACTCCAGTATATGATGGGCCCCATGGATGATGCTCCAGTGTCTGATCTGCCCCATTTAGAATGCTCCAGTATATGATGGGCCCCATGGATGATGCTCCAGTGTCTGATCTGCCCCATTTAGAATACTCCAGTATATGATGGGCCCCATGGATGATGCTCCAGTGTCTGATCTGCCCCATTTAGAATACTCCAGTATATGATGGGCCCCATTTATAATGCTCCATTGTATAATGGTCCCTGTAAATGCTGTTCCAGTGTCTGCTTTCCCTTTTTAGAAAGCTCCAGTATATGATGGGCCCCATGGATGCTGCTCCAGTGTCTTATGGGCCAAAATCATGCTCCATATATAATGGGCCCCATTATTAATGATCCAGTGTATAATGGGCCCCGTAAATGCTGCTCCAGTGTCTGATGTCCCCCATTACAATGCTCCAGTGTATGATGGGCCCTATCTATGATGCTCAAGTGTATGCTGGGCCCCATATATATTTCTCCAGTGTATAATGCTCCCCATATATTGCTCCAAACATTAAAAAAATGAAATACCTCTCCTCGCTGTGCACTGCTCTACTCTGGACTCCTCAGCGTCACCATCTTACAGCTCTCTGCACTTGAACTGTTTAGGCAGAGGGCGTACAGACGTGATGTCATCGCGCTCTCTAACCTGTCACTGTCAGCAAACGCGGAAGACGTCACAGATTTGAAGCATGGAGATGTAAGTATTGCAAGTACTGGGGCCCTGAGCAAGCAGGGGGGGCAGACTCGTGGGCGACGGCACTGGCACAGGGCCCCTCATAGTACGCTGGTGTGTCTTACGGCGAGTGGGTCCTCCCACCGTCAGAGACTCTTTTTTGTACTATGAGGGGCCCTGTGCCAGTGCCGTCACCCACGAGTCGGCCCCCCCACCTGCTCAGGGAACCGGCACTTGCCCGGGTGCGCCAGGTGCTGACGCCGGCCCTGGGGGGGGGTTTGTAGGTTTTGTAGTCCGTCCACACTTGCAAGTGCATGTTCATTAAATGTCTAAGCATGCAACTGGTATTCAAATTTCTGAGATTTTTCCCTCGGCTAAAGGTCCTTCCGCACTTCTTAAAGATAACCTTTGCCTCATCAATAGGATTTTGGTCAAAAAAAGTGTCACACTGGACTCTTCCTACTATGGTATAAATTTTCAGGGAACACACGCTGTGCTAATTTAACCATCTGGCCAAGCTGTCCTGCAACTCTTTTTGTTTTTTTTAACACGTTTTTGTACTGCTACGGGCCTGCCAGATAACCGCTGCTGCGATGTCGATGCCTAGATTCACAGCCACCACCAGGTTACGCCCATTATCACAAACGACCATACCTGGTTGGAGGTTCAGTGGCAAAAGTCACAGATCTGTTTGGTCTGTTATTTCTTTAAGTAACTCTGCCATGGTGTGCGGTTTGTCTCCTAGACAAATTAGCTTCAGCAGAGCCTGTTGCCACTTTGCTGAGGCAGTGCTGCAGATCTTCCGGCTGATTTGGATGACATGCTCTGAGATAACACATTGGAGATGGAGGATGAGGAGGAGCAAGAGAGGGTGCAGGAAATGGGAACACATGTGCCATGCCAGGGTGGGACTCAACTCCAGTGTCCACAATGTTCACCCAATGTGCCGTCAGTGAAATGTAGCGTCCCTGGCCACAAGTACTTGTCATGTCCATGTTTCATTCGTTAAATGGACATGTGCCTGATTATGCTGGTGGTGGTTAAACTCTTGGTGGTAAGGCCCCTGCTGATCTTGGCATGGCACAGGTTGCGAATGACCATTTTTTTGTTTCAGAAATCTCTTTAAAAAAGTCCCAGACTGGGGAACACCTAACTCTTTGATGGAGAAATTCAGGAGTGTCGTTGCTCTGTGGAACAGTTGCCCGCCTTCCCCTCTGGTGACCCCACTGCCACTTTCTGTATGTTTCAGGGCTGACAAGCCCTCACCCTCAGTGCTGCTGGCCTCTCTCTACATGTCAGCTTCCCAGGTTGGGTAGATGACTTCGTCATCCACCACCTCGTCTTCCACCTCCGCACACTGGTCCTCCTGACTTGGTGGCTTAACAACAACCTGACTTATCGGTAACTTTGCCTTATCATCAACTACCTCCTTTGACAAAATTTGCCATTCCCCGCCATCATTTTCTTGTGGCTGTGGCTGCTCTAAGTTTTATGCATTACTAAACAGCATCTCCTCCTTTCTCTCTTGGAACATGCAGGGTGAGGGACCACAATCAAGAAGTGATGTTGTAAAGAGTTCCTAGAAGTGTCCTAGGTGGGATCATTAGTCTCCTGGGACTCAACATGGTGTGAAGAAGAAGGATCAGGGTGAGGATGAAGTGATCCAGACTGTAGGACCTTGTGGAAGACTGAGTGGTGCTGCCAAACATGCTGGAAGCATTATCTGCTATCCAAATGGCCACCTGTTCGCACTGCTCTGGCTTTAGAAGTGGTGCATTGTGCTTCCCTGCAATTGGGACAGGAAACTATGTGTCGAGGATGGGCGTGTTTCTTGTGCTCTAGCAACAGGCATAGTCACACAAACCACGTCCTTGGTATCTCGTTGCACCATCAGCAGCACTTCAAATTCCCCTTACGCGTTTTCTAATGGTTATGTCTCTTGAAAACAGGTTTATTTTAATAAAAATAAAAAATGTGGTCATTTGCAGTAGTCAAAGCATTTTTTTTGGAGTTTAATATCATCGTTATGTACCACAGAGCACATAATACTGTATGGATGAGTAATTTAATCAAGAATAATTTTACAATGCTTTTTGTGAGTGTCATATACCAACGAAATGTACCACAGACTGCATAATACTCTATGGATGAGGAATTGAATCCAGAAAAACTTTTCAATGCTTTGTCTGAATGTTACATACAGGTGCTTCTCAGAAAATTAGAATATCATCAAAAACAAAATTATTTCAATTTTTAAGTACAAAAAGTGAAACTCATTATATAGAGTCATTACAAACAGAGTTATCTGTTTCAAGTGTTTATTTCTGTTAATGTTGATGATTATGGCTTACAGCCAATGAAAACCAAAAGTCATTATCTCAGTAAATTAGAATAATTAACCAAAACATCTGCAAAGGCTTCCTAAGCATTTAAAAAGGTATGTTTGTCTGTTTCAGTAGGCTCCACAATCATGGGGAACACTGCTGACTTGATAGATGTCCAGAAGGCAGTCGTTGACACACTCCACAAAGAGCGTAAGCTACAAAAGATCATTGCTAAAGAAGCTGTCTGTTCATAGAGTGCTGTATCCAAGCATATTAATGGAAAGTTGAGTGGAAGGGAAATGTGTGGTAGAAAAAGGTGCCCAAGCCTTGAAAGGATTGTTAAGAAAAGGCCATTCAAAATTTGGGAGAGATTCACAAGGAGTGGACTGCTGCTGGAGTCATTGCTTCAAGAGCCACCAGACACAGACGTATCCACACGGCTGCCATCAGGGCATTACTGCCCTTACTGCAGTATGGGACCCTGTCAGCAGCAGTACACAGAGGGGCCTACAGGTCCAGGGCCCCACCCTTGTGCTTCTGCTGGAGCCTTCTCAGAGCTGTGCACGGTCGTCTAACCTTGACGACTGTGCAGCTCCTGCTCGGTTGTAGCTAGAATGTGTGGTCTCCTTCTAGGTCCTGCCAGCAGCCCAGACAGTCTAGCTGGTTCACTGCTGACACGCCCCCAGAAGTGACATCATACCTGGAAGCAGCCCATACATTCTAGCGTCTACCATGCTGGGGAACTCGACTGAGATAAGTATGAAAAACGTTTTTGTTTTTTTAAATGGGTGAGGTGGGGGGAAGTGAGACTGCACATGAAGAAGTGGGGGGAAAAGTGAGACTGCACATGAAGTGGGGGGGAGTGAGACTGCACATGAAGTGGGGGGAGTTAGACTGCACATGAAGTGGGAGGAAGTGAGACTGCACATGAAGAAGTGGAGGGGAGTGAGACTGCACAGGAAGAAGTGGGGGGAAGTGAGTCTGCCCGTGAAGTGGGGGGAGTGAGACTGCACATGAAGTGGGGGGAGTGAGACTGCACATGAATGGGGGGGAGTGAGACTGCACATGAAGAAGTGGGGGAGTGAGACTGCACATGAAGAAGTGGGGGAGTGAGACTGCACATGAAAAAGTGGGGGGAGTGAGACTGCACATGAAGTGGGGGAGTGAGACTGCACATGAAGTGGGGGAGTGAGACTACACATGAAGAAGTGGGGGAAAGTGAGATTGCACAGTAAGAAGTGGGCAGGAGCGAACTGCACATGAAGAAGTGGGGGAAGTGAGACTGCTCAGTCCTTGACTCCTTCCAATACCCCTGAATGCAAGCTGTTTGTCCCTGTGTATCTCAGATTACGCCGTTTGCAAGAATTCCATGATTCTGTGTTGAATGGTCATCCTAGGGTCTTTGCCACCCATAAGGCAGTGCCTAGACTCTTTTGGTTGTCCGCTATGCATAAGGATATTAGCCGCTGAGCCCGCATCAAAACCGGGACATGTCAGCTGTTTTGAACAGCTGACATGTGCCCGCAATAGCATCGGGCGGAATCGCTATCCCCCCGTGGCTATTAACTAGTTAAATGCCGCTGTCAAACTCTGACAGCAGCATTTAACAAGCGCTTCCGGCTATCCGGTCGGAAAAGCGCTCACTGGTGACCCGCGTCACGTGATAGCGGGTCACCGATATGTCGGCATGACAAACAGAGGTCTCCTTGAGACCTCTATGGTTGTTGATGCCGGATTGTTATGAGCGCCACACTGTGGTCGGCGCTTATAGGAATACAGTAATTCTACTACATATAGGCTATCTGAGCATCGCCTGTGTGTAGCAGAGCCGGTTCGAGCTATGGCAGCTTCTAGCCTCCCATGGAGGCTATTGAAGCATGCCATAAGTTAAAGAAAAATAGTTTTAAAAATATTAAAAAAAAATAAAAGTTTAAATCACCCCCCCATTCGCCCCATTCAAAATAAAAGAGTGAAAAAAAATCACACATACGCATATTAGGTATCGCCGCTTTCAGAATCGCCCGATCTATCAATAAAAAAAGGATTAATCTGATCGCTAAACAGCGTAGGTAGAAAAAAATCAAACCCCCAGAATTACGTTTTTTTTGCAATAACGAGTGATCAAAAAAATGTATCTGCACCAAAATGGTATAATGAAAAACATGAGCTCGGCATGCAAAAAATAATCCCTCACCCAACCCGAGATCACGAAAAATGTAGACGCTACGGGTATTGGAAAATGACCCAATTTTTTTTTTTTTTTTTTTGTAAATTTTGGAAATTTTTTTCACTACTTAGATAAAAAAAACCTAGACATGTTTGGTGTCTATGAACTCGTAATGACCTTGTGAATCATAATGGCAGGTCAGATTTAGCATTTAGGGAACCTAGCAAAAAAGCCAAACAAAAAACAAAGTGTGATTGCACTTTTTTTGCAATTTCACCCAACTTGGAATTTTTTCCCCCTTTTCAAGTACACTACATGCTAAAACCAATGGTGTTGTTCAAAAGTTCAACTCGTCACGCCAAAAATAAGCCCTCACATTGCCATATTGACGGAAAAATAGAAATGTTATGGCTCTGGGAATGAGGGGAGCGAAAAATGAAAACGCAAAACCGAAAAAAGCTCCTGTCATTAAGGGGTTAGAGATTTTGTGTCTGCTTGTGAAACTTGTGCACGCGCCAAAGTACAGCATTGCCGTCCGGCCGGGGAATAGGCTCCTTTGCCAATTCCAGAAAGACCATGGACTCATTTGTCCATGTATTTCATTTCAGATTTACCGCGGTCTATGGGTTGACTGCTATTTGGGTGGTAGTCGATCGCTTCAGCAAAGAAGCTCACTTTGTCCCATTATCCGGATTACCCAATGCTGAAACTCTCTCCAAACTGTTTATTATTCATGTGGTACGATTGCTTGGGTTTCCTCTAAATTTATATTTGATATGGGTGTACAATTCGTCTCTAGATTTTGGAGGGCTTTCTGCAGTAAACGGGGGATTGATTTGTCCTTTTCCTCTGCTTATCATCCTGAGACTAATGGTCAGACAGAGAGGAAAAATCAGTATTTGGAGTAAATTTTAAGATGTTTTGTCAACGATCAACATGAGAATTGGTCATCGTTTCTTCCGCTGGCTGAGTTTGCCTTTAACAGTCGGGTTAATCAGTCCATGGAGACCTCGCCGTTTTTCTGTAATTATGGGTTTCATCCTCATTTTGGTGAGTTTTCCAGGATAAGTTCCGGGTGTCCTGGGGTGGATGTCACCATTCAAGAGCTGGGGGATGTTTGGAGGAAGGTTAAGAAGAACATTGGGGTGACTCAGCATCGGCAGAAGTGGAGTCGCTCGTCAGAGATCGCCTTCAAAGTGGGAGATAGGGTATGGCTTTCCTCTAAGAATATTAAGTTGAAGGTGCCCTTGCTAAAGTTGGGTCCTAGATTCATTGGTCCGTATGAAATTCTGGAGGTGGTCAATCCAGTTGCCTTCTGGTTAAAGCTCCCTCGGTCTTTCCGTATTTCTAATGTGTTCCACAAGTCGTAGTTGAAGGAATTTATTCCCCCTGTTCTGTCGTCTTCACCCCCGCCTCCTCCGGTTTCTATTGAGGGAAGCTTGAAATATGAGGTACAAAGGTCATTGATTCCCGAATGGTCCGGAATTCCCTTCAATACCTGGTACATTGGAAGGGGTATTGACCTGAGGAATGATCCTGGGTTCCAGCTCATTCTGTAAGGTCTGATCGGTTGGTCCAGGCCTTTCATCAGAGGTTTCCTGGGAAACCTAGGGGTCCGGTGGCCCCCCTTGTAGAGGGGGTACTGTCACGATTTCCACTCTATTTCTGTCTTTTTGTTACTTTTTGTCAGGGCTGTCAGTCTGTGCTGGGTCAGTGCTGCCATCATCCTGTTTTCATTTTCCTTAAAGGGAACCTGTCACCTCATTTTTCGCATTTAAGATGCGGCCACCGCCATTAGTGACTTATCTACAGCATTATAGATAAGATAAGATAATCTGTATATAAGCCCCCGATGTAACCTGAAAGATAAGAAAAACAAGTTAGATTATACTCACCTGTGGGGGGCGGTCCGGTCAGATGGGCGTCGCAGGTCCAGGTCCGGCGCCTCCCATCTTCATGCGATGACGTCCTCTTCCTTGCTTCTGTCACGGCTCCTGCGCAGGCGTACTGATTTGCCCTGTTGAGGGCAGAGTAAAGCACTGCAGTGCACAGGCGCCGAGCCTCTCTGACCTTTCCCGGCACCTGCGCAATGCAGTACTTTGCTCTGCTCTCAACAGGGCAGAGAATTATGCCTGCGCAGGAGTCGCGACAGACAAGGAATAGGATGTCATCGCATGAAGATGGGAGGCGCCGGACTCGGACCTGCGACACCCATCGGACCCGGACCGCACCGGACCGCCCCTGGGTGAGTATAATCGAACTTGTTTTTCTTATCTTTCAGGTTACATCAGGGGCTTATCTACAGCATTCTAGAATGCTGTAGATAAGCCCCTAATGGCGGTGGCCGCAGCTTATATGAGATAAATGAGCTGACAGGTTTCCTTTAATCAGGTTTCTACTTAAGCATGCTAGTTACTCCCCCAGTGTCAATCGTACACTTGCTGTTGCCTGTGGAACATTGATCCCTCTGCGCTCTGTGCCTGACCCTGCTTGACTTGATTCTCTTCCCTGACTCTGACCCTTTGCTTGTGAGCTGACTTTGCTTGTGCTTGCTCCCTGCTAACCTTTTTTGTCTCTCTCAGGCTTTCCTGACCTTGGCTCCTGTATTGGACTTCGTCTCTGACTTCCCTTTGTCGTACTGCGCCATTTTCAGGACTTGACCTCGGATTGTTTGACCTCCCTTTACTTACAGTAAGTAGTATATATATTTACTGCCGTGACACCAACATTTTGGATTTTAAAATCATTTTTCAAGCTGGTGTTATAAAGTATTCTAATTTACTGAGATAATGACTTGGGTTTTCACTGGCTGTAAGGCATAATCATCAACATTAACAGAAATAAACATTTGAAATAGATCACTCTGTATGTAATGACTCTATATAATATATTACGCCACACATCATGGCTTCATCAGGGGTATGGGAAAAGTGCACAATGAATGCATATACAGTACAGACCAAAAGTTTGGACACACCTTTTCATTCAAAGATTCTTCTGTATTTTCATGACTATGAAAATTGTATAATCACACTGAAGGCATCAAAACTATGATTTAACACATGTGGAATTATACATTACACTTTACAAAAAAGTGTGAAACAACTGAAAATATGTCTTATATTCTAGGTTCTTCAAAGTAGCCACCTTTTGCTTTGATTACTGCTTTACACGCAGAAAAGGTGAACGGATGGACTCTACATGCCTAGTTCCCACCGTGAAGCATGGAGGAGGTGGTGTGATGGTGTGGGGGTGCTTTGCTGGTGACACTGTTGGGAATTATTCAAAATTGAAGCGGTGAGCGGTCCAGCTCACCACTAACCAACTCGATTGGGTTCAGGTCTGGTGACTGTGGAGGCCAGGTCATCTGGCATAGCACCCCAACACTCTCCTTCTTGGTCAAATAGCCCTTACACAGCCTGGAGGTGTGTTTGGGGTCATTGCCCTGTTGAAAAATAAATGATGGTCCAACTAAACGCAAACCGGATGGAATAGCATACTGCTGCAAGATGCTGTGGTAGCCATGCTGGTTCACTATGCCTTCAATTTTGAATAAATCCCCAACATTGTCACCAGCAAAGCACCCCCACACCATCACACCTCCTCCTCCATGCTTCACGGTGGGAACCAGGCATGTAGAGTCCATCTGTTCACCTTTTCTGCATGCAAAGCAGTAATCAAAGCAAAAGGTGGCTACTTTGAAGAACCTAGAATATAAGACATAATTTCAGTTGTTTCACACTTTTTTGTAAAGTGTAATGTATAATTCCACATGTGTTAATTCATAGTTTTGATGCCTTCAGTGTGATTCTGCAATTTTCACAGTCATGAAAATAAAGAAAAATCGTTGAATGAGAAGGTGTGTCCAAACTTTTGGTCTGTACTGTATGTACAAGAAAAAACACCAGGAGGCAGGAATCTAAATTGGTGAATAGATTATACCAATAAACTGACATGCAACAGATGGGATAACAAAGTTATTTGCATACATACATGAATACCTGTGAATTTAGAGCTGGACAGCACCTGGATCCATGGTGACATGCGGTGGTATATACACACCTACAGGAAGCAAAAGAAATGGCCTCTCTGGAACACATGCTGCATGCCACCAGAGCGGAAGTGACTCATCTAGAAGTTATCATAACCGGATTTGGTGCATTGCATGCTGGAGCCTACATGCAACAAAAAAATTGGGAAGGAGTGAATCAAGATCATATCGCTGTGTGCGCTTCAACTTGGGGCACACGAAATGCTGAGGGCTAAACATAGACAAAATGAAATAAACTCATACAAGTCAAGAGACAATAAATAAATAAATAATAATGACATTTATGCACAGACCAAAAACATAATTGCATAAGAGAAATAAAGGAAACACCAAGGAAAGAAATGTCCAGTGTGTCAATTAGACTACCCTGCCCGGTCATATCAGCGCTGAAATAGCAAATAAAGTGAATTAGCTTTTATAGAACCCTGTGAACTGGAGGTCCTCATTGATGCCCCAAGGGGAGACTAGGAGATTCACAATGTAATAATGCTGGAAAAAATGACCCCACCTCTGATATTTCTAGGGATGTTATCCAAACCAACAATCCTAGTACCTCCAAGTCTACATTTATGCTGCTGTATATAGTGTGAGGCGACCGTTGACCGCATCGTACCCTGTTTATGATGCTTTTAAGCTAGGGGATGTTAGAGAAATGCTTTTGTAGCCTCTTGTGTAATTCATGCGTGGCTTGGTCAACATATAACATGGGACAAGTACAAATAAGAACATAAATAACATTTTTAGTCTGACAATTAATATATTTGTTGAGTGTATATTCATGTTGGTCTCTGGGATTAATGAAAGTATATGTAGGAAACATGAAGGAACAGACCGAACAGCTACCACATGCATGTGAGCCCATGAGAACAAAATTTCTGTTGAGGCTGGTAGAAGGGTGTGCAAAGTGATTTCTAGTGAAATTGTCCTTCAAGTTCATGGCTCTTCTAGACATCAAGAGTGCATCGGATCTTGAGTATGGGAGTCCAGATCGGTAACCATCGGCCGCGGATAGTAGTCCAGGTATTCACACATCCGTTCACTGAGGCCACCAATTCTAGCCACAATGGGTCTAAGGGGGATTACCGTATTTTTCGGACCATAAGACGCACTTTTTTCCACAAAATTTTTGGGAAAAAGGGGGTGCGTCTTATGGTCGCAACATACCTAAAAATCCGGTCCCGATGCAGCCTCCCTGTGCTCTGTGGTGCGGTGGTGTCGGGGCTCTCTGATGTGGCGGCAGCGGGCTTTGTGCTGCATGAGGGGCTTTGTGCTATCATAGCACGAAAGCCCCCCGCAGCTCCGTTGCTGCAATGCGGTGGCCTCCAGAAAGTTGGCCGCCAGGGGCGGCGCATACTGAAATTCAAATCTCGGCAACGAGATCTCGTCTCCCGAGATCTCAGGACAAGATCTCGTCGGAGATCTGAATCTGAGCATGCGTCGCCCCAGCGGCCATCTTTTCGGAGGCCCCTGGTGGCCATCTTTCCGGAGGCCTCCGCTTCTCAGCAACAGAGCTGCGGGGGGCTTTCGGGCTTTGACGAAATGCCGGCGGAGCCCCCGACGCAGCACAGAGCCCCGCTGCAGCCACACTACAGAGCCCCGCTGCAGCCACACTACAGAGCCCCGACACCACCGCACAACAGAGCACAGGGAGGCTGCATCGTGACCACTGCCACGGGACCGCCGCCATAGGATTTGTAAGTATATTGCGACCCACGAACGCAGCCACCCGACAGAGCACAGCCACCTCACAGAGCACAGCCACCCTGAATTCGGACTGTAAGATGGACCTCCATTTGACACATTATTTTTTTTTCCCTATTTTCCTTCTGAAAGTTTGGGTGCGTCTTATGGTCCGGTGCATCTTATAGTCTGAAAAATATGGTAGATAGACACTTGTGAACCTGAGATAAAAGGTGGGAGTGACAGGTTTGGGACTGATCAAAAAATCCTGCTGACCTTTATTGATGGTCCCTTGAGAAATGCAGAATTCAATAATAAATCCAGTTTCTTCTTGATAATAACTGATGGATCTGAAGGGAGAACAGCATATAGTTTCTGATCACTTAATTTCCTCTTAGCCTCTGCCAGATGCAGTGCAATTGGCCACAGCATGCTATTAGGTCTCAAAGCTCCACACTTGGCATGAGCTGTCCCTCTGTACCTTGGAGGTGTTGTGCTGCCCTACCACTAGCATCTTGTCTGAGTGGGTTTTTAGTGCCAGCAGGGGATCAAAACAGACAGGTGCTTTTGCCTGTCAACAGAAAGTGCTGACAGGCTCACTCTGATAAAAATGAACAAAACTTGTATTAGCCCCCACTTTTCCACACCACCAGATGACAGCAGCATATAAAGTGGTTTTAATCTTTAATATTTGAATGAGGCTTGCCAGTTGTTGCCTTCAACGGTCTATGGATGACTGGATGACCCTCCTTATATTTTTCTCTGGCTTTGCACTTTGTGCAAAGCCTTTATGAGTGTAGCAGTACATCAGTTACACTTTCAAAATATTTTAATGAGGCAATCAAGTTGTTGCCTTCAAGGGTCTATGGATGACTGTATTACTCGCCTTATCGTTTTTTCATGGTTTTGCACTGTGTGCAGAGCCTTTATGGGTGTAGAAGTGCCACAACTACACACTAATCTTTTATGTGGCACTCCAGTTGTTGCCTGCAAGGGTGTATGGATGACACTGCTTGTAATTTTTGGCAGGCTTTACACAGTGTGCAGAGCTTTTATGAGTATAGGAGTTCCACAACTACACTTTTTTCACAATATTTGAATGAGATACTACAGTTGGTGCCTTCAAAGTCCTATGGATGGCTCTGCTTCTAATTTTTGGCAGGATTTCCACTTAGTGTATAGCCTTTATGAGTCTTGGAGTACCACTACATTACAATTTGAACAGAATGTGTCTGAGGCCCTCCTTTATCTCTAATACAGGGTGTATCTGAGTCCCTCTTCCATCATATTTTGGCAATTCTTACTTCCTTCATAATTACACTGAAATTTCTAATGTTTTAATATGGGGTAAGGTCTCTCCTTGTGGAGAGTGACATACCAGCTCTGGCGTGTCGAGGTAAGGAGGCTTATTCGCCGTGCAATGCTCCTCTGGGAAATTTAATATGCAAATTGCCTCTACAAAAAAAGAGGACTTGTACTCTATAGTGCCACCTATTGGAAGTGGCGATCCTACAAGTCACAATCAACCCTTTAACGAGTCTTGTAATATGACTTAGGATAAAAGATATACTGATTTGGCTTTTATCCTAAGTCATATTACAAGACTCGTTAAAGGGTTGATTGTGACTTGTAGGATCGCAACTTCCAATAGGTGGCTCTATAGAGTACAAGTCCTCTTTTTTTGTAGAGGCAATTTGCATATTAATGTTTTAATAACAATTTCAATTTTGGTTTACTTAAGTTATTATTTTTGTATATCCTTTAAACATTTTGTCTTATATTCAAGTGATTATATAGGAAAGAAAGTTTCTTAAAAAATTTTCTGTAAACTCCAATTTCTCATCGATTTTTAATGTTTTATTGTCAGTCCTTAAATTGGAGTAAAAGTGTTACACCATTGTTCTCATCAGCGATCAGGGATGTTTCCAGGGGTCTTACCCATGCTGTTTTCCTTCCATTCAGCACTTTTTCCATCCATTTCAACATTTTGACTGCCCCCAAACCTCCTTGTGTGGTCTTCCAGAAAAATGCTCAGATTTCCCATTGACTTCCAGAAAACTCATTACTCGAAACGAGCATCCGAGCATTAGAAAATGCTCAGTTCGAGTAACAAGCATCCAAACATTTTAGTGCTCGCTCATCTCTAGTCCTTACTTATATGTCACCATTTTCTGCATTTTATATTCAAGTAGAAAAAGAACTCCTTAGTTATTGGGCCACATAGCAGCTGCTATGTCTGTCCCCTTATGCCCAAGGGGGACATTAAGGAACCTAAAGACCACCAAGGATAGTATATGATGCAGAGACCACCAGCTGGACGTCTGTGATGTAACTACTTCTCCATTTCGTTTTCCCCGCTGACCATCATGCACTTGTTTTTGTGCTTCGCTCCAGCTTTCATTCCATATTGCAATTCCTGGAAGAAGTGTGACTTGTATATTGTTCCATGTAATATTTAAGGTGATAGAGCCAAAACATTGGCTGGAAAGTCATCCAGGAATTGCAAAGAGATTAAGGCAATGACTTCAATTGTCAACTAACCAGAAAAATCCAAATTTAGATGTCAAATACTACTGACAAATGAAATTAAGAGTAGCAAGTTTGGAGTTATAAGGACGCTTTGTTGCTAGGTACCAGTTTTTATTGCATAAATAAAGAGCACAAATCAGGAATTCTGGCAATGTCTGTAGAACTCATCAGAGGGATAATTGGTTGTAGGAATATATAGTATCACTTTAAGCCTTAGTATGCCATAGCTTTCCTATGTCAGCCACAAATTGAGTGCATCGCTGCCAAGGCTACTGTCAGATTATAAGATAGCTTCACGGATATTAGCATTACATCTGGTATTTCATTAATAAAAGGCTCTCGATGAATAAAACATATGTTTCCTTCTGCAGCTCGTGCCTTGGCCTTAAATTATCTTTAACCAAAATGCACAATTTACAACGCATAGAAGGCATTCAAAACTCATAATGGTATTTATAGTAAGATGAATGGCCTGCAAGTGCAAGGAGCTAAGGCAGAAATTGTAATAAACACGATACAACCAAAGAAGATGTACATTAAAAATACAAAACAGTATTAGGAAAAAAACATTACAAAGACATAAGAAACAAATGTAAAGACATGGGTTCCGATTCATCATTTGCAACATTTTTTCTCTTTTCTTTCTTGTTTTGTGGTTTACGTAAACTTTTTCAGCGCCAAACTTTTCAAAATGGCATGCATGCTTCATGAATTTTGCACAAAATAAAAAAATGCTCCTTTTTTTGTCTTTGCTCTATTTTTGTTACTTCTTAGTCTTACCTTTGGAAAAACTTATGCCAAAATAACTAGCATATATAAAAAAAATATTAAAATTTGAAAGTCCTCAGTGGTTGATACCTTTTAATGGCTAACTGAAACAATGGTAACAAATTACAAGCTTTTGAGACTACTCAGGTCTCTCTTTAACACGGTACAAAGATATACATTTTTCCTTTAGCATATATAAAATCACTCCAGCAGGAAATTGAAGTGCATTTGTGCCAAATTTTGCAACTTTTTTCAAAAAGGCACAACTTTAAAAAGGAGCAAATTTGTTTGATGATTTTGTTGCAAATCAAAAAGTCGCTAATTGAGAGCTATTAACAATATAAAACTGAACAAAATGTAATGAATCAGGCGCAATGCCTTCATTAGCAGCAACGGTTGCTAAATCATAGCATTAAAAGGACTTCTCATTTTGACAAACCTTTTTGATACTGAAGCTTGACGTTGCAATTACCTGATCAGTGCGGGGCTGTCTTCAGAAACAATAGCCATCAGCTGCTGTGAAATACATTATTGCATGTCAGCTATTTCACAGATGGGTCGGCTACACTGGAGTGATAGCTGTCGTTGCTAAAACTATTTTAGTCATTAGTGATTCATTCATTCAATACATTCAGCAATATTCGTTACTCGCACGAATAGTACGCTATTCGGGAGATTCGTTACTCGGCGAGTAATTAGATACTCGCCTCGGTATACTCGAGTGACCGGCCCAGCATGTTTGGTGCTTTATTTGCAGGAAAATGAACAGCTGGGCTTGTTTGCCAATCACAGTAATGCTGTCGCCATCTTTGGTGTGGCATTACTGTGATTGGCTGGCCTTACAGAGTTATAGGGGATATTTAAGCCCTGCCGGCGTCATCTTGCGCACATTACATGCGAAAACAGCGTAGTGTGATCGTAGTGTGAGTGCAGGGAGAGTGAAAGCAGCGTTTAGGGAGAGTTTCTGATTCAAAAAAATCACATTTAAGAGCTACTGTCATAGGTGTGTCAGATGCTACAGACAGTCACTCTTCATCTGGCACTGCAGACGCCTTCTTAATCCTTCTGACTTTTGGAACCAGTGGCAACTTCCCTCTGGCTCTAATTGACACCCCTGAACCTGGGTGGTTATAGACTCCCAGTCTGCTTCAGGGAGTCACTGGTGATATTCACCTTTTTCCCTTGTGAAGGCTTGGAGCTATAGCAGTGGGCTTACTTCCTCACTGCTACTGTTGGAGGACGTTTGGTGTTACCACTTTGAGTCTGCTCGAGCTAAGTTGCTTCCCCCTTGTTTGTTTCCCTTCTCTATAGTGTATAGTGGGTACTAACCAGTGCTCTTCCCCTTCCCTATTCAGGGCCCAGTTCTAAGGATATACAGGGCTCCGGTTCCTGGTCGGCAATTGGTGTGGAAACAATATAGGGATGGTAGGGGAGGCAGGATGCTATTAGTTCTGCCTAGGGGTCTCTACTCCCCCTTTCCCTAGCGTTTGGGCTTCCCCTCATGTTGCACTTAGTCTTCCCACATTGTGCGTGACAGCTACTGAGAGTGAAGATTAGTTCTCTATTAGGTTGAGATAGCATAGGAAGAGATTTAATACGAGGGAGAGGGAAATGCAGGCAGG
Source organism: Oophaga sylvatica (assembly GCA_033576555.1). NCBI lineage: Eukaryota > Metazoa > Chordata > Amphibia > Anura > Dendrobatidae > Oophaga > Oophaga sylvatica. Next base: position 927,716,166 of record JARQOD010000001.1, read on the forward strand.
GTGTGTTAGGGATCGAGTTCCCGCTGCTGCACAAGGGGAATCTCGAACCAGTCCCGCTGCGGTCCTCCATCCATCTCCGGCCGCAGTGGAGCCTGCTCAGTGGAGACGTCGGTCCAAGCGTCTCGCTCAGTCTAATACTGTGCAGAGGCTTGTTGCTGCCTCTTCTGGTTCCTCTATTATACCCAGTGCTGGAGCAGGCAGTCTTGGGACTAAGTCCTGCGTTTCTCCATCTGAGCATGCCCAGGGCAGGATCTCCCATTGGAGATCAGGGGTCACATGCTCGGTTACAGCAGCGACTCCCATTGGTCCACCAGGAAGGTCCTCAAACTGCTTGTGTTCTGGAACAGTTTCGCATTGGTCCTTTTCTGGAAGGTCCTATAGCTGCTACTATAAAAGGTGCGCATGTCCACTCGGCCATGCGCTAGTATTAAATCTGTTACATGCTTGCGCCAGTGTGGTCATGTATGCATGTGGTTAGGTCCGGCTGAAATAAGCCCCTAGAATACCGGCACCTCCGGTGAGGAGTTTTGTATGCAAGTGTTCAGGGCTCGGCTGAAAACGCCATTAGAATACCGGCTACTCCGGTGAGGAGATTATTGCTTGTGTTCTGATTGCATGACCACAGACTGCAATCCACTTAACAGTCATCTGTGTCCCCTGTGAGTCTGACAGGACACAGTCTTTGTGACAGCAGCTCTGTGAATTAACATAGTCTGCTTATATCGCCATATAGTGCTACGGCGTTTACATCTGCGACTCTGCGGGATAACAGAGTTCGCTCATACTGCCTATTTGCGCCATCTTACTAGCAGCAGGCTCTGCCTGCACGGTGGACCCCGGGCTGCGTACGCACCTCTCCTTAATATCTATTAGGTGCATTCCGCAGGCCTTTAACATAATACTAGCACTAGGGTCTGGCTAGTAAAATGGCGGACGACCAGCACCTAGGGCAGTTCATCCAGCGCTCTCGAGCGCACAACCTCAGCTGTGGATGTTACTGCAGTCGCTGTTCAGGCTGCTAGCGCAGCGGCAGCCAGTTTGTCCTCCGCCACCTCTGCCCCGACCTTATCCCATCTCCTGCTTCCAGACAAGTTTTCTGGTGACAGTAAACATTGTCGGGGATTCATAAGCCAGTGCTCTATACAGCTCGAGCTTCTGGCTGCACGTTTTCCCGCGGGAGCGGGCAGAAGTCGGTTTCATAGTATCACTTCTGTCGGGCAGAGCGTTGGAATGGGCAACGCCGCTGTGGGAGCGCGACGATCGTGTGGTGCGGAGTGCTCCTTGGTTTCTGGAGGCTCTTAAAAAGGTCTTTTTAGGCTCTCAGGTCACCCACGATAAGGCGCTCCAACTGCTGGCAATGTCACAGGGTTTGTCCATGTTTTCAGTCCAATTTCGGACTCTGGCCTCCGAATTAGAGTGGCCGGATAAAGTCCTCATTCCGGTATACTGGAGAGGTCTGGCTGACCATGTAAAGGACGCTTTGGCCACCAGGGAGATTCCTGCCTCACAGGAGAAGCTTATCTCCATATTTACCCGCATCGACCTTCGTTTTCACGAGCGGAGGATGGAGCGGGCCCAGAATAGGCAGAGGTTCCGGCTGGCTCTCACCTTTGCCAAACCTCTAGAATCTCCCATTCAGGCGTTCGACTCCCAGGAAGCCATGGAGGTTGCTCAAGCAGGATCTAAGTCTCGACCCGCTCGAGTTCCCGTGGTTTGTAACAATTGCCAACAGTTAGGACATTATGCCAATAGATGTCCCCAGCGATCGGGAACACGATCGCGTCTAGTAACCATGAGAGGAGGTTCACTAGATTCAGCGGCATTTGCCTCCAAGCTGTCCTTTAAAGGGACAATCTCTTTTGGTCCATCCACTCTAACAGTTGAGCTTTGTGTGGATTCTGGAGCAGAGGGGAATTTTATGTCCTCTGCCTTTGCTCTCCGCCACACAATACCTCAGGTGATGCTCGCCAAACCGGTGACTGTTCGAGTGGTGAATGGATCAATACTGCCCTCACAGATCACACATCAGCCCATCCCTCTCACATTATCTATGTCTCCTTCCCATCAGGAGATTATCTCTTTCCTAGTCCTTCCCGAGGGTATAGATGATGGTCTGCTGGGAGTACCCTGGCTTCGTCTTCACTCCCCACATATTGAGTGGTCCTCTGGGAGGAAACGGGGTTGGAGTGAATCTTGTAAAGGTAGATGTGTGAGGGAGAGTGTTCAGGTTGCTACTACAGGGATACCCGCAGATCTCACTTCCCTTCCCAAGTGTTATTGGTCCTATGTAGACGTGTTCTCCAAAAAGGCTGTGGAGACTCTTCCGCCTCACCGCCCCTATGACTGTCCTATTGACCTCTTGCCTGGAGCAGAACCGCCCCGGGGAAGGGTTTATCCCCTCTCTGTCCCAGAGACGGAGGCTATGTCCCAATGCATCCAGGAGAATCTGGCAAGAGGGTTCATTAGGACGTCAGTGTCACCTGCTGGGGCTGGGTTCTTCTTCGTGCAGAAGAAGAACGGAGAATTACATCCCTGCATAGATTACAGGGGTCTTAACGCCATCACCGTTAAGAATAAATACCCGTTGCCCCTGATTTCTGAGCTCTTTGATAGGCTCCGGGAGCAAGGGTATTTACCAAATTAGACCTGCGGGGTGCGTATAACCTGATTCGCATCCGTGAGGGGGACGAATGGAAGACGGCTTTTAATACCAGGGATGGGCACTATGAATATCTCGTGAAGCCCTTCGGGCTCTGTAATGCCCCAGCCGTTTTCCAAGACTTTGTTAATGACATCTTCCGGGATATGCTTTCCACCTCGGTTGTAGTCTATCTGGATGATATTCTCATCTTCTCTCCAGATATTGACTCCCACCGGAGAGATGTCTGCAGAGTCTTCGACCTCTTGTGGGCAAATTCCCTTTATGCAAAATTGGAGAAATGTGTGTTTGAGCAGGAGTCTTTACCATTCCTGGGCTATATCATCTCCGCCCAGGGATTGGCTATGGATCCTGCCAAACTACAGGCTGTGATGGACTGGCAAGAACCTCATTCCCTTAAAGTGGTGCAGCGCTTTATGGGGTTCATTAATTATTATCGCCAGTTCATTCACCATTTCTCAACTTTGGTAGCTCCCTTGGTAGCCCGCACCAAGAAGGGAGCAAACCCCAAATTGTGGTCCGAAGAAGTCTCCAAGGCTTTCAACTCAATTAAGTCTCATTTTGCTAGCGCTCCCATCCTACACCGCCCTGATGTTGATAAGCCATTCATATTGGAGGTGGATGCCTTATCCGTTGGTGCTGGAGCAGTCCTCTTTCAAAAGGATGCTCAAGTTCGGAAGCATCCTTGCTTCTTCTTCTCCAAGACCTTCACACCAGCAGAGAGGAATTATTCCATCGGGGACAGGGAGTTGCTAGCAATGAAGTTGGCTTTCTCTGAGTGGAGACATCTGTTGGAGGGGGCTCGCTTTCCCTTCCAAGTCTTCACCGACCACAAGAATTTGGTATATCTTCAGACAGCCCAGCGGCTTAATTCTCGCCAGGCCAGATGGTCCTTGCTCTTCTCCCGGTTTCATTTCACACTCCATTTTCTCTCGGGAGAGAAGAACATTTGTGCCGATGCTCTCTCTTGCTCTGTGGGTCCTCCTCCTCCTCCGAGGAGGAGCCTCGGCTTATTGTCCCCACAGAGAGCCTGAGAACAGTGGCCCCGGTTCCACTAGAGTCTGTGCCCACGGGCAAGACTTTTGTGCCTTCCAATTTGCGACCGGAGATACTCTCTTGGGCACATTCGTCCAGGGTGGGTGGACACTTTGGGGCAAAAAGGACATCTGAGTTGCTGGCGAGACATACTGGTGGCCACATATGGTCCGTAATGTTGGGGATTATGTTCGGGCGTATGTCTCCTGCGCCAAGAATAAGTCTCCTCGACAACGGCCAGCTGGGTTACTTTACCCTTTGCCGGTGGCAAACAGGCCCTGGGAGATGGTTGGGATGGACTTTGTGGTAGGCTTACCCAAGTCTCGGGGCTGCACCATCATTTGGGTTATCACCGACCATTTTTCCAAAATGGTGCATCTGGTGCCGCTACCACGGTTACCTTCTGCACGGGCTCTGGCAGTGTTGTTCGTTAGGCACATCTTCCGTCTACACGGCATGCCGGACAAAATTGTCAGTGACCGAGGCCCCAGTTTGCGTCTCGGTTCTGGAGAGAGCCTTGTCGTCTACTCAGTATTGAGTTTAATCTCTCTTCAGCATACCATCCCGAGACGAATGGGTTGGTAGAGAGGGCCAACCAGACCTTGGTCACCTATCTACGACATTTTGTCTCAGCCAGGCAGGATGACTGGGCATCCTTGCTACCGTGGGCTGAGTTTGCGCTAAACTAAACAATGCTGTGGCTGACTCCACCGGACAGACTCCATTCATCCTTAACTACGGTCAGCATCCGCGGGTTCCGGTGCCCATGCCCGTGTCTTCTGCCGACTTCAGGGTGGCAGACTGGGCTGTGGAGGCACGGGACATTTGGGACCGTACCCAGGATGCCATTCAGGCGTCCAAGGAGAGGATGAGGTTCTCCGCCGACCTACATCGGCGCCCCACTCCGACATTTGCTCCTGGGAACTTGGTGTGGCTCTCCGCCCATAACATCAGGCTGCGAGTTGAGTCCACTAAGTTGGCACCCCGCTGCCTGGGTCCTTTCAAAGTCTTCGAGCAGGTTAACCCTGTGGCATACCGTTTGGCTTTTCCACCACGCCTGGGTATCTCCGACACCTTTCACGTATCCCTCCTGAAACCCGTGCTCATGTTCCGGTTTTCCGAGTCATCTGCCGGGACATCGGGTTCGTCTACGGATGACCATGAGGTGAACGCCATCATAGGGTGTAAGGTGGTATGGGGCAAAAGATTTTATTTGGTGGATTGGAGGGGTTATGGGCCTGAGGATAGGTCCTGGGAGCCTGCCGAGCACGTTCACACTCCGCAGCTCATCGCTGCCTTTAAACGCAGCGAGGCCCAAAGAAGGGGGGTAATGTTAGGGAACAAGTTCCTGATGCTGCACAAGGGGAATCTCGAACCAGTCCCACTGCGATCCCCCATCCATCTCCGGCCGCAGTGGAGCCTGCTCAGTGGAGACGTCGGTCCCAGCGTCTCGCTCAGTCTAATACTGTGCAGAGGCTTGTTGCTGCCTCTTCTGGTTCCTCTATTATAACCAGTGCTGGAGCAAGCAGTCTTGGGACTAAGTCCTGCGTTTCTCCATCTGAGCATGCCCAGGGCAAGATATCCCATTGGAGATCAGGGGTCACATGCTCGGTTACAGCAGCGACTCCCATTGGTCCGCCATTAAGGTCCTGAAACTGTGTAATGTATGTAGTACAGTTCATATAGCGTCTTGTGCTTGGGTGCGATGAAAATACATGAGACACAGGTTTGATATAGAAAGTCTTGTATTACTTCATACAAGTTGGCAAAAATAGTCACACAGTTTGCAGACACAGAAGCAGGAGACACAGCAGGCCAGAGTAATCTAAGCTCAGCAATCACTCTCCACAACAGGTTCAGGATCTTCTTCTCTGTTACCGTAAGTCCATGCAAACGTGGGTCTTTCAAAGAGCAGGGTTCAGAGTCCACAAGTGCTTCAGAGTTCCTCAGTAGGAATAGCTGGAGTACAAGGTCCAAGGCTTTAGGAGTCAGGTCACAGGTTCACTGCAGGCTAGATTCTGAAGCACTGATTGCTCAGCTGTGGCTGCTTAAGAAGCAAAAGGAGAGAATCAGGGCGGGAACATGCAAGCTGGAAACTCCATTTTGACTGAGGGCAAGATAGCTGCAGCAAGACAGAAAGTAAAATGGCTGACGAACAAACTGAGTTTCAGGAACATGTACACAGAACCTTGCATTACTCCCCCCTTAGGGACAACCTCCGGATGACCTCAGGCCAGGCTTGTGTGGGTACCTCTGATGAAACTGACGGAGCAAGCGAGGAGCATTAACGTTATTGACTGGTTCCCATGAGTTGTCCTCCACTGGGTAGCCCTGCCATTTAATCAGATATTGTAACTGATTTCTATACAACCTGGAATCTAAAATCCTTTCCACCACAAATTCTTCCTGACCATCGACTAGCACTGGGTCAGGGCAAGGAGAAGAATGTCCAGGAAACGTATTGGGTGTCGCAGCCTTTAGTAGGGATACATGAAAGACAGGGTGAATTCTCATAGTTCTGGGCAGTTGAAGACGACAAGCAACGGCACTTATAATTTTACTGATTTTATAGGGTCCAATGTACTTATGTCCCAACTTAGACGATGGAATCCTTAACTTAAGATTTCTGGTTGACAGCCAGACCAAGTCTCCTACCTTGAAAGCTGGTGCAGGTTTACGAAATTTATCTGCTGCTTTCTTGTACCTTTCCTGAGCCGATTCCAGATTCTCCTTTAGAAGATCCATATTCTTCTGTAAAGACGTGATTCTTTCAGCCACTGCTGGTAAAGGCGTTTCTATGGGAAATCGTGGTAGAATGTTAGGATGATAACCTAGATTAGAGTAAAAAGGAGACTGCTTAGTGGAGGCACTCTGAGAGTTGTTATACGAAAACTCAGCTAATGGAAGTAGATCCACCCAATCATCCTGTAGGTGGCAGATAAAGCAGCGGAGATACTGCTCCAGGGTTTGATTGGTTCGTTCGGTCTGTCCATTAGTCTGGGGATGAAAAGCAGAAGAAAGGTTTACTTTAATGTCCAATGCTGCACAGAAATTTTGCCAAAACCTAGAAGTGAATTGCACCCCTCGATCCGAAATAACCTCATCCGGTACTCCATGTAAGCGAAACACATCTTTAATCATCAAATCTGATGTCTGTTTTGCAGTGGGTAAGCCGACACAAGGGATAAAATGAGCTGCCTTTGTTAGACGGTCAACCACCACTAGAATGGTGTTCTTCCCTTGAGAGGTTGGTAACTCCACAATGAAGTCCATAGAAATGGATCCCCACGGGCGGGACGGGGTGGGAAGAGGCTTTAACAGACCAGTTGGTGAGGAGCGAGGTGTTTTGCATCTTGCACAGACTTCACATGAAGTGACATAGTTTAAAACATCCTTCCTGCAAGTGGGCCACCAAAAGAAACGAGAGAGAAATTCCTGTGTCTTTAGAATTCCTCTATGCCCAGCTATCTTGGAATCGTGAATGAGTTGCAATACTCTCAATCTGACTGTTTCAGGAATATACAGGCGTTGTCCCTGAATCCACACACCATTCTTAAAGACAAGACTTACGTCCCTTGGGGGTTGTGCCAAAAAGGAATCCGCATGGTATGCTTCCTTGATGTCCTTAAGTAGGTCTTGATTATGAATTACTCCTAGGAATCTAGAGTCAGGAAGAATAGTCTTAGGAGGAGTAATTGGACGTGTCTCTGCTGAGTAAATCCTAGAGAGTGCATCAGCCTTTCCATTGCGCGATCCTGGTCTATAAGAAATGATAAAATTAAATTGGTTTAAGAAAAGATTCCAGCGAGCCTGGCGAGGAGTCAGGCACTTAGCCGACCTGATAAACTCAAGGTTACGATGGTCTGTCAGGACGACTATTTGCTGTGCAGCTCCCTGAAGAAGGTGTCTCCATTCTTTGAAGGCGGCAATAATGGCCAACAACTCTCTATTGCCCACATCGTAGTTCCTCTCAGCCGAAGACAACTGCTGGGAAAAGAAGGCACAGGGATGCAAGACATTCTTCTCACCTGTTCTCTGAGAGAGTATAGCTCCAATGGCACAGTCTGAAGCATCCACCTCTATTATGAAGGCAAGCTCGGGGTTGGGATGTACTAAGATAGGTGCAGTGGTAAATTTATCTTTTAGATGGGAAAATGCTTCCTGGGCTTGGGAGTCCAGGAGAACCTAGACTCTTTCCGGGTAAGTTGGGTGATAGGTGACACTACCTCAGAGAAATTTCTAATGAAACGTCTATAGAAGTTGGCAAACCCGATGAAGCGCTGTACCTCCTTCACATTTCTAGGACTTGGCCAATCCTTGATGGCTTGGGTTTTGCTTCCATCCATACTAATTCCTTGTGTAGACAGTACATACCCCAGAAATTGAATTTCGGTCCTATGGAATTCACACTTTTCAAGTTTGATGTAAAGATGATTTTGTCTTAGACGTTCCAAGACTATTCTCACATGTCCATGATGTTCCTCTGTGGAGTTAGAAAAAATTAGAATATCATCCAAATAAACTACCACGAATGTATCTAGGAGATCCCTGAAGATGTCATTCACCAAGTGTTGGAAAGTGGCTGGGGCGGTACTCAGACCAAAAGGCATAACTAGATATTCAAAGTGTCCATAGCGTGACCTGAATGCAGTCTTCCATTCATCCCCAGGTCTAATACGGACTAAGTTATAGGCCCCACGAAGATCTAGTTTAGAGAAAATTTTGGCATGTCGCACTCTCTCCAATAACTCAGGGATTAAAGGCAATGGATAACGGTTTCTAATAGTAACCTTATTGAGTTCCCTATAGTCTACGCATGGTCTCAGAGATCCATCTTTCTTCTTTACAAAGAAGATGGGTGCACCTGCAGGAGATGAAGAGGGGCGTATGAAGCCCTTGGCTAGATTTTCGTCTATGTAATCCTTTAAAGCCTTTAGCTCGGGCCCCGCCAGGGGGTAGATCTTACCAAAAGGTATCTCTGCTCCAGGCAATAATTCAATTGGACAATCATATGGACGGTGAGGAGGAAGCTGGTCAGCGTTCTTCTTGTCACATAAATCCACATAGTCCTGGTATACAGCTGGTAGTTCAGGGACTGACATGGTTCCTTTAGGAACAGAGCAAGCTGAAACTTTTGGACTCATCTGTTTCTCTGGAAAGTGTAATTCCTTGGTCTCCCAGTTAATGGTAGGATTCTGAGCCTGCAGCCATGGTAGCCCTAGAATAATGGGAAAGTGGGGAGAAGAGATAAGCATAAAGGACAGTTTCTCTTGATGATCTTTACCCATAAGAACCCTCAAAGGCTCTGTTTCCTGATCCACTGGTCCAGAGGTCAGCAGGGAGCCATCCACAGTTTCCATCTGTACTGGAGTAGCCTTCTTCACTGAACGTATCCCCTGTTTCAGAGCAAAGGAGACATCCATAAAATTTCCACTTGCCCCTGAGTCGATCATAGCAGAGCTAGACACCCAAGCTGAGTCAACCCAGAGTTTGATGGAAAGAAAGCAATGAGAATTGTTTTTCTTACAACTCAGCTGGGACACCGCTGAGGAACCTTGAAAAATGGCAGCGTTTACACAGTCAACGTCCTCAGAGGTAACGGAGTTTAAGTCCGAGAAATCAAGATCTGTTGCTGTAGATCTCTCTGGAGCCTGAGGCTCGGACCTGACAGATCCCCTCTCGCAACACTCACAATGAATGAGTGCTGCAGTAGTCTTACGAGAACGGCTGGGGCAGTTTATAATGAAGTGCCCTGACTTACCACAATAGAAACATAGATTCTCCTTAAAACGATGTTCCTTGCGTGCATCACTAACCCGTCGTTGTAAAGAGTCTACCTGCATGGGTTCAGGTTCAGGTTCCCGTGTAATCCTACTCAAAGGTTCCTTAGCTGGAGAGGAAGGTAGGAAAAGGTTAGTGCGATTGCTTTCGAACCATCTCTCTTGCCTGCGTTCAGTCAGACGAGTATCAATACGGATGCAGTAGTTAATAAAGTCACCTAACGCAGTGGGAGGGTCGGCACGAGCAAGTTCATCCTTAATCAGTGGAGATAACCCCTTTCGAAAAATAGATTTTTTGGCGGAACTGTCCCAGGTGGTATCAAGGGCCCATCTCCTGAAATCCAAGGCATATTCAGCTACCGAGTGCTTACCTTGGCGCAAAGCTAACATGGCTGCTTCAGCTGTTGCACCTCGATTGGGGTCATCAAACACCTGCCCCATGGCTGAAATAAAAGCATCAAGGTGATTCAAACAATCATCCTCAGTCTCAATCAGAGGGTTTGCCCACATCAAAGCCTTGTTGGTAAGCAACATAATTATAGTAAGCACCTTAGATCGTTCAGTGGGAAATTGTGAAGCATGTGCAGAAAAAAAAAGATTGCATTGATTAATAAATCCCCTGAATTTCTCACGTTCACCGCCAAAACGAAAAGGGGGCAACTTGGGAATCCCAGAACTCGGGGCTACGGCAGGAGCCTGGACTCGCTCTTCTAGAACCTCAATCCTGGCTCGCAAATCCTGGGCAGTCTGTCCAAACACTTGCAAATTGTGATTAGTGAGGTCCTGTAGGCTTGAAAAACGGGTCTTTATATTCTGCAAATCTGCAAGGATATTATCAGTCACTCCGCAAAGTTCCTTTATGCGGGCCTCCATTTTCCAGATCTTTTAAGACAGGAGTACTGGAAGAAGAGGAGAGGAGAAAAAAAAAACAATAGTGTTTACCTGTGGTAACACTGCAGAGAGAAAAAAAAATTAAGGGAACTGCTCACCTGGAATGGTTGTGAGAAGTCACAACCACTATCATCACAGAAAGTTCACCCGGACATCTGATATCCACAGTTACAGCAGACAAAAAAGAGAAAAGAAAAAAAAAAAAAACAATAGTGTTTACCTGTGGTAACACTGCAGAAAAAAAAACACTTAAGGGAATTGCTCACCTGGAATGGTTGTGAGAAGTCACAACCACTGTCATCACAGAAAGTACAACCGGACATCCGATATCCACAGTTACAGCAGACACAGCCTTTCCAGACCCAGCAGACACTAACGTTTTGGCTTCAGAATCTTGTAATGTATGTAGTACAGTTCATATAGCGTCTTGTGCTTGGGTGCGATGAAAATACATGAGACACAGGTTTGATATAGAAAGTCTTGTATTACTTCATACAAGTTGGCAAAAATAGTCACACAGTTTGCAGACACAGAAGCAGGAGACACAGCAGGCCAGAGTAATCTAAGCTCAGCAATCACTCTCCACAACAGGTTCAGGATCTTCTTCTCTGTTACCGTAAGTCCATGCAAACGTGGGTCTTTCAAAGAGCAGGGTTCAGAGTCCACAAGTGCTTCAGAGTTCCTCAGTAGGAATAGCTGGAGTACAAGGTCCAAGGCTTTAGGAGTCAGGTCACAGGTTCACTGCAGGCTAGATTCTGAAGCACTGATTGCTCAGCTGTGGCTGCTTAAGAAGCAAAAGGAGAGAATCAGGGCGGGAACATGCAAGCTGGAAACTCCATTTTGACTGAGGGCAAGATAGCTGCAGCAAGACAGAAAGTAAAATGGCTGACGAACAAACTGAGTTTCAGGAACATGTACACAGAACCTTACAAACTGCTTGTGTTCTGGAACAGTTTCTCATTGGTCCTTTTCTGGAAGGTCCTATAGCTGCTACTATAAAAGGTGCTCATGTCCGCTCGGCCATGCGCTAGTATCAAATCTGTTACGTGCTTGCGCCAGTGTGGTCATGTATGCATGTGGTTAGGTCCCCTGTGAGTCTGACAGGACACAGTCTTTGTGACAGCGGCTCTGTGAATTAACAGAGTCCGCTTATATCGCCATATAGTGCTACGGCATTTACATCTGCGACTCTGCGGCATAACAGAGTTCGCTCAAACTGCCTATTTGCGCCATCTTTCTAGCAGCAGGCTCTGCCTGCACGGTGGACCCCGGGCTGCGTACGCACCTCTCCTTAATATCTATTAGGTGCGTTCCGCAGGCCCTTAACAGGGTGTTAGCATTGCAATTTCATGCTGCAGATGTCTGCTAGGTTGCATTGTGTATACTGTAGGAACAGATTGTAAGAGTAGGGCAAAATTATATTCCTCAGTATCACCATATACTAAACAATTTTTTAGAGCTAAATAATATTCCTGAGTGCCAGCATATACTAAACCGCTCTAATTTTACAGCAAAATAATATTCCTCAGTGACAGCAAACACTAAACATCTTTTTTTAGAGCTAAATAATATTCCTCGCCTATTGCTGAAATAGCGTATATTTATCTAGCAGTTATGCGACTGGCACAAAGCCTGCTGAGATACACAAACATCACTACTTACCAGTAATTTACCTGACTCTGCTGTTGGCATGTGTCATAAAGGTGATATAACAAAAAATTTACTCTGCTATTAGTTAAATAAATAGCACAACATGAGAAATCCAGCTCAATGAACTAGTGAAAAAAATTCTTCTTTATTCACCAAAAAGTGCTCAGAAGACATCGACGTGTTTCAGGTGGCTACACACCCTTAATCATGTTCATGATTAAAGGGGCATAGCCACCTTAAACGCGTCGATGTCGCATATCATGTAACTGTCAACGCTGATGTTGTTTTACCCTCTTCTGAGCACTTTATGGTGAATAAAGAAGTTTTTTCACTAGTTCGTTGAGCAGGATTTCTCATGTTTTGATTGCTCCACGCCTTGACACAGCGTTCACCATGCTCTGAACACCTAAGGATGTCTATTGCAGTGAGCTGAACTTTTTCCTAATTAAATAAAAAGCGTATATTTATCTAGCAGTTTTGCGACTGGCGCAAAGCCTGCTGAGATAAGCAAACGTCACTATTTACCAGTAATTTCCATGAGTCAGCAGTTGGCGTCTGTCATAAAGTCCCTTTAACAATAAAATTACTCTGCTATTGGTTAAATAAAGCCATGTGTAATAAAGCTGGTAGCTAAAAAATAATTACCCACACATTGCTAGATACAGGGTACATAACACCTCTTGAGGGTACTTGTAAAAAATAAAGCTGGAAATTTTTTTCATAACACATTCTATATGAGAAAGGGTGACATTAAGGAATGGGGATGTGGATGTGGTGGTGCCAGCAAAGACTGTGTGACAGATCAGAAGGTGACTTTATCTCATTCTAGCTTCACCACTATCGAACCCAGACAAGTGCAAGGATGTTGTGGGTTGGATAGCTGACAAAGGCTCCAGTGTGTTGACAAGTAGCACCACTAAGTCTTCCACAAGGTCCAGTCGCAGTAGCCAAGAGTCTGGGCCTCACAATCCTCAACTTGGTCCTCCTTCCTCCCCCCATCAAGCGTCCCAGAAGACGCATGACCCCAACGCCGGCCACTCCACTGTTTACGTTTCCTTATAATTATTCTGGCCTCTCACCATGCACCATTAAAGAGGGTCATGAGGAGGTGGAGTGTAGTGATGCTCAAAATTTGAACACCCACGGCCAGAATAAAGCCACGTTGGGGAAAGTCAATTCATGTCTAAAGAGGTGGAGGATAATCATGATGCACAGTTGCCATTAGGTCAGCCTAAAATCGCAACTCAGAAGGAGGATCAGATTGATGAATTAGAAGACAACGTGGTCGATGATGAGGCCACTGATCCAACCTGGCACAATCGCACGCATAGCGAGCACAGCAGTGCAGAGAGGGATGGATCTGTAGTGTGAAAAGAGGCAATAAGAGGTAGTGGTTTGACCAGAGGGAGAACTTATTCAACTGTTCCACAGAGCCCCTCCACTTGGCTAGATAACAGGCCAAGGGGGCGTTGTTCCCCTGTATGGCAGTTTTTTTTAAAGTCCTACAGACAAAATAACTAATAATTATGTCCCCCCTCTGATCTATCCTTTCGGGTCACGGGGTCCCACATTGGGATCATTTCCATGCGGTCGCTGTCTTGCCTGCGCAAATGTCCCGCGCTGCTTCAACTTCCAGTCCTCTGATGGCAATAGAACTTTTACTATCCGTCATCGGATCACATGTAACACTACAAATGTAGTATACTATGCCACTTGTAGTTGTGCGAAAATATATGTGGGCCTTACCTCTAGAGAGCTGAGGATTAGGTTGCGGGAGCATGTGCTGGACATTTGTGCGGCCAAGACAGCGGCTGACCCTACTACTCTCAAAACAATACCACGGCATTTCTTTTATCACCATAACTCTGACCCTTCTTCTTTTATGGTAAGAGGAATTGATTGTATTCATTTAGATGTGCGAGGAGGTGACTATAAAAAAGCTCTTGCACGGGCTGAGGCTAAATGGATTGTCACATTAAATACTATGACCCCGTCTGGGCTCAATGAGTCTTTATCGTTTACCTCTTTCTTGTGATCCCTTATGTGAGATATCCCTGACATGTATCTACCGGCATTGATTCCCAGTTATTATTTTCCTGTTTTTCTGGTTTTTGTTTTTTTCTTTATTTTCCATTTATTATTTTACTTGTATGCCTTTCCCAGTGTTGGATCTCCTCTCTGGATCATTATCCAGGTATATTTAATTTGTTTTAATCCATTTTTTATTTGTGTAAATTTCAATTTTTAATTTCTTGCATTATTCTTTCTATATCAAGTCGGACCTTGTGCCTATGTGAACTGCTTTGTATGGATTATTTATCTTTCAGACCAAGAGGTTCCTGCTTGTCTGCATATTCCATCATCATCCTTCCCGTCGTCCATGATCTGCAATTATCCTAATATATATAGTTATCTCTGTTGTAGTTATTGTTATTATAAATAATACACTGCTTTATTGGAATATTACTGTGTCTGTGATTGGCCCTGTATTGTGTCAGCGATTGGCCTCGGGATGGTATTATACTGTATATATTTACTATCTATATCCTTATTCTATTGGTGGTTTAGCGGTGTGTGCGCGTGCGCTTTGCTGCTCCCTGTTCCTGCGATGCTGGAGGCGTCTCGGCGGCTCCATACATGTGCGCAGGTCATTTCCTGCTCTCATGTCTGGGGTCTGACGTCTTCTTGCTTCCGGGACCTGTGGAGCGCATTGCACATGCGCCACCTCTAGCACCGCTATTGGTCCGGTCTATACCATGTGACTAGATCACATGTGGTTAAAAGGTCCTTGTACCTACCATGGTCAGGTTCCCCTTGAAAAAGCGGTACTTCCTGCACGTGAAACGTGCGTCGGGGGTCTCTCTATACCCCGCCCAGGGACACTCACGGTGCTCCACTTTACCTGGTGAGTTACTTGGTGTCTTGGCTCTTTTTGTTTATATGGATACTATTGCCTTTACTGCGACTTAGGATCCAAGCACCAGCAGCTCTGCCTGTGTAACATATGCTGTAATTCATGCACTTGCACTTTTTAACCCACATTTGTCTTGATATGTTATCTTATACATGAAATAGCACTTAATCTTCCTGTGGTACATTCTGGCCCAGGGACACCCGGTGCTCTACTTTACCTGGTGAGTTACTTGGTATCTTGGCTCTTTTTGTTTACATGGATACTATTACCCTTATTGCGACTTAGGATCCAAGCATCAGCTGCTCTGCCTGTGTAACATATGCTGTAATATAAGGTTCTGTGTACATGTTCCTGAAACTCAATTTGTTCGTCAGCCATTTTACTTTCTGTCTTGCTGCAGCTATCTTGCCCTCAGTCAGAATGGAGTTTCCAGCTTGCATGTTCCCGCCCTGATTCTCTCCTTTGCTTCTTAAGCAGCCACAGCTGAGCAATCAGTGCTTCAGAATCTAGCCTGCAGTGAACCTGTGACCTGACTCCTAAAGCCTTGGACCCTGTACTCCAGCTATTCCTACTGAGGAACTCTGAAGCACTTGTGGACTCTGAACCCTGCTCTTTGAAAGACCCACGTTTGCATGGACTTACGGTAACAGAGAAGAAGATCCTGAACCTGTTGTGGAGAGTGATTGCTGAGCTTAGATTACTCTGGCCTGCTGTGTCTCCTGTTTCTGTGTCTGCAAACTGTGTGACTATTTTTGCCAACTTGTATGAAGGAATACAAGACTTTCTATATCAAACCTGTGTCTCATGTATTTTCATCGGACCCAAGCACAAGACGCTATATGAACTGTACTACATACATTACAAGATTCTGAAGCCAAATGTTAGTGTCTGCTGGGTCTGGAAAGGCTGTGTCTGCTGTAACTGTGGATATCAGATGTCCGGGTGAACTTTCTGTGATGACAGTGGTTGTGACTTCTCACAACCATTCCAGGTGAGCAGTTCCCTTGGTTTTTTTTTTCTCTCTGCAGTGTTGCCACAGGTAAACACTATTGTTTTTTTTTTTTTCTCCTCTCCTCTTCTTCCAGTGCTCCTGTCTTGAAAGATCTGGAAAATGGAGGCCCGCATGAAGGAACTTTGCGGAGTGACTGATAATATCCTTACAGATTTGCAGAATATAAAGACCCGTTTTTCAAGCCTACAGGACCTCACTAATCACAATTTGCAAGTGTTTGGACAGACTGCCCAGGATTTGCGAGCCAGGATTGAGGTTCTAGAGGAGCGAGTCCAGACTCCTGCCGTAGCCCCGAGTTCTGGGATTCCCAAGTTGCCCCCTTTTCGTTTTGGTGGTGAACGTGAGAAATTCAGGGGATTTATTAATCAATGCAATCTTTTTTTTTCTGCACATGCTTCACAATTTCCCACTGAACGATCTAAGGTGCTTACTATAATTATGTTGCTTACCAACAAGGCTTTGATGTGGGCAAACCCTCTGATTGAGACTGAGGATGATTGTTTGAATCACCTTGATGCTTTTATTTCAGCCATGGGGCAGGTGTTTGATGACCCCAATCGAGGTGCAACAGCTGAAGCAGCCATGTTAGCTTTGCGCCAAGGTAAGCACTCGGTAGCTGAATATGCCTTGGATTTCAGGAGATGGGCCCTTGATACCACCTGGGACAGTTCCGCCAAAAAATCTATTTTTCGAAAGGGGTTATCTCCACTGATTAAGGATGAACTTGCTCGTGCCGACCCTCCCACTGCGTTAGGTGACTTTATTAACTACTGCATCCGTATTGATACTCGTCTGACTGAACGCAGGCAAGAGAGATGGTTCGAAAGCAATCGCACTAACCTTTTCCTACCTTCCTCTCCAGCTAAGGAACCTTTGAGTAGGATTACACGGGAACCTGAACCTGAACCCATGCAGGTAGACTCTTTACAACGACGGGTTAGTGATGCACGCAAGGAACATCGTTTTAAGGAGAATCTATGTTTCTATTGTGGTAAGTCAGGGCACTTCATTATAAACTGCCCCAGCCGTTCTCGTAAGACTACTGCAGCACTCATTCATTGTGAGTGTTGCGAGAGGGGATCTGTCAGGTCCGAGCCTCAGGCTCCAGAGAGATCTGCAGCAACAGATCTTGATTTCTCGGACTTAAACTCCGTTACCTCTGAGGACGTTGACTGTGTAAACGCTGCCATTTTTCAAGTTTCCTCAGCGGTGTCCCAGCTGAGTTGTAAGAAAAACAATTCTCATTGCTTTCTTTCCATCAAACTCTGGGTTGACTCAGCTTGGGTGTCTAGCTCTGCTATGATCGACTCAGGGGCAAGTGGAAATTTTATGGATGTCTCCTTTGCTCTGAAACAGGGGATACGTTCAGTGAAGAAGGCTACTCCAGTACAGATGGAAACTGTGGATGGCTCCCTGCTGACCTCTGGACCAGTGGATCAGGAAACAGAGCCTTTGAGGGTTCTTATGGGTAAAGATCATCAAGAGAAACTGTCCTTTATGCTTATCTCTTCTCCCCACTTTCCCATTATTCTAGGGCTACCATGGCTGCAGGCTCAGAATCCTACCATTAACTGGGAGACCAAGGAATTACACTTTCCAGAGAAACAGATGAGTCCAAAAGTTTCAGCTTGCTCTGTTCCTAAAGGAACCATGTCAGTCCCTGAACTACCAGCTGTATACCAGGACTATGTGGATTTATGTGACAAGAAGAACGCTGACCAGCTTCCTCCTCACCGTCCATATGATTGTCCAATTGAATTATTGCCTGGAGCAGAGATACCTTTTGGTAAGATCTACCCCCTGGCGGGGCCCGAGCTAAAGGCTTTAAAGGATTACATAGATGAAAATCTAGCCAAGGGCTTCATACGCCCCTCTTCATCTCCTGCAGGTGCACCCATCTTCTTTGTAAAGAAGAAAGATGGATCTCTGAGACCATGCGTAGACTATAGGGAACTCAATAAGGTTACTATTAGAAACCGTTATCCATTGCCTTTAATCCCTGAGTTATTGGAGAGAGTGCGACATGCCAAAATTTTCTCTAAACTAGATCTTCGTGGGGCCTATAACTTAGTCCGTATTAGACCTGGGGATGAATGGAAGACTGCATTCAGGTCACACTATGGACACTTTGAATGTCTAGTTATGCCTTTTGGTCTGAGTACCGCCCCAGCCACTTTCCAACACTTGGTGAATGACATCTTCAGGGATCTCCTAGATACATTCGTGGTAATTTATTTGGATGATATTCTAATCTTTTCTAACTCCACAGAGGAACATCATGGACATGTGAGAATGGTCTTGGAACGTCTAAGACAAAATCATCTTTACATCAAACTTGAAAAGTGTGAATTCCATAGGACCGAAATTCAATTTCTGGGGTATGTACTGTCTACACAAGGAATTAGTATGGATGGAAGCAAAACCCAAGCCATCAAGGATTGGCCAAGTCCTAGAAATGTGAAGGAGGTACAGCGCTTCATCGGGTTTGCCAACTTCTATAGACGTTTCATTAGAAATTTCTCTGAGGTAGTGTCACCTATCACCCAACTTACCCGGAAAGAGTCTAGGTTCTCCTGGACTCCCCAAGCCCAGGAAGCATTTTCCCGTCTAAAAGATAAATTTAGCACTGCACCTATACTAGTACATCCCAACCCCGAGCTTGCCTTTATAATAGAGGTGGATGCTTCAGACTGTGCCGTTGGAGCTATACTCTCTCAGAGAACAGGTGAGAAGAATGTCTTTCATCCCTGTGCCTTCTTTTCCCAGCAGTTGTCTTCGGCTGAGAGGAACTACGATGTGGGCAATAGAGAATTGTTGGCCATTATTGCCGCCTTCAAAGAATGGAGACACCTTCTTCAGGGAGCTGCACAGCAAATAGTCGTCCTGACAGACCATCGTAACCTTGAGTTTATCAGGTCGGCTAAGTGCCTGACTCCTCGCCAGGCTCGCTGGAATCTTTTCTTAAACCAATTTAATTTTATCATTTCTTATAGACCAGGATCGCGCAATGGAAAGGCTGATGCACTCTCTAGGATTTACTCAGCAGAGACACGTCCAATTACTCCTCCTAAGACTATTCTTCCTGACTCTAGATTCCTAGGAGTAATTCATAATCAAGACCTACTTAAGGACATCAAGGAAGCATACCATGCGGATTCCTTTTGGCACAACCCCCAAGGGACGTAAGTCTTGTCTTTAAGAATGGTGTGTGGATTCAGGGACAACGCCTGTATATTCCTGAAACAGTCAGATTGAGAGTATTGCAACTCATTCACGATTCCAAGATAGCTGGGCATAGAGGAATTCTAAAGACACAGGAATTTCTTTCTCGTTTCTTTTGGTGGCCCACTTGCAGGAAGGATGTTTTAAACTATGTCACTTCATGTGAAGTCTGTGCAAGATGCAAAACACCTCGCTCCTCACCAACTGGTCTGTTACAGCCTCTTCCCACCCCGTCCCGCCCGTGGGGATCCATTTCTATGGACTTCATTGTGGAGTTACCAACCTCTCAAGGGAAGAACACCATTCTAGTGGTGGTTGACCGTCTAACAAAGGCAGCTCATTTTATCCCTTGTGTCGGCTTACCCACTGCAAAACAGACATCAGATTTGATGATTAAAGATGTGTTTCGCTTACATGGAGTACCGGATGAGGTTATTTCGGATCGAGGGGTGCAATTCACTTCTAGGTTTTGGCAAAATTTCTGTGCAGCATTGGACATTAAAGTAAACCTTTCTTCTGCTTTTCATCCCCAGACTAATGGACAGACCGAACGAACCAATCAAACCCTGGAGCAGTATCTCCGCTGCTTTATCTGCCACCTACAGGATGATTGGGTGGATCTACTTCCATTAGCTGAGTTTTCGTATAACAACTCTCAGAGTGCCTCCACTAAGCAGTCTCCTTTTTACTCTAATCTAGGTTATCATCCTAACATTCTACCACGATTTCCCATAGAAACGCCTTTACCAGCAGTGGCTGAAAGAATCACGTCTTTACAGAAGAATATGGATCTTCTAAAGGAGAATCTGGAATCGGCTCAGGAAAGGTACAAGAAAGCAGCAGATAAATTTCGTAAACCTGCACCAGCTTTCAAGGTAGGAGACTTGGTCTGGCTGTCAACCAGAAATCTTAAGTTAAGGATTCCATCGTCTAAGTTGGGACATAAGTACATTGGACCCTATAAAATCAGTAAAATTATAAGTGCCGTTGCTTGTCGTCTTCAACTGCCCAGAACTATGAGAATCCACCCTGTCTTTCATGTATCCCTACTAAAGGCTGCGACACCCAATACGTTTCCTGGACGTTCTTCTCCTTGCCCTGACCCAGTGCTAGTCGATGGTCAGGAAGAATTTGTGGTGGAAAGGATTTTAGATTCCAGGTTGTATAGAAATCAGTTACAATATCTGATTAAATGGCAGGGCTACCCAGTGGAGGACAACTCATGGGAACCAGTCAATAACGTTAATGCTCCTCGCTTGCTCCGTCAGTTTCATCAGAGGTACCCACACAAGCCTGGCCTGAGGTCATCCGGAGGTTGTCCCTAAGGGGGGAGTAATGTAAGGTTCTGTGTACATGTTCCTGAAACTCAGTTTGTTCGTCAGCCATTTTACTTTCTGTCTTGCTGCAGCTATCTTGCCCTCAGTCAGAATGGAGTTTCCAGCTTGCATGTTCCCGCCCTGATTCTCTCCTTTGCTTCTTAAGCAGCCACAGCTGAGCAATTAGTGCTTCAGAATCTAGCCTGCAGTGAACCTGTGACCTGACTCCTAAAGCCTTGGACCCTGTACTCCAGCTATTCCTACTGAGGAACTCTGAAGCACTTGTGGACTCTGAACCCTGCTCTTTGAAAGACCCACGTTTGCATGGACTTACGGTAACAGAGAAGAAGATCCTGAACCTGTTGTGGAGAGTGATTGCTGAGCTTAGATTACTCTGGCCTGCTGTGTCTCCTGTTTCTGTGTCTGCAAACTGTGTGACTATTTTTGCCAACTTGTATGAAGGAATACAAGACTTTCTATATCAAACCTGTGTCTCATGTATTTTCATCGCACCCAAGCACAAGACGCTATATGAACTGTACTACATACATTACATGTAATTCATGCATTTGCTCTTTTTAACCCATACTTTATACATGAAATAGTACTGTGGGTTAATTTCCCTGTGGTACATTCTGGTTCTACCCTGTTCTGTCTCTCTATATTATGGATTGTGATACTTTTTATATGATGTATTCTGTTGAATAAAGATTGAGTATATCTTTCACCTTTTTGCTCCTTTGTTTTCTCCTGCCACACATGTCTAATCGGAGCGGGTGTCTTTCTCTCCCTATTTGGGACTTTTGGCACTGTACCAATCGGCTCATTTGCCTGTGGGGTTTTTTGTGTATAGACAAAATAACTGTAATTTGTAGACAAAATAACTGTAATTTGCAGCATCTGCCATACCAAGCTGAGAAACAGCAAGAACACTGCCAACCTGAGGACCACTAGCATGCAGAAGGACATGGCAGCCATGAACCCCAGTAGATGGTTGGAACGCCTGGGTACAAAATCTGTGTCTGAGGGTGAAACCATTACCTCTTCCCCTGTGTTAGGGCCTTCCAAACCTGCTGTACAGGAAGCCTCCTGCCCACAACCTGCGATTGCACAGACACAACAGTCAGCAGCCACGTCTGGTTCATTGTCCCAGGGCAGCATTCAATTGTCCCTACCCCAGACGTTACACAGGAAGCAGAAATATCCACCCACAGGCCCAAATGCTAAACACCCACATTACCAGATTGCTATCCCTGGAAATGTTGCTGTCTCGGTTTGTTGGAACTGAGTCCGCGACCTCTTGGCGGTGACAGCCCTGCGGTACGCGATTCCCAGCCACCACTATTTTTCTTGGTGTGCCATCGCCGCATTACAAAAGCACATGTTACACAATATCAGCCGTGCTCTGGTCAACACAGTCACAGGGAAGGTCCACCTAACCACAGCACATAAAAAATTTCTTGTGGACAGGGACGCTACATTTCCCTGACGGCACACTGGGTGAACCTGGTGGATTGTGGGACAGAGTCAGAGGCTGGGACATCCCACATCTTACCCACCCCAAGAATAGCGGGCCCAACATCCATCAGGGTTTCAGTCTCCTCTCCTCTTCATCATTTTCAGATGAAGTAGCCTCCCCATCACTCCGTAGCTGGGAGCTCGGCAGCACTGCCTTGGCAAAGCGCCAGCATGCTCTGCTGAAGCTCATCTGTTTAGGTGATAAAGCTCACAACACAGCAAAGCTGTTGAAAGTGATAAAGGACCATACCTATCAGTGACTCTCTCTGCTGAACCTCCAACCAAGTCTGGTTGTGTGCCATAACGGGCATAACTTGGTGACCATTTAAATTTCAGCAAGCTGGTACACGTTCCATGCATGGGCACATGTGCTGAACTTGATTGTCCAGCGATTTATAAAAACATACACTTGTCGGACCTACTTGCCAAAAGTCATCTCAGGCTTTCGCCAGTCTAGCTATGCTGCAGCAGAGCTTTAATTTGCCTCATTACAGACTGATTTGTGACCTGCCAACACGCTGGAATTTGATCTTTCATTTGTTGGCATGGCTTAGTAAGCAGCAGAGGGCAGTGGCTGAATTACAGCTTCTCAATAAACATCAGAGTAACACTCAGCTCCCATGCATAACAACTGCTGAGTGGGTGTGGATCGCTGACATACGTGAGGTTCTTCAAAACTTTGAGTACAGCACCAAGATGGTGAGCGCTGATGAAGCTATTATCAGCGTAAACATCCTGCTGCTCTGTCTATTAGGCTGTGGTTCCACGGTCCAGAACCACAGCGCTTTGGACGGAGCGGAAAGTCCGCTCTGCCCAAAGCCCCGCCCCCTTCTGAATGCGCGGTGAATCACCGCAGCGCTACATAGGCCTGTGTTATTTCCCTTTCAAATAGGGAGAGAAGGACATGTTGCGATCTAAAAAGACGCGCAGCATGTCCGTTAACGCAGGTCTGCCGCCTGCATGTTTACGCATAGTGGAGACGGGATTGAAATCCCCTCCACTATGCTGTAACATCTGGACGCTGCGTGTTTGACGCTGCACCAGCGCACAGCGTCAAACACGCAGCATTTACTGAAGGAATCCTGACCGTGGAAACACACCCTTACAATGTTTGCTGCAGAATTTCAAAGAGGAAGCTTTGAATGCTGATCATGTAGCTATTGAGCAAGATTTTACAGTGGCTGATACCACACAGCCCAGCCTCAGACAATATTCTCAGGCTACATTGGGTGATGATGAGGAACAGGAGGAGGAGGAGGAGGGGATGTGGATGAATAGGAGTTTATAATCTGTGCTACAGAGGGGACTCACAATCCCAGCTTCATGCCTGTCCAACATGGATGGCCTGAATAGGAGGAGGAGGCGATGTTTCATAAGGATGGTTAGTGTTCGTCCTGGTGGGGACAATGAACATTTGACTCTTTGCAGTCTGCCACACATGGCACAGTTCATGTCCAGATGCTGTTCCCAAGACCTTCTCGTGAAAGACATTTTGTCCACCATGAAATACTGGCTGTGCACCTTTATTGACCCACAGTACAAGGAGAAATTTCCTCCTCTCATGTCGGAGGCAGACATGCCATCTTCAGTGCATGCATGCCAGAGGTCCGTTGCTGAAAAGATTACCCTCAAACAACGCTGCTGGCGGAAGTACAGGCTCTTTTCACCCACAAGGATTACAGGGGAGGGACATGCACACCAGGTGCAACTCGGGGAGGGGAATGTCCACCAACTGGGCCATTTTCATGAAACCGTCACATCAACAAGGGCTATCTGTGGGTGTAACTATGATAATGAGGGAGAAATTGACCAAGATGGTAAAAGAGTACTTAAGTGACCATACCAGCGCCCTTCCTGATTGTTCAGTGCCCTTTAAATAATGATTGTCCAAGCTGCACACTTGGCCCCACCTCTCCTTATATGCCTTGGAAGTGCTGCCATGCCCTGCCACAAGTGTGTTGGCTGGACAGGTTTTTAGTTTGGCTGGTGCAATCATAATGGATAGGAGCACACGCCTGTCAACAGAAAATGCAGACAGGCTGATTCTTCTAAAATTAAACAAGGGCTGGATTTCCTCCAACTTTGTAAGACCTATCAATGACAGCAACCCAACGTAAATGCAGAAAAAATGTTCTTTTTTGGAAGTTGTCTTAACGTCCTTTCCTTACCATCCAAACCCATTTTGTTCTGGAAATCACGTCCTACTCTTCCTGCAACAAGTACTTAGTTGTTGTCGTCATCTATGTATACTCCACGTGGGTAATGTTTTTAAATTAGTAAATCTTTGTATATTGTGCTATGGTGAAACTTATACTCCCTATCTCTTGCAATTATAATAACTACAAAATTGATTGTGAGGTCCCCATCACGGTCTCTTTTGGTGTGTATGATATAGACCCCTTGGGTAATTTTTGGAAACCTTTGTACATTGTGCAATGGTGAAACTTGTACTCCCTATCTATAGCGGTTATAATAACTGCAACATTTATTGTGAGTTTCCCATCGTGGTCTCTTTCGACATGTAAGATACAGACCCTTTGAGTAATTTTTGGAAACCTTTGTACATTATGCAACGGTTATACTTGGACTCCCTATCTATAGCAATTATAATAACTGCAAAAATGATTGTGAGGCCCCCATCACGGTCTCTTTCAGCGTGTATGATACAGACTCCTAGGGTAAGTTTTGGAAACCTTTGAACATTGCCACAGTGTTTAGTTTTCCTTTGTCAGCATATATGCCTCTTCCTAAATTGTTAGATAGGGCATACATATTCATTAGCGCTTTACATTGTCCGGGGCTGGACAAAGACCATTCTTGGCTTTTCCAGGCTCCTAAATGAGACTTGTGTTTCTTTATTGAACTGTCGCTTCTAGAGTTGAGTTAAACAGATCGGTCGGATTCATAAGTCGCCGACTTTCGCCAAAGTCTGGTTTCGTTGGCCGAAACACGACCATAGCGTGCAGTTGGCCATGCGGTCGTCAAAACGAGCGCCAAAGTCGGTTTTCCCATAATGCTTGCAGGCGCATTTTTACAGCCAATGAGCAAGGATGTACACTGTGGGCAACGAGATGCATTGGGCAGCGTGCACCACCATCTTAGAGAATTGCATTGCAGTGATTGGCTTGCTTTGAGGGGCGTCATAGTGTCTATAAAAGCCAAGAGCGCCGACCTCCATTTTACTTCTGCCGATCTTAACAGTAGGGAGAGGTTGCTGATGCTGTTTATCAGTAAGGAGAGAGTTAGGGCAGGAAAGAGAAGTTCTTCTGTGCTTGTGCTGATAGCAATTGTGCTGTACAGTTAGTGTGCAGTGACAGGGGAGGATTTTCTTGTGTGCAGCAGCGCTGGTTATTAGGCTGCCTGATAGCTGTATTGCTGTGTGTACACTGCTGTGCAGACTGCTTTTTACACAGCACTAATACTTTTATTCTTTTTTTCTGCACAGTTATCGAGTGTTCATTTTTTTTTCCCACACGTATAGAGCTGTACGCTCCTCACACACTACCGTGTACCGGCTGGTATCATGGACAAATACATGCTGACTATCTGTGTGTGCAGGGCCGGCTCCAGGTTTTTATGGGCCCCGGGTGAAAGAGTCTCAGTGGGCCCCCTTAACACAGACCACGATTCATGATGCACAGATACTGCAGAGAAATATGGGTATAGCACAACGCCAAACACTTCTCTTCTTCCATTACATGACTGATACCTATTGTAAATTGTACAATAGCTCAAAAACCACCAAATCTTCACAGCGCACAGTACAGACTGGACAGTGCAGTCCTCCATACAATATTATGGGCACCACATAGTCTTCCCCTCATCACCCATATAATACCCCATGCAGGATGTCACCCCGCCATCCCCCATATAATGCTCCATACAGAATACTGGACCCAATATAATGCTCCATACAGAATACTGGACCACATATAATGCTCCATACAAAATATGGAGCTCTCCTCTACACTGTGCTGCGTTCTGCACTGTTACGGCTCAGGAAAGGGCGCTGTGGAAAGACTCCCCATTATCATCATCATTGCCTGCCCATCATCATCATCATTGCCTGCCCATCATCATCATCATCATTGCCTCCCTATCATCATCATTGCCTCCCCATTAATATCATCATCATCATTACCTTACCATTATCATTGCCTCCCCATTAATATCATCATCATCATTGCCTTCCCATTATAATTGCCTCCCCATCATCATCATTATCATTGCCTCCCCATTAATATCATCATCATCATTACCTTACCATTATCATTGCCTCCCCATTAATATCATCATCATCATTGCCTTCCCATTATCATTGCCTCCCCATCATCATCATTATCATTGCCTCCCCATTAATATCATCATCATCATTGCCTTCCCATTATCATTGCCTCCCCATTAATATCATCATTGCCTCTCCATTAATATCATCATCATCATCATTGCCTTCCCATTATCATTGCCTCTCCATCATCATTATTGCCTCCTCACCACCATCACTGCCTCCCCCACCACCATCACACATACAGCACCGCAGGCAGCACTCTCTCATGCGCACATACACACACGCCTCTCCTGTCCGGCGTCCGCGCGCTCTCTGCCACAGCCGGCCACTGAATGATGACGTCATTCAGCGGCGCTGCTGTGAGAGAGGAAGCGCAGGCACCCACTGGAGCTCGGAGCTGCGGCACCGAAGGCACGGGGAGAGGTAAGTATTGCGCCGGCTACTACCGGGGCCCTGAGCAAGCGGGGGGCCCAGTGGCGGTGCTGACACTGATAACGGGTGTCGGGGTGCCCGACGGCGAATGGGCCCCCCCGCCTGCTCAGGGCCCCTGCACTTGCCGGGTGTGCCGGGTGCTGACGCCGGCCCTGTGTGTGTGACTCCGGAAATATATACGGAGATTGAAATTTCCCCTACACCGTATACTGCTGTCCGTTTCTGATACAATACCGTATATCTGCTCTCTGTATTACGGTGAAATCCATACTGAGAGAGAGTCTGTGTGTGACTCCGGAAACATATACGGAGATTTAATTTTTTCCCTACACCGTATACAGCTGTACGTACCTCATACAGTACCATATATCTGCTGGTATTTTGGGTACATTTTCCTAAACATGAGGAAGTATGGTGGAAGACGACGAGGGCGGGAGGGGCAAGCTGGTACTGATGGTGGTGGTGGTGCATCTGCTGGTAGTGCCAAAAGCACAATAGCACCTAAGACAGGAGGTGTTGAGCCTGCATCATCGTATGACTCCAGAAGGCCTGGAAGGCTCCCTTTTCTGGGAGTAGGTAAACCGCTTTTAAAGCCGGAGCATCAGGAACAGGTTTTGGCTTACATTGCTGAAACAGCCTCCAGCTCTATCGCTTCCTCTTCTGAAGTTTCAAAAAATGTAAGCACTGAGTCGTCAGTGCAGGCTCCTGGTCAAAAACAACACCTTTCCTTGTGTCCTTCACCCCCACCAAAGTGAAGGCTGCGGCAGGCCACACTTCAGATTACTCCCTGGAGCTCTTTTCACATACCATGCCTGGGTTATCAAGTTAAATCCTGAATTCCCCAGTCCAAGATGAATATGACATGGAGTGCACTGATGCACAGCCACTGCTAGATGATTCTGCTGGTATATTCACCCAGAGAACTGCATTGAACTCGCAGTCTACTGAGCCAGATTCTGACCCTGATGAAACTCAGGTGCCCCTTCCCGCATACTATACCACCTTACACGGTGACACAGAGGAAGGTGGAGATGAAATTGAAGAGGGGGTGATGGATGACCCAGTTGTTGACCTGGATTGGCATCCATTGGGGGGGAAGAGGGTGCTGCTGGCAATAGCAGAGAAGAGGAGGAGGATCCGCAGCAGGCATCGATATCGCAGCTGCGTTTATCTGGCAGGCCCGTAGCTGTCCAAAAACGTGTTAAAAAACAAAAAGAGTTGCAGGACAGCTTGGCCAGACTGTCAAATTAGCACAGCGTGCAAGCCCTGAAAATTTATCCCATAGTAGGAAAAGTGCAGTGTGGCACTTTTTTGACCAAAATCCTATTGATGAGGCAAAGGTTATCTGTAAGAAGTGCGGAAGGACCTTTACCGAGGGAAAAATCTCCGAAATTTGAATACCAGTTGAATGCTTAGACATTTAAACACCATGCACTTGCAAGCGTGGAAGGACTACAAAACCTCAGGTAGCACACGTGCACCTGCTCCGACTGAAGGTAGCCAGCAACGCTCCATCGCTTCCCCCACTGTGCACACCACCAGCAAGAAATGTTGAGGTGTCATCGCAAGGCCAATGCATTCAGGGAATCCCAATGTTTTTCCAGCAAAAGACTGAATCTAGGCCATCACCAACCCCCTCTCAGTCCGCCATGTCCACCGCTAGTTCCCCCATATGCAGCTCTCAAGTCCAGCTCACCCTAGCAGACACTCTGAGTAGGACAAGAAAGTACTCATCCTCTCATCCGCGTACACTGGCTTTGAACGCCTACATTGCCAAACTGATCTCATTAGAGATGATGCCCTTCCGTTTGGTTGAAAGTGCAGCGTTCCGAGAGCTCATGGCCTACGCTGTCCCACGCTATGACCTACACAGTCGGCACTTCTTTTCTAGAAAATCCATCCCTTCCCTTCACCTGCATGTGAAAGACCGCATTGTCCATGCACTCAAACAATCAGTGAGTGGAAAGGTGCAGCTCACAACAGATGCATGGGCCAGTAGGCATGGCCAGGGCCGTTACGTGTCCATCACTGTGCACTGGGTTAATGTGGTGGATGCAGGCTCCACAGGGTACAGCGGCGGTGGCACAGTGCTGCCTAGCCCACGGTATAGACAACAGTTGGCTGTAGGCGTTCGACCCTCTTCCTCCTCCTCCTCCAGAAGCGAAAGCTCGTCGACAGAGCGCAGTCACACGAGCACTCCATCCGCAGCTGCCAGTGTTACACACGAGGTGTCCCACTATCGAACAGCTAGTGGTAAGCGTCAGCAGACTGTTTTAAAGATGATGTCTTTGGGCGACAGCAGACACACCGCGGAGGTACTAGCCGACTACTTGCAGCGAGAAACTGAGTCATGGCTGGGCAGTCTACATCTTGAGCCAGGCAAGGTAGTTAGTGATAACGGCCATAATTTTGTGGCGGCCATAGCCCTGGCAAAACTCAGGCACATACCTTGACTGGCTCACACCTTGAACCTGGTGGTGCAGTGCTTCATAAATAATTATCCGGAGTTACCAGCCCTGCTCCATAAATTGCAAAGACTGTGATCGCACATCCGTTGCTCGCCCGTAGACTCCAGTCGTATGCAGAGGCTGCAGCGATCGCTCCACCTCCCCAAGCACCGTCTAATCATAAACGCTGCAACAAGGTGGAACTCCACCATGCACATGGTTGAGAGGCTGTGCGAAAAGAGGCAGGCTGTAATGCATTTGTGGGAGGATACACGGGCAGGCAGTTTGAGGGCAGACATCGAGTTGTCGGGTGTGCAGTGGTCAAAGCTGAAAGACCTCTGTAAAGTCCTTCAGTGTTTTGAGGAATGCACACGGCTGGTAAGCGCAGATGACGCCATCCTAAGCATGAGCATCCCACTTATGCGTCTGCTCATGCAAACTTTGACGCACAATAAGGATCAGGCGCCTGGAGCGGAAGCGGAGGAGGAGGGAAGCCTTGATGACAGTCAGGCATTGTCTGATCAGGGAACTGTCCTGGACGAGGTTGTGGAAGAAGAGGAAGAGGAGGATGAGGGGGATGATTATTTTGGGGAGGAGGATGCTTCTCAGGGGGCAAGAGAAAATGTTGGCTTGCCAAGGTCAGGTACAGGGTTTGTGCGTGACTGGAGGGATGTGGATTTGGCAGAAAGTGCTCCTCCATCCACCACTGCAGTGCATCATTGACACCTGGAACATTGGCCCACATGTGTGATTTTTGACTTGCGGATCCTAAAAAGGGACCCCCGCATTGCCAAAATTATGAAGGATGACAACTACTGGGTGGCCAGCATCCTCGATCCACGCTATAAAGGCAGATTACAGAACATCATGCCACAGGAGAACCTAGAGCTAATATTGGCGAACAAACAAGCAACTCTGGTAAACCGTTTGTTAGAGGCATTCCCAGCACACAGCAGCGGTGCAGGTTCTACCACGAGCCGTACTGGGCCAAATGGAAGAGGTGTTCGTGGTGCACACAGCCGAAGTGGCGTTGGAGACAGGGTTTCATGACCATGTTGTGGACTGATTTCTCGAGTACCGCTCATGTGTAGCCCAGCTACGCAGGCACACATAAAGTCCAGGAGAGTGCACAGGAAGGTAACAGCAACGCTTGATATTCATTCACTGTCACTCACACCTTCAGACACACCCATCTGATATATAGGAGGAAGTGACACGTGGCAGACAGAGTCTGTTTCCTGTCTGAGAAGAGCTCAGGACAGTGGTTAGTCAGTCAGCCAACCTAGGAGGGAGAGTAGTGGAATCTGGCTCCTGTCTACGGACGGATCAGTTCAGTGTCAGTCCAAGTGGGACTTAGAGGATACTGAGGGCTACTCAGCGAGCCCTAGAGGAAGCTGACCACGCCATTGAAAGTACAAGTGTTTATGTTAAGAGCGTGAAGCAGGGTGAAGGGCGCAGTGGAGAAGACAGAGCAGTGCTACAGGTATTGGATTACCTGCACTAAATTGCCGGACACCGGGGTCCGAAGTGTTGCTACTGTTTCAAGCATAGTAACAAGAAACCCAGAGGCATCTGGACTACAGGTCGCAGAGAGCAGCCCTAAGTGTCAATACGTAACCGGAGTCAGGTGGAACAGGGACTTTGAGCGGGGCCCATGCAAAAGTAAGGACTTAGTTTCATCACTCAGAAGGCTCCACCACAATGTTGGCCGGGCAGTGCAGCTATTGAGAAAGCGGGAGATTCAGAGTTAACTTCGCTTCAGGCAGGTTGGACTCACAAGTATATGGAAGTAAAGGAGGCCTCTAACCTGCTCAGCTGTTACCCGAATGTGCACTCTCCACCCCGACCAGCTCCCCGGGATCTGCTTGAATCATCTGCCAGTAAAGGTATGGAAAGAAACTGCAATGTGTGTGACTGAATCCTTATCTACACCCTACATCATCACCACCATAGACTTCCAGGGACCAGTCTCACCTGTGGGAGACTTACCACCCAGCTGCCCCATAACATCCCCTGTGAAGACCCTTACAGCAGCGCTGGTACAAATTACCAGAAACCACAGGTGGCGTCACGAACTATCCCAATAATTCCTTGTAAATATCTCCCCCCCACTGTATGAGCGCCCAGGGCCACGGACCGAGTCCCGCTGCCAGTGACAAACCCCATAGACTTTCATGGGCTCGGTGCCGAGTACCCCATTGCCCTGGTACTAAGTGCGACTCATCTTTGGCGTCACGAACAGGATGCGAAACTTGCAATTGTGAGTCCTGTGTGCCTATTGAACTGTTTGTGCAGAGAAAAGACTGTTTGCTGCATTTGGCGCCAAATACCGCCATTTTACCGCTAAGTTGGCGCCCTGAGGCGCTGGTGAAGAAGGTGGGCGTGCATTCGTGGGCGTGTACCCCCCTGAGGCGCGAAAGATATGGCCGCCCTCTCCAAATGTTATTACAATGTGCGGTCCTGCCCCACTGCTAAAGAAATCCGCCTCCTCTTCATCCTCTATGCGAAGAGGAGGAGACGCAAATCCCGCCTCCACGGAAGAGACCGGACTGTTCCTGATGGAACCTACAGTCTGGCCTGGGACGAGATGGCGGAAGGACAGGAGAATCTGTACCAAAGATCGGAAGATTTTCTACCTGTGCCGGAGCTGTCCCCAGATAGGGACACCGACCCCGCCATGATGGAGCTGCGGAAGGAGAATGAGGAGCTGAGAAAGAAGCTCCAGGGTCGTGCTGATCGACAGGAGACGGAGAGACACTGGCGCACCCAAACACAGCGGCTGCTGTGGGCGCCATGTTCTCTCCTACAAGCCAAGTGCCGTCTCCTGAATTCCTGAAATCGCTGCTGGAGAAGGCTGAGGGACGACCGGAGGTTACCGCCGAGAGTGCTGTACCTGATCGCACCGCTGCGGAGGTGGAGGAGAAGGAGGCTGAGGAGGTATTGCCCGGACCGGAGTGCCAGTCAGGCCAGGAGGCCACAGCAGAGTACCGCTCCCCGGTAAGGTCACCGGAGGGGTCCCAGCCATCGTTGCCGGAAGTCGACTGGGACGAGATGGAGCGATTAGATGACGTCACCTATGCTGTTCAGTGGGAAAGTGAGTGGTGCCGTCGTGAAGAAGAGCAGCGACGCCATCAGCAGGAAGAAGAGAGGAAAAAGCAGTGAGACCGCCAGGAGTGGCATGAAAGGTTCTTCGCTGAAAAGGAGGCCATCCGTCAGGATAAAGGTACCCGACGGGAACCGCGGCGGCAGGGGTGCGTCGCCGAGTTTCAGCTCCGCAAGGGCTGGGGCTTCATCCGAGAGCCAGGCCTCTATCCAGGGGTCTTTGTCAGCCGCCGAGACGTAGAATCCCACCTGCCCATCGGTCATCCTGGGAGGGACCTGATTAATGGGGACATTGTGAGCTACACCCGTCACTGGGGTCTGAAGGGGTGGTATGCCCTGAACGTCTCCATCGTCAGCGACTCCCGTCCCCGACGCCGGTACCGAAGTGTCCCAGTTCAGAGCTCCCACCGCACCAGGCCGAGCCCCAGCATCGCCCCCTAAATCACAATCAGCGACTTATTCAACATCTCAATCAGCGACCTATTCAACATCTCAATCAGCGACCTATTCAGCATCGCAATCAGCGACCTATTCAGCATCGCAATCAGCAAAGTGTCTCGCAACACAACTTGCAACTCATTCTGGATCGCAATCGGATGCGACCACAGTTAAAGCGCAGCTGAAACCTGCATCTTTGGTAAAAAGTTCTAATTTGCCTGAGACACCCGTTGCGTCCCCGTTGGTTCGCACAAGGACTGTGGCCACGCAAACGCAGATATCGGGCCATGACTTATTTGTTATGGGATCCAAAGGGCATCGCGTTGTTCCCGCCCCAGGAGTGGAAGATGTCAGTGAAAGTTTATAAAAGTGAAGACCGGTAGGACCCAGACAGGGGTTTACCGCATCTAAGAAATGTATAAAGTTTGTTGAGAGAATTGCCATTTTTGCACTTTATTACTGTGTATGTATAGTGTTTACATATTTAAAATAGAATACCCGGCTGGGTAAAGCAAAAGTTAAAGTGAGATTCAAGGAATTTTGAAAAATTAAAAAGTAATGATTGCTTATTTGCATAGAATACCCCGGTTGGGTAACTTCAGTTGAATTATATGTGCATACTTGAAGAGTACAGATGTCTTTAATTATGTCATGGACTGAGAGGCTGAGGACTGTGCCAGCCCAAGAACTTGTCTTTGTAAATAGTTGCGCTTCGGTGCATTATCTTGGTTTTACATAAAACTACTACTATCCACCTCTGAAGAAAAACCCGTATGGTGGGCCTAGAGTGAGGTCTGCAGTCAGAAGTCCTGCAGCCCACCCAGGACCCACGTGGGAGGTTTTTGGTGCGGGTCCTCCACAAGTATCTTGTATATATGAGAATGTTTGATACTTTTGATACTTTTGTATTCTTTATTGTACAAATTGTAACGTTAAAGAAGTCGTACCTCCCGGATGGGAAGAGTTATAATGTTGTTGTTAATGCAAAACAAAATGTTCTTTTTGTCTTTTACAGCCCGGGAGTGCTGTGTTTTACCAAGGGGGGATGTGTAGCCCAGCTACGCAGGCACACATAAAGTCCAGGAGAGTGCACAGGAAGGTAACAGCAACGCTTGATATTCATTCACTGTCACTCACACCTTCAGACACACCCATCTGATATATAGGAGGGAGTGACACGTGGCAGACAGAGTCTGTTTCCTGTCTGAGAAGAGCTCAGGACAGTGGTTAGTCAGTCAGCCAACCTAGGAGGGAGAGTAGTGGAATCTGGCTCCTGTCTACGGACGGATCAGTTCAGTGTCAGTCCAAGTGGGACTTAGAGGATACTGAGGGCTACTCAGCGAGCCCTAGAGGAAGCTGACCACGCCATTGAAAGTACAAGTGTTTATGTTAAGAGCGTGAAGCAGGGCGAAGGGCGCAGTGGAGAAGACAGAGCAGTGCTACAGGTATTGGATTACCTGCACTAAATTGCCGGACACCGGGGTCCGAAGTGTTGCTACTGTTTCAAGCATAGTAACAAGAAACCCGGAGGCATCTGGACTACAGGTCGCAGAGAGCAGCCCTAAGTGTCAATACGTAACCGGAGTCAGGTGGAACAGGGACTTTGAGCGGGGCCCATGCAAAAGTAAGGACTTAGTTTCATCACTCAGAAGGCTCCACCACAATGTTGGCCGGGCAGTGCAGCTATTGAGAAAGCGGGAGATTCAGAGTTAACTTCGCTTCAGGCAGGTTGGACTCACAAGTATATGGAAGTAAAGGAGGCCTCTAACCTGCTCAGCTGTTACCCGAATGTGCACTCTCCACCCCGACCAGCTCCCCGGGATCTGCTTGAATCATCTGCCAGTAAAGGTATGGAAAGAAACTGCAATGTGTGTGACTGAATCCTTATCTACACCCTACATCATCACCACCATAGACTTCCAGGGACCAGTCTCACCTGTGGGAGACTTACCACCCAGCTGCCCCATAACATCCCCTGTGAAGACCCTTACAGCAGCGCTGGTACAAATTACCAGAAACCACAGGTGGCGTCACGAACTATCCTAATAATTCCTTGTAAATATCTCCCCCCCACTGTATGAGCGCCCAGGGCCACGGACCGAGTCCCGCTGCCAGTGACAAACCCCATAGACTTTCATGGGCTCGGTGCCGAGTACCCCATTGCCCTGGTACTAAGTGCGACTCATCTTTGGCGTCACGAACAGGATGCGAAACTTGCAATTGTGAGTCCTGTGTGCCTATTGAACTGTTTGTGCAGAAAAAGACTGTTTGCTGCATTTGGCGCCAAATACCGCCATTTTACCGCTAAGTTGGCGCCCTGAGGCGCTGGTGAAGAAGGTGGGCGTGCATTCGTGGGCGTGTACCCCCCCTGAGGCACGACTGTTAATACTGAATCAATTGCAACAGACAGGAGACAGCAGTTGTCAACTATGGTTCAAATTTACCTTTCCTCCTCTATCGATGTTCTCCCTCACAGTTCATTCCCCTTTGACTACTGGGCCTGTAAACTGGACACCTGGCCTGAATTGGCACAATATGCCTTACAGGAGCTTGCTTGCCCTGCTGGTAGTGTGCTATCAGAAAGAGTCTTCAGTGCTGCTGGATCAATCCTGACAGAAAGAAGGACCCGGCTGTCGACCCAAAATGTTGGTGATCTCACCTTCATTAAAATGAACCATGCCTGGGTTTCAAAGGATTTTGTACCACCTTCCCCTGATGACACATAGGTTGCCAGCAAAATGGCTCGCTTTGTCCTCCTCTTCCTCCGATTTCTCCAATTCTTCCATTTGCAGCTGCTGAACGTCCAGCCTACACCTCAACATATGCCAGTTTTTCCACCTCCCTAACTGGGCTGTACCCCGCCAGGGCGGCGTCAGCACCAGGCGCACCCGGGAAAGTGCCGGGGCCCTGAGCAGGTGGGGGGGCCCACTCGCCGTCAGAGACAACGGCATACTATGAGGGGCCCTGTGCCAGTGCCGGCGCTGCTTGCTCTGGGCCCCAGCACTTGCAATACTTACCTCTCCTGCTCCACCGCTGTGACGTCTTCTGCGTTTCCTGACAGTGACATTCAGGTCAGAGAGCACGATGATGTCACGCCTGTGCGCCCTCTGCCTGAACAGTCACAGTGCAGAGAGCTGGAAGATGGCGACGCTGAGGAGTCCAGAGTAGAGCAGTGCCCAGTGAGGAGAGGTATTTCATTTTTTTAATGTTTGGAGCAATATATGGGGAGCATTATACACTGGAGAATTATATATGGGGCCCATCATACACTTGAGTATCATATGTGGCCCATTATATATGGAGCATTATATAGGCCCATTATACATTGGAGCATCATCCATGAGGCACATCATATACTGGAGCATCATATGGGGCCCATTATATATGGCGCATCATTTGGGGCACATTATATATGGAGCATTATATATGGGGACCATTATATTTGAGCATTATATGGGGCTCATCATACACTGGAGCATCATATGGGGTTCATTATTTATGGGCCCTTTACATATGGAGCATCATATGGAGCACATATGGGGCCTATTCTGTATGTAGCATTATATGGAGCCCATTCTGTATGGCGCACTATGTAGTGCCCATAATACTGTATGGAGGGCTATACTGTCCGGTTTTTGAGCAATTGTAGAATTTACAATAGATATCACTTATGTAATGTGAGAAGTGAAGTATTTGGCATTGTACTATACCTATATTTCTCTGCCATATCGGAGCATCATTAATTGTGTTATGTGTTAATGGGGCCCACTGAGACTCTTTGGTCCGGGGCCCACGAAAACCTGGAGCCAGCCTTGCCCCCCCACAACTTTAGCCAAATAACCCCCAGTTTTCAATGCGTTACTATTATTATGAAGTAAATTAAGGTTGACAAGCTGAAGTAATAAGAATTGATGTCGTTGGCATTGAAATGGGCACTGTAGAAGTGTTTGCTGTCCTCCACTCACTGGCGACTGTTATTCCCCATTGACTTGCATTGGGGTCGGGTTTCGTTTTTGGCCGAACTTTGACTTTTGCCGCTTGTTAGTCGGCCGATCTCGTTCGACTCGACTTTTGGTAAAGTCGGATGGTCCGAAACCCGACTCGACCCTCCTGGAGGTAAAGTCGCTCATCTCTAGTCGCTTCACTTAAATTTTCTAAATTTTAGTAAAAAAGAAATGATGGTGGGTAGAGATGAGCGACTTTGCCTTTTGGAGGGTCGAGTCGGGTTTCGTGAGTTAGCCCTGCGTCGCTGATTGGCCGCAGCCGGACCAATCAGCGACGTGGGATTTCCTGGACAGAAAGACAAACAGACAGACGGGATAAGACATGAAAAAAATATAACTAAAAGCAATAAAAATATCATATCTACCCCAAATTTTATAAATAAAAAAGTCAGCTCATCGCGACTTTCCCTTTTTTAGGGTCAAGTCGGGGTTCATGAAACCCGACTTTCACAAAAGTCGAGTTGAACGAAATCGGCCGACTATCGGGAAAAGTCGGAGGTCCGACTGAAACACGAAATCCAATGAAAGTCAATGGGGAAGCAAAGTCGGCAGGGAGTGGATGACAGTAAACACACCTACAGTGCCCATTTCAATGCCAACGACATCAATTCTTATTACTTAAGCTTGGCAACCTTAATTTACTTTATAATAATAGTTACGCATTGAAAACTGGGGGTTATTTGGCTAAAGCTGTGGGGGGTAGGGCAGGCTCCAGGTTTTCGTGTGCCCCGGGCGAAAGAGTCTCAGTGGGCCACTTTAACACATACCACAATTCATGGTGCTCCGATACGGCAGAGAAATATAGGTATAGTACAATGACAAATACTTCACTTCTTACATTACATGACTGATATCTATTTTAAATTCTACAATAGCTCAAAAACCAGCCAGTATATTCCTCCTTACAGTATTATGGCCACCACATAGTGCGCCATACAGAATAATGAGCCCCATATATTGCTCCATACAGAATAATTGGTCCCATATAATGTTCCATACAGTATATGATGAGCTCCACATAATGCTACAGTATATGATGGTCCCCATATAATGTGCCATACAGTATAGGACGGTCCCCATAGAGTATAATGAGCCCCACATATTGCTCCATACAGTATAATGAGTCGCATATAAAGCTCCATACAGTATATGATGGGCCCCATATATTGCTCCATACAGAATGGGCTCCATATAATGCTCCATAAAGAATAGGCCCCATGTGCTCCTTATGATGCTCCATACCCTATATGTTGCCCCATAAATAATGGGTCCCATGGATGATGCTCCAGTGTATGATGGGCCCCATGCATGATGCTCCAGTATATGATGGACCTATATAATGCTCCATATATAATGGGCCCCATATGATGCTCCAGTATATGATGGGCCTCATGGATGATGCTCCAGTGTATGATGAGCCCCATTTATAATGCTCCAGTGTATGATGGGCCCCATGGATGATGCTCCAGCGTATGATGGGCCTATATAATGCTCCAGATATAATGGGCCCATATAATGCTCCAGTATATGATGGGCCCCATTTATAATGCTCCAGTGTATAATGGGCCCTGTATACAATGCTTCAGTGTATGATGGGCCACATTTATAATGCTTCAGTGTATGATGGGCCCCATGCATAATGCTAAAGTGTATGATACGCCTATGTAATGCTCCATATATAATGAGCCCCATTTATAATGCTTCAGTGTATAATGGGCCCCGTATATGATGCTCCAGTGTATGATGGGCCACATTTATAATGCTCCAGTGTATAATGCTCCCTTATATTGCTCCAATCATTAAAAAAAAATGAAATACCTCTCCTCGCTGGGCACTGCTCTACTCTGGACTCCTCAGCGTCGCCATCTTCCAGCTCTCTGCACCTGGACTGTTAGGGCAGAGGGCATACAGAGGTGACATCATCGCACTCTCTGACCTGAATGTCACTGTCAGGAAACGCGGAAGACGTCACAGCGGTGGAGCAGGGAGAGGTAAGTATTGCAAGTGCTGGGGCCCTGAGCAAGTAAGGGGGGCCCTGTCACAGGAGGAGAGGTAATTTTGAACCATAGTTGACAACTGCTGTCTCCTGTCTGTTGCAATCGATTCAGTATTAACAGTCGTGTGAGCGGTACTCGAGAAATCAGTCCACAACATGGTCATGAAACCCCTGTCTCCAACGCCACTTCGGCTGTGTGCACCACGAACACCTCTTCCATTTGGCCCAGTACGGCTCATGGTAGAACATGCACCGCTGCTGTGTGCTGGGAATGCTTCTAACAAACGGTTTACCAGAGTTGCTTGTTTGTTAGCCAATATTAGCTCTAGGTTCTCTTGTGGCATGATGTTCTGTAATTTGCCTTTATAGCGTGGATCGAGGATGCTGGCCAACCAGTAGTCGTCATCCTTCATAATTTTGGCAATGCGGGGGTCACTTTTTAGGATCTGCAAGACATAATCACACATGTGGGCCAATGTTCCAGGTGTCAATGATGCACTGACAGTGGTGAGTGGAGGAGCACTTTCTGCCAAATCCACATCCCTCCAGTCACGCACAAACCCTGTACCTGACCTTGGCAAGCCAACATTTTCTCTTGCCCCCTGAGAAGCATCCTCCTCCCCAAAATAATCATCCCCCTCATCCTCCTCCTCCTCTTCCTCTTCTTCCTCCACCTCATCCAGGACAGTTCCCTGAGCAGACAATGGCTGAATGTCATTAAGGCTTCCCTCCTCCTCCCCTTCCTCCTCCGCTGAAGACGCCTGATCCTTAATGTGCGTCCAAGTTTGCATGAGCAGGCGCATAAGTGGGATGCTCATGTTTATGATGGCGTCGTCTGCACTTACGAGCCGTGTGCATTCCTCAAAATGCTGAAGGACTTTACAGAGGTCTCTCAGCTTTGACCACTGCACACCCGACAACTTCATGTCTGCCCTCAAACTGCCTGCCCATGTATCCTCCCACAAATGCATTACAGCCTGCTTCTATTCGCACAGCCTCTCAACCATGTGCATGGTGGAGTTCTACTTTGTTGCAACGTCTATGATTAGGCAGTGCTTGGGGAGGTGAAGCGATTGCTGCAGCCTCTGCATACGACTGGAGTCTACGGGCGAGCGACGGATGTGCGAGCACAGTCTTCGCACCTTATGGAGCAGGGCAGTTAACTCGGGATAATTATTTAGGAAGCACTGCATCACCAGGTTCAAGGTGTGAGCCAGGCAAGGAATGTGCCTGAGTTTTGCCAGGGCTATGGCCGCCACAAAATTACGGCCGTTATCACTGACTACCTTGCCTGGCGCAAAATGTAGACTGCCCAGCCATGACTCAGTTTCTCGCTGCAAATAGTTGGCCAGTTCCTCCACGGTTGTGTCTGTTGTCGCCCAAAAACATCATCTTTAAAACAGCCTGCTGACGCTAACCACTAGCTGTTCGATAGTGGGACATCTCGTGTGCAACACTGGCAGATGCGGATGGAGTGCTTGTGCGACTGCGCTCTGTCGACGAGCTTTCGCTTATGGAGGAGGATCGAACGCCTACAGCCAACTGTTGCCTATACCGTGGGCTAGGCAGCACTGTCCCACCGCCGCTGTCCCCTGTGGAGCCTGCATCTACCACATTAACCCAGTGCACAGTGATGGACACGTAACGGCCCTGGCCATGCCTACTGGCCCATGCATCTGTTGTGAGGTGCACCTTTGCACTCACTGATTGTTTGAGTGCATGGACAATGCGGTCTTTCACATGCAGGTGGAGGGCAGGGATGGGTTTTCTAGAAAAGAAGTTCTGACTGTGTAGGTCATAGCGTGGGACAGTGTAGGCCATGAGCTCTCGGAACGCTGCGCTTTCAACCAAACGGAAGGGCATCATCTCTAATGAGAACAGTTTGGCAATGTAGGCGTTCAAAGCCAGTGTACGCGGATGAGAGGATGAGTACTTTCTTGTTCTACTCAGAGTGTCTACTAGGGTGAGATTGACTTGAGAGCTGCATATGGGTGAGCTAGCGGTGGACATGACGGACTGAGAGGGGGTTGGTGGTGGTGGTTGTGTTGGTGGTGATGGCCTAGATTCAGTCTTTCATTGCAAAAACATTGTGATTCCCTGACTGCTTTGGCCTTACGACGACACCTCAACATTTCTTGCTAGTGGTGTGCTAACCGGTGGACTTACAGTGGGGGAAGCGATGGAGCGTTGCTGGCTACCTTCAGTCGGAGCAGGTGCACATGTGCTATCTGAGTTTTTGTAGTCCTTCCACGCTTGCAAGTGCATGGTGATTAAATGTCTAAGTATGCAACTGGTATTCAAATTTCGGAGATTTTTCCCTCGGCTAAAGGTCCTTCCGCACTTCTTACAGATAACATTTGCCTCATCAATAGGATTTTGGTCACAAAAGTGCCACACTGCACTCTATCTACTATGGGATAAATTTTCAGGGCTTGCACGCTGTGCTAATTTGACCGTCTGGCCAAGCTGTCCTGCAATTTTTTTTTTTAACACTTTTTTTGGACAGCTACGGGCCTGCCAGATAACCGCTGCTGCGATATCGATGTCTGCTGCGGATCCTTCTCCTCTTCTGAGCTATTGCCAGCGGTACCCTCTTCCCCCCCAATGGATGCCAATCCGGGTCAACAACTGGGTCATACATCACCTCCTCTTCAATTTCATCTGCACCTTCCTCTGTGTCACCGTGTAAGGTGGTATAGTATGCGGGAAGGGGCACCTGAATTTCATCAGGGTCAGATTCTGGCTCAGTAGACTGCGAGGGCAATGTAGTGCTCTGGGTCAATGTACCAGCAGAATCATCTAGCAGTGGCTGTGCATCAGTGCACTCCATGTCAGATTCATGTTGGACTGGGGAATTCAGGATTTGACTTGATAACCCAGGCATGGTATGTGAAAAGAGCTCCATGGAGTAATCTGAAGTGTGGCCTGCAGCAGCCTTCACTTTTGGTGGGGGTGAAGGACACAAGGAAAAGTGTTGTGCCTGACCAGGAGCCTGCACTGACGACTCAGTGCTTGCAGTTTTTGAAACTTCAGAAGAGGAGGCCATAGAGCTGGAGGCTGTTTCGGCAATGTAAGCCAAAACCTGTTCCTGATGCTCAGGCTTTAAAAGCGGTTTACCTACTCCCAGAAAAGGGAGCCTTCCAGGCCTTCAGGAGCCAGACGATGACGCAGGCTCAACACCTCCTGCCTTAGGTGCTATTGTGCTTTTGGCACTACCAGCAAATGCACCACCAACACAATCAGTACCAGCTGGCCCCCCCATGCCCACGTCCACGGTCTCTTCCAACATACTTCCTCATGTTTGGGAAAATGTACCCAAAATACCAGCAGATATATGGTACTGTATCAGAAGCGTACAGCTGTATACAGTGAAGTGGAAAATTCTAAATCTCCGTCTATATTTCGAGAGTAACACACAGACGCTCACAGGCTCAGTATGGATTAGACCAGAATATAAAAAGCAGAAAAAGGGTACTGTATCAGAAGATACCAGGTGTATATATAGTGTTGGGGTATTTTAAATCTCCGTATATATTTCCAGAGTAACACACAGACGCTCACAGGCTCAGTTTAGATTACACCAGAATATAAAAAGCAGAAAAAGGGTAATGTATCAGAAGCGTACAGCTGTATACAGTCTAGGGATAATTGTAAATCTCCGTCTACATTTCAAGAGTCAGACACAGACTCACGGGCTCAGTATGGATTACATTACCCTTTTCTGCTTTTATATTCTGGTGTATCAGAAGCCTACAGCTGTATACAGTCTAGGGATAATTGTAAATCTCCGTTTTCATATAATTTCTAGAGTCAGACACAGACTACAGCTTATACATCTAGGGTATTGTAATCTCCGTATCGGAGTTACACAACCTAGGCCAGTATGGATTAACAATTAAAAGCAGAAAAAGGTAATGCATCAGAAGCATACAGCTGTATACAGTCTAGGGGTAATTGTAAATCTCGTATATATTTCCGGAGTATACACAGACGCTCACAGGCTCAGATGGATTAGACCAGAATATAAAAAGCAGAAAAAGGGTACTGTATCAGAAGCGTACAGCTGTATACAGTGTTGGGGTAATTGTAAATCTCAGTATATATATTTCCGGATTTACACACAGACGCTCACAGGCTCAGCATGGATTAGACCAGAATATAAAAAGCAGAAAAAGGGGTACTTTATCAGAAGCGTACACGCTTACAGTGTTGGGGTAATTTAAATCTCCGTATTATTTCCAGAGTCAGCACAGACTCTCTAAGGCTCAGTTTTGGATTAGTGGTGACGCGTGGTGCCTCTGCCTTCCTCTTATCGTCTGGCATACTATTTACTGGCCTCCCGGTGGCTCCCTACGC
Organism: Oophaga sylvatica; assembly: GCA_033576555.1. Classification (NCBI taxonomy): domain Eukaryota; kingdom Metazoa; phylum Chordata; class Amphibia; order Anura; family Dendrobatidae; genus Oophaga; species Oophaga sylvatica. Next base: position 927,759,226 of record JARQOD010000001.1, read on the forward strand.
TAATTTTGGTATGTGTGCTGTATTATCTCTCTGACTTTCAATGATAATGATATCTGATGACTTTGTCAAATTAGTTATCCATTTTTCAGTACGTTGCCAGGCCAGTGTAACTTTCTATTTTGTTTGCATACATTAGTGCCATACATCTGAGGATATGACTATGTATCATTATTGTATGTTAACGAATACCTATATTTCATAGATAATTTATAATATTTGATTGAGCACCACCCCGCGTCCCATGTTCTAACGCCCTGCACCTTGCACTTTAGTTTTTCTCACCATTTACATGTTCTTATTGTAATAAAAAAATTATTCCTGTTTACTTCATACTGGGCTCTTTGGTCGCATTTTTCTTGTTTGTGTGTGTCATGGTATTAGCGACTAGCCCCACATATTTAGTCTAGATTTAGGTATCGCTATTAATTGTGTACGAATGGTATATTATATTACTCATATTGCATTATGATACCAGTTTCTATGTTGAAGAGCTTTTTCAGTATGGATTAGACCAGAATATAAAAAGCAGAAAAAGAGTAATGCATCAGAAGCGTACAGCTGTATACAGTCTAGGGGTAATTGTAAATCTCCGTATATATTTCCGGAGTAATACACAGACGCTCACAGGCTCAGCATGGATTAGACCAGAATATAAAAAGCAGAAAAAGGGGTACTTTATCAGAAGCGTACAGCTGTACAGTGTTGGGGTAATTTTAAATCTCCGTATATATTTCCAGAGTCAGACACAGACTCTCACAGGCTCAGTATGGATTAGTGGTGATGCGTGGGTGCCGCTCTCTCCCCTCTTATCGTCTGGCATACTATTTACTGGCCTCCCGGGTGGCTCCCTACGCTAATTTTGGTATGTGTGTTGTATTATCTCTCTGACTTTCAATGATAATGATATCTGATGACTTTGTCAAATTAGTTATCCATTTTTCAGTAGGTTGCCAGGCCAGTGTAACTTTCTATTTTTGTTTGCCATACATTAGTGCCATACATCTGAGGATATGACTATGTATCATTATTGTATGTTAACGAATACTATATTCATAGATAATTTAATATTTGAGCACCACCCCGCGTCCCATGTTCTAACGCCCTGCACCTTGCACTTTAGTTTTTCTCACCATTTACATGTTCTTATTGTAATAAATAAAATTATTCCTGTTTACTTCATACTGGGCTCTTTGGTCGCATTTTTCTTGTTTGTGTGTGTCATGGTATTAGCGACTAGCCCCACATATTTAGTCTAGATTTAGGTATCGCTATTATTGTGTACGAATGGTATATTATATTACTCATATTGCATTATGATACCAGTTTCTATGTTGAAGAGCTTTTTCAGTATGGATTAGACCAGAATATAAAAAGCAGAAAAAGGGTACTGTATCAGAAGATACCAGGTGTATATAGTGTTCTGGGTTGCAGAAAGTAATCTCTCCTTTCCTATCCTATTTAGTCAGCTTGTGGCCCCAGCGTTTGCTCAATCTATTTTCTGCCTATGTTTGTGTTTTCATCTTCTCTAACCGCCATTATATGTTTGGGGGCTTCCTATATTCTTTGGGGATCTGCTCCGGGCAGATAGCTTTCATCTTTCTGCCTTTAGGTGTAGTTATCTCTCAGGCTGTGACGAGGCGTCTAGGATCAATGTAGGAACGCTCCACGGCTACCTCTAGTTGTGTCGTTAGTTTAGGAATCTGCAACCCATCAGTTACCAACATCTCAGGTGTTCTGCTGCCCTGCTGTTGTTCCTGTCCTCCTCAGCTACCGAAACACAACAGTTGGGGTAATTGTAAATCTCCGTATATATTTCCAGAGTCAGACACAGACTCTCATGGGCTCAGTATGGATTACACCAGAATATAAAAAGCAGAAAAAGGGTAATAATGTATCAGAAGCGTACAGCTGTATACAGTCTAGGGATAATTGTAAATCTCCGTATATATTTCCAGAGTCTGACACAGACTCTCACAGGCTCAGTATGGATTACACCAGAATATAAAAAGCAGAAAAAGGGTACTGTTTCAGAAGCGTACAGCTGTATACAGTGTTGGGGTAATTTTAAATCTCATTATATATTTCCTGAGTAACACACAGACGCTCACAGGCTCAGTATGGATTAGACCAGAATATAAAAAGCAGAAAAAGGGTACTGTATCAGAAGATACCAGGTGTATATAGTTTTGGGGTAACTATAAATCTCCGTATATATTTCAGGAGTAACACACAGACGCTCACAGGCTCAGTATGGATTAGACCTGAATATAAAAAGCAGAAAAAGGGGTACTTTATCAGAAGCGTACAGCTGTACACAGTGTTGGGGTAATTTTAAATCTCCGTATATATTTCCGGAGTAACACACAGACGCTCACAGACTCAGTATGGATTACACCAGAATATAAAAAGCAGAAAAAGGGTAATGTATCAGAAGCGTACAGCTGTATACAGTCTAGGGATAATTGTAAATCTCCATATATATTTCCAGAGTCAGACTCTCACAGGCTCAGTTTGGATTACACCAGAATATAAAAAGCAGAAAAAGGGTAATAATGTATCAGAAGCGTACAGCTGTATACAGTCTAGGGATAATTGTAAATCTCCGTATATATTTCCAGAGTCAGTCACAGGCTCAGTATGGATTACACCAGAATATAAAAAGCAGAAAAAGGGTAATAATGTATCAGAAGCGTACAGCTGTATACAGTATAGGGGTAATTGTAAATCTCAGTATATATTTCCAGAGTCTGACACAGACTCTCACAGGCTCAGTATGGATTATACCAGAATATAAAAAGCAGAAAAAGGGAGGGTAATGTATCAGAAGCATACAGCTGTATACAGTCTAGGGATAATTGTAAATCTCCATATATATTTCCAGAGTCAGACACAGACTCTCACAGGCTCAGTATGGATTACACCAAAATATAAAAAGCAGAAAAAGGGAAATGTATCAGAAGCGTACAGCTGTATACAGTCTAGGGATAATTGTAAATCTCCGTATATATTTCCAGAGTCAGACACAGACTCTCACAGGCTCAGTATGGATTACACCAGAATATAAAAAGCAGAAAAAGGGTAATGTATCAGAAGCGTACAGCTGTATACAGTGTTGGGGTAATTTTAAATCTCAGTATATATTTCCGGAGTAACACACAGACACTCACAGACACAGCATGGATTAGACCAGAATATAAAAAGCAGAAAAAGGGTACTGTATCAGAAGATACCAGGTGTATTTAGTGTTGGGGTAATTTTAAATCTCCGTATATATTTCCGGAGTAACACAGACGCTCACAGGCTCAGTATGGATTACACCAGAATATAAAAAGCAGAAAAAGGGTAATGTGTCAGAAGCGTACAGCTGTATACAGTCTAGGGATAATTGTAAATCTCCGTATATATTTTCAGAGTCTGACACAGACTCTCACAGGCTCAGTATGGATTACACCAGAATATAAAAAGCAGAAAAAGGGTAATGTATCAGAAGCGTACAGCTGTATACAGTTTAGGGGTATTTGTAAATCTCCATATATATTTACGGAGTAACACACAGATGCTCACAGGCTCAGTATGGATTAGACCAGAATATAAAAAGCAGAAAAAGGGTACTGTATCACAAGCGTACAGCTGTATACAGTCTAGGGGTAATTTTAAATTTCCGTATATATTTCCGGAGTCAGACACAGACGCTCACAGGCTCAGTATGGATTAGACCAGAATATAAAAAGCAGAAAAATTGTACTGTATCACATGCGAACAGCTGTATACAGTCTAGGGGTATTTGTAAATCTCTGTATATGTTTCCGGAGTCACACACAGATAGTCAGCTTGCATTTGTCCGTGATACCAGCCGGTACACGGTAGTGTGTGAGTAGCGTACAGCTCTATACGTTGTGGGAAAAAATGAACGCTCGGTAACTGTGCAAAAAAAAAGAATAAAAGTATTAGTGCTGTGTAAAAATCAGTCTGCACCGCAGTGTACACACAGAAATACAGCTAGCAGGCAGCCTATTAACCACCGCTGCTGCACACAAAAAATTCCTCCCCTGTCACTGGCAAGCAGCCTAATAACCAGCGCTGCTGCACACAACAAAATCCTCCTCTGTCACTGCACACTAACTGTGAAGCACAATTGCTATCAGCACAAGCACAGAATGACTTTTTTTTCCTGCCTAACTCTCTCCCTACTGATAAACAGCATCAGCAACCTCTCCCTACGCTAAGATCGGCAGAAGTAAAATGGCGGTCAGGGCTTTTATAGCCACTGTGATGCCACACAAAGCAAGCCAATCACTGCAATGCCCTTCTCTAAGATGCTGGTTGCCACTGCCCATGTTATCTCATTGCCCACAGTGTATGTCCTTGCTCATTGGCTGAGAAAAGGCGCCTGCAAGCATTATGGGAAAACCAATTTTGGCGCTGTGTTCGACGACCGCATGGCCGACCTCACGCTATGGTCGGATTTCGCTCTGCGAAACCCGACTTTGGCGAAAGTCGGCGACTTATGAATCTGACCGACCTGTTTCGCTTAACTCTAATGTTGGGGTATTGGCCAGTTTCTGTAAATTTTAAGCAAATCTAAAAAACTGGGTTAATAAACTCCACAGATCCTTTCAGGCCACAGCCTTACACATATCGGAACATGGTCTTTGACCTGCTGTAACCTTTTTCCGGAGCTGTGTAGCACTGCCTGTCACCTGAGTAATACACACCACAGACCTCGGCACTCTCTGGGACATATCCTGTAATTACTTTGCTGTTGCTCAAAACCATGTAAAAGATACATTCTGCCTGATTGGGTAGTTTCCAGAAGAAGTGTGTAGGCCTATGCAGATTGGTCAATGGCACTCCTGTCTCTTTCCCTTGAGGCGGCTGTTTCAAAGTAAAATGAGGCTTATACATGTTTCTGACATGGGTTTCAGGCCTGACAGACTGACCACAATACAGGCCCTTGCTTGCATACACTGTATTTAGAATTTAATTCTAATGCTTTTGGTATCTGGTAGAATCCAATTTACTGACATTGATCATACAGCTTCCCCAACTCCTGTATTATATTCACATTACAGCGGCTTCACCTGCTATGACAGTGGCTTGATTGGGATCTGGTGGCCAAAATGAACTGTGGGCTCACAAAGGCGGCGGAGCAGCGGCTGAGAGAAGGTAGGAGCTATGGGCATGGGGAGCAGTGAATATTCATTTCACTTTAAAGGGAATCTGTCACCCTATTTTTCAAGAATAAGATGCGGCCACTGCCATCAGGGGCTTATCTACAGCATTCTGTAATGCTGTAGATAAGACCCCGATGTCACCTCAAAGAGAAGAAAAACGAGTTATATTATACACACCCAGGAGCGGTCTGGCGTCTGGTCCGGCGCCTCCCATCTTCTAGCAAAGACATCCTCTTCTTTGCAGCCCGTTGCGGGTCTGGCGCAGGCGCACTGCTCTGCCCTATTGAGGGCAGAGCACTGCAGTATGCAGGCGCCGGGAAAGGTCAGCGAGGTCCGGCGCCTGCGCACTGCAGTACTTTACTCTGCCCTCAACAGGGCAGATCAGTGTGCCTGCGCAGGAGCTGCGACAGGAAGCAAAGAAGAGGACATCTTCGCTAGAAGATGGGAGGCGCAGGACCGGACCGCGACACCCATCAGACCGGACCGGACGCCGGACCGCCCCTGGGTGAGTATTATTATTATTATTATTATTATTTATTATTATAGCGCCATTTATTCCATGGCGCTTTACATGTGAGGTATACATAATAAATACAAGTACAGTAATCTTAAACAATACAAGTCACGACTGGTACATGATGAGAGAGGACCCTGCTCGCGAGGGCTCACAATCTACAAGGGATGGGTGAGGATACAGTAGGTGAGGGTAGAGCTGGTCGTGCAGCGGTTTGGTGGATCGGTGGTTACTGCAGGTTGTAGGCTTGTCGGAAGAGGTAGGTCTTCAGGTTCTTTTTGAAGGTTTCTGTAAGGTTCTTTGTCTCTTTTGACATGTTCCTTGAAACTCAGTTTTCCGTCGGCCATTTTGCTTTCTGTCTTTCTGCAGCTCTTGCCCTCAGTTAATATGGAGTTTCCAGTTTTCATGTTCCCGCCCTGATTCTCTCCCTCTTGCTTCTTAAGCAGCCTCAGCTGAACAATCAGTGCTCCTGAATCAAGCCTCAGTCAGCCTGTGACCTGACTCCTGGAAACCTAGGATTTTGGACTCCAGCTATTTCCTACTGAGGAACTTTGGAACACTTTTGGACTTTGGAAACCTGCTGTCTGGTGAATCCATGTTTGCAGAGGAATTACGGTACAGAGAAGAGATCCTGAACCTGCTTGGAGAGTTATTGTAGAGCTTGAAGTTACTCTGGCCTGCTGTGTTCTCCTGCCTCTGTTCCTGCAAACTGTGTGACCTTTTCTGCATGCTTGTATGAAGTAATACAAGTCATTTCATATCAACCTATGTCTCATGTGTTTTCCTCGCACCCAAGCACAAGACGCTATAGGAACTGTACACTATACTTGACAAGATTCAGGAGCCAATGTTTAGTGTCTGCTGGGTCTGGGAAAGCCGTGTCTGCTGTGACTGTGGATATCAGATGTCTGTTTAATACCTTCTGTGATGACAGTGGTTGTGACTTCTCACAACCATTCCAGGTGAGCGCATTCCCTTAAATGTTACTCTGGAGTGTTACCACAGGTAAACACTATTGTTTTTTTTTTTTCCTTTCCTCTTCTCCTTCCAGCACTTCTGCCTTAAAAGATCTGGAAGATGGAGGCCCGCATAAAGGAGCTTTGCGGAGTGACTGATACAATCCTTGCAGATATACAGACTATAAAGACCCGTTTTGCAAGCCTACAGGACCTCACTAATCATAATTTGCAAGTGTTTGGACAAACTACTCAGTAATTACGAGCCAGGATTGAGGCTCTAGAGGAACGAGTCCAGGCTCCTGCCATAACCCCGAGTTCTGGGATCCCCAAGTTACCTCCTTTTCGTTTTGGCGGTGAACGTGAGAAATTCAGGGGATTTATTAACCAATGCAATCTATTTTTCTCTGCACATGCTTCACAATTTCCCACTGAACGATCCAAAGTGCTTACTATAATCATGTTGCTTACCAATAAGGCTTTGATGTGGGCAAACCCTCTGATTGAGACTGAGGATGATTGTTTGAATCACCTTGATGCTTTTATTTCAGCCATGGGGCAGGTGTTTGATGACCCCAATCGAGGTGCAACAGCTGAAGCAGCCATGTTAACTTTGCGCCAAGGTAAGCGTTCAGTAGCCGAATATGCCTTGGACTTCAGGAGATGGGCTCTTGATACCACTTGGGACACTTCCGCCAAAAAATCTATTTTTCGGAAAGGGTTGTCTCCACTGATTAAGGATGAACTTGCTCGTGCCGACCCTCCCACTGCGTTAGGTGACTTTATTAACTATTGTATCCGTATTGATGCTCGTCTGACTGAACGCAGACAAGAGAGATGGTTCGAAAATAATCGCACTAACCTTTTCCTACCTCCCTCCTCAGCTAAGGAACCTTTGAGTATAATCACAAGGGAACCAGAACCTGAACCCATGCAGGTGGACTCTACAAAGACGGGTTAGTGATGCACGCAAAGAACATTGTATAAAGGAAAATCTATGTTTTTACTGTGGTAAGTCAGGGCACTTCATTATAAACTGCCCCAGCCGTTCTCGTAAGACTACTGCAGCAGTCATTCACTGTGAGTGTTGCGAGAGGAGCTCTGTCATGTCCGAGCCTCAGACTCCAGAGAGATCTGCTGCAAGAGATCTTGATTTTTCGGACTTAAACTCTGTTAGTTCTGGGGACAATGACGGTATAAACGCTGCAATTTTTCAAGTTTCCTCAGCGGTGTCCCAGCTGAGTTGTAAAAGAAATAATTCTCATTGCTTCCTTTCCATCAAACTCTGGGTGGACTCAGTCTGGGTGTCTAGCTCTGCTATGATCGACTCAGGAGCAAGTGGAAATTTTATGGATATCTCCTTTGCTCTGAAACAGGGGATACGTTCAGTGAAGAAGGCTACTCCAGTACAGATGGAGACTGTGGATGGCTCCCTGCTGACCTCTGGACCAGTGGATCAGGAAACAGAGCCTTTGAGGGTCCTTATGGGTAAAGATCATCAGGAGAAAATGTCTTTTATGCTTATCTCTTCTCCCCACTTTCCCATTATTCTAGGGCTACCATGGCTGCAGGCGCAGAATCCTACGATTAACTGGGAGACCAAGGAATTACACTTTCCGGAGAAACAGATGAGTCAAGGAGTTTCAGCTTGCTCTGTTCCTAAAGGAACCATGTCAGTCCCTGAACTACCAGCTGTATACCAGGACTATGTGGATTTATGTGACAAGAAGAACGCTGATCAGCTTCCTCCTCACCGTCCATATGATTGTCCAATCGAATTATTGCCTGGAGCAGAGATACCTTTTGGTAAGATCTACCCCCTAGCGGGGCCCGAGCTAAAAGCTTTGAAGGACTACATAGATGAAAATCTAGCCAAAGGCTTCATACACCCCTCTTCATCTCCCGCAGGTGCACCCATCTTCTTTGTGAAGAAGAAAGATGGATCTCTGAGACCCTGCATAGACTATAGGGAACTCAATAAGGTTACTATTAGAAACCGTTATCCATTGCCTTTAATCCCTGAGTTGTTGGAGAGAGTGCGGCACCCCAAAATTTTCTCTAAACTGGATCTCCGTGGGGCCTATAACTTGGTCCGTATTAGACCTGGGGATGAATGGAAGACTGCATTCAGGTCACGCTATGGACACTTCGAATATCTAGTTATGCCTTTTGGTCTGAGTACCGCCCCAGCCACTTTCCAACACTTGGTGAATGACATCTTCAGGGATCTCCTAGATACATTTGTGGTGATTTATCTGGATGATATTCTAATTTTTTTCTAACTCCACAGAGGAACATCATGGACATGTGAGAATGGTCTTAGAACGCCTAAGACAAAACCATCTCTACATCAAACTTGAAAAGTGTGAATTCCATAGGACCGAAATTCAATTTCTGGGGTATGTACTATCTACGCAAGGGATTAGTATGGATGGAAGCAAGACCCAAGCCATCAAGGATTGGCCAATTCCTAGAAATGTGAAGGAGGTGCAGCGCTTCATCGGGTTTGCCAACTTCTATAGACGTTTCATTAGGAATTTCTCTGAGGTAGTGTCACCTATCACCCAACTTACCCGGAAACAGTCTAGGTTCTCCTGGACCCCGCAAGCTCAGGAAGCATTTTCCTGTTTAAAGGATAAATTTACCACCGCACCTATCTTAGTACATCCCAACCCCGAGCTTGCCTTCATAATAGAGGTGGATGCTTCAGACTGTGCCGTTGGAGCTATACTCTCTCAGAGAACAGGTGAGAAGAATGTCTTGCATCCCTGTGCCTTCTTTTCCCAGCAGTTGTCTTCGGCTGAGAGGAACTACGATGTGGGCAATAGAGAATTGTTGGCCATTATTGCCGCCTTCAAGGAATGGAGACACCTTCTTCAGGGAGCTGCACAGCAAATAGTCGTCCTGACAGACCATCGTAACCTTGAATTTATCAGGTCGGCTAAGTGCCTGACTCCTCGCCAGGCTCGCTGGAATCTTTTCCTAAACCAATTTAATTTTGTCATTTCTTATAGACCAGGATCGCGCAATGGAAAGGCTGATGCACTCTCTAGGATTCATTCAGCAGAGACACGTCCACTTACTCCTCCTAAGACTATTCTTCCTGACTCTAGATTCCTGGGAGTGATTCATAATCAAGACCTACTTAAGGACATCAAGGAAGCATACCATGCGGATTCTTTGTTGGCTCAACCCCCAAGGGACGTAAGTCTTGTCTTTAAGAATGGTGTGTGGATTCAGGGACAACGTCTGTATATACCTGAAACAGTCAGATTGAGAGTATTGCAACTCATCCACGATTCCAAGATAGCCGGGCATAGGGGAATTCTAAAGACACAAGAATTTCTTTCTCGTTTCTTTTGGTGGCCCACTTACAGGAAAGATGTTTTAAACTATGTCACTTCATGTGAAGTCTGTGCAAGATGCAAAACACCTCGCTCCTCACCAACTGGTCTGTTACAACCTCTTCCCACCCCGTCCCGCCCGTGGGGATCCATTTCTATGGACTTCATTGTGGAGTTACCAACCTCTCAAGGGAAGAACACCATTCTAGTGGTGGTTGATCGTCTAACAAAGGCAGCTCATTTTATCCCTTGTGTCGGCTTACCCACTGCAAAACAGACATCAGACTTGATGATTAAGAATGTGTTTCGCTTACATGGAGTACCGGATGAGGTCATTTCGGATAGAGGGGTGCAATTCACTTCAAGGTTTTGGCAAAATTTCTGTGCCGCATTGGACATTAAAGTAAACCTTTCTTCTGCTTTTCATCCCCAGACTAATGGACAGACAGAACGAACCAATCAGACCCTGGAGCAGTATCTCCGCTGCTTTATCTGCCACCTACAAGATGATTGGGTGGATCTACTTCCACTGGCTGAGTTCTCTTATAACAACTCTCAGAGCGCCTCCACTAAGCAGTCTCCTTTTTACTCCAATCTAGGTTATCATCCTAACATTCTTCCTCGATTTCCCATAGATACGCCCTTGCCGGCAGTGGCTGAAAGAATCACTTCTTTACAAAAGAATATGGATCTTCTAAAGGAAAATCTAGAATTGGCTCAGGAAAGGTACAAGAAAGCAGCAGATAAATTTCGTAAACCTGCACCAGCTTTCAAGGTAGGAGATTTGGTCTGGCTGTCAACCAGAAATCTTAAAATAAAGATTCCATCGTCTAAATTGGGACATAAGTACATTGGACCTTATAAGATCAGTAAGATTATAAGTGCTGTTGCTTGTCGTCTTCAACTGCCCAGAACTATGAGAATCCACCCTGTCTTTCATGTATCCCTACTAAAGGCTGCAACACCCAATACGTTTCCTGGACGCTCTTCTCCTTGCCCTGACCCAGTGCTGGTCGATGGTCAGGAAGAATTTATGGTGGAAAGGATTCTAGATTCCAGGTTGTACAGAAATCAGTTGCAATATTTGATTAAATGGCAGGGCTACCCAGTGGAGGACAACTCATGGGAACCAGTCAATAATGTAAATGCTCCACGCCTGCTCCGACAGTTTCATCAGAGGTACCCTGAAAAGCCTGGTCTGAGGTCAACCGGAGGTTGTCCTTAAGGGGGGAGTAATGTAAGGTTCTTTGTCTCTTTTGACATGTTCCTTGAAACTCAGTTTTCCGTCGGCCATTTTGCTTTCTGTCTTTCTGCAGCTCTTGCCCTCAGTTAATATGGAGTTTCCAGTTTTCATGTTCCCGCCCTGATTCTCTCCCTCTTGCTTCTTAAGCAGCCTCAGCTGAACAATCAGTGCTCCTGAATCAAGCCTCAGTCAGCCTGTGACCTGACTCCTGGAAACCTAGGATTTTGGACTCCAGCTATTTCCTACTGAGGAACTTTGGAACACTTTTGGACTTTGGAAACCTGCTGTCTGGTGAATCCATGTTTGCAGAGGAATTACGGTACAGAGAAGAGATCCTGAACCTGCTTGGAGAGTTATTGTAGAGCTTGAAGTTACTCTGGCCTGCTGTGTTCTCCTGCCTCTGTTCCTGCAAACTGTGTGACCTTTTCTGCATGCTTGTATGAAGTAATACAAGTCATTTCATATCAACCTATGTCTCATGTGTTTTCCTCGCACCCAAGCACAAGACGCTATAGGAACTGTACACTATACTTGAGAAGATTCAGGAGCCAATGTTTAGTGTCTGCTGGGTCTGGGAAAGCCGTGTCTGCTGTGACTGTGGATATCAGATGTCCGTTTAATACCTTCTGTGATGACAGTGGTTGTGACTTCTCACAACCATTCCAGGTGAGCGCATTCCCTTAAATGTTACTCTGGAGTGTTACCACAGGTAAACACTATTGTTTTTTTTTTTTTATCAACCTATGTCTCATGTGTTTTCCTCGCACCCAAGCACAAGACGCTATAGGAACTGTACACTATACTTGACAGTTTCCATGGTAGGCGAGAGTCTGATATGTTGTGGTAGAGAGTTCCAGAGTAGGGGGGAGGCACGAGAGAAATCTTCTATGCGATTTTGAGAAGAGGAGATAAGAGGGGAGGAGAGAAGGAGATCTTGTGAGGATCGGAGGTTGCGTGCGGGTAAGTACCGGGAGATGAGGTCACAGATGTATGGAGGACTCAGGTTGTGGGTGGCTATGCATGTCATGATTAGGGTTTTGAACTGGAGTCTTTGGGTAATGTAACGGGGACCAGTGCAGGGATTGACAGAGGGGAGAGGCCGGGGAATAGCGGGGGGACAGGTGGATTAGTTGGGCAGCTGAGTTTAGAATAGATTGGAGAGGTGCAAGAGTGTTAGAGGGGAGGCCACAGAGTAGGAGGTTGCAGTAGTCAAGGCGGGAGATGATGAGGGCATGGACTAGGGTTTTTGCAGATGCTTGGTTGAGGAATGTACAGATCCGTGAAAAATTTTTGAGTTGAAGTCTGCATACCAGAATGGGGACTGAGTGGGCCATGCATACCAGGATAGGGATGAGGGGGCCAAAGTCATGCATACCAGGATAGGGATGAGGGGGCCATGCATACCAGGATGGGGATGAGGGGACCATGTATACCAGGATGGTGATGAGGAGGCTATGTATACCTGGATTGGGGACATATATCTACCAGGATGGGGATATTAGAACAGAATTGACCACATTTTTTACTTCAATTTATTTCTATTTTCCTCCTCTAAAATCTAGGTGAGTCTTATGGTCCAGTATGTCTTATAGTCCGAAAAATATAGTATATATCAGTGAATGAGTGTGTGAGTATATGGCCATAATACTGTAGGACTGCATTATATTCTATGAGGGGGCTGCATTATATTCTATGGGGCTGCATTATGCTATATGTGGGTGCTTCATTATACTATATGAGGGCTGCATTATATTCTATGAGGGGGCTACATTATATTCAATGTGATGGGCTGCATTATACTATATGACGGCTGCATTATACCATATGGGGGCTACATTATATTCTATGGGGGGCTTTATTATATTCTATGGGGGATGCTTTATTTTCTATGAGTGGGCTACATTATAATCTATAGGGTGCTGCAATATACCAGATGAGGGTGGCTGCGATATATTCTATGTCTATGAGGGGCTGCCTTAAAATCTATGAGGTGGCTGCATTATACTCTGAGGAATTCTGCATTATACTATATGGAGGCTGCATTATATTCTATGGGGTGGCTGCATTATACTCTATGAGGGGGCTACATTGTACTATATAAGGGGTCTGCATTATACTATATGGGGGCTGCATTATATTCTATAGGGGGCTGAATTAGATTCTATGGTTGGCTGCATTATACTCTTAGGTGGATAAATTATATTCTATTAGGGGGCTACATTATATTCTATGAGGGGGCTGCATTCTATTCTATGAGGGGGGGCTGCATTATATTCTATGAAGTAGCTGCATTATACTCTATGGGGTGACTGCATTTTACTCTATGTAGTGGCTACATTTTACGCTATGGTTGACTGCATTATACTCAATGGGGTGGCTGTATTATAGTCTATGGGGTGGCTGCATTATAGTCTATGGGGTGGCTGCATTATAATCTATAGGGTGGCTACATTATTATCTATGGGTGGCTGCATTATACTCTATCAAGGACTATGGGGTGCATTATACTATATGGGTGCTGCATTCTTCTCTCCCATACTATGGGGAGTGCATTATACTATATGGAGGACTATGGGGAGTGTATTATTCTATCTCGAAGGCTATGGAGGGTGTATTATACTATATGGATGACAATGGGGAGTGTATTATACTATGTGGAGGACTATGGGAAGTGTATTATACTATATGGAGGACTATGGAGGGTGTATTATACTATATGGAGGACTATGGGGAGTGGATTATACTATATGGAGGACTATGGGGAGTGGATTATACTATATGGAGGACTATGGGGAGTGCATTATACTATATGGAAGACTATGAGGAGTGTATTTTACTATATGGAGGACTATGGGGAGTGTGTTATACTAAGCAAGCAAAATGCTGCCTACTCGAGTGATTGGATTGGTTATGCGAGAACAAAAATAATTTTTCTCAGCAGCACATCTCCCGGTGAAAACTGCAGATATGCTGCTGATAACATGATACTATATGGGGACAGATCGATCTACCACTGATTATTCTGTCCACATCAATGTTCCTCAGCCGGTGTATAGAGGCAGGGAAACTAGCGTAAAACAACATCAAAACTGTCGATCAAACTCGTTTAGCAGCCTGAAATCTGCGCATGTAAACATAATCAAAGTGTTTCTGTGTGATGATGCAATATGTTAGTATTTGGGGCCTCATATTAAACTTTTCCCAAAGGCCCCACTTTGCCTAAAACTGGCCCTTCTCAAAGGTGAAGTGTACCTACGATAAAAATTACAGACCTCGCCATTCTTTGTAGGTGGGAAAACCTGCAAAATCGGCAGTGTGTCAAATACTTATTTTCCCGACTGCATGGATTGGGGCTGATATGTTCTGTGCTTGGTACTATTTTGGACATTGACCATTGTGTCTTACATTCTTTATTCATTTGACTTGCGCGCTCATATCCATGAACCTATCTTTGATACTAACATATGTACTGGACTGTGTAGTTGCTAAAACACTCTTTGTAGTCGTCCTGCATTTATTGTATCACTCTGTTTACTACATATGTCCTTTCAATAATGTATACATTTTAGCTAAAAAATTTATTTTATTGTTTTCTGTGTAAAGCCGATGTGGAGTCAGCTTTTCTCAACCAAACAACGATTGTATAATATTAGCAAATAGGAGAGAACCCCAAATAAACCCTCGCTAGAGAGAGCCTAAAAACTAACTTTTATTATTAAATTATTAAAATTCAGAGTGGGTATAAAAATATAAATGTCCCTAATCGGCCTAATTATTTTACCTTATCATTGTATAGCTTGCTGCTATCTTTTGTGTAATTGGGTAACACCCCGGGGTGCTAACCTCTATCTGGCAGAATAGGACATAATTGAGCGCACTCATCACCCCAACATGTTTCACCTCATCAGGGTTTGGAACATAGGCTAGAATGGTGACCATTCTAGCAGATGTCATTCATAAATATGACACGCTGGTGATAAGTATGTATGTGATTGGAGAGAAATTGCGATGATGCATCTACTGATTACTCCAATTAGTAAGCGGTAAGTCAGCATGACAATTCTACATTTAAGTCTGACATTGATTGCAGCATAGGGGTAAGTGGATTATTCCATTGGTCATTGATCTTCATGGTACCGATGATGTAGGACACTGTCAATCCACATCCAAACACTAAAGGGTATGCCACACTAAACAGCGTCGCTAACGAGATCGCTAAAAAACGTCACTATTTAGCGATCTCGTTAGTGACGCTGTCGTGTGTGGCATCTACCAGCGACGTGGCCCCTGCTGTGATCTCGCTGATCGTTCACTAGGGTTCTGGACCGTATTTTGATCGTTGGCGTCCCGCTGGTGAGCCTATATCGCTGTGTCTGGCACGTTTTGTGAACGATGTGCGCTGTTTTTTACATCGCAAAGTCGTTAAGGAGATCGCTAACCGCTTATGCGTCGTTAACGAGATCGCTAAATGTGGCAGCTACTAGCGACATTAAAACGATCACAAAAACGATCGCATTAGTATGCGTCGTTATTGTGATCGTTAGCGGGAGCGTTTAGTGTGGCAGTACCTTAAGGGATTTTTGCAAAAGGCACAGTCTAATTTCTATTGGCTGTTTGTTACGCTGATTTATCTAATGCAATTGTTATCACTTCCTACAACGTGTGAGATCTTCACTCATTGACTCCCAAAGTTTACAGAGGCTATATGTAGATGGCTTGTATGGACTATCGCAATTCTAGCATATGTCCCAACCCTGATGACACCACAGACGTGGTGAAACATGTTGGGGGATGAGTGCGCAAAATTATGTCCTATTCTGCCAGATGAAGGTTAGTATCCCGGGGTGTTACCCAACTGCACAAAAGATAGCAGCAAGCTATACTATGATAAGGTGAAAATAACTAGGCAGATTAGGGGCATTTCTCTTTTTATACCCTCTCTGAATTTTAATAATAAAAGTTTTTAGGCTTTCTAGTGAGGGTTTATTTGGGTTTTCTCCAATTTGGTAATAATTTACGTATCCTTCCAAAGACTGTATGTACTCACATTTATAATTTAATGGTTGTATAATGGCTGAATTGGTCATTTCATACACTGAGCCCTGTATCTATTACCATCATGTGATACACTACATTGGTCCCTGTATCTAAGTCCATCATGTTATACACTACACTGGGCCCTGTATCTAATCTCATCGTGTGATAGGTACACTGGGCCATGTATCTAATCCATCATGTAATACACTACACTGGGCCCTCTACTTAATCCCATTGTGTCATTGTCACGCTGTATCACAGATATATATATAATGTCAGTAATCAATACCAAGAGGGACAACATACAATATAACATATGAATAGGTAATATCAACATGTACATAAAGTATAGTATTACCTGACATAATATCCGTTGTACTGTGGGTGAATCCTGAAGACGTATTACGCTGTCACAGGCTGGAGGTGGACCGGGGTCTATGCTGACCCTAAACTGGGGTCCTGACTAGTCCCTCTACCTGGAGGTACTGTTAATGGTACAGAGGTCCAGGCTGCCAACGTAACCCTGTCTCCTATAAGTCCCTGACCACTGTAATCTAGTCCTCAGAAGGACCCTGATTACCACACAGGGAATAGGCAGGTCACTGCTTAACAAACAGTAAAGACAAACGAGACAGACAGGGGATAAAGTAAATACTGTCTTGCATACAACACTTAAACACAGAGGGAACACAAATGGTCTAGGAGATAAACTATAAGCGAGGAGAGGAGAAACCACAAAGGAACTCTTAGCTTAAGTCTTCTCATAACCTGATCCAATCTGCTGGTCTGCATGTAAGCTTTCACCGGCATCTAACAAGCAGACTGGCAGGTATATAAAGGAAGCTAATTAGTGCATAATCAAAAGCAGCCGGGCGAGGCTGGACCTAGTCTTAGCAAAGAGCTAGGTAAAATTAACTCCCTCACTACCAAACACAAAGTAACAGCAACTCAGCTGCGAGAAGTCAGAATGTGCAATCGCGACGATCTTCGTGGCGATGCACCAATGACAGTACCCCCCCTTCTACGAGGGCCTCCGGACCCTCAGGGCCAGGTCTGCCCGGGTAAGTTGTGTGGAAGGTCCGAACCAATCGATCTGCGTTAATATCAGACGCAGGGACCCACGTCCTCTCCTCAGGACCATACCCCTTCCAATGAACCAAGTACTGAAGGGACCGGCGATTCAGACGTGAGTCAATGATCTTCGACACTTGAAATTCTAAGTTACCATTGACCACCACTGGAGGAGGAGGTAGAGGTGACGGTATAACTGGCGCCACGTACCTCTTAAGCAACGATTTGTGAAACACATTGTGGATTTTAAATGTAGGAGGGAGGTCCAGACGAAATGCCACAGGATTAATTATAGGACTGATCCTGTATGGCCCGATGAACCTGGGACCCAGTTTCCAGGAGGGAACCTTGAGTTTAATATTCTTGGTAGACAACCATACCAGATCGTTCACACTAAGGTCCGGACCAGACACTCTCCTCCTATCAGCCATACGTTTGTATCGGTTCCCCATAGCACTCAGATTATTCAGCACTCCTCTCCAAACTGAAGCAAGTGACGACGAGAATCGTTCCTCCTCAGGAACCCCAGAAGGGCCCCCCCCATTGAAAGTACAAAACTGGGGATGAAAACCATATGCCCCAAAAAATGGGGACTTACCAGTGGACTCGCTCCGCCTATTGTTAAGAGCGAACTCTGCCAGAGGCAAGAAAGAAGACCAGTCCTCCTGGTTCTCTGAGACAAAACACCGAAGATATGTCTCTAGGCTCTGATTCAGACGCTCTGTCTGACCATTGGTCTGCGGATGAAAAGCCGAGGAAAAAGACAATTGCATCCCCCGACGTGAACAAAATGCCCTCCAGAATTTGGACACAAACTGAGACCCCCTATCTGACACCACATCAGAAGGCAACCCGTGAAGTCTCACAATCTCCCCAATGAACACCTGCGCCAGAGTTTTAGCATTAGGAAGAGCAGGAAGAGCAATGAAATGTGCCATCTTACTGAACCTGTCAACTACAACTAGTATGACAGTTTTCCCTGACGACGGAGGGAGGTCCGTAATGAAGTCCATAGACAGATGAGTCCATGGACGCTCCGGAATTTTCAAAGGCAAGAGGGTCCCAGACGGACGGGTATGTGGGGTCTTAGAGCGAGCACAAACCCCACAGGACGCGACAAAAGTTATTACCTCTTTATTTAAGTTAGGCCACCAAAACCGGCGAGAAAGGAGATCCACCGTTGCTTTACTCCCTGGGTGTCCTGCTAAAGCAGAATTATGGTGTGCCTCGATAACTTTTTGTCTTAACTGATTTGGAACAAACAGTTTCCCTGGAGGTCCTACAGGGGCGTCCCCCTGAGCCTCCAATACCTCCTCCTCAAGCTCAGAGCATACAGCCGACACTACAACTCCCTCCTGAAGGATAGGAACCGGGTCATCCGTCTTCCCGGCCCCTGGGAAACTACGAGATAAGGCATCAGCCTTAACATTTTTTGACCCAGGACGATATGTGACGACAAAATTAAACCTGGTAAAAAACAACGACCATCTAGCTTGTCTGGAATTCAGACGCTTTGCAGATTCTAAATACAGCAGGTTCTTGTGATCAGTAATAACGGTGACCGGGTGGACTGCCCCCTCCAAAAAGTGACGCCATTCCTCAAAAGCCAACTTAATGGCCAAGAGTTCCCTATTGCCGACATCATAATTCCTCTCGGCGGACGACAATTTCTTAGAGAAGAAAGCGCACGGATGCCATTTAACAGGGGACGGACCTTGGGATAATACTGCACCCACCCCTACGTCAGACGCGTCCACCTCCACAATGAACGGTTGTGATGCATCTGGTTGAATGAGTATGGGGGCCGAAGCAAAACATTTTTTCAAGGAGGAAAATGCCTGACAAGCTTTGTCAGACCACCTAGAAAAATCCGTCCCTTTTTTAGTCATGTCAGTGAGAGGTTTGACAACAGATGAGAAATTACGAATAAATTTCCGGTAGTAGTTAGCGTGAATACTTTTCCATCCAATTATGACAAGAGCATTCTTAAGGTGATACATTTATTGGCTAACCAGAGTAGTTAGCAAACCCCAGGAAACGCTGCAGTGCCTTAAGATCCTCTGGCCGATCCCATTCAAGCACTGCTCTCACTTTCTCAGGGTCCATACGGAAACCGGAAGCTGACACCAGGAAACCCAAAAACTGAAGTTCCTGTACGGCGAATACACACTTTTCCCATTTGGCGTACAGCTTATTGTCACGCAAGATCTGCAACACCTGTCTCACATGCTCCTGATGAGACACAAGATCTGGCGAGTAAATTAAGATGTCATCTAAATAAACGACCACAAACTGCCCCACAAGGTGGCGAAAGATGTCATTAACAAAATGTTGAAACACCGCCGGGCCAGTAGTCAGACCAAAAGGCATGACAAGGTTCTCATAATGTCCCTCCGGAGTGTTAAATGCCGTCTTCCACTCATCCCCCTCCTTTATCCTAATCAGATTATACGCCCCCCTGAGATCCAACTTAGAGAACCATTTGGCGCCCACAATCTGATTGAAGAGATCAGGAATAAGTGGGAGCGGATACGGATCTCGGACAGTAATCCGATTAAGCTCACGGAAATCCAAGCAAGGGCGTAGGCCTCCATCTTTTTTCTTCACAAAGAAGAACCCCGCGGCCACTGGGGAAGATGAAGGTCTAATATGCCCCTTGGCCAGACTTTCCGAAATATAATCCTTCATAGCCTGCCTCTCAGGACCAGAAAGGTTATATAACCTAGATTTAGGTAATTTAGCATCAGGAAGCAATTTTATTGAGCAGTCATACGCGCGATGAGGAGGTAACTCTTGACACTCCTCCTCTGAGAACACATCCTCAAAGTCCTCCAGAAAAGGAGGCAAGGTTCTAGGCACGACCGCACTGATGACCGTGTTCATGCAGTTACTCTTGCAAAATTCACCCCACTGGCTTATCTCTCTGGATTGCCAATTAATCACTGGGTTATGTTTAACCAACCAAGGAAGTCCCAACACAATAGGAGTAGGAAGACCCTCCAACACATAACAAGACAATTGTTCTTTATGTATTGCCCTTACTCGAAGGTCTATGTTATGAACAGCTTGTACAAAGCTACCTTGACCGAGAGGCCTGGCGTCAATAGAGAATATAGGGATCGGTTTGGCCAATACACTCAGTTGCATACCTTGCACCTGGGCAAACCGAGCGTCCACCAGATTAGCCCCGGACCCACTATCAAGAAGAACAGAAATCCTCTCAACTCTCGTACCAACCACCACCTCCGCAGGTACGAGAAATTGAGACGGACTTGGGGACGAAATACATACTCCCAGGTTGTCGTCCACCACACAACCTGGGATTAACAGTTTTCCGGCGACTTTTTGCTCAATGAGGCACGGGATGGACACCCCTCAACAAAATGCCCCTCTCTCCCGCAGAAGAAACACCTTCTTGTCTTGCGGCGCACCGCCGATCCCCTCCTACAAAATGATGTCCCTCCCAACTGCATAGGTTCCTCAGAACAGACCAGGGGAACCTCAATATAAGGGACTTTAGTAGTAGGTGGAGTCATAACAGGGGGCGGAGTTACCTCGCACCTCTCCCGAAGCCGTCTATCAATACGAATAGCAAGGGCCATAGCAGCCTCCAGTGACGGAGGAGAATCATACTGAGCCAAAACATCTTTTAATTTGTCAGATAACCCTTGACAAAACTGGCTCCTAAGAGCTGGGTCATTCCACTGAGTATCTGTGGCCCATCTACGGAACTCAGAAGAAAATTCCTCCGCCGGACGATCTCCCTGCTGTATCTTACGTAACTTCGTTTCAGCAAGGGAGACCCGATCTGGGTCATCGTATACCAGACCCAGGGCAGTAAAAAATCGATCTACTGACTGGAGGGCCGGGGAGCCCGGAGGAAGAGAGAACGCCCAGGATTGAGGGTCCCCTTGTAAGAGCGAGATGACAATTCCCACCCTCTGCTCTTCACTCCCCGATGACCGAGGCCGAAGCCGAAAATATAATTTACATGCCTCCCGGAAGGTAAAAAATTTGTCCCGCCCACCAGTGAACCTGTCCGGGAGAGCAACTTTAGGTTCAGATCTGGTTTGCTCCGGGGGGGACAAAACCTTGGACTTAATGTCCGTCAGCTCCATGGATAAACTCTGCAACTGCAGGGCAAGCTGGGCAACTGGATCCATGGTAGCTGGGGAGAATCTTTTGGGCCGGTGAAAATGTCACGCTGTATCACAGATATATATATAATGTCAGTAATCAATACCAAGAGGGACAACATACAATATAACATATGAATAGGTAATATCAACATGTACATAAAGTATAGTATTACCTGACATAATATCCGTTGTACTGTGGGTGAATCCTGAAGACGTATTACGCTGTCACAGGCTGGAGGTGGACCGGGGTCTATGCTGACCCTAAACTGGGGTCCTGACTAGTCCCTCTACCTGGAGGTACTGTTAATGGTACAGAGGTCCAGGCTGCCAACGTAACCCTGTCTCCTATAAGTCCCTGACCACTGTAATCTAGTCCTCAGAAGGACCCTGATTACCACACAGGGAATAGGCAGGTCACTGCTTAACAAACAGTAAAGACAAACGAGACAGACAGGGGATAAAGTAAATACTGTCTTGCATACAACACTTAAACACAGAGGGAACACAAATGGTCTAGGAGATAAACTATAAGCGAGGAGAGGAGAAACCACAAAGGAACTCTTAGCTTAAGTCTTCTCATAACCTGATCCAATCTGCTGGTCTGCATGTAAGCTTTCACCGGCATCTAACAAGCAGACTGGCAGGTATATAAAGGAAGCTAATTAGTGCATAATCAAAAGCAGCCGGGCGAGGCTGGACCTAGTCTTAGCAAAGAGCTAGGTAAAATTAACTCCCTCACTACCAAACACAAAGTAACAGCAACTCAGCTGCGAGAAGTCAGAATGTGCAATCGCGACGATCTTCGTGGCGATGCACCCATGACAGTCATACACTAAATTGGTCTCTGTATCTAATCCCATCATGTGATACACTACACTGGGCCCTAACTAACAGCCGTCCTCAGTGACACTGTAGACATGTCAGTATCACTCTGCAGTCACCAAAAAAATGGCTCTGCACTGTGATCCCAAACTTCATCCTCCTTTATCCTTTTGCAGAGACCCAGAAGGGGAGGGGAGGAGTGACGTCACACACATGTGAGCTGATCCCGCCCACTTTTACTGCAGTCGTAATATGAGCTAGCAGTAAATTAGGATTTCATGGAAAATTTCAGCAGCAGCTCCCCTAGTGTTTCAAAGTGGAAAATATCAAAACTTTTTAAATTATTTTTCAGATTTTACTCCTTTAAAAACAAATGTTAATATTAAAACAATATATTGAAAGTGTATATTCTTTGAATTGGTGAAAATAATTTTTTCTATGGCACCTTCAAGTTAATGAATCGGGTCCCTAATATTCTGATATGAAATGTAATGAAATTTCAATCCCTCTGTATGGAAACGTAAAGCTGTGCCCCCCAGATTATCTCCACAGCTTCATACTATAAGCAGCATTACAACACGCATATATGAAATACTCTGCAGAGAAAGAAATAACAGTATCCTGTCCATTTAAATTCTGTGTGTTACATGAAACTAGTCAGCAGCCAATAGGATCGCTGTATTTGAATTTAAAAAGAAAGCAAACTGTCAATCATCCTCAGTCTGTTACAGGGCAGTGAGCAGTGAAGATGGATGTCGGTGAGTGCTCCCATCCCATCATCTGGTGTAACTGACATTGATTTATCTAATCTCCCTGAAGCTTCATTCTTGTTATCTGGAATCCACTGATGATTTTATCATTTCACCTAAACTTAAAGTAATAGAAAAACCAACAAAGGCAGACAAATCTGCCACAATGGCAGTTATCAACCGCCAGTAGGGGAAGCTATCAGCATAGTATATATACTGGTGCACTTTACTCCCCCTAGTGGCTGCAGGAAAACAGAATTTTATACTTAGGTTACACAGGACACTGCTGTCAGTATTATTTATCGAAGGACATTTCTTGCCACTAACCACAATGCAATCAGTGTTCTGGTACTCATATGGGGGTCAGGCTTTATGTGCTGTCAATGAGGCCTATTTGGCTGTAATTTTTGAGGACTTCCCTGTACTTATGAGCATGAAGAGCATAAAAATACCTGTATGGCATGTACCTTTATTTACAGGGTGCTGGAACAATCCAGTGCACATTATGTTTTGTATGTGATGTTACCTATACAAGGTATATAAGGCTATGCTCCATGTGGTCATATTACCTGCATGTATGAGTGTAATGGGGCTCTGATATTGATGGGACGTTCACTATGAATATGTGTGGAAAGCTGTAGTGTTTGTGTCTTTATCAGGTCTGAGACTAAATCTTTTTTGAATTCACAGATTTTTCTATGGCTTTTACAGAAGAAGAAATACAGTATATAGGATGGCAGCGAGCTGCAGATCTCTGGGGGTCAGCAGCTTCATTATAACCGGACCCCTTGTCCTATTCACCACCCCTGAGGAGTGATAAGTGAACAATGACAGGATTCTGTTTTCTTTAGGACATCTACCTCCGCCAGGAAGGTGTCTTCGGAGCTGGACACTTCTCATGTGAGATTATTTTTTAAGTAAAAGTATTTCCCTCTTAATCTGAAAATAGTATTCCATTCCTTTAATCCAGCATTTGATAATCCAGAACATCACAGAATTGCAACGCAATCTAGATGGAGCCGAAAGTCAGAAAATAGTTTTCGATAGAGTGCATGCTCTTCTAAGCCCAGAATCATTCAGAATCTATCAGGTCACATTGATGTTGGGTTAAAGGAATTTTCTTGTAATTTTAATGATTTGAAGCCTCAGGTCATTGTGTGATTGATCCCTTATCAGCTTGTGTTTTCTGTCCAGCTTATCTCAGCACAAAGGAGGAGCGAGAACAACAACTGCTGATCTATTGCACCAGATTCATGCCGTCACCGATCTTCAAGATGGAGGTCACTGATCGTACCGCATATTATGTCATCCACGTTCTGTCCATACATGTAAAGGAACGTCTCATTAGACAACTAACTGAATCTATTGTTTTCTTAGCGCCTCATGCCGACCAACTGAGAAGCTCAGAAGAAATATTTGCCATTTCCTTTGGATGAAGAAAAACCAGAGCTGACATCAATGACACCAGAGGAGCCGAAAGAAGAGGAGATGAAGATGCCCAAGAAGGCAATGAAATATCAGGAAATAAAAGAGCTTGAAGAAGATGAGGAAGAAGACACAGAAGAGAAAGAAGAGGAAGAAGATGAGAAGGCATCAGAAGAGAAAAAAGAAGTTGTGCAGAAAAACAGCAGCTCGGCAAAAAGTGTTCAGAAGCAGCCGGCACGAAGACAGAAGATTCGCCAGCAGTCCATCCTCCATTATGTCAACACCAACCTCAGAGGACTAAGGAATATCATCTGGACCATCCTCCTCAAAACAATGAGACGCTGATGGACGTCTGAAGCTGAGTAACATCGACAGCTTCAAATCTAATACTAATAAAAAGAATAGACAAAATAGTAATTATTAGATTAAAAATATTAAAACTGTAGTAAAAACATTAAAAAGACTTTTATAATATTAGGAGTAATAATATAGTGTTTTATTGTAATGAGGGCAGTAGATATAATATTCATTGTATAATAATGATAGGAACATATAAATAACATAAGCAGGTTTGATCCATGGTTCTAGGACTGATCTCCTTTTCCCGGGGTCAAGAAGGAATTTTCCCCCTGAGACGCCACCATGGCTGAATGTGTCCAGGTGTTTTTGCCTTCTTCTGGATCAACAGCTTTAGGAATAAGGACCTAGGTATTAGTAAGATTATAATAGAACTAGATGGTGGCCCGATTCTAACGCATCGGGTATTCTAGAATATGTATGTAGCTGCTGGTGGGGTGTACGTGGAGGCTGCTGCTGGGGTACATTGAGGCTGCTGTTGCTGGGGTATATAGAGGCTGCTGCTGGTGTATATAGAGGCTGCTGTTGCTGGCGTATATAGAGGCTGCTGTTGCTGGGGTATATAGAGGCTGCTGCTGGCGGGGTGTACGTGGAGGCCGCCGGTTGGGGTACTTCCGCTGCGAGCACCGCTGGTCTCCCGACGATAACGGTGGCGTGCGTGGTTCAAATCCTGCGACAATTCGCGGCCGGACTGCGCCTGTCGCTGATTGGTAGCGTCAGACAGACAGAATTAGACAATTATATAGTAGATTAGCACTAGTGGAATAGTAATGTAATACAGTATAAAGTGTAATATTAGTTATCATAAACAGTAATAATTTCACAAGTAAGATAATAATAAAATTATACCATCATTTTAGAAATAAAATATTAATAATAACAACTTTTAATAGGTATTAGAGGATTTGATCCAGGGTTTTAGGACTGATCGCCTTTTCCCGGGTCAAGAAGGAATTTTTCCGCCGTAACACCAATTGTCCGAATGTGTCCGGCGGTTTTTGCCTTCTTCTGGATCAACGATTTAATTGATAGTTTTTGTAAAATATTAATACTAATCTTAGCAATAATTATTATAATAAAATAGTAATAATCCAAAGATACCTAGAATAAAATATTCTTAACAGTAGAATATTAGTAATGTAATAATATCAGTAAAATAGCAGCAATTAAGTATCCTAAAAAAGTATATAATGAATATATAAACACGCATCTAGGATGATAAATATAAAATTCAATAGTAATGACATAATGAGCTTTTAATTTCTGTAATAAATTTAAATACAACAAACAAACTCTTAGGTGTAAATTTGAATTATATATCATATTTATAATCGTTGTAGATAAAGAATACAAATTATATAAATAGTATGATTGCTTCTTGTAGCGATCGTCGATGGTCCTTTAATGTTCACATGTCAATAAGCATAAAACATGATAAAATATCCAAAACATTACTTGTTGCGAATCAAATTTGTGAACATTTGTATATCTCTATTTCGCCATCGTGTTAGGTTAAAATCGCAAGGTACCACCATAAGAAATTGTTAGATTCTATCTTGCAATGAGATGTACACTTTAATTGTCACCTGACACATGCAGCCATGTAACCTTGCATAAAATATATTATTGGTGGCCAATCAACCAGTAATTGTGAGTTATAGAAATGATTAGTGAAATTGCACTCAGTTCCATATATTCTTATAGGCAGCAGGAAGCAGAGTACATTTCCTACGACTAATACTGTCTGATCGTGAATCAGCTACATGCAAACTGATTAGCAGTTTTTTAATAACCTCTTTATAATAGGCGAACATCGCACTTCCATGAGCACAGTATAGAGGTGATGGGGCTCGTTTAGCAGGACACGGTCCATCATCCATGTCAGCAGTCTGTGGCTGGAAGGGCAGAAGTCCTGAGAACTGCCTTATAACTCCCAGAATATGCGGTTCTACTTCTGAGTCGTCGGCCAGGTACAACTTCATTATTGCTGTGTGATGTACATATGATGTTGTGCCAGGATGGCTAATCAAAAGAAGAGCTGCAGATGCCGGGAGGAAGAAGGTAGTTTCTAGGGTTCCTGTCCGATGGCTGCAGATTACGGACTTTGCTGATTGGACTGTGTCCTTCAATCGAATTGTACTAATTCTCTCACTGAACAATCATCAATACAATCACTTTATGCACATACTGTAGAATATCAATGTCCTCAGCAGCACATTGTGCTGCCAAGAATGATGATCTTTAAGCAACCTTCAAAATGTTGTTTGCTGGGTGATTTGCAGACTACTTAGGGTATGTTTCCACGATCAGGAAACATTCCGGATTAGCTGCGTGTTTGACGCTGTGCGTTGGCGCAGCGTCAAACACGCAGCGTCCAGATGTTACAGCATAGTGGAGGGGATTTAAAGAAATCCCGTCTCCACTATGCGTAAAAATACGCAGGCGGAAGACCTGCGTTTCCGGACATGCGGCGCGTCTTTTTAGACCGCAGCATGTCCTAGCGTCTTGCGGCGACGCTGCGTCGCCGCAATGGAAATAACACAGGGCTATGCAGCCCTGCGTTCTTTCCGGATGTGTTCCGGAGGTGTCCGGAGCACATCCGGAAAGAGCGCGCGTCAAAAAGGGGGCGGGGCTTTGGGCGGTGCGTAATTTCCGCTCTGTCCAAAGCGCTGTGGTTCCGGACCGTGGAACCACAGCCTAAGAAAGGTCGATAATGAGAAAACAAGCTTTCCTAGGAATGCTCATTACCGATCAGGCAGTGTAAACAGGCCTTTAGCTTTATCTTACGGTGTGAATAAGCCCCATTGCCCACAGTGTCCCCATGCTGCTGCATGGGGTTCATATTAGGGGGTCCTTTCCTTTTCTCACTCTGGAAAATTTTTCGGTAATGTAAGGAAAATTGTCTCCAAACTGAATAAACCCTTTAATTCTAAAGTATTGAAAGATATAAAGATTGGTTCCGAGAGTCCTGGGATGAATTGTTCCATCATGGCTTGAGGAAGAAGTGAAAAGCTATTCAATTGCTCAAGTCAAGAGTCTGGATTTGTGCAGGTTGGGAGTCGTGCATAACAGTTCTCTGGGTCGTTGTCCATGAATATCCACCCTTGTCATGTTTGTGCCTATTAGTTAACCAGCCAGTAGGTCAGGTGCTGCTTGTGGCTCTTAGGCTCCCTGTACAATGCTCCCCAGCTGATGACACCTGTAGATACCATTGTGCTCCAGTGGCACCACAGAGATTGCAGCATTACCAAAACTTGGTTCTAAGATAAAATAATGTCAGTAGAAGGTAAAAGGGTTGTCTCATGACTGAAAATGATGATATATCCACAGAATATGCCCTAAAGAAGCCCTCCCATTAAGTTTTTCATTCATTAACTCTGTAACGCTGGTGTCTCTGCAAGCTTCCCTTCTCCCCCGGTATTGACGCCCACTCACTCACTGCCTTGGCCCCCATCCTGCACGTCCTCCTTCTCCGACTGCCCGAGATCTGCACAAGGCTCGCATATTCCCGGGCACTGTGCTTAGGGCGCACACGCTCCCTCTTTCTTAAAGGGAAAGTGCTTGCCATCGTAAAGTGACCCCAGACAATTTTTAAGACACCTTCACCTGATGGGAGGTGTCTAACCAAAGTTTATACTTTGCATGTTTGGTAGTTTTCAGGTTCCATGTTCTAGTTTCTTTTCCAGTACCTGCCTGTATACCAGCTTATATAGTATATTGGAGGGGATGTGCAGGGTCATACTGTATATAGGGGCAAAATGGGGGCTCATACTATATAGGAGGCTATATAGGGGATCACACTGCATACAAGAGGTTATGTGCAGACTCATACTGTATATAGGGACTATATGGGAGCTTATACTATATATATAGGATGCTATGTACAGACTCATAATATAAATAGGAGGCTATGTGGGGGCACACACTGCATGTAAGAAGGCTATGTGAGGGGCTCATACTGCTTATAGGAGGCTATGTGCTGTATATAGGAGGCTATGTGCGGGCTCCTACTGTAGCCAGAAGTCTATCTGTGGGCTCACACTGTATACAGGAGGCTTTGTGGGAGCCCATACTGTATACAGGAGCATATGTGCGGGCTCATACTGTATATGAGGCTATGTGAAGTCTCATACTGTATTCAGAAAGCTATGTGCGGGCTCATACTGTATACAGGAGGTTATGTGTGGGCTCATACTGTATACAGGAGGCTATGTGCAGGCTCATACTGTATATAGGAAACTATATGGGGGCTCATACTGTATATAGGAGACTATGTGCAGGTTCATACTGTAGACAGGAGGCTATATGCAGGCTTATACAATATATAGGAAACTATATGAGGGCCCACACTTTATATTGGAGACTATGTGCGGGTTCATACTTTATATAGTGGGCTATATGGGGGCTAATACTATATATAGGAGGCTATATAGGGGCACAAACTATACAGGAGGCTATGTGCAGACTCATAATGTATATAGGAGGATATGTGGGGTACTTACTGCATATAAGAAGGCTATGTGGTGGCTCATACTGTATCTAGAAGGCTATATGCAGGCTCATACTGTGTACAAGAGGGTATGTGCTGGCTCTTACTGTATAGCAGGAGGCTGTATGCAGGCTCATACTGTTTATAGGAGCCTTTGTGTGGGCTCCTATATATTTATAGGAGGCTATATGTGGTCTCACACTGTATACAGGAGGCTATGTACTGGCTCATGCTATATTTAGGAAAGTATATGGAGGCTCACACTGTATACAGGAGGCCATGTACAGGCTCATACGGTATACAGGCGGCTATGTGCGTGCTCATACAGTATATAGGAGGCCATGTGCGGGTTCATAAAGTGAAAAGGGGTCAATGTGTGAGCTCATACTGTGTATAGGAGTCTATGTGTTGGCTTATACTGTATATAGGAGGCTATGTGCATGCTCAGAGTGCATAGCGGAGGCTATATGCAGGCTCATACTCTATGCATAAGCACATGTGCGGGCTCATACTCTATATAGGAGGTAATGTGCAGGCTCATGCTTTATACAGGAGGCTATGTGAGGGCTCCTACTGTATCCAGAAGGCTATGTGCGGGCTCATACTATATAGACGAGGCTATGTGCGGATTCATAATGTATATAGGAGGCTATGTGCAAGCTCACACTATATATAAGAGGCTAAAAAGGCTCACACTGTGTATAGGAGGCTATGTAGAGGCTCACACAGTATACAGTAGGCTATGTGTGGGCTCATACTGTATATAGGAGGCTATATGGGGCTCACACGGTATAAAGGAGCCTATGTGCAGGCTCATACTGTATATAGGAGGCTATATGGGGGTTCATACTGTATATAGGAGCCTATGTGCGGACTCATACTGTATACAGTTTCATACTGTTTATAGGAGGCTGTATGTGGGCTCACACTGTATACAGGAGGCTATATGCGGGCTCACATTGTATACAGAAGGCTATGTGCGAGTTCATACTGTATATAGGAAACTATATGGGGGTTCATACTGTGCACAGGAGGCTATGTGCAGGCTCATACTGTATTATAGGAGGCTATGTGCAGGCTCATACTGTATACAGTATCATACTGTTTATAGGAGACTATTTGTGGGCTTATAATGTATATGGGGGTCTATATGAGGGCTTCTATTGTATATTAGGAATGATATGGGGACTCACACTGTAAATAGGAGACTATGTGCTGTCTCATACTGTATATAGGAGCCTATGTGTGGACTCATACTGTAAATAGGAGGCTATGTGAGGGCTCATACTGTATACAGTTTCATACTGTTTATAGGAGGCTGTATGTGGGCTCACACTGTATACAGGAGGCTATATGCGGGCTCACATTGTATACAGAAGGCTATGTGCGAGTTCATACTGTATATAGGAAACTATATGGGGGTTCACACTGTGCACAGGAGGCTATGTGGAGGCTCATACTGTATTACAGGAGGCTATGTGCGAGCTCATACTGTATATAGAAGGCAATATGGGGTTCATACTGTATATATGAGGCTATGTGCAGGCTCATACTGTATACAGTATCATACTGTTTATAGGAGGCTATATGTGAGCTCACACTGTATACAGGAGGCTATATTCAAGCTCACACTGTATATACAGTACAGACCAAAAGTTTGGACACACCTTCTCATTTAAAGATTTTTCTGTATTTTCATGACTATGAAAATTGTAAATTCACACTGAAGGCATCAAAACTATGAATTAACACATGTGGAATTATATACTTAACAAAAAAGTGTGTAACAACTGAAATTATGTCTTATATTCTAGGTTCTTCAAAGTAGCAACCTTTTGCTTTGATGACTGCTCTGCACACTCTTGGCATTCTCTTGATGAGCTTCAAGAGGTACTCACCGGAAATGGTCTTCCAACAATCTTGAAGGAGTTCCCAGAGATGCTTAGCACTTGTTGGCCCTTTTGCCTTCACTCTGCGGTCCAGCTCACCCCAAACCATCTCGATTGGGTTCAGGTCTGGTGACTGTGGAGGCCAGGTCATCTGGCGTAGCACCCCATCACTCTCCTTCTTGGTCAAATAGCCCTTACACAGCTTGTAGGTGTATTTGGGGTCATTGTCCTGTTGAAAAATAAATGATGGTCCAAGTAAACGCAAACCGGATGGAATAGCATACCGCTGCAAGACGCTGTGGTAGCCATGCTGTTTCAGTATGCCTTCAATTTTGAATAAATCCCCAATAGCTTCACCAGCAAAGCACCCCCACACCATCACACCTCCTCCTCCATGCTTCACGGTGGGAACCAGGCATGTAGAGTCCATCCGTTCACCTTTTCTGCGTCGCACAAAGACACGGTGGTTGGAACCAAAGATCTCAAATTTGGACTCATCAGACCAAAGCACAGATTTCCACTGGTCTAATGTCCATTTCTTGTGTTCTTTAGCCCAAACAAGTCTCTTCTGCTTGTTGCCTGTCCTTAGCAGAGGTTTCCTAGCAGCTATTTTACCATGAACACCTGCTGCACAAAGTCTCCTCTTAACAGTTGTTGTAGAGATGTTTCTGCTGCTAGAACTCTGTGTGGCATTGACCTGGTCTCTAATCTGAGCTGCTGTAAACCTGCGATTTCTGAGGCTGGTGACTCGGATAAACTTATCCTCAGAAGCAGAGGTGACTCTTGGTCTTCCTTTCCTGGGGCGGTCCTCATGTGAGCCAGTTTCTTAGTAGCTCTTGATGGTTTTTGCAACTGCACTTGGGGACACTTTCAAAGTTTTCCCAATTTTTCAGACTGACTGACCTTCATTTCTTAAAGTAATGATGGCCACTAGTTTTTCTTTACTTAGCTGTTTTTTTCTTGCCATAATACAAATTCTAACAGTCTATTCACTAGGACTATCAGCTGTGTATCCACCAGACTTCTGCACAACACAAATGATGGTCCCAACCCCATTTATAAGGCCTGAAATCCCACTTATTAAACCTGATAGGGCACACCTGTGAAGTGAAAACCATTTCCGGTGACTACCTCTTGAAGCTCATCAAGAGAATGCCACGAGTGTGCAAAGCAGTCATCAAAGCAAAATGTGGCTACTTTGAAGAACCTAGAAAATAAGACATAATTTCAGTTGTTTCACACTTTTTTGTTAAGTATATAATTCCACATGTGTTAATTCATAGTTTTGATGCCTTCAATGTGAATTTACAATTTTCATAGTCATGAAAATACAGAAAAATCTTTAAATGAGGTGTGTCCAAACTTTTGGTCTGTACTGTAGGAGGCTATGTGCAGGCTCAAACTGTATATATGTGGCTTTAAGGGGGCTCATACTATTAGGGTTGGCAGAACGCACTAAATAAAATAATAATAAAGTCCGTTCGCAACCCGGGGTCCACCGTGCAGATATCATATACTGCTGCTAATGAATAATGGTGGAGCCGTGCGGTGAGCCTGAGCAAAGTGCTGGGAGCAGAGTCTGTGCTGAGCAGTCATCCCAGCGGCTAAGTCAGAATGGGAGACCACTGCACCAGACAAGGTTTGGGTGCTATCCCGTGCAGCAGGAGAATCCCGATGCCTAACACATACTGTATATAGAAGGCTATATGCGGACTCACGCAGTAAACAGGAGGCTTTGTGCCTTCTCACACTGTATATAGAGGCTATGTGTGGGCTTATATTGCATATAGGAGGCTACATGGGGGTTCACACTGTATAAAGGCGGCTATGTGTACACTCATACTGCATATAGGAGGCTATATAAAGGCTCATACAATATATAGAGGGCAATATAGGGGCTCATTCTATATAGGGGCTCATACGGTATACAGGAGACTATTTGTGGGCTTATAATGTATATGGGGGTCTATATGAGGGCTTCTATTGTATATTAGGAATGATATGGGGACTCACACTGTAAATAGGAGACTATGTGCTGTCTCATACTGTATATAGGAGCCTATGTGTGGACTCATACTGTAAATAGGAGGCTATGTGAGGGCTCATACTGTATACAGTTTCATACTGTTTATAGGAGGCTATATGTAGGCTCACACTGTATACAGGAGGCTATATGCGGGCTCACACTGTATACAGGAGGCTATGTGTGGGCTCATACTGTATATAGGAAACTATATGGGGGCTCACACTGTACACAGGAGGCTATGTGTAGGCTCATACTGTATACAGGAGGATAGGTCCATCCTCATACTGTATTACAGGAGGCTATGTGTGGGCTCATACTGTATATAGGAGGCTATATGGGAGCTCATACTGTGTACATGAGGCTATATGTGGGTTCATACTGTAGATAGGAGGCTATATAGGGGCTCATATTGTATATAAGAGGTTATATAGGTGCTCATACTGTACAAATAGGAGGATATGTGCAGGCTAACACTATACAGAAGATGACGCTCCCGCTCCCATAATTTCCCCTCTGCTTGTGACTCAGCATGCGCGCGATAAAGTCACTTAATCGTGTGCCACACTGTGCCAGCAGTGAAGCTGATATGAGATCGGAGCAGAGACTGGAGCAGCACAGGGAACGAGGAGCAGAGCTGACTATTGTATATGTGTATATAAGTGTATGTATTATATTGTGTGTGTGTGGGGGGGGTGCTGCATTATACTGTATGTGTATATATGTGTATGCATTATACTGTGTGTGTGTTTGTAGGGAGAGCTGCATTATACTATGTGGGAGGTCTGCATTATACTGTGTGTGTATATATGTGTATGCATTATACTGTGTGTGTGGAGGGGGCTGCATTATACTGTTTGTGTATGCATATGTATATATGTGTATGCATTATACTGTGTATATGTGGGGGCTGCATTATACTGTGTGTGTACGTATGTGTGTGCATTATACTGTGTGTGTATATATGTGTATGGGCTCATACCCATTTGTGGGAAAAAAAAGGTCCGTTTTCTGGATGGAAAAAACGGTCCGAATATATGCAATTGTCATGCGATTGTCATGCGATTTGTATGCGATTTTTAATCGCTCCATCTGTTTTCCATCAGTTTTCCATCTGTATGCAATGCGATTTTAACATGACGTTTTACATAGAGCAGTTATTTTGTGCCCCCCCCCTGGCTACTAACATCTGCCCCCAACCACCCCAGAAAAGGCAAATCTATAATTAGATTCGCCCTTTCTGGCACTTTGCTCGTCTATTCCCATTGCCCTGTAGCGGTGGGTTAATAATGGGTTAAAGCCACCTTGCTATTGAAAGGTGAGTTTAAGCCAGGTTAATAATTGAGAGTTGTCAATTAGACAACTCTCAATTATTAATCCTTTTGAAGGAAATAAAAAACACACACACATTAAGAATAAATAATTTTAATGAAATAAAAACACATTTTTTTGACCATCTTTTATTTAACTCTTAATCCTTGCAAAGCCCTTGATATATATATATATATATATATATATGTAGTCTATGTGTGTATATGTATTGTTTCTATTCACAATGACATGTATATATGTATATATATATATATATATATATATGTATTCTATGTGTGTATATGTATTCTTTCCATTCTTTATTAAAGCTGTCAGTGTGATTTTACAGCATAGCCGGGGATGAATTAGCGGCTATTATACTATGTAGAAGTGCATGAACTATAAATATATATATATAAATATATGTGCCACAATGACATGTGTGTGTATATATATATATATATATATATATATATATATGTATATATATATGTATTATATGTGTATATATCTGATATTTTAGGTTTAGTATTGATCTATAGTGATTTTATTTCATTTTATGTATGTCTTTATATATGATGTTAATTATATGTTTTTCTGTTTAAGGCTATGTTCATTCTTAGATTTTTGCGAAATTCATTACTTATTTGCACATCAAAGAAAAAAAATTTTTTGATTGGTCTGATGCGGACTCAGAATATGCAGCCAGTCAAGAACAATCCGGTCTAAGTGTTTTCTGCAATCAAGTGTTTTATTAATTGATACAATTGTATTTATAATGAGTAAATCTATCTATATTGTATAGTGGGTTTTAAGTAAAGATGGGGGAGGGTTCGATGTACAATACACATTTCAGTATTGGCATATACTAGAGCACAGGGGTGGGCGTAATGTGAATTTAGACTTAGTTTAGATTAGCTTTTTGTCTTTGGATAATTGTATAAAATCATTATATATGATAATAAGGTAAATGTATGGTTGTGTTATCTATATATGATTTAATAATGTTACCACACTTTCTCACCTTCTTTTATATAGCCATGTGATTAATTGTTCTCACATGGTTAAATGTATTGTAGCTATAATTACTGTTGATCACGTTACAAATTATACATATAAATGTCACTAATATATATATGCCATTGTCTTCACTTATGTATGCATGTATATTCTGATAATATATTTAGGTATGATGTTCAAATATACTTGTTTTATACTCACGTGTTGTAACTTCTGGTCTTTGACGCATGCCGGGCTGACGTAGTCCATGATGCAGTGGTGAGTGGACAACGGGAGCCGGGCGCATGCACCGTCATGGCGACGGATCATGTTAGCCTGTGTTCCACGGCCGCGATCCACTGTGTCCATGGTAATGGATGGCGTCGGCGACGCATGCGCAATACATATACCGGAGGTGCACTGGTGATGTGAATGATCGTGCAGGCCTGCATTCCGCGGCTGTGCTTCATCGTATCCATGGTAATGGATTATTTAGATGACGCACGCGCGGTGGAATGCCGGAACTGCATTGGTCGTATCCAATTATACTGATTATGCAGACACTGACTGGATGAGAATTGATTGGCCACTCGGACTATTTAATGTGCAACACCCCCTCCTCTAACGTTCGCCTCCTGAGGAAGAGACGAAACGCGTGTTGAGGCGCTTGGGGGACGCCACACTTGACCCACCTCTCATGTAAGTGTAGTTTGTGATTTTGCACATGCTTATGACTAATTTATGCTAGCTGAGTTAGCACTAGCAGCACCTGTAACGTACATTCTCAGCAGCCAAATCTGCACTTTTATACATGGGAAGTATTGGTATATGTGTAGGATAGCTGTCCCTATATTTTGATGGCAGCAGCCTGTTGTAGTGTGTTTAATTAGTATCTATGATATTTTGTAATATATATTGATTGTCTGTTCTGACTATAATAAAGAAACTATTTTTTATTGGCATTGTATACTGTTTAGTTCTTTTTGTGGTTTCATAATACATCAGTTTTATGCCTTGAGATATATATGTAAGGGATAAGCTATTATGATCTATCTCCTGTTTTTCAACAGATTTAAATCCCTAGTTACTATAATGGATCTGAAGGCCAGGGAGTTGTCCTGGCAGAACAAAGCTTCGGATCTATTTAAACATGGCGCTACATCTAGTCAGTATACTACTAATCCCGATTTTAAGGATTTTTCAAAAAAATATAAAAATTTAGTCCACAAAAAAACGCGATTGTGGTGGACTAAAACATCTATTGATAACTATTTAAAACAGAAAATTATACCAAGAGGTCTCCGGATCCAACTGTACCCTACTTTTTCCCTGGATGATGATGTACTCATTAAAAAATGGGAAGAGGCAGCTTTGGCTTGCTCTCTCTCATTTATGCAAATTATTAATGAAAAAAATTGTAAATTGTTGGATGATATTGACATCCAAATCAATCAATCTCAAACGTACTTGTGTCAAAATTTTCAGACAGATCTGACTGATGTCCTTTTCAAAGATTTAGATAGGGATTTAAGTAAGTGGGAACAAGATATCAGTGAATTTAAAAGGAGAAAATACCAAAGGGACATTCATGATTATGAAAATAAGAAGATTTATAGATGGCAATGGAGAACGGGATCACAAAAAAGACAGCTTAATCGTAGTGCATCCACAGTGTCACTCTCATCTCATGCAAGCAATATATCTAGCAACTCTGAGGTGGAGACCAACAACCAAGGGTCCATTAAAACAAGATTTGGTGGTAAAGGAAGTCAGAGGGATTTTTTCAATCAGAACCGAAAGAAAAATGAGCAGTCTAAGGTATTAAATCTTTCTAATCATGTACTTACTGATATACAAAGAAATGTGCTTGAAAAAGGTTTAACCTTTTCTCCCGGTACTTCCTTAGACCCATTCACGGTAATCAAAGACGTGCATTTGTTTGCAAGGAAATTACTCTTGAAACAATTCCATGAAAAATTGAATACAAATCTGATTAGCTCCAATGCAGGAGAAGACCATGATGAACCAAGCAGCAATAGGCTTGATTTTGATACGACTCAGGAACAAGAGGCTCTTGCCATACTAGAATCTCTTGCTGATGAGGAAATTCCACCAATGGTAAGCAATTTTCCAACACACTTGTTTCTTAAATCCAAAAAATTTCCTAATATGGGTGTCTGTCCAGCTGTTGATATTTTTGTCAAACTGGTAACTTGTGATGTTGAAAAATTGAGCCTTACTTGTAACAAATGGAGTGATAAAAAGAATATGCCTGCTATTAGAGAGATGCAAACTTGGACTGACGTTTGCTTTAAACCCGCCGACAAAGGCGGGAATCTTGTTATCTGGCCGAAGTCATTATATGAAAAGCAGGCATTAAAATTATTGTCTGACAAAAATTGCTATCAGAAGCTGAGTAGTAATCCTCTGGACCATTTTCATGATGAATTATCCACCATTGTAAGAAGAGCTTTTGACATGAACGTGATCCCTAAAAAAATGATGGATACTATTATCAAAATCAAGCCCTGTCTTCCAACCTTCTATCTAATCCCGAAGGTTCATAAAAATGTTATGGACCCTCCGGGACGACCTATTGTGTCTGGAGTAGGAGGTCTCTGTGAGGTGGTTTGCCAGATGATTGACTTCTATTTGAAGCCTCTGGTGTCAGCCTTACCGTCGTTCATTAAAGATACAACTTCTGCTTTGGGGCACTTTGACGGACTGACACTGAGTGAAAGTATGATTATGGTCACGGCTGATGTTGAAAGCCTATATACTTCAATCAGACATGTAGACGGCATCAAGGCAGTGACACTCTTTCTTCAGACCACCAATCTTGACAAATCCCTAATTGAACTCTTAATCAAACTTCTGACATTTGTGCTCACACACAATTGCTTTATCTTTAATAATCAGGTATACCTCCAGTTACAGGGGACTGCGATGGGGGCCACCTGTGCCCCCTCGTATGCGAACCTGTTTCTGGGGCATGGGAAAGAGAAATCTTTTCCTGTAACCCTGTCAGGAATATCGATAAAGTACATCATTGGATTAGGTATATCGATGACCTTTGGTTCATCTGGGATGGATCGACTGAGGACCTTAGGGTTTTCATGGATGATTTGAACCAAAATGATCTTAACATTCGGTTAACGTATGTGTCTGGCCGTCAGGTGAATTTTTTGGATGTTGATGTTCAAACTAATAGTGAAGGTACATTATGTACTGACATCTATAGGAAGCCTGCGGCAACCAACACAATCTTACATGCTCAGTCGTCCCATCCCAGATCGACCATAAGGGGCATACCAATTGGACAACATTTAAGAATCAGGAGGATCTGTTCAACGGATGAAACTTTTCACAAACAAGCGAGGGATCTGTATGGAAGGTTTCGTGACAGAGGCTATAGTCACAGGGCCATTTGCAATGGCTACAATAGGGCAAGGAATGAATCACGTAATGATCTTTTATATAAAACATCAGGAAGGGGTGATCAGGGATCTGATTCCCCCAGATTTATTTCTCCTTTTAATGATCAATGGAATCAAATTGGTGATATTTTTCGGAAGCATTGGAATGTGCTAAAAACTGACCCAATTTTAAGGGATATAATTTCGGATAGACCCCTTATGACATCTAAAAGGTCTAAAAATGTGCGAGATCTGCTAGTCAAAAGTCATTATGTTCCTGAGGTACAAGAACAAAGGAGAACACACCTAAATTCCATACAAGGTTTTTATCTTTGTGGCACATGCAAGGCGTGCAGGAACCTCATTAAATGTAAGGACTTTTGCAATTCTTCTAATACCCGCACGTATAAGATTTTACATAGACTTACGTGCTCATCTTCTGGTGTGATCTATTGTGCATCTTGCCTGTGCAAGAAATTGTATGTAGGAATGACTACCAGGGAGTTCAAGATAAGGGTAAGAGAGCATATCCGAGATATTGATAAATCTAAAACCATGCTATTGGGTGAACCACTGAAAACCCTACCAAAACATTTTAGAGAACATCATAATTCAGACTCAAGTTTACTCATTTTGAGAGCAATTGATCAGGTATCGCTAGGTCAAAGGGGAGGAGACTTATTCAAGAGACTTTCTCAGGTTGAGAGCCGGTGGATTTACAGATTGCAAACTGTGACCCCACTTGGCCTCAATGAGAATTTTGGGTTCAGTTCTTTTCTGTAATAATAGTGGGATTGGTAGATTATGTAACTTTGTTTTTAGGGGTGGGGGTATGTATTTTTTGTTCTGATATTTTAGGTTTAGTATTGATTTATAGTGATTTTATTTCATTTTATGTATGTCTTTATATATGATGTTAATTATATGTTTTTCTGTTTAAGGCTATGTCCATTCTTAGAGTTTTGGCGAAATTCATTACTTATTTGCACATCAAAGAAAAAAAATTTTTTGATTGGTCTGATGCGGACTATATGCAGACCAGTCAAGAACAATCCGGTCTAAGTGTTTTCTGCAATCAAGTGTTTTATTAATTGATACAATTGTATTTGTATTGAGTAAATCTATCTCTATTGTATAGTGGGTTTTAAGTAAAGATGGGGGAGGGTTCGATGTACAATACACATTTCAGTATTGGCATATACTAGAGCACAGGGGTGGGCGTAATGTGAATTTAGACTTAGTTTAGATTAGCTTTTTGTCTTTGGATAATTGTATAAAATCATTATATATGATAATAAGGTAAATGTATGGTTGTGTTATCTATATATGATTTAATAATGTTACCACACTTTCTCACCTTCTTTTATATAGCCATGTGATTAATTGTTCTCACATGGTTAAATGTATTGTAGCTATAATTACTGTTGATCACGTTACAAATTATACATATAAATGTCACTAATATATATATGCCATTGTCTTCACTTATGTATGCATGTATATTCTGATAATATATTTAGGTATGATGTTCAAATATACTTGTTTTATACTCACGTGTTGTAACTTCTGGTCTTTGACGCATGCCGGGCTGACGTAGTCCATGATGCAGTGGTGAGTGGACAACGGGAGCCGGGCGCATGCACCGTCATGGCGACGGATCATGTTAGCCTGTGTTCCACGGCCGCGATCCACTGTGTCCATGGTAATGGATGGCGTCGGCGACGCATGCGCAATACATATACCGGAGGTGCACTGGTGATGTGAATGATCGTGCAGGCCTGCATTCCGCGGCTGTGCTTCATCGTATCCATGGTAATGGATTATTTAGATGACGCACGCGCGGTGGAATGCCGGAACTGCATTGGTCGTATCCAATTATACTGATTATGCAGACACTGACTGGATGAGAATTGATTGGCCACTCGGACTATTTAATGTGCAACACCCCCTCCTCTAGCGTTCGCTCCTGAGGAAGAGACGAAACGCGTGTTGAGGCGCTTGGGGGACGCCACACTTGACCCACCTCTCATGTAAGTGTAGTTTGTGATTTTGCACATGCTTATGACTAATTTATGCTAGCTGAGTTAGCACTAGCAGCACCTGTAACGTACATTCTCAGCAGCCAAATCTGCACTTTTATACATGGGAAGTATTGGTATATGTGTAGGATAGCTGTCCCTATATTTTGATGGCAGCAGCCTGTTGTAGTGTGTTTAATTAGTATCTATGATATTTTGTAATATATATTGATTGTCTGTTCTGACTATAATAAAGAAACTATTTTTTATTGGCATTGTATACTGTTTAGTTCTTTTTGTGGTTTTATATGTGTATATATGTAGTGTTTTGTGAGCTGTCAGTGTGATTTTACAGTAGCCGGGGATGATTTGCCGGCTTTTCGAAGGACACTGGTGCGTATAAATTGGATGGTGCGAGTGCTGTCTGATTTTTTATCACATCCATTGACTTGCATTAGCGATTATCATGCCAAAATCGCTGCAAATCGCAGCATGCTGCGATTTTTTTCTCAGACCGATTTCAGCTAAGAAAAAAAATCGCAAATGAGAAGTCACCTATTGAATAACATTGGTCCGATTGCAATCCGATTTTTTATCGGCTTGCAATCATCTGTTTTTGTCTCCAGTGGGTATGAGCCCTATCTCAAAAGATAGAACGTTTTTAGGCACTGGTTATGGCAATAATGTGTCTACACAACCCACTCCTCTTAAATCTCCTTGAAGAATTTCTTCAGCGTGGTGCAATCGCATAGAATAAATTCACAAAACATTAACCCCTTAACCACCAAGGATGGTTTGCACGTTAATGACCAGGCCAATTTTTGCAATTCTGACCACTGTCCCTTTATGAGGTAATACCTCTGGAACGCTTCGATGGATCCTAGTGATTTTGACATTGTTTTCTGGTGACATATTGTACTTCATGATAGTGGTAAAATTTCTTTGATATGACTTGCGTTTATTTGTGAAAACAATGAAAATTTGGCGAAAATTTCACAATTTTCCAAATTTGAATTTTCATGCCCTTAAATCACAGAGATATGTCACACAAAATACTTAATAAGTAACATTTCCCACATGTCTACTTTACATCAGCACAATTTTGGAACGAAAAAATTTTTTCTTAGGAAGTTATAAGGGTTAAAATTTGACCAGCGATTTCCCATTTTTACAACACCATTTTTTTTTTAGGGACCACATCATATTTGAAGTCACTTTGAGGGGTCTATATGATAGAAAATACCAAAAAGTGACACGATTCTAAAAACTGCACCCCTCAAGGTGCTCAAAACCACATTCAAGAAGTTTATTAACCTTCAGGTGCTTCACAGGAATTTTTGGAATGTTTAAAAAAAATTAAGATTTTACTTTTTTTCATAAAAATTTACTTCATATCAAATCTGTTTTATTTTACCAAGGGTAACAGGAGAAATTGGACCCCAAACAATGTTGTACAATTTGCTCTGAGTACGCTGATACCCCATATGTGGGGGTGAATCACTGTTTGGGCGTATGGCAGAGCTCGGAAGGGAAGGAGCACCGTTTTACTTTTCAATGCAAAATTGGCTGGAATTGAGATCGGACGCCCTGTCGCATTTGGAGAGCCCCTGATGTGCCTAAACAGTGGAAATCCCCCACAAGTGACACCATTTTGAAAACTAGACCCCCTAAGGAACTTATCTAGGTGTGTGGTGAGCACTTTGAACCCAGACGTTTATAACGTAGAGCAGTAAAAATAAAAAATCATAATTTTTTTCACAAAAATGATTTTTCACCCCATTTTTTTTATTTTCACAAGGGTAACAGGATAAATTGGACAACAAAAGTTGTTGTGCAATTTGTCCTGAGTACGCCGATACCCTATATGTGGGGGTAAACCACTGTTTGGGCGCACATCAGAGCTCAGAAGGGAAGGAGCGCCATTTGACTTTTTCAACGCAGAATTGGCTGGAATTGAGATCGGACGCCATGTTGCATTTGAAGAGCCCCTGATGTGCCTAAACAGTGGAAACCCCCCAATTCTAACTCTAACCCTAACCCCAACACACCCCTAACCCTAATCCCAACCCTAACCCTAATCCCAATCCTAAACCTAATCCAAACCCTAACCCCAACTCTGTCCCTACCCTATCCCTAACTTTAGCTCCAACCTTAACTCTAACCCTAATGGGAAAATGGAAATAAATACAATTTTTTTATTTTATTCTTTTTCCCTAACTAACGGGGTGATGAAGGGGGGTTTGATTTACTATTTTTAGCGTGTTTTTATGTTTGGCAGCTGTCACACACTAAAAGACGCTTTTTATTGTAAAAAATAGTTTTTGCATCACCACATTTTGAGAGTTATAATTTTTCCATATTTTAGTCCACAGAGTCATTTAAGGTCTTGTTTTTTGCAGGATGAGTTATCGTTTTTATTGGTACCATTGTTAGGCACATGACATTTTTTGATCGCTTTTTATTACGATTTTTGGGAGGCAGAATGAACAAAAACCGGCAATTTATGAATTTCTTTTGGGGGCGTTTATACCGTTCCGCGTGTGGTAAAATTGATAAGGCAGTTTTATTTTTCGGGTTATTACGATTACAGCGATACTTCATTTATATCCTTTTTTATGTTTTGGCGCATTTATACAATAAAAACTATTTTATATAAAAAATAATTATTTTTGCATCGCTTTATTCTGAGAGCTATAATGTTAGAGGTCGAGTTCCCGCTTCTGCACAAGGGGAATCTCAAGCCGTACCTGCTGCGGTCTCCCATCCATCTCCGGCCGCAGTGGACTCTGCTCAGCTTAGATGTCGGGCCCAGCGTCTCGCCCAGTCTAACAGCGTGCAGAGGGTTACTGCTGCCTCTCCAGGCTCTGCTATTGTGGCCAGTACTGGTTAGCGGCGAGCAGACGTCTTTGGGACAAAGTCCTTGTTTTCCCCTTCTGAGCATGCCCAGGGTGAGATCTCTCATTGGAGATCAGGGGTCACATGCTCAGGTACTGCAGCAGCTCCTATTGGTCCGCCAGGAAGGTCCTGTGACTACTGGTGTTCTGGAACAGTTTCATTGGTCCTTGTTTCTGGCAGGTCCTGTAGCTGTTACTATAAAAGGGTGGCATGGCTGGGCCGCCATGCGCTAATATCAAC
Organism: Oophaga sylvatica; assembly: GCA_033576555.1. NCBI lineage: Eukaryota > Metazoa > Chordata > Amphibia > Anura > Dendrobatidae > Oophaga > Oophaga sylvatica. The sequence continues at coordinate 927,803,337 of JARQOD010000001.1, forward strand.
AGTTATATGCTTTGCGCCAGTGTGGTCATGCGTGTGTGTGGTTAGGGCCCGGCTGAAATAAGCCCCTAGAATACCGACTTAATAGGTGAGGAGTTTGGTATGCTAGCTGGTCAGGGTCGGTGTCCTAGATGCCCTAGATTACCGGCATAACCGGTGAGGAGTTTGATTGCCGTATTCAGGGCCTGGCGTTCAGATGCCATAGATTGCGGGTGACTCCCGCAATGACATTAGCGCATGATCACGTTCTATGTTCGCTTAGCTGTTTACTGTGTACCTGGGTGCCTGACAGGACACAGAAGTTTGTCTCAGCGGCTCTGTGACGTAACAGGGTTCGCTTTCAACGCTAGACAGCGCCCCAGCATGTTTATTTTGCGACTCAGTTGTGTTAAGTGAGTTCGCACACATCGCCATATAGCGCTGCGGCACTCCTAGCGGCTCTGTGGATTAACAGAGTTCGCACATATTGCCACAGCGCGTTACGGCGTTTATTTTGGCGACTCTGCGGGATAACAGAGTTCGCTTCTTGCTCCATTTTACTAGCAGCAGGCTCCGCCTGCACGGTGGACCCCGGGCTGCGAACGCACCTCTCTACATCATATATTTGGTGCGTTCCGCAGACCCTAACATATAATTTTTTATTTTTTCGCTGATGATGCTGTATGGTGGCTCGTTTTTTGCAGGACAAGATGACGTTTTCAGCGGTACCATGCTTATTTATATCCGTCTTTTTGATTGCGTATTATTCCACTTTTTGTTCGGCGGTATGATGATAAAGCATTGTTTTTTTGCCTTGTTTTGCTTTTTTATGGGGTTCACTAAAGGGGTTAACTAGTGGGACAGTTTTATAGGTCGGATCGTTACGGACATGGCGATACTAAATATGTGTACTTTTATTGTTTAGATTTTTTAATTCAAATATTTATTTATTGATATAATAAATAATGATTATTTTATTTATTTTTGTATATATTTTAACAATTATTTAAACATTTTTTTTTATTTAATTCTTACTTTTACACTGTGTCCCACTATGGGACACTCATTTTCTGCAGGCTGATTTCTTATATGGCATGCAGATCTGCATGCTATAGAAGCTGTCAGCGCTGCAGCTTCTATTACACTAACCTCAGAGACTTCCTGACATGCACTGCGCATGACAGGAAGTCTCTGAGCTCTGGTAACCCGGATGTCGTCATGACGACATCGGGTTACCATGGAAGCGATCGGGACCCCACGTCATGCCGCAGGGTCTCAGATCCAAAGGCAGAGGGGCTGTCAGCTGACAGCCCCTCTGCCTGCTCCGGAACTTTGTGATCATGTTTGCAGTGTGCCAGGGTTTAAAGTGTCGGGAGTGGTCCATGACTGCTCCTGGCACTCAGTGCCGGGTGTCAGCTGTGAGAATCAGCTGACACCCGGCCGCGATCGGCCGCGCTCCCCCCGTGAGCGCGGCTGATAGGTGATGACGTACTATTCCATCCATGGGCATTATGTCCCAGGGCACATGGACGGAATAGTATGTCTAGGGTCAGAAAGGGGTTAAAGATGAAAGGAAAAGCAGCACCTTATTCATATGTGGTTTTAATCCATTACAAAGACAGCATAGTTACATGCAGAGATGCAGGTATCAGGGGAGTTTTTCAGGTGTTACAAAAGACCTGACCAGTGGGGGTACTGGCCAGTTTCTGTATATTTTAAGAAGGTCTAAGAGACTGGGTTAATACGCTCCACAGACCTAATCAGGCCGCAGCCTTACACATATTGGAACATGGTCATTGACACGCTAAGGGCTTTACCTGAGCTCTGTAGCACTGCTTGTCACCTGAGTAATACACTCCACAGACCTCGTCACTCTCTGGGACATAGCCTGTAATTACTCCATTTTTGCTCAAGAAGAAGTGCCTAGGCTTGAGCAGATTGATCTATTGCACTCCAGTCTCTTTCCCTTGAGGAAGCTGCTTCCTGGTGGCTTCCTGATGGCCCTCTGAAAATTAAAAGCGAGGGCTGCATAATGACATGGCGGTGGACATGGTGGTGGTGGCGGGCAAAGCCCAAAATTTAAATGGGCATGTTTGAAATGGCATTGTAAAGGGATGTGGAATATGTATTCCAATATCTTGCTAACTATTTGGCATGTTGAGGGACCTCCCAAAAGTAGGAGTGAGAGCCCTCACAAATGTCTTTTTAAAAATCCGTAAAACCAGCGCAATAGTCTGACGACATTATTCCCATATACCATATGTGAGTCACAAAGACATGCAGGCATCTTCTCCGTGCTGTTCCCATTTAGTTTTAGCACTTTCTCATCCATTTCAGCTTTTTTCCCTTGCCCCCAGACCCGTTTGTTGGGTTCAGCAGAAAAATATTCGGCTTTCCCATTGACTTGCATTGGATTTGTTAATCGGTACGAATACACGGATATCAGAAATTATTTGTGCCGATTTTTCCGAATCCAAATATTTCACTATTCGATCATCACTACATAGGAGGCATCATCCGCACGAAACACAGAAGGAGGACAGCATTGCAAAAAGAAGGGAGGCAAAGGATGAAAACCAGTGATGCCCATTGGACTTTATTGACTACCCCATAGATGTGTACAATATAAGTTGGAGATATGGGATAAGCAATATAAATATATAAATGACTAGACAGATAAGACCTTGGGATTACAATAATTTTATACCTGTTATTAAATTGCCAGCTCTTGAATAATAATAATAATAATAATAATAATAATATTACTTTGTTGATATTGTCTCAATCTATCCGGCAAAGCTAAAAAATGTGGTTTATAAAGCATAAAATGCTAGTGTACTAGGAGTAGTAGTCCTCTTTGTACACACTTTTCACTTAATTGACTTATTTTGGATTTACTTCTTACATCTTCTAGTAAATCCTCATTCAGGCATCAGTGATTTTCGTCATACTCAAAAAACTGTTCGATTTTAATCAGTGTTTTTTATCAAATTTTCATCAGTGTTTGGTCAGTGTAACAGTCTATACAATCAGAGTTTATCAAGGTTTTTTTTGCATACAATAAGTTTTTTCACGCTTCTATCAAGGTAACATGAAAATTTGACAGCAGATGGATGGCATTCGAATTCTATCCCATTTTTCCACCAACCCATAGACTTACGTATTTGATCTGTGACTCGGATCAATATCGGACATAACTTTGTGTTTCGGTGTGGAACCACTTGATCTCTAAAAATACACGGACTTGTGAACAGCCCCATAGATTATAAGAAGTACAAGTTCTATCCGTGAGAAACACAGAGAAAATGTGAACTTGAAAAAAACTGATGTCTGAGTGAATCTTTAGGAAGACAGAGGGACAAATAATGTATAATGAGTAGTGTTGAGCGATACGATAATGCAAATATCGGCTATCGGCCGATATTAGCTCTATCGGCCTTTCGATAATTCGTTTCGATATTTTCGTCTTATCAAATACCGGAATTGGATTTGTCACTGTCACTGTCTGTGTCCGTCGGTCGGGTCTGTCACTGTCAGTGTCCGTCGGTCGGGTCTGTCAGGAGTCAGCGGCACTTACCTGGCAGAAGATCTCCGGCGGTCACGGCCTGGACTGCTTCATGGCCGCCATCTGTTGTGAATGGGTTTGAGATGAGTTCTGAGCAGAGGCTCCCTCTGGTGGTTACAAGCGGTGCTAGTGAAGATTGTGAGGACTGGGAATCAGGTGTTACTGACTGGTCTTATATAAGGGAGTCATTTTCCCATCAGGGTTGCCGGTGATCAATTGTTCTGGTCTGAATCCTTTATTCCAGTTTCCCTTGTAGCCTGCTGTGTCGTGTCTGCATCTCCTGCTAACAGATAAGACATTTTCTTCTTTTGTGTTTGTGCTATATTTTTGCATTTTGTCCTGCACTTCTGTGGGGGCCTTCAGGGTCCCCTCCGGGGGCTTCTGCCCTCTCAGTTTTGTTCAGCCACTGATGTTTGTACTTTTGCTTTTTTCCAGTTTTTTCAGTGGCTGCTGTTTTGATTTTGTTACACCAGAGAACTAATTTAGGTGGTAGAGGTCGTGTGATCTCAGGTGATTTTGAAATTAGTAGAGTTGGTGCTTTTCAGGGTTTTCTGGGATTGCAGTAAGTATCCTTCCTATCCTTTTCTATTTAGGTAGTTTGGGCCCCAGCGTTTGCTCATACTATTTTCTTTCTGTGTCAGTATTTCATCTTGTCTAACCGCCATTACATGTTTGGGGGCTTTCTATTATCTTTGGGGTTCTGCTCCGGGGCAGATAGCTTTCCTATATCTATCTTTAGGTGTAGTTAGTTTCTCAGGCTGTGACGAGGCGTCTAGGACCAACGTAGGAACGCTCCACGGCTGCCTCTAGTTGTGGTGGTTAGTCAGGGTACTGCAATCTCATAGATTCCAACTGCTCTGGTGTATTACCTTTTTTACCTGCACTCCTCAGCTACCGAAACATAACAGTATCACCGGCCTAAAAAAAAAATTGAAAATTGTATGGTACTCACAGAAGGGAAAAAATATTGTCAGAGTTGTCAGAGATATTTTTCTGTTTGTTGCATTTTTTTTTTCCCTCTGTATCTCTGGGTGCTGGGGAGGATCTTTTCTCTCAATGGAGTTTGCACAGTTGTCTGGCCGTGTGGATCAGCTTGCCACTGAGGTTCGGAGTATTGCTATCTATCTTGCTGGGTTGCCTGTTGTGGAACCTAGGATCCCCATTCCAGATTTGTTTTTAGGGGATCGAGCTAAGTTTCAGAATTTCAAAAATAATTGTAAATTGTTTTTTGCCTTAAAATCTAAGTCCTCAGGGAACGCAGCGCAGCAGGTTCAAATTGTCATCTCTCTCCTGCGCGGCGATCCTCAGGATTGGGCTTTTTCCCTGACACCTGGGGATCCTGTTTTGAGTGATGTTGATGCATTTTTTCAGGCCTTGGGGTTATTGTACGATGAGCCTAATGTCACGGATCAAGCTGAGAAAGTTGTTGGCATTAAATCAGGGGCTTGATGACGCTGAGTTATACTGTCAGAGATTCCGTAGGTGGGCAGTCCTGACCAAATGGAATGACGGGCGCTTTGGCAGCCCTTTTCCGGGAAAGGGGCTGTCAGATAATGTAAAGGATGTTATGGTGGGATTCCCTTTTCCCCTTGGTCTCAATGATTCTATGTCATTAGCGATTCAAATTGACAGACGTTTGCGTGAGCGGAGAAGTATGGTGGAATTGGTGTGCCTTGTGAACCAGTTTCTGAACCCATGCAGTGTGATAGAGTGGTGTCTGGGGGGACAGCGTCATGAGTTTTTGAAAGCGCAATGGTTATGTTTCTACTGTGGTGATGCCTCTCATGCTATTTCAGTCTGCCCTAGGCGGGGAGGACGTTTGCGCGCTCAGTTGTCTTGGGTAGTGTTCAGACTAAGTTTTTATTAACTGTCACTTGATATGCTCTCTGTCCTCATTTTGCTCAGGCTTTCGTTGATTCTGGAGCAGCTATTAACCGATGGATTTATGTTTTTCTAAACGTTGCGGATTTCCCCCTTGATACCCCCACAGAAGACTATTTCCCCCACGGGGAACGATTCACCCCTTTTGGTGAGAATAAA
>JARQOD010000001.1:927809017-927925632 GCA_033576555.1 Oophaga sylvatica
CGCTATCTCACCCGATTTGAGACTGGCCCTGGAGCAATTTCAGGGGGATAAGTCTGAACGTTGCCCTGCGGGGAAATTGTATGTTCCAGACCAATGGAGGAAGAAAGTTATGTCTGAGGTTCATTGCTCTGTGTTAGCTGGTCATCCCAGTATTTTTGGTACTAGAGATTTGGTGATTCGGTCCTTTTGGTGGCCTACTTTATCTCGTGATGTCAGGAATTTTGTGCAGTCCTGTAGAACTTGTTCTCGGTCCAAACCCTGCTCTCGCTCTGGAGGATTGTTGATGCCACTGCCTGTGCCCAGGAGGCCATGGACCCATATCTCTATGGATTTTATTTCCGACCTCCCTGTCTCTCAGAGAATGGCCATAATCTGGGTGAACTGTGATGGTTTTCCAAGATGATCCATCTTGTGCCACTGCCGAAGTTGCCATCCTCTTCCGAGTTGGTGCCTTTGTTTTTTCAGCAGGTGGTTCGGTTGCACGGCATTCCGGAGAACTATGTTTCTGACAGAGGAGTCCAATTTGCTACCAGATTTTGGAGGACCTTTTGTTCTAAACTGGGAGTTCAGCTGTTTTTCTCCTCTGCGTTTCACCCTCAGACCAATGGGCAGACTGAGAGAACAAACCAGAACTTGGAAACTTATTTGAGATGTTTTGTGTCTGCTGATCAAGATGACTGGGTCTCTTTTTTGCCTTTGGCTGAATTCGCTCTCAATAATAGGGCTTGTTCTGCCACTTTGATGTCCCCTTTCTTCTGCAATTTCAGGTTTTATCCTCAATTTTCTTCGGGGCAGGTGGAGGCTTCTGTCTATCCGGGTGTTGACTCTATGGTGGAGAGAATGCAGCAGATTTGGGATCAAGTAGTGGATAAGTTGTCTCTCTCTCAGGAGAGGGCCCAACGGTTTGCCAACCGGCATAGGACTGATGGTCTTCGGTTTAGAGTGGGTGACATGGTTTGGTTGTCCTCGAGAAATATCCCTATGAAGGTTGCGTCTCCAAAATTTAAGTCAAGGCTCATTGACCTTATAAGATTTTGGAAATTCTTAATCCCGTTTCCTTCCGTTTGGCTCTTCCTGGGACGTTTAAGATTCACAACGTCTTCCACAAATCTTTTCACGTTTTCCATAAATCTTTGTTGAAAAGGTTTGTTGAGCCAGTGGTTCCTATAGCTGCGCCCCCTGAGCCTGTTTTGGTTGAGGGCAATCTGGAGTATGAAGTGGAGAAAATATTGGATTCTCGTCTGGCTAGACGGAGACTCCAGTACTTGGTTAAGTGGAAAGGTTATGGTCAGGAGGACAATTCTTGGGTGTTTGCTTCTGACATTCATGCGGAGAGATTGGTTCGTGCCTTTCATCGGGCTCACCCGATCGGCCTGGTGGAGCAGGTGAAGGGTTCGGTGACCCCTCCTCAAGGGGGGGGGCTGTTGTGAATGCACAGGATTTGAGTCGGAGCTCCCTCTGGTGGCTGTCCTCGGCTACCATATCATAACAGACAACCTCCTATGCTGTCATGGAAGGTTCCTAGAAACCGAATTACCGGTAAGTCTAATTCTATTTTTAGTTTGATGGTGGTAGGCACAGCCTCTGTTTACGTCTTTTCCGAATATGATGATGCTTTTAAAATTGAGTGTAATAAGGTATTAAGAGTTATCATGTCGATATTACTTAGTTCCTAATGCTTATAGGGAATCTGTCAGTGGGATCTACCCTCCTAAGCCATATATATGAGCATGCGGGACATAAAAAAACTGAATAAAATGATACCTTGATATCTGCTATCCAATATTTTATTTGAGAGAAATCAACAGTTTTCTTAATATGTAAATGATTTGTTAAGATCTATGGGCCGGACACAGACCTCACTGAGAATCTTCCTCCGGAGCTTATTATAAATGAAAGAAGGCGTTACCAGTGTGAGACATGTAATGACTGACAGTCTGCTCTCCTGATCTACATGTCATACACTGGAAAAGTTCGCTTTTATTTAAAATAAGCTCTAAAGGCCGATTCTTAAACAGATCTATGTCCGGCCCACAGATTTTAACAGTTCGTTTACATATTAAGAAAAATGTGATTTCTCTGGAATAAGACATCAGATCTCAGATATCAAGGTATCATTTTATTCAACTTTCTATGACCTACATGCCCATGTAGACGGCTTAGGAGGGTTGATCCTTTAAGTGGTGCTTATGCTACAGTATTCAAAATGTCTCTTACGATTGCAGACTTTATGATCTTATCAGCATGTTATCTTCAAGTAAAAAATACTATGCTCTATTATTCTCAGACCAGACTTTTAAGGTTTTGTTCAATGGCATCTTATCCTCACATCCCCCGCTCTGTTTGTTTGCCTTCATGGTTGGATACTTTTTCCAGTACTGCTGTCTGTAAGTTTACCTCTTCTTTTGGCCCCCAATTACACCTGCATGCTCATGGTGCTTAAACCTGTCCAATCTAGACCTTTTCCTTCCATTGTTCTGATGGTCTCTATTTTCTGCCCCAGATATCTCATGATGGAATTCTGAGACACATCTGGACAGTAGTGACCAAATTGTCCTCAATGTTTTATTTTCCAGTCTTGTCCATGTCTATGTTGTGGTAAAAGTCTGATGTTTTTCTTATCTCCCATTTTTGACTCTTGACTTTAAATCTTTAAATCTTGACTTGACTTTATTCTCCATTCTTACAGACCGAATTTTCTAAAACACTTGGGCAACTTTCTCAATATAATTTGCTTCCTCACTCAATTGATGGCTGTACTTCTACACTATGATCCTGTTTTGTCTCCGATGAATAATGAGTGCTGCTACCATCTCTCACCTCCATGCCAGTCATTTTACTAGTTGTCAGGAAATTTCTGCATCTCCACCAACATATTGTTGTCTACTGCAAAAAGAAGAACTCTCCTGGATTCTTTCTCCAGAAATCTGTTCCTTAATTGTTTTACCATGTTCCTTCAAAAACGTTTTAACAATCCTTCAAAACTTTTACCTACTTTTTAGCATAATCATTTTCCTTTCCATTTTAGTGATTCAACATTCAGTAACCAGCCACCTTCAGCCTTCTTCTCATCCCACTCTACAAAAATAAGCTTATCTAGGCAGGACCTTTTGGACTTTTTCTTTGCATGATGCCCTCCGAGAATGGAAGGGTGCACAATTATTTAGTTATTCTTTTTCATTTGCAATTCCGACTGAGGTTCTATTTCGGCACATAACAATGCGTGTTCCATTAAAACAATCTGGGTAACTTCTTTAGCCCAATGGGTTGAATTTAAAAACATGTTTACATGTTTGCATTACTCAAATGTGCCTTTTTTTGTTCATTTTTTTTTCTGGTTTATTACAGAAATTTTTTTACATGAAAACAGCAATCAATCAAAAATATTATGAAAAAGGAAACAAAACTCACACACCTTTGGCTAGATTATTGAAGGATAGAGCCTTGAACTCTCACCCCCAGGCCTTCAGAGGTAGAGATGGCACAATTCATTATAACCCAACTGTAAGAATAATAATTTACTATAAAAATTATATACCGGTAATCTACAAGATTCTCCCTCCACAGATAAAGTCTGATAGAATTAAGACATTGCATCATTTTCTATGAAAATTAAATCTTCCAATGCTCCCCACTGAGGCCCTATCGTCTCTCAATCAGAGTGTGACACAGGAGGATGTACTGGACATCTTGAAGCTAGATTTTATATTCAGATGGAAAACTAAGACAATCAAATATCTGGGGGTTAACCTATCTTCCTCTTATGACAATTTATCTAGCTCCAATTTTCCGCCACTTCTGAATGACTTAAAGAAGTTGATAGACAAATGGAAACTGCTTTCTCTTTCACTTATTGTCCGGATTACCTCTCTTAAGATGTCTCTCCTTCCTAAACTGCTTTATTTTTTTGAGACCTTGCCCGTCAGGTTGCCCATGAGTGAGCTTAAGTCTCTTCAGGCATCTATGATGAGGTTTATTTGGAGTGATAGACGTCATCGGATCTCTAAGCGTGTCCTTGTCTCTTCTAAATCACAGGGGGGGGTTATCTGTCCCTGTTATTAAATATTATTGGGCTGCCCACCTTCGCAGAATCCCTTCATGGGCTTCGTTTTGGGCATATAAGAAGTGGACAGAAATAGAGAAATTGTGGTTGGCACCAACTCACCTGAATTTACTACTATGGTTAAATAGGCCCATTGTAGCCCTGGAACCTCTACTGGGCCCTATTCAGTTCCCGAGGGAGGTCTGCCATTCATGTATGAGGAAATTTAGCTTAGCCTCCCCTAACTCGCCTATGTTTTCATTCATATTTCAACCCTTGCTGCCAAGTAGTCTGGAATATGCAATGGCCCACCCTTGGTCCTCTGCAGGCTTGTTTAGATTTGTGGATTTGGTAGACGGGGACACGCTGGAGCTTCTCACATTTGATGACGTCAAGTCTAAGTTTTCTATTGCTAACAAAGAATTCTGTCAGTACTTGCAGATTAAACACTTGGCCCTTTCCGATTTTGGTTCTTCGGGTGTCTCCCTACCGACTGACTTTGAGATGATTTGTAGAAGATGGTCGTCGACCAAAGGTTTAATATCGGAAATATATAAAATTCTGTTCTCTCCCCAAGAGGGCCGACAAAACATTCCTACATGTTCAAATGGGAGTCTATTCTGGTAAAAGAGCTCTCACCCCAAAGCTGGCATATCATCTGGGGAAAGGCGATCAAGTCTTCTATTTGCACCCTTTACAAGGAAAACCAGAATAAGATACTAATGTTCTGGTTTCACACTCCTGACCTCCTTCACAGACTGAACTCCTCAATATCAAACGTGTGTTGGCTCTGTGGCTCTGATGTGGGTATGCTTTATCATATTTTCTTGTCATGTCCAGAGATTGAGAATTTTTGGAGGGAAGTGAGATTGTTAACCTCTAAAGTTCTTTATGCGGAAGTGGGTCTAGACCTGATCATATACCTGTTAAATATTACCCCTAAATGGATGGGTAAAAAGTCAGCTAAATTGCTTCTACACATTCTCACAGCGGTTAGGTGTCTGATCGCCCTCAACTGGAAGCAGATGGAATACATGACGGCGATTCTAAATGTGAGTGTGGGGAGAGTTTTGATTCGGTTTGGGCTCCTTGGGATTACTTTTGGGCTCAGAGAACTAAATAGGCCACTTCTTGAACTCTTGGTCCCCCTTTCTATCGGAGCTCACCCTTTCCCCTTCCCTTCCTAGTGGTGTGTGTCTTGTCTTTATGTTCGTATATTTAAGGTTACATTTAAGATAACTTGCTTATGCCTTTGTTCTATTTTGGTTGGAGAGTCAATGTGGCTCTTCTTATTTCTTATTTTCTGTAATGTAAAAGTTTGTCCTGAATTATGTTTATTTGTTTATAAATTGTTAAAGCTTGAATAAAAATTTAAAAGTTTTAAAACAAAAAGCAATTAATGGTTAGTCGTTTAACAAAAAGTGGATGGAGTATGCATGAAAAACTGAATATATGTAAAACAAAAATAAAGATTGCCCCCCCCCAAAAAAAAAGTTTTATTGCATATTTATGTATTGTTCATATCTAAATGTGAATTAGTCCTTGAGGTTTAGTGTAGTACGTTGTTTTTGACCTTTAACAACGTGTATTTTTTATCTACTGGTGGTTTGCTTCTTTGGACTTGTCCGATGTTTGGTCTTTTTCAGGTGCGTCCAGTATCACTTCTGCCTTTTAAAGCTCCAATCACTGACCTACTACAAATGTAATTTCTTCGTTGGCATTACACGATCTATGTGTAATGTAAGAGATTTCTGCTTCACTGTTCGTGATAGTCTGCATTTAGATTTAACAAAAGAAAGGAAAACTGTAGCCAACACAGGAATCTACATCATTAAAAATAATAGAAGGATTTGAAAATCGTAATCCTTCCTTTCCCCGGGCAGGGTTCTGTTTCACTTTTTATCATGTTGTGTAATCAGATATCTTTTCATAAAAAAAAGGAAAAATGAATTATATAATTTTTCCTTTTGCAGCTAATGAAAAATGAGCTGTCTGGCCTCGGCACATTATTTAGGTTAGCCTATTATGTTTAGTCTTTGAGATGTTTATTTAGGCTATGAAAAACAACACTGGTTTAATTGAATTACCCCTTATTTTGTAACATAAACTATGACCACTGAGACTTGATCATTCTGACACACAGGTCTTTAGAGTTGGCTTACCTTTTCCCAGCTGGAGTTAAAGATGCAACAGATGCCGTGACTTTCATATATTTTCTTTACTTTGCAGGTACAGAAATGGCCCAAGTTGATTAAATGTCCCATCTGATACTTGACAAGTAGGATTGTTTTATGTGGACTTCCAAAAGTTCCAACTTTTTTCTTTTACATTTTGATCTTCTTAACTGGATGGAGAAAATGACACTGACAAGCAAAAAGGGACAAAGCTCAGGAGAAGAGCTTGTGTTAAAAAGTAATCTTTCCTTTTAAAGTCCTTGGGAAAAGCCACTCAACAAAGTGGTGGCTTGGGAGGAAGGAGGAGTACATGGACTTGTTATGGTGCTGTTCTGGAGTACAGTTAACACAGTAGGACAGAGGTAGCCGGAAAAGGAAACGAAAGAGAGAGAAAAAGAAACAAAGGAAAAGAGTTTCGTGTTTTCTGTCCTTCTAAATTATGGAATTTTTTTGGAAGACGTTGACCTGGATATTGGGCCTTGTCATGGTTTCTTCGCAATCTCAAAGGGACAGCAGACTCTCCTTTAGTTCTCAAGGTAGGGTTTCGCTTATAGATGTCAATTTTAAAAATAGTTTGTATTGTTGTTGAAGTATTTGCTCAATTGATGGATTTTCCCAAAATATGCTAAAACATGGCTGAATGAATAATGTATCACCTTTAGTATTATTTGACTTTTTATAATCATAATTAATGGATGATGACTGGAGAATTTAAAAGGAATCTGTTAGGAGAATTTTCACACCCAAATATTATTTATATGCGCATGTAGCTCTTTCAAAGACAAGTCCAGCAATACATTTACAGTCTGTTCCTCCATTACTGAAAAATCAGTGATTGAATAATATGTAAATGAGGCTGAAGAGTGTTTTGTAGATCTAAAGTATCTATCATCCCATCTCTATTTCCGTACTCGGCACCACCGACTCTTTATTGATTGATGGCTTTTATGGCTGAAGTCTCAAAGATGTTGTCAGTCAAGCTTGAGGAGGCAGCATTGGGCGGGGAATAGAGATGGAGTTACAGAGGCTTCAGATCTACAATTGGTTCATCTTCCTCATTTTGAATATCAATTGAAACATTGATTTCTCAGTAATGGAGGAACGGATCAGTCAGATAAAAATATAGCTGGATTCATCTTTGAAAGAGCTACATGCACAAAAATAATTTGGGGTAGGAGGGTAGAGGGGGGAATGCTTTTGATAGATTCCCTTTAATTTTGAAGTTATACCATTTTCTGATGTAGTAGGGTGTACATTATACTGCCCTATATTTTTTTTATAGTAAAGCATAGATGACTTGCTTAGTATTTAACAGTAATAAAACTAGTTTTTCAATATTCTTTTATGTACTATTCCCTGTTACTTTTCTTTTCCTTTGCATGCTCCCTTTATGGATTGGCCTGGCTTGCGATCACAAAGGGGAATTCCTGTCTTACCTTGAACACTATCAACTGATGGTTCCTATAAGGGTTGACAACAGTGGGGCCTTCGTCAGTTATACTGTGAAGAATGACAAACACTCTCGGAAAAGGAGGAGTACGGACCCTAAAGATCAAGAGCAGGAAGCTTCTAAATTATTTTTTAAAATTTCTGCCTATGGCAAGCACTTTCACCTAAACCTGACTCTAAATACAGAACTGGTATCAAAACACTTTACCGTAGAGTACTGGGGCAAGAATGGGCCGGAATTTAAGCATGATTTTATAGACAACTGTCACTATACGGGATATTTACAGGACCAAAATACCACAACAAAGGTGGCTCTAAGTAACTGCAATGGCTTGGTGAGTAGATCAATGATCTGTACTGCTTTTTATTCATATGTATTTGCCTCTTAGGCCGGGGTCACACTTGAGAGTGTGATGCGAGAAACCCGCGCAAGTCTCTCGCATCAGTACCCGGCACTGCCGCCAGCACTCGGGACCGGAGCGCTCAGCTGCATAGAAATACATGCAGCCGCACACTCCGGTTCCGAGTGCCGGTGGCAGTGCCGGGAATTGATGTGAGTTTCTCGCATCACAATCGCAATTGTGATCCCCGGCCTTATGAGGAAAGTATCACAAAAAGTTTAGATTTTAAGAAGATCTGTAATCTTAAAGAGGTTGTCTGCTATTTTTACATTGATGACTTATCCTTAGGATAGATCATCACTGTCTGATTAACTGGGATCCGACGCCCCCGCCTATCAGCTGTTATCTGTGTCGACGGCGGTGGCTGTTGGCCAGAAGTACTTGCTTGCCGAGCTGGTCCATCTACTTGTTGTGGCTTCTGCAGGGAACTACACATGCGCCTCCTATCGATGTGCAGTACCAAGTGACACTGATAACAGCTGATCGGCGGGGATGCCTGGTGTCAGACCCCAACCCAACCGATCAGAGATTGATGAGCTATCCTAAGGATAAGTCATCAGTGTAAAAGTAGTGGACAACCTCTTTGTTTTCTTCTGCTGACAAAATTAAAAATTCTATCATTTTTCTTTTGTAATGTCAGTCATAATCATGACCATAAAAGTTTTCTCAGCATCTTAAATAGCAAATTTGTTTAGTGATTGAGTAATACTCTTACATTAGAAGTCTCTAAAGGTACTGTCACACTAAGCGAGATCGCTAACGAGATCGCTACTGTGTCACAGATTTTATGATGCAGTAGCGATCTCGTTAGCGACGCAGCTGTGTGTGACATGTAGCGGCGATGTGGCCCCTGCTGCGATGTCGCTGATCGTTCATGAACGTTCTGAGCCGTTTTTTGGTCGTTGGTGTCCCGCTGGTGAGCCTGAATCGCTGAGTGTGACACCCTTTATGAACGACTTTACCAGCGTCGCAGGTGGGACTAGGTTTTCCCAACGAAGGCAGAGGTCGTTATACAGATCGCTGATGAGTTGTGTTTGGAAGCTAACTAGCGACCACATAGCGATCGCACCATCGATCTCGCCAGGTCGTGTCGTTGTCGTGATTGCTGGTGCGATCGCTAAGTGTGACAGTGCCTTTAGTGTTCCAAAACTGACTAGAGTAAAATCTTCTAAACCCACTAATATCGGTGTAATGAGCTGACAATCTGGTTTGTGTGTGGGGGGCCTTTTGACTCCGCTGACAGATTATGTTGGTGGAGATAACCATTCCTTTCAATTTAAGCACCTGATCCTTTTGTTCTCTTTGAGATAAGCAGCTGCCAAAGCTCTCTAACATCAGCTTTCTTCACTCTATCCATTGAAAACACATGAACTCTTGGCAAAGCCAAATGTTCTTGTGTTTGGTGGATTTGGGAGAGCTTCCAAAGAACCTCCAGAACAAGAGACTTTATTGGAGTGGTTTCACAGGTTTGGTCCAGAGGTAGAAGTATAAATTCCTCCATTTTATATATCCTTTTACTATCAAATTCTTTTCTGGCTTTGTCTTAGAAAACTACCCCAAAAACTACAATGTTTTTACTGAAATTCTGTGTGTAAAATCATCATATCTAAAGCAAAACACATGACTGAAAATGGTCACCCCTGCCTAGTGTCCTTGCTATGTAAAATACTTTATATCTAGGTGCACTCTCTACTAGTTTTAATGGGCAAGCAATAAAAGATTGTAGATAGCGGCACTCCCCACTGGTACTTTAATATAGCAACTTAATTAGGGTAATATGCGAAGCGTAGACCTGGAGGAGAAGAAGCAAGCAGGTCTATACTTGGCGTCATGATAGTCTGGTTTTCCGGATTTTTTATTTTTTTTTTTGTCAAATTTGGAGATATTACTTCCTGCTAAAATATATGTGAACATGTTAGCATTGCCAGTGTTTGTACACCTCTATGTTCACCAGTTCAACTTTCTGTAAATTTAATCTTCTCTTGTGGCAGCAGCTCATCTCGGTGACCACAAAAGGATCTGCACTCTGAAATCGGACATGCCAGATCCTTTACTCCCACAACATCTGTTGGAGGCCCTCATACAGATTAGACCATCATCTAAACATGTCGATATTGGCAGGCTCGGCCCACGTTGGTCAGATATATATGGTGGCCTTTATCATATGTCATGAAGTTGTCCACGTTTTGTGCATACTCATTGATTTTAGGCTCTTGTGTTTCATCATTCCTCCTTATGTTCTTTTTGAACCACTTCAGATGGATATCCCATCATAACAAATATTCAACATTTTTTTGTGGTGCCGTGTTAATTAAGAAACCAAGATCAGTTTAGAATCCAACAGTTGTGTAATAGTGGATATCGTTTACCTCCAGGAATTATGTAGAGCTTCTTCGTCCAATCTAAGATTTAGAGAGGTTTATTTCCTAGTGATTGTGGGGTTTTGTTTTTTTTTTGGTTTTTTTATACCGAGGATTGGACAACCATTTCTTGCTGCCCAAATATATTTTTGTAAGAATCGGGTGATCAGTGAATGGGAGTATGACTGCTGAATCAGCCTAAGCAGTTTGTAGTCGATTACCACGGAGACATATAGGTCTACATGAGAGCTGCATACATACAATAAAAGGATATGTTGCAAAAAGGAGACTTGTGAAACAAATATATATTTGCACATGCATATTGGGCCGATCGTTTTGAGTCTTGCAGATGTATTTTTAAGTGTTTCCTGTATTTTATTGTTTTTAGGTTTATACCGACTCATTCATTCCATAAACAAATAATTTACAATGATGGATCGGAACACTCTGCCCTTTTTCTTCTGTCAGAGCATAATTTTCACAATAGCTATCGTGTCAAATGTCTTTGAGGTTAGGAGCAAGTGCTGCTTGTTATTCATATATAAAGCCCTGCAGATCTGGACATTTTTTTTTTTCTTTTAAATTCTCCTGAACTTTTTAATACACTCTTTTGTCCCCAATACATCTTTTTATTTCTTGTGTATATTAAGATACACGGAGTGACCACTTTTGTTAGAAGCATCCATCTAGTAGCACTTTGGACCTTCTTTGGCCTTCAGAACTGCAGCAATTCATCATGGCGTAGATTTCAGTAGGTGCCTAGTGGTTTGCAGCAACATTGACCCATGGTTGCCTTAGATTAAAAGTACTTAAATGCTCTGAACAGCCTTTTCATCATCACAGAGATGTTGTAAAGCATTATGAATTGAGGACTACACGAAAAGGTCCTTTTCCGAGATTTAATCCATGACTGTACGATCTATGTGGTATGGTGCATTGTCTGTTAAGAGTGTTCTGCTATAGCGTAAACCAGTCATAAGGCCTTATGTCACAGGTATCGTAGGTCACAGGGTGTGAAAAAAATAAATTCTGCCCACCATAACTCTACCTCCACTAGCCTGGACTATGGACATATGTCAAAAAGGTTCGCGCTCCTTGCTCCAAATTGTGACCCTATGATTAACATGATGCCACAGAAATCTGGATTCATCTGACCAGGCAGTGTTTTTCCACTGCTCAATGATCCAATTTTGTTCTCTTTTAATTAATGGCACTTCGAGTGGTCATCTGCTGTTATGGCCCATCCATGTGAAGGAACGATGAGGTTTACAGTTGGACATGTTAGTTGCGGAACTGCTCTTTTATCAGAATGATTCTTTACATTCTCCTCTCACCCCTTTTGACTATTTGTTTACATCCACTGGATCTTCTTTTAGATGTTTTTTTTTCTCAATTGCACCATTCCGAGATTAGTCTCATCACTGATGCAGGAGGAAACTTCACGAGGTTGAAAGTTTTTGAAATGCTTGTCTCGTTGCTCAATTTTTTTTATTCTAATGTGGATTTAGACTAAAATTGGCTACGGATAACTTACTTGCTTCTGTTCCACACTCCGGGTGATGCGTTTCAATTTCCATACGGAGATGTTCTAATCGTGAAGTTGCAGACGACTCTAAGACAGTGGCCACACCATGTGCACAGGTCATAGTTAGTTCTTTTCAAACTAATTGAATGTCAGTTTAATGCACCACTCCACCGTTTTCATCTTTGATCAGTGCCACTCCGGTCAGTCTCCAGCAGTTTGTGACCTGCCAGATCGCTCCACTATTTTCTTGGCAATCCGGAATCTTATAACTCAATGTAAGTCTATGAGATCCAGAAGTAGGCTCTCTAACACTTAAATTGAGAGCTTGTGACCGTTACCTTTGACTTCCGGTCAGTCAGAAATTGCAGTCACAAGATGGCGTAACGGGATTGGAGTGGTGCCGTGAACAAATGAAGACAGTGGCTAGTAAGTAGGAGACTGGGGTCATGGAACTTAGATTATTTGAACCAATCCAGATCTGAAATAAAAAAAAGAAAATGCTGGAGTGGTGCTTCGATGATAAATCGACTGGTGACAGTATTATATTAGTTATTGCATATGGTATGGGCATAACCCAACTGTTCCAAACCTACAGCAGTTACAGCAGTGGTGTAGATGTTGATTGCAACACTTAAAATTGCAATGTCTAATGCATAGCTCTCATAAAAGCCATCACGAAGCTAGTATGATGTGGTTCTTTGGCTTTTAAGAGAATCTTTCAGAGAAGAATATCTGTGGATATGAAAAGTTTAAACACTCCTGTTAGAATGCCATGTTTTTGTTATGTAACCAAAATCGCATCAATAATATTGATTTCAAAACTTGTTCTACCTTTTTTTTATGGCAATTCAAAATGTGTGCAATTCAATTGAAAAATAAACTGAAATCTTTTCAGATGAAAGAAGAAAAATAATGTAGTTGGGTATTCAGAAGTTAGTCAGTTCAACTAGATTATTACAAGGGATGGAAGGCCTTTCATATGAGGAGAGGTTGGGATTGGTTAGTTTAGAAAAAAGACGCCTCAGAGGAGATCTCATTTACATGTATAAATATATGTGTGGGGTCAGTACAAAGGTCTATCACACCACTTATTCCTTCCAAAGACCATATTAAGAATCAGGGAGCACTCATTACAGGTGGAAGAAAGGCGATTCCGCCAGCTAAATAGGAAAGGGTTCTTTTCAGTTAGAGCAGTCAGACTGTGGAATGTCCGACCGCAAGAGGTAGTAATGACAGACCCTATGACAGCTTTTAAAAAAGGGGCTGGATGATTTTCTCAGTACATATAACATTGTGGGTTGTAGTTAAATTAGTGACAAAATGTACAATTGGTGGAGAAAGGTTGAACTTGATGGACCTAGGTCCTTTTTCAACCTATTTAACTATGTAGTTGCATAAATATTTCATGACCTTGAAGTAATTGTTGTTGAAGTACCCTTTGAACATATGGCAACATTCAGTATTTTTGGGTAGATGTCTAGTCACATGTAGAATTGGCTATCTTTGCACACTCTTCTTTGCAGCAGCTCCAAATCTGTCAGATTGTGAAGGCATCTCCTGTGTTCAGAGTCCTTTTCAGGTCACCCATAGATTTTCAATTGGATTCAGATTTGGGCTATGGCTGGGCCATTCCAAACATTGATTTTCTTCTGGTCAAGCCATTCTTTTGTTCATTTTAAGTATGCTTAGGGTGCTGAATGAAGGATGTTTTGCTGTAAAACTGACTGATATTTGGAACTGTTAATATTTCTCTTCACCTTGTCTAAAACTCCATTTCCAGTTGTAGAAAATGGCCCTAAAGCATCATGAGGCCACCACCATGCTTCACTTGTGGGTATGACGTTTTTTCCATCATACATGACGGCACCACGAGAGGGGATCCGCCCATCAAGGACAGGAAACCTTCAAGATAAAAGGGGCGGCTCCTCTCCCCGCATCAGTTGGTTTCCTGTCCTCGATAGGGGACCCTCAAGATAGAAGACTCTCGGATGAAGAGGATGCCTGGGTCGGATGGTTAACTGCGGGCATGGGTCCATCGCATCCGTCACCAGGTACCGGTAGTCGCCTCGGGGATCAGGTATACCCTGCCCCCCCTGAGCGAAGCATGGCCACTGCCCTTAAGGCTAACGCCCGGGCAAATACTATAATCTCGGCGTACCCTCCCCTGATGTGCAGCCGATGGTTTGGGGCAGTCCTCGGAGACCACTTTTCCAGTGTATCTCCCTGCTGACTAATGTGGCCATGCAGCCTGAAACACATCGGTGCCAGGCATATTTAAAAAAAAAGAGCCCCTGAAAAATACCTGGAGACAGCGTTGGTGGCGTGGTGGCAGGCCCTGCATGGATGGCGATCCGGTGACGCATGCCGCATGTGGAGTTGGCAGGTACGTGCGAAACCGGAAGTCGCGCATCGGAAGTGACTCGGGCGCGATCTAGGGCGGGACCTATGCGCGCTCCGGAAGCAGGAAGTCTCTGAGCAGGAGCGAGACATCGAAGGAAAAGCTCCGGTAAGGCGCGCACCGGACGTGGCTGCCGGGCGCGCGCACAATGCGCATGCGTCGGGCGCTTTGTGGGCAGCTATGAAAAAAGAAAAAAAAAGAGAAGGCGGATCTGAAATAAGCCTATTTTAAGCCTGCACTCAGATGTAACTAACCGTCACGAAACCTCACTAGGTTAGAGTGACGGTGTGTCTAACACCTTAATATGGAGAATCTATCACCAGGGCATCAAGAGCCACGCCAAGAGGCGCAAGTAAGACGGTCCCTGTCTAGTGATATAACCAGACACGCCGCAGTAATAGCCGCTCAGGCAGCATACAGATGGACCAGGGCAAGGAGGGGTCTGCAATCTCGGAAGGAGACACTGGAAGAACCTGTCAGACTCCTGAGCCGGTACTGGTCTATTGCAGCGTCCGAGTGGTGAGTGAGCTTCGAGAAAGTCCAGTACACTAATGTCTGTTCTTTCTCTCTCTTTTTCGCCTATAACTCTTCCCTCTCTCACATACATGGCTTGGGTGGAGTATAGGGAGTTTTTAGGAAGAGTAAAGCTAAAACCAAAAATAAAGAGTGTCCTTTATGTAAAACCCCTCTAGAAAGGGCCTGGAATAAAAACTTATGTCAAGACTGTATTTCTAAAACCTTGGCAGAAGAGACGCCCTCCTTTTCTGAAAGCCTGAAAACTTTGATTCAGGCGGAGGTCTGCAGATCCATGAAAGCTTTTCAGACTGCGGATATGGACAGCAGGTCCAGAGATAGGTCCAGTGTATCAGTAATATCCCAGGAGGACTCTTCAGGGTCAGAAAGAGACTCCAGCAGGTCCCGTGGTTCAGGCAGCAGTTCAGAGGAAGAAGACGCCTTCCCGATAGAGGCTACGGATAAGCTCATAAAAACAGTCCGCTCTGCTATGGGATTAGTAGAGTAAAAAACTAAACGAACAACTCAAGAGCTTATGTTCGGAGGCTTACAGAAAAGGAAAAGAAAATCTTTTCCTATTAACGATCATTTAAAGGAACTTATTAAAAGGGAGTGGGAGAAACCAGAGAAGAAATCCCACATCACTAATACATTGAAGAGGAAATACCCCTTCGATAAAGAGGCGTCCTCATCCTGGGATAGAGCCCCAAAAAATAGATGTGGCGGTCTCAAAAATCGCTAGAAAATCCTCTCTGCCCTTTGTGGATCTGAGTACGTTAAAAGAACCGCTGGATAGAAAGACAGACAACTGTCTAAAGACGGCTTGGGAAACCGCAGCAGGAGCATTAAGACCGGCCATCGCAGATACTTGTGTTGCCAGATCCCTCAAGGTATGGGTAGACAACCTAGAGGAACAACTGGAACAAAGAGTCTCCAGGGAAAATATACTAGAGGCCATACCAGCCATTAGAGCAGCGGCAAGTTTCCTGGCTGAAGCCTCGGCAGATTCGGCGAGATTGGCAGCAAAATCTGCAGCGTTAACTAATGTAGTTCGCCGTGCAGTGTGGCTCAAATGTTGACCAGGGGATATACAAGCAAAAGTAAAACTATGCTCCCTGCCGTGTGAAGGCAATTTTTTGTTTGGTCCAGCCCTAGACGAGATATTGGAGAAAGCTGGTGATAAGAAAAAGAATTTCCCAAAACAACCCTTTCAGACCTTTCGGCGCTCATTTCAGAAAAGTCGAAAGTTCGGGAAACAACAGTACAGAGATCGCGACAGAAACTTCCAGGACAAGCGATCCAGAGGAGGGAGGGGCTTCTACTTCGGCAAGCCCTCCAAGGAAGACAAAAAGCCTTCCCAGTGACGGTCCTTCCAGGTGGGAGGAAGGCTCTTTCACTTCCTTCCAGCCTGGGAGAGGATCTCATCCAGTACCTGGATTCTGCAAATCGTACAATCAGGGCTGGAATTAAAATTCCATCACCTACCCCCAAGAAGATATATGCTGACTCCCTTCAGTCCTCACCGGAAAAACAAAGGAGTCTGGAGGAAGAGATAATCTCTCTCATACAAAAACAAGTTCTGGAAGAGGTGCCGGTAGAAGAGGAAGATGAAGGTTTCTACTCTCCACTATTTCTGGTAAAAAAAACAAAACAGACAACTCCTGGAGGACAATTCTAAATCTAAAGGCCCTCAACAAGTTTCTAATAATTCCATCCTTCAAAATGGAAACAATAAGAACGGCGGTAAATCTCCTTTTTCCTCAGTTATATGGCGGTCCTCGACCTCAAGGACGCTTATTATCACGTCTCAATTCGACAACAGGACCGCAAATACCTCAGAGTAGCGGTACAAATAAAATAACAATTATGTCATCTGCAGTACAGAGCTCTGCCCTTTGGCATAGCGACAGCCCCACGTGTCTTTACGAAGCTAATGGCAGAAGTCACAGCACATCTAAGAGAGAAAGACACTCTAATAGTACCCTATCTGGACGACTTCCTGATAGTGGGGAAGAGTTTCTCGCACTGCCAGGATCAAGTCAAGATCGTAATGGAAACATTATGTATGCTAGGGTGGCAGCTCAATCTCAAAAAGTCCAAGCTGGAACCAGCAATGATCCAGGAATTTTTGGGGATAACGATAGACTCCGTGGCGCAGGAATGTCGTCTTCCAGAAGGAAAAGAGGACAAGATAAAACGGATGATTACAACAACAATAAAAAAACAGCAAATTACACTAAGAAGGGCCATGTCGGTGTTGGGATCCCTAACTGCATGTATACCAGCAGTGAAATGGGCCCAGTTCCATACAAGAAAACTACAGTGGAGTGTGTTGCAGGGAGATCTAGACCTCCATGGGCATCTGGATCAAAAAATCACCCTCTCAATTACTGTACTTCAGTCGCTCCAATGGTGGTTACAAATAGACGCATCTCCGCGAGGAATCCCATGGAGATTCACAGCCTCCAAGGTGATTACGACGGACGCCAGCCCTTGGGGGTGGGGGGCTCACCTGGACACACTATGGCTCCAAGAACCATGGAGGCAAGAGGAAAAGGAACTATCCTCAAACGACTGGGAGCTCTTGGCGGTCGAGAGAGCACTGAAGGGCCTACTACCACATATATCGGGACATCATATCAGAATTCTATCAGGCAACCGGACGGTGGTCGCATATATAGACCATTAAGGGGGCACCCGTTCTCGGTCATTGATGGAGATAACGGAAAGAATTGTGGCTCTTGCAGAGCATCATTTCCACTCATTATTGGCCCTGCACATACGAGGCATAGACAACCAGTAGGCAGATTTCCTGAGCAGAAACCACCTGAAGCAGGGAGAATGGACATTAAAAAAGTCCATTTTTCAGCAGATAGTACGTATGTGGGGGAAACCCAACATAGATCTTTTTGCCACAAGAGCCAACAGAAAACTGCAGAAATTCTGCTCCCTGAATCCAGCAGACAGACCCTTAGCAGTAGACGCCTTCAGGATAAACTGGACATCAGAACTCCTATACGCCTTCCCCCCGATATGTCTGATTCCATTAGTTCTGAAGAAGATCAGGGAAGACAAGGCCAGGGTAATCTTAATAGCCCCCTTTTGGCCGAAGAGACCTTGGTTCTACTGGCTGAGGATGATGTCCATGACAGACCCATGGGTACTGCCGGAAGGGTCCCTTCAGTCACCCTCAGAAATCCGGGCTGCATTTGACAGCCTGGAATTTGAAAGGTCACTGCTAGAGAAAAAAGGATTTTCAGCCGCACTAATATCCACCTTACTCTGCAGTAGGAAGCCAGTAACTACGAAAATTTACGGCAGGATATGGAAAAAATTTTTGGCAGTTACACCACCAGTTCGGGAAGGGGAGATCCTGATAGTGGCAATATTGGAATTTCTGCAGAGGGGCTTAGAGCTAGGGTTAGCAGTCAGCACCCTTAAAGTACATGTCTCAGCCCTTGCAGCGTTATTTAACTACGACTTGACAAACAATAGATGGGTAGCTAGGTTCATCCGGGCTTGTAATAGAGCGGATTCTGTTCCATCCCCTGCCCCTCCTCCCTGGGACCTCAATTTGGTCTTATCAGCCTTAACAGAAAGCCCCTTTGAGCCTTTAAAACACACTATCTGATAAAGTCTTAACTTTAAAAACTACCTTGTTGATAGCTCTTACATTGGCCCGTAGAATCGGAGACCTACATGCGTTATCTGCTGAACCTCCTTACACTCGGATCATGAATGACAGGGTGGTATTAAGGTTAGACCCTGCATACCTGCCCAAAGTTGTGACAAAATTCCAAAGAGCTCAGGAAATAATATTACCATCCTTTTGTCCTAACCCTAGCAACACAAAGGAGGAGAAACTACACTGTTTAGATGTTAGGAGATGTATCCTACAATATCTAGAAAGAACAAAAACCTGGAGAAAACACAGGGCATAACTTGTTTCATACCAGGGGGCGAGGAAGGGCCTAAGAGCCTCTAGACAGACTATAGCTAGATGGGTGAGAGAGGCCATCATACTAGCTTATAGTAGTGTAGGCAGGGCTGTTCCTGAAGGACTTAAAGCCCACTCCACAAGAGCTATGGCGACATCTTGGGCGGAGAAAGCAGATGCCACGATCGACCAGATCTGTAAGGTGGCCACTTGGTCCTCTCCGTCAACTTTTTTCAGGCATTATAGATTAGACTTATCTGCTACCTCTGATCTCACGTTCGGGAGAAGAGTGTTGGAAGCAGTGATCCCTCACTAAAGAGAATACAAATCTCTGTAACTCTCTCGTGGTGCCGTCATGTATGATGGAAAAACACGGGTATTACATACCTGATAATGTGTTTTTTCATGAGACATGACGGCACCCTTATATTCCCGCCCTTTGATCACGTCATTAGTTGGGTGCATTTTTTTTAGTATTATACACTCCCTTGGGTTTGGATAATTAGAATTGTAAAGAATGTATTATTTATGTGTGTACTAACATGCGGAGTTCCTCTCGTGCTCTGTAAAACAACTGATGCGGGGAGAGGAGCCGCCCCTTTTATCTTGAAGGTTTCCTGTCCTTGATGGGCGGATCCCCTCTCGTGGTGCCGTCATGTCTCATGAAAAAAAACACATTACCAGGTATGTAAAAGCCGTGTTTTTTTCTTGGTGATGCGCTATGTTGATTTTATACCAAACATACTTATTATAATTATGGCCAACAAGTTCAATCTTGGTCTCATCAGACAAGGACGCATTTTCCCACATGCCTTTGCCAGACTTGTTATAGGTTTTCGCAAAGCATAGCTTGGCTTGGATGTTGTTTTTCTTTAGAAGAAAAGGCTTCTGTCTTGCCATCCTACCCCATTAGCCTGGGATTTGAAGAATACAGGAGATTGTTGTCACATGCATTACACAACCTGCACTTGCAAGAAATTCCTGCTGCTCCTTTAATGTTGCGCTAGTGTCACGCTGTCTCTGTATACAGGAGAACCGGGGTCTATGCTGACCCTAAGCTGGGATCCTGGCTAATCCCTCTACCTGGAGGTACTGTTGATGGTACAGAGGTCCAGGCCGCCAGCGTAAACCCTATCTCCTGTGAATCCCTAACACTGTAATCTAGTCCTGAGAAGGACCCTGATTACCACCACAGGGATCAGGAAGGTATCTGCCTTCACACACAGTATAAGACAAACGAGACAGTACAAGGGGTAAAATAAAAGTACACCTTGCATACAAAACTACCAATACAGAGGGAACACAAACGGGTAGGGAGATAACTAATAAAGCGAGGAGAGGAGAAAACCACAACAGGTATTCTTAGCTTAGACTTCTCAATACGATCCGCTCTGCTGGTCTGCATGAATGCTTTCACCAACACTTCCCCAGCAGACAGGCAGGTATAAGAAGGAAACCAATTAACAAAACATTAATTGCAGCTGAGCGAGGCTGGTCAGTCCAGCACAGAGAGAGAAAGAATTAACTTCCTCAGTGCCGAAAAACACCCAGCACCAGAAACTCAGCTGTGCGAAGTCAGGGTGTGCAATCGCGACGATCTTCGCAGCGACACACCCGTGACAGTACCCCCCCTTCTACGAGGGGCCTCTGGACCCTCAGGGCCGGGTTTATCTGGGTGAGTAGTGTGGAAGGCCCGAACCAATCGGTCTGCATTAATATCCGACGCAGAAACCCACGTCCTCTCCTCAGGACCATACCCCCTCCAATGAACAAGGTACTGAAGGGACCGGCGATTCAGACGTGAATCGATGACTCTCGACACCTGGAACTCCAAATTACCATTGACCACCACAGGAGGAGGAGGTAAAGGTGAAGGTATCACCGGCGCCACATACTTCTTAAGTAACGATCTGTGGAACACATTATGAATTTTAAATGTAGGAGGGAGGTCAAGACGGAATGCAACCGGATTAATTATAGCATTGATCTTGTATGGCCCCATGAACCTGGGACCCAGTTTCCAGGAGGGAACCTTAAGTTTAATATTCTTGGTAGACAACCATACCAGATCGTTCACACTTAGGTCCGGACCAGACACTCTCCTCCTATCAGCCATACGTTTGTATCGGTTCCCCATAGAACTCAGATTATTCAGCACTCCTCTCCACACTGAAGCGAGTGACGATGAAAACCGTTCCTCCTCAGGAACCCCAGAAGAGCCCCCCCTATTGAAAGTACAAAACTGGGGTGAAAACCATATGCCCCAAAAAACGGGGACTTACCAGTGGACTCGCTCCGCCTATTATTTAGAGCAAACTCCGCCAGAGGCAAGAAAGAAGCCCAGTCCTCCTGGTTCTCTGAGACAAAACACCGGAGATATGTCTCCAAGCTCTGGTTCAGACGCTCTGTCTGACCATTGGTCTGCGAGTGAAAAGCCGATGAAAATGACAACTGCATCCCCCGCCGTGTACAAAATGCTTTTCAGAACTTGGACACGAACTGAGACCCCCGATCCGACACCACATCGGAGGGTACCCCGTGAAGCCTTACAATCTCCCCAATAAACACCTGCGCAAGAGTTTTAGCATTAGGAAGAGCAGGAAGAGCGATAAAATGTGCCATCTTGCTGAACCTGTCCACCACAACGAGTATGACTGTTTTACCCGAAGATGGCGGGAGATCCGTAATGAAGTCCATAGACAGATGAGTCCATGGACGCTCCGGGATCTTCAAAGGTAAGAGGGTCCCCGACGGACGGGTATGTGGGTCTTAGAGCGCGCACAAACCTCGCAGGACGCGACAAAAGTTACCACCTCCCTATGTAAGTTAGGCCACCAAAACCGGCGCGAGAGGAGATCCTGAGTTGCTTTACTCCCTGGGTGTCCTGTCAAAGCTGAATTATGGTGTGCCTCGATCACCCTTTGTCGCAACTGATTTGGAGCAAACAGTCTCCCTGGAGGTCCTACAGGGGCGTTCCCCTGAGCCTCCAATACCTCCTCCTCCAGCTCAGAGCTTACTGCCGACACCACCACCCCCTCCTGAAGGACTGGAACCGGGTCCTTCGTATTCCCAGCCCCAGGGAAACAGCGAGATAAGGCATCCGCCTTAACATTCTTTGACCCAGGACGATATGTGACAACAAAATTAAACCTGGTAAAAAACAACGACCACCTAGCTTGTCTGGGATTCAGACGTTTAGCGGACTCTAAATATAGCAGGTTTTTGTGATCGTTAATGACAGTGACTGGGTGGACTGCCCCCTCCAAAAAATGACGCCACTCCTCAAAAGCCAACTTAATGGCCAAGAGCTCCCTATTGCCGACATCATAATTCCTCTCAGCGGATGACAATTTTTTAGAGAAGAAGGCGCTCGGATGCCATTTACCAGGGGACGAACCTTGTGACAATACCGCTCCCACCCCTACCTCGGAAGCGTCCACCTCAACAATGAATGGCTGAGACGCATCAGGCTGAACAAGTATGGGTGCAGAAGCAAAACATTTTTTCAAAGATGAAAACGCTTGACAAGCCCTGTCAGACCACTTTGAAAAATCCGTCCCTTTTTTAGTCATGTCAGTGAGAGGTTTAACTATGGAGGAGAAATTACGAATGAATTTCCGGTAGTAGTTAGCAAACCCCAGGAAACGTTGTAATGCCTTAAGATCCTCTGGCAGATCCCACTCAAGAACTGCCCGCACTTTCCCAGGGTCCATACGAAAACCGGATGCTGAGACCAGGAATCCTAAAAACTGAAGTTCCTGTACGGCGAACACACACTTCTCCCATTTGGCGTACAGTTTATTATCCCGCAAGATCTGTAACACCTGCCTAACATGCTCCTGATGAGACACAAGATCTGGCGAGTAAATTAAGATATCATCCAGATATATGACCACAAACTGTCCCATTAGGTGGCGAAAGATGTCATTTACAAAGTGTTGAAACACCGCCGGGGCAATACTCAGACCAAATGGCATGACAAGGTTCTCATAATGCCCCTCCGGAGTGTTAAACGCCGTCTTCCACTCATCCCCCTCCTTCATCCTAATAAGATTGTACGCCCCCTGAGATCCAACTTAGAGAACCATTTGGCACCCACGATCTGATTGAAGAGATCGGGAATAAGTGGGAGCGGATACGGATCTCGGACCGTAATCCGATTAAGCTCACGGAAATCCAGGCAAGGGCGTAGGCCTCCATCTTTTTTCTTCAGAAAGAAGAACCCCGCGGCCACCGGGGAAGATGAAGGTCTAATATGCCCCTTAGCCAGACTCTCTGAAATATAATCCTTCATGGCCTGTCTCTCAGGACCAGAAAGGTTATACAACCTAGATTTCGGTAACTTGGCCCCAGGGTGTCATGTGTGCATTGCCACGAAGATCGTCGCGGTTGCACATTTTGACTTCTCACAGCTGAGCTGCTGTTTCTTTGTGTTTGGCAGCTAGGGAGTTAATTCTGTCTGTGCTCGGTGCTGGGACTGGGTGCAGTTTCTCCCGGCTGCAATTGATTATTTGTTGATTGGTTTCCTTTAAATTCCTGGTTGTCTGCTTGGGGAGTTGCCAGTGAAACCTTCATGCAGATCACAGATAGGAATGAATCTGTATAGACTTTAGTTGTGAGCTCCTTAGTTGTTCTAAGCTCAACTTGGTTAGAGTTTATTTCCCAGACCATTTATGTTCCTTTGGTGTTTGAGTGTGTATGCAAGCGAGTGTTATCCTGTCTGTCTTATATGTCTAATCTGTGTATTTAGCTGAGATCAGCCCATATCCCTTTGGTGGTAGTCAGGATCCTTCTTAGGACTGATTACAGGGTTCAGGGTCTGATAGGAGACAGGGTTAGGTTGGAGACTTGGACCTCTGAACCATTATCAGTACCTCCAAGGTGAGGGATTAGTTAGGACCCCAGTTTAGGGTCAGGTTAGATCCCGGTCCACCTCTTTCCTGTTTCAGCTCATCAAGTCCTCAAGATTAACCCTGAGTTCAGCAGATATCGTGTCAGGTAAATCTATTCTATACTTACATGCTGATGTTGCTATACTAGTTGTTGTATAGAGTGTTGTTCCTGTATTAATAGTTTACTGACATTGTATACATATCATTAGACAGCGTGACATTTTCACTGGCCATAAAAATTATCTCCAGTTACCATGGATCCAGTAGCCCAGCTGGCTCTGCAGTTGCAGGGATTATCCATGGAGCTGACGGACATTAAGTCCAATGTTTTGTCTCCCCTGGAGCAAACCAGAGTTGAACCTAAAGTAGCTCTCCCGGACAGGTTCACTGGTGGGCGAGACAAATTTTTCACCTTCCGGGAGTCATGTAAATTGTATTTTCGGCCTCGATCATCAGGGAGTGAGGAGCAGAGAGTGGGAATTGTTATCTCACTTCTGCAAGGGGACCCTCAATCCTGGGCATTTTCCCTTCCTCCGGGATCCCCGGCTCTACTGTCTGTAGATCAATTTTTTACTGCCCTGGGATTGGTATATGATGACCCAGATCGGGTCTCTCTTGCTGAGACAAAATTACGTAAGATACAGCAGGGAGATCGTCCGGCAGAGGAATTTGCTTCTGAGTTTCGTAGATGGGCCACAGATACTCAGGGAATGACCCAGCTCTTAGGAGCCAGTTTTGTCATGGGCTTTCTGATAAATTAAAAGACGTTTTGGCTCAGTATGAGTCTCCTCCTTCTCTGGAGGCTGCTATGGCCTTAGCTATCCGTACTGATAGACGGCTTCGGGAGAGGGGTGAGGTAACCCCACTCCCTGTTGTTTCTCCACCTACCACTAAAGTCCCTTATGTTGAGGTTCCCCTTGTCTGTTCAGATGAGCCTATGCAGTTGGGAGGGACATCATTTCGTAGGAGGGGATTGGCGGTATGCCGCAGGACTAGAAGATGTTTTTTCTGCGGGAAAGAGGGACATTTTGTTGGAGAATGTCCATCCCGTGCCTTGTTGAGCCAAAAGTCGCCGGAAAACTGTTAATCCCAGGTTGTGTGGTGGACGACAACCTGGGAGTATGTATTTCATCCGCCAGTTCTTCTCAGTTCCTTGTACCAGTGGAGGTGGTAGTTGGTACGAGAGTGGAGAGATTGTCTGTTCTTCTTGATAGTGGTTCCGGGGCTAATCTGGTTGACGCTCAGTTTGCTCAGGCTCAAGGTATGCATCTGAGTGTATTGGTCAAACCGATCCCTATATTCTCCATTGACGCCAGGCCTCTCGGCCAAGGTAGCTTTGTTCATGAGGTTCATAACATTGACCTTCGGGTAGGGGCAATACATAGGGAACAATTATCTTGTTATGTGTTGGAGGGTCTACCTACTCCCATTGTGTTGGGACTTCCTTGGTTGGTTAAACATAACCCTGTGATTAATTGGCAGTCCAGAGAAATAAGCCAATGGGGTGAGTTTTGCAAAAGCAACTGCATGAACACAGTCATCAGTGCGGTCGTGCCTAGTACATTGCCTCCTTTTTTGGAGGATTTTGGGGATGTTTTCTCTGAGGAGGGGTGTCAGGAGTTGCCTCCTCATCGCGTGTATGACTGCTCTATTAATCTCCTTCCTGATGCTAAGTTGCCTAAAGCTAGGTTGTATAATCTTTCTGGTCCTGAGAGGCAGGCTATGAAAGATTATATTTCTGAAAGTCTGGCCAAAGGGCATATTAGACCTTCATCTTCCCCAGTAGCCGCGGGGTTCTTCTTTGTGAAGAAGAAAGATGGAGGCCTACGCCCTTGCTTGGATTTCCGCGAACTTAATCGGATTACTGTTCGAGATCCGTATCCACTCCCTCTTATTCCTGATCTCTTCAATCAAATTGTTGGCGCCAAATGGTTTTCTAAATTGGATCTCAGGGGGGCGTATAATCTGATTAGGATAAAAGAGGGGGATGAGTGGAAAACGGCGTTTAACACGCCGGAGGGACATTATGAGAACCTAGTCATGCCTTTTGGTCTGACTACTGCACCAGCAGTATTCCAACATTTTGTTAATGACATTTTTCGTCACCTTGTGGGGCTGTTTGTGGTTGTATATTTGGACGACATTTTAATTTACTCGCCAGATCTTGTGTCTCATCAGGAGCATGTGAGACAGGTGTTGCAGATCTTGCGAGACAATAAACTATACGCCAAACTGGAGAAGTGTGTATTTGCCGTACAGGAACTTCAGTTTTTGGGTTTTTTTGGTGTCAGCCTCCGGTTTCCGTATGGACCCTGAAAAGGTGAGAGCAGTGCTTGAATGGGATCAGCCAGGGGATCTTAAGGCTCTGCAGCGTTTTTTGGGGTTTGCTAACTACTACCGGAAATTTATTTGTAATTTCTCATCTGTCGTCAAACCTCTCACTGACATGACAAGAAAAGGGACGGATTTTTCTAAATGGTTGGACAAAGCTTGCCAAGCCTTTTCCTCTTTGAAGAAATGTTTTGCTTCGGCACCCGTTCTCATCCAACCAGATGCATCTCAGCCGTTCATTGTGGAGGTGGATGCGTCTGACGTAGGGGTGGGTGCTATATTGTCCCAGGGTCCGTCCCCTGGTAAATGGCATCCGTGCGCTTTCTTTTCTAAGAAATTGTCGTCCGCCGAAAGGAATTATGATATCGGCAATAGGGAACTTTTGGCCATTAAGTTAGCTTTTGAAGAATGGCGTCACTTTTTGGAGGGGGCAGTCCACCCGGTTACCGTTATTACTGATCACAAGAACCTGTTGTATTTGGAATCTGCTAAGCGTCTGAATTCCAGACAAGCTCGATGGTCGTTGTTTTTTACCAGGTTTAATTTTGTCGTCACTTATCGCCCGGGGTCTAAGAATGTAAAGGCTGATGCCTTGTCTCGCAGTTTCCCAGGGGCCGGGAAAACGGATGACCCGAGTCCTATCCTTCAGGAGGGGGTGGTAGTGTCGGCTGTATTTTCTGAGCTTGAGGAGGAGGTGTTAGAGGCTCAGGGGGACGCCCCTGCAGGACCTCCAGGGAGACTGTTTGTCCCAAATCTGTTGAGACAAAAGGTTATTGAGGCACATCATAATTCTGCTCTAGCAGGACATCCAGGGAGTAAGGCTACTTTAGATCTCCTTTCTCGCCGGTTTTGGTGGCCTAATGCTAATAAAGATGTTATAACTTTTGTCGCGTCATGTGGGGTGTGTGCTCGCTCTAAAACCCCTCATACCCGTCCGTCTGGGACCCTTTTACCCTTGAAACTTCCGGAGCGTCCATGGACTCATTTATCTATGGACTTCATTACGGACCTTCCTCCGTCGTCAGGGAATACTGTCATACTGGTGGTTGTTGACAGGTTCAGTAAGATGGCACATTTCGTTGCTCTTCCTGCACTCCCTAATGCTAAAACTCTGGCGCAGGTGTTCATTAGGGAGATCGTTAGACTTCATGGGTTGCCTTCTGATGTGGTGTCAGATAGGGGGTCTCAGTTTGTGTCCAAATTTTGGAGGGCATTTTGTTTACGTCGGGGGATGCAATTGTCATTTTCCTCGGCTTTTCATCCGCAGACCAATGGTCAGACAGAGCGTCTGAATCAGAGCTTAGAGACATATCTCCGGTGTTTTGTCTCAGAGAACCAAGAGGACTGGTCTTCTTTCTTGCCTCTGGCAGAGTTCGCTCTTAACAACAGGCGGAGCGAGTCCACTGGTAAGTCCCCGTTTTTTGGGGCATATGGTTTCCATCCCCAGTTTTGTACTTTCAATGGGGGGGGCCCTTCTGGGGTTCCTGAGGAGGAGCGTTTCTCGTCGTCACTTGCTTCTGTGTGGAGAGGTGTATTGAATAATCTGAGTGCGATGGGGAACCGTTACAAACGTATGGCTGATAGGAGGAGAGTTTCTGGTCCAGATCTGAATGTGAACGATCTGGTATGGTTGTCTACCAGGAATATAAAACTTAAAGTGCCCTCCTGGAAACTGGGTCCCAGATTCATCGGGCCGTACAGGATCAGTTCCATAATTAATCCTGTGGCATTTCGTCTGGACCTCCCTCCTACGTTTAAAATTCATAATGTGTTCCACAAGTCATTACTTAAAAAGTATGTGGCACCAGTCATACCGTCACCTCTACCTCCTCCTCCTGTGTTGGTCAATGGTAACTTGGAATTTCAAGTATCAAAGATCATTGACTCATGTCTGAATCGCCGGTCCCTTCAGTACTTGGTGCATTGGAAGGGGTATGGTCCAGAGGAGAGGACGTGGGTTCCTGCGTCTGATGTTAACGCAGATCGTTTGGTTCGGACCTTCCACAGAACTCACCTGGGCAGGCCTGGCCCTGAGGGTCCGGAGGCCCCTCGTAGAAGGGGGGGTACTGTCATGTGTGCATTGCCACGAAGATCGTCGCGGTTGCACATTTTGACTTCTCACAGCTGAGCTGCTGTTTCTTTGTGTTTGGCAGCTAGGGAGTTAATTCTGTCTGTGCTCGGTGCTGGGACTGGGTGCAGTTTCTCCCGGCTGCAATTGATTATTTGTTGATTGGTTTCCTTTAAATTCCTGGTTGTCTGCTTGGGGAGTTGCCAGTGAAACCTTCATGCAGATCACAGATAGGAATGAATCTGTATAGACTTTAGTTGTGAGCTCCTTAGTTGTTCTAAGCTCAACTTGGTTAGAGTTTATTTCCCAGACCATTTATGTTCCTTTGGTGTTTGAGTGTGTATGCAAGCGAGTGTTATCCTGTCTGTCTTATATGTCTAATCTGTGTATTTAGCTGAGATCAGCCCATATCCCTTTGGTGGTAGTCAGGATCCTTCTTAGGACTGATTACAGGGTTCAGGGTCTGATAGGAGACAGGGTTAGGTTGGAGACTTGGACCTCTGAACCATTATCAGTACCTCCAAGGTGAGGGATTAGTTAGGACCCCAGTTTAGGGTCAGGTTAGATCCCGGTCCACCTCTTTCCTGTTTCAGCTCATCAAGTCCTCAAGATTAACCCTGAGTTCAGCAGATATCGTGTCAGGTAAATCTATTCTATACTTACATGCTGATGTTGCTATACTAGTTGTTGTATAGAGTGTTGTTCCTGTATTAATAGTTTACTGACATTGTATACATATCATTAGACAGCGTGACACAGGGATCAAGTTAACAGCACAGTCATACTCGAGATGAGGAGGTAGCTCTTGACACCCTTCCTCCGAGAATACATCCTCAAAGTCCACCAGAAATGGAGGTAAGGCCCTAGGAGCGACCGCACCAATGACCGTATTCATGCAGTTTTTATTACAGAAATCGCTCCATTGGCTTATCTCTCTGGATTGCCAATCAATAACCGGGTTATGCTTAGTTAGCCAAGGCAGGCCCAGCACTATAGGAGTGGGAAGACCCTCCAACACATAACAACAGTTCTTTATGTAGCGCCCCCACTTGAAGATCAATGTTATGCACTGCTTGCACAAAACTTCCCTGACCGAGAAGTCTGGCGTCGATCGAGAATATGGGGACGGGTTTAGCCAACCCACACAATCGCATACCTTGAACCCGGGCAAAGCGAGCATCCACCAGATTAGCCCCGGCCCCACTATCCAGAAGAACAGATATCCTCTCAGTTCTCGCACCCACCACCACCTCCGTCGGTACGAGAAACTGAGACTAACTTAGGGACGAAATACTTACTCCCAGATTGCCGTCCACCACACAATCTGGGATCAATAGTTTTCCGGCGACTTCTCACTCTGCAAAGGACGGGATGGACACCCCCTAATAAAATGTCCTTTTTTTTCCACAGAAGAAACAACTTCTTGTTTTGTGGCGCCCCACCGATCCCCTCCCCCGGAATGATGTCCCTCCTAATTGCATAGGCTCCTCTGGACTGACCAGGGGAACCTCCGTGTAAGGGACCCTTGAGGAAGGTGGAGTCATCACAGGGGGTGGAGTTACCCCGCACCTCTCCCGCAACCGTCTATCAATGCGAATAGCAAGGGCCATAGCGGCCTCAGTGACATGGGAGGGTCATACTGCGCCAACACATCTTTTAATTTGTCAGATAAACCTTGACAAAACTGGCTCCTAAGAGCTGGGTCATTCCACTGGGTGTCCGTGGCCCACCTACGGAACTCCGAAGAAAATTCCTCTGCCGGACGATCTCCCTGCTGTATCTTACGTAACTTAGATTCAGCAAGGGAGACCCGATCCGGGTCATCATATACAAGACCCAGAGCTGCAAAAAATCTATCCACTGACTGGAGAGCCGGGGAGCCCGGGGGAAGAGAGAACGCCCAGGATTGGGGGTCCCCTTTAGGAGCGAGATGACAATTCCCACTCTTTGATCTTCACTCCCAGATGACCGAGGTCGCAGCCGAAAGTACAATTTACATGCCTCCCGGAAAGCAAAAAACTTGTCCCGCCCTCCAGTGAACCTGTCCGGGAGAGCTACTTTAGGTTCAGTTCTGGCTTGCTCCGGGGGGTACAAAACCTTGGACTTAACATCCCTCAGCTCCATGGACAAACTCTGCAACTGCTGAGCTAGACTGGCTACTGGATCCATGGTGGCTGGGGAGAATCTTAAATATGGTCAGTGAAAATGTCACGCTGTCTCTGTATACAGGAGAACCGGGGTCTATGCTGACCCTAAGCTGGGATCCTGGCTAATCCCTCTACCTGGAGGTACTGTTGATGGTACAGAGGTCCAGGCCGCCAGCGTAAACCCTATCTCCTGTGAATCCCTAACACTGTAATCTAGTCCTGAGAAGGACCCTGATTACCACCACAGGGATCAGGAAGGTATCTGCCTTCACACACAGTATAAGACAAACGAGACAGTACAAGGAGTAAAATAAAAGTACACCTTGCATACAAAACTACCAATACAGAGGGAACACAAACGGGTAGGGAGATAACTAATAAAGCGAGGAGAGGAGAAAACCACAACAGGTAT
The DNA here is from genome assembly GCA_033576555.1 of Oophaga sylvatica. Lineage (NCBI taxonomy): Eukaryota > Metazoa > Chordata > Amphibia > Anura > Dendrobatidae > Oophaga > Oophaga sylvatica. The sequence goes on from JARQOD010000001.1 coordinate 927,839,667, forward strand.
TCTTAGCTTAGACTTCTCAATACGATCCGCTCTGCTGGTCTGCATGAATGCTTTCACCGACACTTCCCCAGCAGACAGGCAGGTATAAGAAGGAAACCAATTAACAAAACATTAATTGCAGCTGAGCGAGGCTGGTCAGTCCAGCACAGAGAGAGAAAGAATTAACTCCCTCAGTGCCGAAAAACACCCAGCACCATAAACTCAGCTGTGCGAAGTCAGGGTGTGCAATCGCGACGATCTTCGCAGCGACACACCCGTGACAGCTAGGCCTCTTGGCAATCTCGCAGACCAATTTTTTTTCCCTTGTCTTTTATCAAGTTTTGAGAGATGTCCAGTTCTAGCTAATGTTGTGCCCAATTTAATCCACTTCTTGATTAACGTCTTCACAATGTTCTATGGAATATCTAATGCCTTGGAAATGTTTGTGTACCCTTCCCTTGACTGGTAATTTTGAACAATAACATCCCTTTGCTGTGTTGTGAGCTGTTACAGCATTAGCTGCAAAATGCAACAGAGAAAATGTCAGGAAAATCCTACTAGAACAGCCAAACTTTGTATGGAGTTAATCAGAATCACCGTAAATTATGGCAGCTGTGTGCTAACTACTATTCCACATGAGTTTAAATGTGATTGGTTAATGGTGAACACAACCACATCCCATCCCCAATTGGGTGTTCACACTTCTACAACCAAATTTTTTAGTTTTGTTCTTTTTATTCCCTCACATCCAACACCCTGCACCCACCACTTCCCCCCTCCCCAAAAAAAAAAAAAAATGATTTCAGTTTGTATAGCTGACAATAAAGGTGGAAAAAGTTTTGAAGTGGTTCTTCCTAGTCTGAATTTTTTTCAGTCACCCATGACTTCACCACGAGAGGGAATCCGCCCTTCAAGGACAGGAAACCTTCAAGATAAAAAGGGCGGTTCCTCTCTCCGCATCAGTTAATTTCCTGTCCTTAATGGGGAACCCTTAGGATAAGATCGGAGGGGGCCGCAGGTCCAACAAAAAGCAATACAGAGACCGGGACAAGCCAGAGAAGCAATCCAGAGGGGGAAGAGTTTTCTACTCCACTGGATATATTGGGAAAAAACAATAGGATTGTGAATACATAGTCTGATGCATATTGGGTGCCCAAGCTTCTTTTAGATCTTATTTTTGGGTGGCATGTTTGTTTTTAAATTTAAACCCAGGTTGGACAGGTCACAGAGGTCGCCATGCTGTATCCACCAAAATAGACAATAAGAGATAATGCAACATTAGTTAATGATTGCTTCTCTACTTTCGCAATGCCTTAAGTGTATTTACTTTGGCAGCATTAAAGGGACCTTCAGCAGAGACTAATAAATCATTGAACTTAATTAAGATCTCAGGATTCTGCATAAATGGCCCATCTGATGGGCAATAGCAGTGCAGAATTCGAGGGAACTGGTTGTCTCAAGATGTTATTTGACTTTTATATAGTGACATCAAAAGTTTGATATGGTAGAACAGTGCCTTTTGTTTTCCTTTAATCTTCTTCTATGGGATACTTCATGATCTAGCATGTTTTAAGCTTTGGAATCGGTGAGGTTTTTGGTTAAAGGAGGTAGTTCAAGACTCTAGTAGACTAAAATACAAATTTTATTACAAACTTGTAAGACGGCAAAAAGAATTGAGGAAATAATGATTGATATCAATATAGATGTACACTCATAGGGTATATTAGAATAAGTACATGATAATAAGCCTGTTAAATCCACACAGATAAATGATTGAACATATAACATTAGAATTTAGTAGAAAGTACAATATGGGGGCAGTACGCTGTCTCAGTGGTTAGCACTGTAGCTTTGCAGCTCTGGGGTCCTGGGCTCAAATCCCACCAAGGACAACATTTGCAAGAAGTTTATATGTTCACCCCATGTTTGTGTGAGTTTCCTCCCATGCTTCAAAAACCTACTGACAGAGAATTTAGATTATCACCGTGTTGATTATGATTGTAAAGCGCTGTGGAAATTAACAGCATTATATAAGTGAGTTAAATAAGTAAATATGGCATATAATATACAACAAATTATTATGCAACCTCTAGATTGCTGGTCATGACATCCTGACACATGTTTCGTTGTACGTTTTATTCATCTCCTTGACAAAGCATAAAATTAAATATGCTGTTCTCCTGAGGGAGCTCCTCCCTGACCTGGATTAAAGCATCAGTCAACTCCTGGACAGTCTGTGGTGCTATGTGTGGTTTGTGGATGAAACAAGACATGATGTCCCGGATGCGCTCGATTGCATTAAGGCCTGTACATTGCATCAATACCTTTATCATGCAGGAACTGTTGACGCACTTCAGCCACATGAGGCCTAGCATTGTCGTGCATCAGAAGGAACCCAGGGCCCACTGCACCTGCATATGGTCTGAGGATCTCATCCCGGTATCTAATGGCAGTCAGGGTACCTCTGGCTAGCACATGGAGGGTTGTGCGGCCCTCCAAATAAATGCCTCCACTACACCATTACTGACCTACTGCCAAAGCGGTCATGCTGGAGGATATTGCAGGCAGCAGAACGTTCTCCACGGCGTCTCCAGACTCTCACATCTGTCTTGTGTGCTTAGTGTGAACCTGCTCTCATCCGTGATGGGTGCAAATGTCGAATCTGCCAATCTTGGTGTTCACTGGTAAATGCCAATCGCCCTGCACTGTGTTCAGCTGTAAGCACAACACCCAATTGTGGACATTGGACACTCATACCTCCCTCATGGAGTCTGTTTCTGACAGGTTGATCAGACACATGGATGTTAGTGGCCTACTGGAGGTCATTTTGCAGGACTCTGGCACTTCTCCTGTTCCTCCTTGCTCAAAGGAGGAAGTAGCTGTCCTGGTGCTGGTTTGTTGCCCTCTCCACATCTCCTGGTGTACTGGACTGTCTCCTGGTATCTGCTCCATGCTCTGGACATTGCTGACTGACACAGCTACCCTTATTGCCACAGCTCGCATTAATGTGCTATCATGGATGAGCTGCTCTACCTGGGCAACGTCTGTGGGTTGTAGACACTGCCTCATGCTACTGTACCTCTAGAGGTGAGAGCAACGACCAAATGCAATTTCATTTGGAAATTTAATTTCTTTTCTTCTTTTTAATATCTTTTAGAAGCTTCTTATAAAATTTGTTAAAATTAATCTAAAGTTTTGTACATTGTTATACTTTTTAGTGCAGTGTTCTAATTGTAAATTGGTTTTAACCTATGGACAGGTGTGACAATATTTATTTTTTTTCTGTTTAAAGGGAATCTGTCACCCCATTTTTGCCCTATAAGCTTCGGCCACCGCCATCAGGGGCTTATCTGCAGCATTCTGGAATGCTGTAGATAAGCGCCCGATGTCACCTGAAAGTGAAGAAAAACGAGTTAGATTATACTCACCCAGGGGTGTTCCACCATCCGGTTGGGTCCGGAAGGAGTCGCGGTCCGGTTCGGCGCCTCCCATCTTGTAGCAAAGCCGGCCTCTTCTTTCTGTCCCGTCGCGGCTCCTGCGCTGGCGCACTGCTCTGCCCTGGTGAGGGCAAAGCAGAGTACTGCAGTGAGCATGCGCCGGGAAAGGTCAGAGAGGTCCAGCGCCTGCTCACTACAGTACTCTGCTCTGCCCTCACCAGGGCAGAGCAGTGCACCAGCGCAGGAGTCGCGACGGGACGGAAAGAAGAGGCCGGCTTCGCTACGAGATGGGAGGTGCTGAACCGGACCGTGACTCCCTCCGGACCCGACCGGACGGCGGAACACCCCAGGGTGAGTATACTCTAACTCGTTTTTCTTCACTTTCAGGTGACATCGGGGACTTATATACAGCATTACAGAATGCTGTAGATAAGCGCCTGATGGCAGTGGCCGCAGCTTATAGGGCAAAAATGGGGTGACAGATTCCCTTTAAGAAAGCAGCCATGTTTTCCTAAACCTAGACAACCCATTTAGGGAAAGCCTTTGGTTTGTGGACATCTGGGATTACTCTTTGACAGAATTGCATGACGGACAGTAGTCAAGTACGTTTACAGTACAAAGAGGGGCAGTATGTTGTGTTTCAATGGTGAGTGCTACGTAACTTTTTTTACTTTTTATTTGCCAGGGTTGAGTTGCTAATTTCACAAGCTGTTCTTTCATGTATAAGAACTCGCAGTTGAGCTGTAGATTTCCTTTAATTTGCACTTTCAGGGAAAGTACAGCATTACGTGACATCACTTATAATGTTAAGGGCTCACTTAGATAATTGCCGCGCTTTGAACTTGAAATGGATTGTAGAAGCGTATACTTTACTGCAAACTAAACACTCATTACAGAGTAAATAACACGGATTTACCATGTTCTTTTTTTAATCTTTCCCTCAAGGTAGGACTTTCCTATTTGTAGAATTTTGGTTGAAAATTTTATAATCTACTACTTCTGTGTCCCACATTTCCTCTACTTGTAGGTTTTTCTACGCACAGATGACTTTGATTTATATGGTTATGCTGAAATCTTTTTTTTTTTTTTCATGCTACTTTTTTTCTGTAATTTTTGTGAAATGAATGTTTTTAAAGCTATAAGGCTACTTTCACACTTGCGTTTTTTTGCGCAGCGCATCTTGCGCTATCGGACGCATGCGCAATGTTCCCCTATCTTTAACATGGCGGGCGCAGGGTCTAGCGCTTGCACGCGTTCATGTGCGTTTGTCGTGCGCTGCGCATTTTCCCGGTGTGCGCCCATACGCGCCAGACGCTACATGTTGCATTTTTTTTCCGCCCAACCGCTTTAAAAAAACGCGTGCGCATGTGTGCGCATGCTATGCGCAAAAAATAACATTGCAGTCTATGGGGGCGCTGGCGTGTGCATGGCTTTGTGCTCGTCAGCGCTTTTGCACGCACGCGATTTTTCTGTAAATAATGGAGCCAGAGATGATGGAGCCAGAGATGATGGAGCCAGAGATGATGGAGGCAGAGATGATGGAGGCAGAGATGATGGAGGCAGAGATGATGGAGGCAGAGATGATGGAGACAGCTGATGGAGGCAGAGATGATGGAGCCAGAGATGATGGAGGAAGAGATGATGGAGACAGAGATGATGGAGACAGCTGATGGAGGCAGAGATGATGGAGACAGATGATGGAGCCAGAGATGATGGAGACAGCTGATGGAGCCAGAGATGATGGAGACAGATGATGGCCAGAGATGATGGAGACAGCTGATGGACAAGATGATAGAGCAGAGATGATGGAGCCAGAGATGATGGATGAGCCAGAGATGATGAGCCAGAGATGATGGAGCCAGAGATGATGGAGCCAGAGATGATAGAGCCAGAGATGATGGAGCCAGAGATGATGGAGCCAGAGATGATGGAGCCAGAGATGATGGAGCAGAGATATGGAGCCAGAGATGATGGAGCAGAGATGATGGAGCAGAGATGAGGAGCCAGAGATGATGGAGCCAGAGATGATGGAGCCAGAGATGATGGAGCAGAGATGATGGAGCAGGTGATGGAGCCAGAGATGATGGAGGAGAGATGATGGAGACAGATGATGGAGCCCGAGATGATGGAGGAAGAGAGAGATGATGGAGCAAATAGAAAACGCATGCGCAAAAAAACGCAAACGCATGCAAAAACGCATGAAATCGCAGAAAACGCTGCGTTTATTTTGTCGAAAGCGCATGCGATGCGACATAAATATTGCAGCGTTTACAAGCGTTTGCATGCGTTTTTTTAATGCGCTTCATGTGCGCTCGAAACGCAGCGCAAAAAAACGCAAGTGTGAAAGTAGCCTTAGACTGTGATGAACATACACACGGAGGTGTTCCAAGTTTTCTTTTTTTTTTTTTTTTTTTTTTTATTCTACCAGAAGTCCACAGAAAACAGTGCCTACAATCATGACTCCAATGGGCTGCCATCCACTGTTCTTCTGCTGGTTGGAGGCCCTGTGTGCGTAGATCACATTTTTCGTAAGGACAGTGGAGTAACTATAGTGTGTGCAGGGTTTGCAGTCGTACCCAGACTCTGACCTCTTTGGCTCATATGAGAAGGTCATACTGTTGAGGGTGTGTGATGGTTGGGGGATTTGTTGAGATTTTTTAATGGGGCCCATGAGCTGCAATTTACGCTACTGCTTAAGGAGTTATCTCAGTTTATTCAACAACCCAAACCCAGGACTGTCCTAAAGCACCAAGTGCGGCCCTCTCTTCTTTCCCATTCCAATTTTTTTTTTTGCTAAACATAGGAAGTCACAAAGGACAATTTCTACCCTTGGAGTTAGACAGCAGCTTATCGACTTGGGTCATCTGAGCGGCCTTAGTGCACTGCCATTTCTAATAGAATACTAATTCGTAGCAAGGGTTTCTGGTTCTGTAAAGTTGATGTCCTGCCTTTCCAATAGGTCCTTAGAATTACCGTAGATTATTGAGGGTCTAAATCTGCACTTCTATCGATCTGTTTGACTTTGAAGGAGCTTTGGTACCATACCTGATGCTGCAATTAACTAGAGTTTTGCCACATTATAGTGAATGGAAATAAGCTCCAATACCTGACACATCCACTGCTAACAGTACAAAGCTGTGGTTCACAGGATAGTGTACACAATAAATGGTACACCAGACCGCCATAGCCACTTCAAACAGTCAATTAGTGTGGCAGTTTTCTCAGGTTCTTGAATGGTTGGATCATCTTTCTGGTTTCAGATGTGACGAGATCGTTGAAAGCACAAAAACATATAAAAAAAATCAAAAAGTCCCCAGTGATGGTCAAAATACAAATGTTTATTGAAAGACCAAAAACTGGTGAGAAAGGGGCATATACACATGGGTAAAGAAGGGTGCACTTTCCATAAAAATATATGCATATTAATATATATTATCCCACAATGATTAGCCTGCTTGAGGTTATGCACAGTAGCAAAGCCCCAGTATTCATGCGGTAGTGCAGTATATCTAATGCCCAAAGTTTATAATTGTAGCTACTGTTCTAAGTGTATCGTTCTACCCAATAGGACAGTAAATTACCTGAAAACCGTGTTCATCATGTGAATCGGGGCTCCTTAACGGACGTGCTTCCCCTCCCGGACGTGCGTTTCGGCACTGACTTCATCAGGAGTCTGCACATACATGCGGGGGGAGAGGATTAAAAAGGGGCACTGCCCAATCAAACCATAGCATGAACCAGAAGTGATGCATGTGTCACCATGGCAGCTGGGATACCTGTCGGCACCTGCGTCATGTGTCCAGTGACGTCAGAGCCATATGACTGAGCAAGATATAGAGAAACTAAGAGCCAACTGGGATCCCAGAGATGGGGTGCACATGTGTACTGGTCTGCAGCATCTATAGAAGGTTACAGATATGGGTATACCCATCGCAACTTTTTTTAAGCCTAGTGGCTTACCACTAGAGATGAGCGAAAATTTCAATATTCCGGATTAAGATAGCCGTATTCGCCGAACGCCATTGCAGTCAATAGGAGTACCGATGACCGAATATTTTCGGAAATGGTCATCAAACGTAAAATCATCAAGAATATGGCACTAATATATGGCACATTCGGATTTGGCAATCATTTTCCGAACATATTCGCTCATCTCTACTTACCACTAAATATTGCTGCAAATATGTTACATGTTCAGGGATGTATTATCAACATTGTCTTTACCGGACTCAGCAGCAGTAATCCCTATATTATATTTGTTAGAGAATATGACCGTAACTTATTTTACATACATGAGACATATCAGAAGTACCAATAGCTACATCATATCCAACAGGTACATAATTCAATCAAAGGAGGCTAACATTTTGAGTCTGATTAATGTAATCTATATGAGACACAATAAACAGAAAATGGTAGGTGTGTATATAATATATATATTTAATATATATGTCATAATCAAAATATGATCGCACCATAAACACACAGCTTCGCCAATGTGTCAAAATTGTATAAAAATTCAAATAATTATCGTATATACTCGTGTATAAGCCGAGGTACCTAATTTTGCCACAAAAAACTGGGAAAACTTATAAGCCAGGTATGCATTGTCCCTCATCCCCATCCTGGTATATATTGTCCCCTTGTCCCCATCCTTGTCTGCATGGCTCCTTATTCCCATCCTTGTCTGCATGGCTCCTTATTCCCATCCTTGTCTGCAGTGCTCCTTATCCCCATCCATGTACTGTTCGTGTGGATCCTTATCCCCATCCTTGTATGCATGGTTTCTTATCCCCATCCTTGTCTGCATGGCTCCTTATCCCCATCCTTGCATGTGTGGCCCCCATGAGAAAAGCATAAAAAAAAATGTAAAAAAATCCTACTTGTCTTCCATGCGCACCCTCGCAGCATCTTGTTCCAGTGCCAGCAGCATCTGCTGCTGAGCGATCACATGTCCCCGCTCATTTTGGGAATGAATATTCACCTCTCTCCATGGCTATGGGAGTGGAGAGAGGTGAATATTCATTACCTTAATGAGCGGGCACCCGTGATGGCACGGCACCTGCTGGAAGCCGGTGGCTAAGGCTGTAACTGTGCGTGCTATAAGATAAATTAATATTCATTTCTCATTAGAAGCGGGCACAGGCTTTAGCCACTGCTGCTGGCTCCTGCCTCCTGTGACCTGCAGCTACCCCTCCCCCCACCATCTTCTGGGACAATGACTTGTGTATAAGCCGAGGGGGACATTTTCAGCACAAATGTGCTGATAAACTAATACACAAGTATATATCGGGACCCAAGGGATATCGTTTCTCCTTGCAGAGAGTGACATGTCAAACATTTAAGTTTGACAAACATGCAAAAGAACAGGAAATCAGGAAGGGGGAAATACTTTTTTACACAACTGTGTGTGTGTGTGTGTGTATGTGTGTGTGTGTATATGTATGTATATATATATATATATATATATATATATATAATAATATTATTTTTATTCATTGCAAATTGTCTCGTTAGAGAGGAAGAGGACTAGAACTCTAGTGCCACCTATAGGAAGTAGCAATCCTAGTTCTAGTCCTCTTCCTCTCTAAAGAGACAATTTGCATATTTCCAAGAGGAGCATTGCGGCTTAAAAGTCTTTTGTTGGCATGCTTGACATGTCACTCTCCGCAAGGAGAAACGATACCCCTTGGATTCCAGTCAGACGCCTCTCACACAGCCAAACCAGATCTCACACTTTGCACTGATGAGGGGCAGTACTCTGAAACTGTCATGGGTGCATCGCCACGAAGATCGTCGCGATTGCACATTCTGACTTCTCACAGCTGAGCTGCTGTTTCTTTGTGTTTGGTAATGAGAGAGTTAATTTTACCTAGCTCTTTGCTAAGACTAGGTCCAGCCTCGCCCGGCTGCTTTTGATTATGTTCTAATTAGTTTCCTTTATATTCCTGCTAGTCTGGGTGTTAGATGCCGGTGAAAGCATTCATGTAGTCTAGCAGACTGAAGCGGTTCTGAGAATACTTAAGCTAAGAGCTCCTTAGTTGTTTTTACTCTTAACTTATAGTTTATCTCTGAGACCTTAGGTGTTCCTACTGTGTGTGAGTGTTGTATGTAAGACTTTATTTACTTTATTTCTTGTCTTTCTTGTATGTCTTTCTGTTCATTAACCGTTACCTGTTCATTCCCTTTGGTGGTATTCAGGGTCCTTCTTAGGACTAGAATACAGTTGGCAGGGATTGATAGGAGACAGGGTTTACGCTGGTGGCCTGGACCTCTGTACCTTTAACAGTACCTCCAGGTTGAGGATTAGTTAGGACCCCAGTTTAGGGTCAGCTTAGACCCCGGTCACCCTCTAGCCGGAGACAGCGTATAACGGATTCCGTTTTGACCCACTGGACATTCTGTCAGGTAAATCTATGTTATCATATATCTATGCGCATGTTATATAGTATGTTGCCCTTTTGATATAGATTACTGACATCACATATATATATCTGCTATACAGCGTGACATTTTCACCGGCCCAACTAAAGATTCTCCCCAGCTGTCATGGATCCAGTAGCCCAGCTGGCCCGGCAGTTGCAGGGGTTGTCCATGGAATTTGCAGACATTAAGTCCAAGGTTTTGTCCCCCCGGAGCAAACCAGATCTGAACCTAAGGTTGCTCTCCCGGATAGGTTCACTGGTGGGCGGGACAAATTTTTTACTTTCCGGGAGGCATGTAAATTGTACTTTCGGCTGCGGCCTCGGTCATCTGGGAGTGAAGAACAGAGGGTGGGAATTGTTATATCGCTCTTACAAGGGGACCCTCAATCTTGGGCGTTCTCTATTCCTCCAGGCTCCCCAGATCTCCAGTCAGTGGATCGATTTTTTACTGCCCTGGGTCTGGTATATGATGATCCGGATCGAGTCTCCCTTGCTGAAACAAGGTTACGTAAAATACGGCAAGGAAATCGTCCAGTGGAGGAATATTCTTCTGAGTTCCGTAGATGGGCAACAGATACTCAGTGGAATGACCCAGCTTTTAGGAGCCAGTTTTGTCAAGGGTTGTCTGACAAATTAAAAGATGTGTTGGCTCAGTATGATTCTCCTCCATCACTGGAGGCTGCTATGGCCCTCGCTATTCGCATTGATAGACGACTTCGGGGAAGACGCGAGGTAACTCCGCCCCCCGTGATGACTCCACCTACTACTAAAGTCCCTTTTACTGAGGTTCCCCTTGTCTGTTCTGAGGAACCCATGCAGTTGGGAGGGACATCATTTTGTAGGAGGGAATCGGCGGTGCGCCGCAAGACTAGAAGGTGTTTCTTTTGCGGGAGAGAGGGACATTTTGTTGGGGGGTGTCCATCCCGGACCTCTTTGAGCCAAGGAGTTAACCTGGGTGTGTGTATTTCGTCCCCAAATCCCTCTCAGTTTCTCGTGCCTGCGGAGGTGGTGATTGGTACTAGAACTGAGAGGATTTCTGTTTTTCTTGATAGTGGGTCCGGGGCTAATCTGGTGGATGCTCGGTTTGCCCAGGTGCATGGTATGCAACTGAGTTTATTGGCCAAACCGGTCCCTATCTCTATGATTCTAGACCTCTTGGTCAAGGTAGCTTGGTACAAGCTGTTCATAACATAGATCTTCGAGTAGGGGCAATACATAAAGAGCAATTGTCTTGTTATGTGTTGGAGGGTCTACCTACTCCTATTGTGTTGGGACTTCCTTGGTTGGCTAAACATAACCCAGTGATTGATTGGCAATCCAGAAAGATAAGCCAGTGGGGTGAATTTTGCAAGAATAACTGCATGAGCACGGTCATCGGTGCGGTTGTGCCTAGGACTTTGCCTCCTTTTCTGGAGGACTTTGGGGAGATGTTCTCAGAGGAGGGGTGTAAAGAGTTACCTCCTCATCGCGCATATGACTGCTCAATAAAGTTGCTTCCTGATGCCTTATCTCGTACTTTCCCAGGGACCGGGAGGATGGATGATCCGGTTCCTATTCCTCAGGAGGGAGTTGTAGTGTCAGCTGTATGCTCTGAGCTTGAGGGGGAGGTATTGGGGGCTCAGGGGGACGCCCCTGTGGGACTTCCAGGAGACTGATAGTTCCAGATCGGTTAAGACTGAAGGTTACGGAGAACCATTACAAACGGATGGCTGATAGGGGGAGAGTTTCTGGTCGAGATCTGAAGGTGAACGATCTGGTGTGGTTGTCTACCAGGAATATAAAACTTAAAGTTCCCTCCTGGAGGTTGGGTCCCAGATTCATTGGGCCGTACAGGATCAGTTCCATAATTAATCCTGTGGCATTTCGTCTGGACCTCCCTCCTACGTTTAAAAATCATAATGTGTTTCACAAGTCATTACTTAAAAAGTATGTGGCACCAGTCATACCGTCACCTCTACCTCCTCCTTCAGTGGTAGTCAATGATAACGTGGAATTTCATGGGTCGAAAATCATTGACTCACGTCTCAGTCGCCGATCCCCTCAGTACTTAGTTCTTTGGAGGGGGTATGGTCCTGAGGAGAGGACGTGGGTCCCTGCGTCTGATGCTAACGCAGATCGATTGGTTCGGACCTTTCACACAACTTACCCGGACAGACCTGGTCATGAGGGTCCGGAGGCCCCTCGTAGAAGGGGGGGTACTGTCATGGGTGCATCGCCACGAAGATCGTCGCGATTGCACATTCTGACTTCTCACAGCTGAGCTGCTGTTTCTTTGTGTTTGGTAATGAGAGAGTTAATTTTACCTAGCTCTTTGCTAAGACTAGGTCCAGCCTCGCCCAGCTGCTTTTGATTATGTTCTAATTAGTTTCCTTTATATTCCTGCCAGTCTGGGTGTTAGACGCCGGTGAAAGCATTCATGTAGTCTAGCAGACTGAAGCGGTTCTGAGAATACTTAAGCTAAGAGCTCCTTAGTTGTTTTTACTCTTATAGCTTATAGTTTATCTCTGAGACCTTAGGTGTTCCTACTGTGTGTGAGTGTTGTATGTAAGACTTTATTTACTTTATTTCTTGTCTTTCTTGTATGTCTTTCTGTTCATTAACCGTTACCTGTTCATTCCCTTTGGTGGTATTCAGGGTCCTTCTTAGGACTAGAATACAGTTGGCAGGGATTGATAGGAGACAGGGTTTACGCTGGTGGCCTGGACCTCTGTACCTTTAACAGTACCTCCAGGTTGAGGGATTAGTTAGGACCCCAGTTTAGGGTCAGCTTAGACCCCGGTCACCCTCTAGCCGGAGACAGCGTATAACGGATTCCGTTTTGACCCACTGGACATTCTGTCAGGTAAATCTATGTTATCATATATCTATGCGCATGTTATATAGTATGTTGCCCTTTTGATATAGATTACTGACATCACATATATATATCTGCTATACAGCGTGACAGAAACACAGTGTCTGCAAATTGAGATTTTGGCTTTTATCCTAAGTCATGTGACCAGGCTTGTTAAGGGGTCGACATTGACTTCTAGGATTGCTACTTCTGTAGGTGGCACTAGAGTTCTAATCCTCTTCCTCTCCGATGAGACAATTTGCAAATAATTATATATATATGCCCCCTTCCTGATTCCTGTTCTTTTGCATGTTTGTCACACTTAAATATTTCAGATCACCAAACAAATTTAAATATTAGACAAAGATAACGCAAGTAAACACAAAATGCAGTTTTTAAATGAAGGTCTTTATTATTAAGGGAAAAATAAATCCAAACCTACAGGGCCCTGTGCGAAAAAGTGATTGTCCCCTAAACCTAATAACTGCTTGGGCCACCCTTGGCAACAACTACAATGAAGCATTTGCGATAACTGACAATGAGTTACAACGCTGGAAGAATTTTGGCCCACTCTTCTTTGCAGAATTGTTGCATTTCTGTCACATTGGAGGGTTTCCAAGCATGAACCATCTTTAAGGTCATGTCACAGCATCTCAATCGGATTAAGATCAGGACTTTGACTAGGGCACTCCAAAGTCTGTTTTTCTTAAGTCATTCAGAAGTGGACTTGCTGGTTTGCTTTGGATCATTGTCCTGCTGCATAAGCCATGTGTATTTCAGCTTGAGGTCACAAACAGATGGCCGGCTTTTCCTTCAGGATTTTTTAGTAGACAGCAGAATTCATGCTTCCATTTACCACAGCAAGTCTTCCAGGTCCTGAAGTAGCAAAACAGCCCCAGACCATCACACTACTGTAAGAGTTGCCATAAAGTAGGGTATAAATTGAGTAGTAGCTTGCTTCGCATGATGCAGTGATATTAGACAGGTGCTTCTGTAAGACAGAAACCCGTATTAAAAAAACAAAAATACCACAAATTTTAAAATCATGTGTGTATACAAAACGCAGCTAAAACACCAGCGATAAAGATCAAATATTCTTGTTCAAGCCCATTGGTTGTAATGTATTTAAGGTGCTTTTCCATCTGGATTCAAGTTGGGCAACTCTCTGGCTAATCCTACCCCCATTAATGTTATCAATTTGATCAATGCCTCTGACTCCGAGAAATGTGCTGTCGCATTGATGGTACAATTTAAAATGTTGCGGTAGCGTTTTCAGCGTGGATATGTCCGTGTGGTTCAGTGCTGCTGTGATTCCGTTCATGTGTTCCCTGACATGAACTTTGAGTTGCCGTGTGGTCAGTTCAATGTAGATCATAGCAAATGGACAAGTGGCATCATAGAACACACATTTAGATGTACATGAAATCTTTTTCATCTTGTATGTTTTAGAGCCACTGGAATAACTGAACGTATCACACCGCTCGATGTTAGGGCACGCAACACGTCGGCAATGCGGAACACATCCACGTCTAGGAGTAGAATTATCAAGAAAGGTGGTTTTAGTCTCATCAAGGTAATGCTTGCGATCTAGAATAATCTCTTAGATTCCTAGAGCGTCGTATAGTGATACTTGATAAAATCTTAGAGATAGTCGGTCTGTTTTTAATATTGGCCACGATTTTTCCAAACATTTCTTCATTTGGAAGAATTGTGATAAACATCGCCTGTTCATTAGATGTGACATCTTTTTGCATGACAGGGTCTGACATGATCAGTGTTTGGCCCTATGGTGTGCTCGTTTCATCATACATGTACTTTAACCGCTCTCGTGGAATCTTTGCTTAAAGTCACCTTGCCTTTCAAAGTCAGTCAGTTGAACATATTCTACAAAGACGGAGGAATTGTCCGCTAGGAACAGATTATAACATTGACCTAGGATGTGAAGAGTAGGCATGTAATAACATGTTACTTCAGGTGGATTTTCTAAACATGTCTATCTGTATCACATTATTACAATCTCTTTTTAGCCTGACACAAAGATATCAATATGATCAAGATAGGATTGATTATGTCAATAGGATATTATAGTCATTGTTATTCTAAGACCTCATAAATTTATGTTGTGATTGTGGGGGGTCCCTGCCAGATCAAGATGTCATCGATGTACCGAGCCCATGAAAGGACACGGTCCATCGATTCCTGTTGATCTGACTGGAAAAGGTCCTCTCCCACAGCCCCAGAAACAGGTTGATGTAAGATGGGGCAAAATTGGCCCCCATGGCTGTTCCCTTGAGCTGCAGGTAGAAGGACCCCTTAAAAACAAAAAAATTATGAGTTAATGTGAACTCTTAATTCCAAAATTAGGGAATTGATGCTGGATTGTAAGTTTAGACCTGTCCTAAAATAGTTTGGTGGCCGCCAAACCTTCAGTGTGCTTGATATTTGTTTATAGGGGCTCGATGTCCCCTTTAACCATTAAGGTGTTGTTGCCAGTATGGAGGTCATCAACTTTTATTTTTAGAAGTTCTTTAATAAACAATGGAAGACATTTAGCTAATGGTTGAATTTTAGAGTCAATCCAGCGATTAGATATGCTCTAAGTAATTCTCCCTAATTGAAATAATCATGCGTCCTGGTGGAATGTTAATATTTTTATGATTCTTTTTTGAGAAGGTATAGAGTAGGAACTGTCGGCTCAGTGATCTCTAGAGCTCAAGCCAATTCCTTCGTAATCGCCTCATTCTCCTTCACCATTTGGAGAATGGTTTGTAACTGATACAAAGGCAGACAAGGGTTTATGTCAATTTAACTAGTTCAGTTGACCAGTAGCAGTAAGGCTTTTGTTTCCCAATATACCGTACATTAGATCAGAGGTCTCAAACTTCATTCCTCAAGGACCGCAAACAGGTCATGTTTTCCGGATTTCCTTGTATTGCACAGGTGATAATTTAATCACCTGCACAGATAATGATTCCAGCACCTAGTGCAATGCTAAGGAAATCTTGAAAACACGTTAGATAGTTGGCTCATCCAGCTGAAATCGACAGGTTCCAACATATGGTTCAATGTGTATGGGGACTGCAGACGCTATGGACACTTTTACAATGGTGAAAAATATTTTACGTATGTTAGTGGTTATCTTTGGTAAGCAAAGCGCCACTGATGCTGGGGTCACACGGCCATCAATTCTCTCATGTCACTCAGCTCGAATTCTGTCAGAGTTTGATCCATGTATCACATTAATGTGATACGATTCTCTCGCATGAGAGTATCGTGTAACAGGTGCGGAGATGACCAATAGACTTCTATGGTTGCGTGTAATCTGATTATGAAATGCTCTTGCAGTGCTGGTTGGCACTGTCCCATAGTATAACAATGGGCCGAATCCTATCCGATAAAACATCAGATGGCACTCAGCCGTATTATACATTCGTGTGAGCGAGCCCTTAATTTCAGTCTACAATCTTCATTGCTTCAAGTGGTTTCAGACCCCCTGCTATGCAGTTTGAAGTCTGAGCAATTTTCAGATTTTTTTTCTCATGGGAGTGTCTCTCCCTGTAATATAGGCTGGATGTAATGTGTGTATGTCCAGGAAGCTGCTGTCTTTGTTTGCTTTCATGTATCAGCACAGCTCTAGAACAGTATTCTTTCCTTTCCATGTGCTTTCCTCGTCTACAGCCTATTTGTCTGTCTTTGATACACTCTTTACCCTGTCCATTGCAGATCTACATAAATTCCTAACTCGCCCTCTTGCTACCTCTAATACTGAAAAAAGGAAGGGGTATAGTGAAAAACTGTCAGAACTAGGAGTCCTGATGGCTGCTGATTGGCTGCAGCAGTCAAGTGTTATTGTCACATGTTATGTTTACTGGGGGAACATCGCTCTCAGATTCAAGTAAGGGCTGTTTCAGATGTCCGTAATAATCAATCCGATAACTGATCACAATGCACGGGTTGGCCGCTCGTCTCCAGACCCGAGTATGATGGCTTCATATATTTCTATGAGGCTCTCATGCTCTGGTCGGGAGATGTCGGTGCATTGTGATTCGACTTTAGACCGATTATTGCAGACATCTGAAACATCCCTAATGGCGCTGGTCTAGGCGGTACTGTATGCAGTCATTTTTTTGTTATTTTATGCTGCACAGTGGATTCAATAATAGGTTGTTCTCTAGTGAACCACCACTTTCAAACATTTTGTAAAAAGAACAAGGGTATTGCTTGAACCCCCTCATAAGTGGAATCCATATGTTTTCACTTGAAGGGGAAGGAGATAATTGCAGTATTACTAAATTTCAGTACTATATGGATCATCAGATAATTTCCCAATATGCTGAAAGTGGTGAATGGTTTAATGTATGGTTCTATCCTGGATAAAGTCTTCTGCTCGTGGGTGTGATGAAGAGCAGGAGATCATGTACTAGTAGACCTGCTGCAAGGCACTTCTTAAAACATAGAAGGAAAGGAGGAATGAGTAGTCAGCTCACCGTTTTCCATGCACTTCGGGAGAGGTGGAGTCCACCACGCACAGTCACCCTGGTCCTGGGCACTTCGTGAGACAGAAATGCAAAGAAAAAAATTTCTCCAGGGCATAAGCGGTATTAAAACTTCACGTTTATTCTATATACAGTACTTGTAACAAGACATGTTGGAAACACCAATGAAAATCCCAAGGAATACCAGACCGACGCATTTCATCTAGACCTTAGACCATGACTAAATCTAGTCGAAACGCATCTGTTACAGGTATATAGAATAAACGTGAAGTTTTATTACCCCTTCTGTGCTGGAGAAGTTTTTCCGTTTGTACGCCTTAAAACAAGGTGCAAATCTTTATTCTTTAAATTGTGAGTGTTCAGCTGCATAGGATCTTTTTACTTTTCTTTCTTCTTCTCCAATGTTTCTTCTTTCTTTATCTTTTATTCTTTCTCCTAATTTTAATGTATGGCGGTTATCTACCTGTCCTATTGAAGCTGGTACCATACTTTACATGTACTCATGTCAGTGACCCATATTTCCGATACTGCTCAGCCAGGTATCCATATTAGTAATCCGCCGGAGTAGCGCAGCTTGTAGAGTGATTGACTGACTATAACCCCACAGTTCATTCTGTGTATACCGCTTGTTCTAGAACAGGATATTTGGCTTAGAAGCCCAGTGTGCATTGAATAAAGGAATAAAGTCCTCAGAATCAATTTATAGGTTCCCCAGGCTGATGAGGTTAACATGGCATACTGTGTGCCATAATCCTCTCAAACAGCGGCACCTTTTGGAGTAAACTGCATGCTATTCTTGGGACTGGAAGTCATGCTAAAATTGTCATGTGTTGAAAGTATATTACCGTTTACTTAATGAGCAGGGCACTGCATTAAAATTGCTTAGTGGTGCGTTCCTAATCCTATTTAGCACGTATTTTCGCTTCCTTTCTCCTTCATGGGTGACTCTCCCCTCTATAGATTTCTTCTCTTTTCAGATTAAATGTTTAGGTTACCATTCTAATCTTTCATAATTACATTTGAGGGAGATCTAGAGTTAATAAATCCAAAAGCCAATTAGTGGTTTAAAAAAAACAAAAAAAAACCCCACAATCCTTGATGCATTGGATTATGGCCATGTTCCCACGTAGCGTAATTTCTGTGGAGGCTTTTTTGTGCATAAAATTTGCTACTGCTTATCTGTTAGCAAAGGAGATTTCATGATAACTCATGCATTTAAAGAGGTTGCTCACCACTTTTACATTGATGGCCTATCCTTAGGATGGGTCATCATTGTCTTATTGGTCGTGGTCCAGCACCCCTACCGATCAGCTTTTATCGGTATCTGTGGCTGCCACCGGCCGGAAGTACTCACATGCCAAGCTGCTCCGTCTACTTGTAGCAGCCGAGACCTGCACATCCGCCTCCTATTCAAATCAGTAGGAGGATGCACAGTACACTGCCGTGGCCACTGCGAGTAGACGGAGCAGCTTGGTAAGTGAGTACTTGCAGTCGCCCGCGAAACTGATGACAGGTAACGGAGTGTCGGACCCCGGCCGAACAAACATGGATGACCTATCCTAAGGATTGGTCATCAGTGTAAAAGTAGTGGACAACCTCTTTTAAAAACGCTGTTAAACTGTGCAAATTTTGGTGCATTTTTTCCTCCCTCTATAGTCTGGAGAAAATGAACGGAAAAAAGCTGTTGTGTTTTCTAGGGCAGAATTTTTTTTTCTGTACTAAAAATAAAGCATTTAAAAATGCTGTACCAAATAAAGCGATAAATGGAGCAGAAATGCATAAATCAGAGAAGATTGTTATTGAGTATTTTAGTGTGGATAAAAACAGTGTGTGAATTATGCAGCCTGTAAGTGCAGGTGGAGACCACTGTATCATCACTCGTGAATGCAGCCTGTAAGTGCAGGTGGAGACCACTGTATCATCACTCGTGAATGCAGCCTGTAAGTGCAGGTGGAGACCACTGTATCATCACTCGTGAATGCAGCCTGTAAGTGCAGGTGGAGACCACTGTATCATCACTCGTGAATGCAGCCTGTAAGTGCAGGTGGAGACCACTGTATCATCACTCGTGAATGCAGCCTGTAAGTGCAGGTGGAGACCACTGTATCATCACTCGTGAATGCAGCCTGTAAGTGCAGGTGGAGACCACTGTATCATCACTCGTGATTGCAGCCTGTAAGTGCAGGTGGAGACCACTGTATCATCACTCGTGAATGCAGCCTGTAAGTGCAGGTGGAGACCACTGTATCATCACTCGTGAATGCAGCCTGTAAGTGCAGGTGGAGACCACTGTATCATCACTCGTGAATGCAGCCTGTAAGTGCAGGTGGAGACCACTGTATCATCACTCGTGATTGCAGCCTGTAAGTGCAGGCGGAGACCACTGTATCATCACTCGTGATTGCAGCCTGTAAGTGCAGGTGGAGACCACTGTATCATCACTCGTGATTGCAGCCTGTAAGTGCAGGTGGAGACCACTGTATCATCACTCGTGAATGCAGCCTGTAAGTGCAGGTGGAGACCACTGTATCATCACTCGTGAATGCAGCCTGTAAGTGCAGGTGGAGACCACTGTATCATCACTCGTGATTGCAGCCTGTAAGTGCAGGTGGAGACCACTGTATCATCACTCGTGAATGCAGCCTGTAAGTGCAGGTGGAGACCACTGTATCATCACTCGTGAATGCAGCCTGTAAGTGCAGGTGGAGACCACTGTATCATCGCTCGTGAATGCAGCCTGTAAGTGCAGGTGGAGACCACTGTATCATCACTCGTGAATGCAGCCTGTAAGTGGAGACCACTGTATCATCACTCGTGAATGCAGCCTGTAAGTGCAGGTGGAGACCACTGTATCATCACTCGTGAATGCAGCCTGTAAGTGGAGACCACTGTATCATCACTCGTGATTGCAGCCTGTAAGTGCAGGTGGAGACCACTGTATCATCACTCGTGAATGCAGCCTGTAAGTGGAGCCCACTGTTTCATCACTCGTGAATGCAGCCTGTAAGTGGAGCCCACTATTTCATCACTCGGACTGGTTCTGTCCATCGTTTTGAGGGATAGCACTTGTCCCCATATTATTCTATGGGGCTATGCACATGTCCGAATGCGTAGAAGTACAATATTTTTTTCATATCAAAATAATACTTGTTATAATGGACAACGCTCACCTAAAAATACACTATAAATACGACTAGGCTGTTATCTATAATGTCTTAAGAAAAACTGTCCTTATTGCCCACAACAACCAATCAGAGTGAAGTTTTAATTGTTTTAAAAGCTTCGGTAAAATGAAAGCTGCACTGTGATTGGTTGCTATGGGCGACAAATCTAGGTTTTGGAGCCAAGAGAGGACACATAGGGGGGATTATATCTATAACACATAACAGGATGAAGAATTAGAAAACATTTACACAGGGCGGAAGAGACCGTGAAGAATTACATTTATTGATATAATATTCGAAACTATGCACAGTGCTTCGTCTCCTCCTGTCATCTCTGCCCCTGTGGCCACTTGCAGATTAAGGAGCAATCGGAGGAGCAGTAAGGCCTCGTTCACACATTCAGTATTTGGTCAGTTTTTTACCTCAGTATTTGTAAGCCAAAACCAGGAGAGGAACAATCGGAGGAAAAGTATAATAGAAACACGTCACCACTTCTGTATTTATCACCCACTCCTGGTTTTAGCTTACTGTATGTAATGATTATTTTACGCATTGCAGTCCATTCTAATTATTTTTTATGACTTATCGGTAGTTTTTGTGTGAATGTTTCATTCACTACGTTATTTAAAAAAAAAAAAATTATATAAAGGAAAAAAAATTGAAGTACTGAGGCTGAAAAAAGGCTCATAAAAAGTGAAACTGATTAAAGTGATTTGGTATAAAGACTTTTTTCTAAATAATAGAGGAAACGGTCCTCTGTTCAGAACCCCCATCTCTTAGACAGCAGAGATCATAGCACTTGTACAATGATTTCATTGAGAACGGTGTAATGCCATATTTCTCCTGTGGCGGTGCTGTAGGAGAATTGATCACTTGTAGTCTGGTTCCTACACAAATTAATTGGCTATCAGTTAATCATTATGCAAACATTCATTTCTAAAAAAAAAAAATTATTGCTGGGAACTGGAAAATTGATTTTATTTCCTGTTGACTGAGCAGGTCGGTCTAACCTGTCTTGACCCCGATTCACTGGTCTTTATGAGGGGTGTGCTGGAGTCAGTCTCTCCTGATTCGTGAATAAGTGCACGCCTTTTCATGCCAGAAATGTTACTCCTGTCACTGACGGGTGTAAGATTTCTGGTGTAAGTAACGCCACAGCTAGTCATGAATTGGACAAGGCATGGCATCACGCCGGTGCCTTATCTACTCCTATTTTGGCACCGCTGGGAGAAACTGATGTGAAATCACAAAAAGTCAAAATTTTTGTGAGTTGCGCCAAAATTTTGCAACTTTTCAAGTTAATTTACCTTAGAATCCTGGTGAAATTGCTTTGATGAATCGGGCTTCTGTGTCTGGTGCTTTTCCGAGGCCTGTTCGCTCATGTGAGGTATAAGTTGTCTGGGTCGTATTGACGTCATGTTGATTTATAGGTGGGATGTTTTCTGCCTCTATTAGTGGATGATGCTACGAAGTTTCTTGCTATAAAGGAAGATTTGTTATGAAGGTACAAAAATTTCAGGGTCGCTTTTTGGAATAAAATATTTATGTGGATCAATATTTAGACTTGAGAGTTCTCAGTGGTTGATACCTTTTAATGGCTAACTGAAAAGATGGTAACAAATTGCAAGCTTTCGAGACTACTCAGGTCTCTTCATCAGGCAAAGACTAAAACAAATTCTGAAGAATCACATATTTATACACAACACAGCACAGAAACAATGCAATAAGATAAGACAAGTGACGTGAGGCAGAACTGTCATTATGGCAGAGGGATGAACATAAATATTGGATCAGTTCATAGATAAGGAGTGTGAAAGTTTTATTGCCCTCTGATTGGAGTCTGCTATTGTGTTTTGATGCCCCCAGAAGGTCAGAGAAGCAGATTCCTTAATTGATGTAGAAGGACATGAATCCTGTGATATATTCATTCCAGCACTGAGAGTGTCAAAGGTCATCATGAGCTTATATTCCCAATATATAAGCTCATGATGACCTTTGACACTCTCAGTGCTGGAATGAATATATCACACGGATTCATGTCCTTCTACATCAATTAAGGAATCTGCTTCTCTGACCTTCTGGGGGCATCAAAACACAATAGCAGACTCCAATCAGAGGGCAATAAAACTTTCACACTCCTTACCTATAATAATAATAATCTTTATTTTTATATAGCGCTAACATATTCCGCAGCGCTTTACAGTTTGCACACATTATCGTCGCTGTCCCCGATGGGGCTCACATTCTAGATTCCCTATCAGTATGTTTTTGGAGTGTGGGAGGAAACCGGAGTACCCGGAGGAAACCCACGCAAACACGGGGAGAACATACAAACTCCTTGCAGATGTTGTCCTAGGTGGGATTCGAACCCAGGACTCCAGCGCTGCAAGGCTGTAGTGCTATCCACTGAGCCACCGTGCTGCCCTCTGAACTGATCCAATATTTATGTTCATCCCTCTGCCATAATGACAGTTCTGCTTCACGTCACTTGTCTTATCTATTGCATTGTTTCTGTGCTGTGTTGTGTATAAATATGTGATTCTTCAGAATTTGTTTTAGTCTTTGCCTGATGAAGAGACCTGAGTAGTCTTGAAAGCTTGCAATTTGTTACCATCTTTTCAGTTAGCCATTAAAAGGTATCAACCACTGAGAACTCTCAAGTCTAAATATTTTTCTATCTACTGGCTAACACGGTACAAAGATACACATCTTTCTTATGTGGATCAGTAATTCAAAATGGAGTGAGCTCTTTAATGGATGTAGTTGTAATTTATATTGATTAACATAATTGAGGCACAAGGCAACTTGTGTCTGATTTTTAAGTTCTTGATTCTTAAAAGCTTGGCAGACTTTCTAGTCCCCTTCTATGTAATCTACAAGTGCATTAAACAAAGGAGGAAATATTTGGGGGGTTCATGATGTATATAAAGGGCCCAATTTCTGAAGGTGTTTTTGGCCAGTTATGCGGCATAAAAGCCTTCACATGTCACAGATTTTATTGCAACTCAGTTGCTCAAAAATGTAGATATTTTTGATGTTCTTAGGTCTCTTTCACACTTCAGTCGTGCGACGTCCGTCAAAATTCGTCAAAATGTGAAAAAACGGATCCGCCATTTTTTTTTTTTGGCGGATCTGTTTTTTTCCCATTGACTTGCATTAGTGACGGATTGTCGTCCGTAGGTCTCTCTCTCTCTCACTCTCTCTCTCTCTCTCTCTCTCTCTCCTCGGTCCGGACTTACATTTCCGGAACAAAATTTTCTTCATTTCCGGGTGAAATCTTCTTGGCGGATCCGTCAGAAAAAAGACCAGTTTTACATCCGTTTTTACACTTTTCTGACGGATCCGCATTTTCACACTTAGGCGGACGTCACACAACGGAAGTGTGAAAGAGGCCTTAGTCAGTCTTGGCCATCGTCTTCAAAGTGGGCAAGACTAGGGTGGTGCACGGAGAAGCCCATCTAATTCATCAAAAGTTTCGCCACTTTAGTGGAATAACTTGCTCCAGAATATTTTTGTGTAAGATTTCTGGCATAGGCACACACAGGTTGTATTATGCTCCTAATTCATCAGGTCGTCTGCGCTTCTTAATGAATTGGGCGCATCTTGCTCCAGTGATCCTGTTTATTAAGACTAACGTGCAAAACACCAGTCTTAATGAATCGGGGCCCTAAGAGTGGAGCCATATGTTGCGACTGACCATGTGCCTGAAGCTCCTCCAGATCGCGGCTGGCCAATAACTGCTTGATTGGGAAACTTGATTGTCAACTGGCCCATCTCAGTGGACGAAGTTCTGGCTACGTGCAGCTTGCGGCCAGCTGTCGTGTTTGATCTCACCTTTACGGACTATCAACACTTTACGGACTATCATATGTGAGAGAAAACAAAACTAATCAAAAAGGCAAAATGCATCTCTAACTGTAACCAGGGGTCTTCACCTTGATAAATGAGGAACCCTGCAACCCCTTAACATAACAGGCAAGTGTAGAGACTGAAGACCCAGTGTAACAAGACAATCCCAGCGCAATGGCAATATAAATGGGTATACAAAACTAGAAGGACCACGAAGAGCAATACACACTAAAAATCATGTATAATACAACCTAGTAAAAGGTTATCAATCAAAACAAGAAAGTGAATCTGTCACCTCATGGGTTTCTCCTCCATTAGTGCTTCATCACGAGTTTTAGTCTTCAGTGAACATTCATTAGATAGTTCAGGAAATATTTATAATTTTTTTTATTTTTATTAAATCATGAGGCCATCAACTCTCTGCGAGGATGAAATAAGAAGCTTTGGCAGTATCTGTATAATGACGAGGATGTGGGATGAAAAGTTAATTAAGTGAGCAGTCTGTTTGCTCCACACGCAGCAGTGTGATTAATGCATTGTTCTGCAATGTAGAAAAATGTAGAAAAATTCACTTTTACGTTACATTTCCCAGACGTCATCAGCGCTAATGCAAATAGCACAAGTCTCTCCAGTTTGTCTAAATCCTTTTCCTATTCTTTTCCATCCAAGCATGGCGTAATCGCTACTGAAGATGAAGAGTATTTTATTGAGCCTTTAGACAACATAACTGAAAACTCCAATCACTTTAACTCCGAAAGGGGCCACCCTCATGTAATTTACAGAAAGTCTGCCATCCATCAGCGACATTCAAGCACCCAGGGACACTGTGGCGTGAAAGGTAAGATGTGTTAGAGGAGCTGTCACTTTTTTCAAATATTTTGGACATGTCAGAGAATAGTGAAACCAGAATTGAAGTGCATTAAACTAGGGTTGAGATTACACAAAATTATTGGTTTTATTTTAGAAACTGCACCAAGTATGTCCATGGGCTACGTCTGTTATTGCCCTTCAGTCTTATTCACTCATATAGATCTGCGCTGAGGTACCAGACAATGCCCATAAATGTGTGCCACAGTTTCTGTAGAAGAAAAATGCAGATGTGTTTTTTTTTTTTTTTTAATTAGTTTTCTTAACTGGTAAAACCCCTTTCTTTCGGCTATTTGCTGATCTGATAATGATCTTATCTAGGTTAGGAAACCCATTATTATACACCCCATTAATGATTCCTCCGTTCAGGGTGTTCATCTCTTGGGCACAGTGAAGAACCATTATAAAAAGCATTTCCGTTTCTTGACGATCTCTCCTGTCCAGGATTACCCAGCCAAGCCTTGATTTAGATGGGCCCTGGCTATTTCCAAATGTCCTCTGTGTGGCAGCTACATAGAAATTACTCAAGTTTCCAAGCAGGCTGTAGCTGAATGCTTGGGGGTCCCAATAGGTGCATTGTGTGACTTGTAAAGGGACCCTGCAAAATAGTAAGGGTTGTCCAATGTACACAACTCCGGTATTATACAAACATTGAATTAAACTTTAAAGCTTTTGTTCAGGACTATTTTTTTTTCACTATGAGCCTAAAAATAGGCAGGTAGTTGCTAACCGAGGCACCTACCTGCCTCTTCTACATGTCACCGCCTCAGAGCACTCATCGGCCCTCCTGCCAGCGTTTTAGCTGTTCCACGTCAACAGAGCAGCTCTTCTTCCAGTCTGCTCTGTCAAGGGGGCTTTACGGCTGACATGCTGATTGACAAGAAGCCGGCAGTCAATCAGCATGACGTTGGCAGTCACACCTCGTCAACAGAAAAGAAGCCATTGCTTTGTTGACATGACATCAGCGGAAGCCGGAGAATCGCCAGTAGGAGTGGTCTGTGACCACTCTGTGGCGGCAGAGATCAGCGTTGAGCACAATAGGCAGTTAGTTAGCAGCTTTCTGCCTGTTAGTTCTTAGCCCAGTCGTAAAAAGAAAATAGTCCTGGACAATCCCTTTAAAGATGAAATGAGATTAGATTAGTTTACACACTAGCTGTAGTATTGTTCCGGCTTTCGTCTGTTTTATATAATGAGAATAGAGGCGAGAGAAGTGCTATAATTGCTTTCAAATATACCAGAATCTCTTTAAAGGCTAAAGAAATTCACCGAGATCCTTCTCAACAGCTCTGTGAAAGAACGCTAATGTGAATAAAACCTAATAGACAAGGGTTTGTAAAAGCATAGCTTGATCATCGCTTAGTGTCCAGACCATTTTCTACCAAGACAATCAATCTGTAGTCCGCAGTCATCTTATGGCCCCGGAGTGCATTACATTCACTGCCTGAAAAAAAAAAAGTTTGTAATATATTGTTGGTGCTAAAGTTGAACAAAATATTCATGTTGTCTGGCATCCAACCTCGGTAAGCAAGAAAGGCGCCCAGGATGCCGGGCTGAACCAGGGCGGTGCAAATCTTTTTGGTGAACCCTCTAGCACAGAGTTTCCCAAACGCCAGTCCTCACGGACCCCACGGGTCATGTTTTCAGCATTTCCTTTGTATTGCGCAGATGGTGGAAGTATCATCAAGGCATCAGGAATTCTCTCACCTGTGCACCACTATGGAAAACCTGAAAACATGACCCGTGGGGTCCGTGAGGACTGGAGTTTGGGAAACACTGCTCTAGCAGTTAAATATCAGGTAGGCCCAATTTAGAAAAAGGACTAATATTGAAAAACAGTAAGCTTTTTAATAATAAAAAAAAAGTATCCAAAGAATAATGATTAATACAATTAAAGTTGTAGAAACGTGCTTAAAGGGGATGTATAAAGAAAATAAAGTGGGAATTGTTATAAGGAAGATGTAGCAGTTAAATCCCCAAATTCTGGTCCATCTGAAATCTGTGAACACATACAGTACGTTACACAAATCTATGTATGTACTTTTGCTTTCTATCCAATCTATAGTATAAAGGATGCAATGGCTTTGGCTGCTAGTAGTAATTCATGTCTGTTATATCTAATACAGTTACTTTGATTCCTAGAAGATCTTACAGGGAACCACAAGCCTTGGTGGCTAAACCATACATTGTCCACCCCTACAACACCTTCAGATAATGACACGGAAAATGGTCCTCGCCGGCAGAGGAGATCGGTCAGTGTTGAACGATTTGTGGAGACGCTAGTGGTGGCTGACAAAATGATGGTGGGGTATCACGGACGCAAAGACATTGAACACTACATACTGAGCGTAATGAATATTGTAAGTTTGACCCCTTCTTCTATAACTTTATGTAGCGTAAGTCACGTTATTTTGGAATCGAGACCTGTGTCGTAGATGCCTTTTTCCCCAGCTACATTCTGGTTTCATAGATTCTGAAGTTTGCAATCCAACCTGTAAAGGGTTCAGCTATTTATGTTTCATACTTTCTTTCTGAGACATAGACTCTCACTGTTGATAGCTCTCTGACATATCGGAAGATAACGGAAGGCAGAATTTGCTTTTATAACTGCAGTACCACTACCAACCTGATGAGGCGCTTTAACAACTGTGGCCATTCAGTTGTGCAACATTTTATAATGCAAATAAATTAAGGTATTCTGCCTAGATGTAACTTGAGCATTGAGAATTGGCCATATATTAAAATAGTTTTAAAGGTAATCTGTCACAAGGTTTTTGTTTTTTTAACCCTTCGCAGATGAGCATGATGTAGGGGCAGAGACCCTGATTCCAACAATGTGTCACTCACTTGGCCAAGTGATAGATATATTGTTGATAAAATCAATACTTTATCTGCTGCAGATCTCCCAGTTCTCTGACTGCTGAGCTCTGTATAACCCTGCTCACAGCACTGATTGGCAGCTTTGTGTATACTCTGTGCATAGACAGAAAGCTGCCAATCAGTGGTGTGGGCGGGGTTATGCTGAGCTCATGAATATGCTGAAAACTACAACAAGCAGCCCAATAAGTGGCACATTTCTGGAATCCGTATCTCTGCCTTTACACTATGCTGCTTTTAGAATAGGTAGCAAAAACCTGATGACAAAATACCTTTTAAACATAAGGATTAAGTGTTCTATCCCATAAATATAGAAGTAAAAACAAGTGCATACCGATGGTGCTTTATAATGTAATGATCATGTTTTTAAGTGATGGAGGAAAGATTTGGAAAGTTTCCGGTTAAGTAGCTGACATTATCTTTAACTACATTTTGTGGCTTGTAACATCTTGTGTCTGGCAGATCTAATGAGCCGGGGCTGATTCTGAGCAGGACCCCTACTCCTCTGCTCGTCTTGTTGCTTCCAGTACCTGTTTGTTTCCTTTCGTCCTCCTGACTCCTTTCTTTATTTTGCTGGTTTAGTGCTTGGACGAACGCTGATGTCATCCAGTAATTTTATAATGCTCACTAGCCGCCAACTCTTGGAAGTCGTCTTCTACTTTTTGTGTAGGTGTATTCAATGTGAGATGTAACGAGTGATAAAAGGAAACTGTATGATGAGAAAATGGGTTCTTTGCGGTTTCTCAGATCTCTCGTTGTTTTTTCAGGATCAGATTGATCTTTTTGTCCTTTTCAGCGATTTTCATTAGGAAATGTTTTACTTTACTGTAATGTGATTGTTTCTTATCACTTACTAGCCTTTCATAATAAAGCAGCTATACGTGGCTTGCTGAAGATTATGCTCTCTACACTGTGATTAGTGTCTTCATTTTTCTGTATGAAAAGGGAAGGGTGGTTTGATTGCAATGAAATTTCTCATCTTATACTATGTAAACTTCTTCAGGTCCTGAAAATCTCTCGTTACCGTCTCATTACTTTGTTATATTCTTGGCCTGATTATTTTGCTGTTTGAAAATTAGACCATATTTGGCTCAATTGAAATCCTATAAGCAATTATGCAATTATATTTTATTTATATCATGTCATATAAAAAACCTGATTGATTGATTTTCATTCAGATTTCCTTTGCTCCTGCAGTCTGCATGTATGACAATACATTGCATGCTGCTCATTGATGTTCAGTTCTAGTTCTGACACTCATGCTCTCTGTTGGGTTTGGTCTCCATCTTTTCCTGTCTTCTCCTGAATGTGAGTCCAAGATCAATTCTGATCATATAAAATCATAATTGAACTTAAAGTTTTGTTAAGAAAAGAC
Organism: Oophaga sylvatica; assembly: GCA_033576555.1. Classification (NCBI taxonomy): domain Eukaryota; kingdom Metazoa; phylum Chordata; class Amphibia; order Anura; family Dendrobatidae; genus Oophaga; species Oophaga sylvatica. The sequence continues at coordinate 927,868,966 of JARQOD010000001.1, forward strand.
TGCAGGACATAGAAAACCTGGGTGTTGGGATTGACAATCAGGGCTGTGGAGTCGATAAGCCAAACCTGCAACTCTGACTCCTCAATTTCCATGACTCCGACTCCACCAAAATGGGCTCCGACTCCACAGCCCTACCAGGGCTGTGGAGTCGGTAAGCCAAACCTCCGACTCCTCAATTTCCATGACTCCGACTCCACCAAAATGGGCTCCGACTCCACAGCCCCACCAGGGCTGTGGAGTCGGTAAGCCAAACCTCCGACTCCTCAATTTCCATGACTCTGACTCCACCAAAATGGGCTCCGACTCCACGACTCCGACTCCACAGCCCTGTTGACAATAAAGGCATCAAGCAGGATGCAGTGTATTTTTATACATACCAGCTGCACAAGCAAACATTTTGCTAAATTACCGAAATATTGTTTTCACATAATAGGTATATGCAGTGCCACAAGACAGAGGAGTCTACAAACAGCTTTCAGACTCATCATTAAAACCGCAGCCCTGGTCCGATAAAAGAAGAGATTGATCTAGTCATTGTCGAATAATTATTGTTTTGACATATGGCATTGTCATCTAGAAGAACAGACTTCACAACTCCGAAAAGAAAACCACTGTCTGAAATCTGCAGTGTATGAAGTATTCCATTTTCATTCAGACCTGATGGATGTCCCACATTTTGGGAACTTCAGTTACAAGGAGGAACATGTTTGTTTTTGTGATTTATGACATCCCATAGAAGTAAATGGATAGATGGTCCACTTCACTGAAGTTGACCTGTATGTGTTGAAAATAGAAATATCCATCTGTGCCCTCTGAGTCCCCTCAGCCTTGGGCTCATTCAGATGTACAATTTATATTCCATATGCGAGGAAAAACAGCCTGATGATTATTATTATAGTTTGAGCAGAGTTTTATCAGTTTTTCTCTCACGTATAGAGAGGAAAAAAAAGTTTCTCACCACCTTTCCAACCTGACAGGCCGTGAAAATGATGGTGCACTCAGGTGGCATCCAAGTGCATCTGATTTTTTTCACGGACCCATTGAACTTACTATGATGATTTTAATCCGACCCTTCGATCAAAATCATACATTTCCCATAATTTTTTGCGGGCCTCTCGGTCTATGAAAAATTATGGGGCATGTGAATATCCCCTTAGAAATCACAGGTGCTATCCGTGAAAAACACACATGAAAACCGGACGTCTGAATGCGCTCTTAGTGACACCTGTATTAAGTGCATATTCGTTGTGTGAACAATTTGCTAGTGGTAATGTCATTTATGTTCAGCCATTGTTCTTTGTTTCATTGTTTCACTGTCTGACTTTGTGTCTATTCTTCTTTTCTGGAGGTCAGGTTGCCAAACTTTACCGTGATTCCAGCCTAGGAAACGTTGTGAATATCATAGTGACTCGATTAATAGTCCTCACGGAAGATCAGGTAGGAGCTCATTCACGTTCATCTCTAATTAAATAACATTATCTTGTCCAGATAGGAAAGTCTTAAAAATGATGACTAAAAAATTAGATTTTCTACCAATAGTCAATAGTTTTAGTCCCTTTCTAACAGATATTTAAACTTATATTTAACCATTTAAGTGTGTTTTAATGTATTTAAAACCTGTTACCTTCCGTCTATGGAATTATTAATAAAACTCATTGCTGTAACTGCCAACATCCGCCGTGTGATATTTGCAATTGCCATATTTGATCATGTTACTTTAGGTAGTTTCACTCACTCGTAAGTAAAAGAAAACAAAGTGCTAATTAACAGAAAACTGTCATGTCTCTAAATGCTGTGAGCCTCACAGATATGGGGCTAATCTGCGGGTTAGTAGTGTTCTAATGCTGTCTGGTCACCATATTGAAAGTGCGGCTAACAGGAGAAAATTAACTTTATTCCTCCATGGACCCGACGGCTTTCAGTCAGAGGCGTGCCCAGAACGGCTTCATTCACTGCTCACTGTAAGCACTTTGACAGATCATCCTGCACAAGTGCGCTACAGAACGAGCTGTCAAAGTGCTGGGGCTTGCTTACAGCCACTGATCACCATGTATGAAGCTTCTCCGACATGCCAATACGACTGAAAGCCGGTGGCTCCCAGAAGGCATAAAGTTGTTTCCTCCATGTAGCAAGCGACCAGACAACATGAGCATGCTATTAAGCTTCAGATTATCCCTATATCTGCAGACAGATAGCATTTTGGGATATAAATTCCCTTTAATCCTTTGTCAGAAGCCAGATTTTTCCAAAAGGCTTGATAATCTTGCTTTCCATTATTTAGCTAGAGTATGATCATGCTTTTGTAGACATATATAGGCGGGATTAGAAAACCCATTACCATATACCCTATTAGGGTATTGCGTTCTTCTGTTCAGGATCCTCATCTCTCGAGCATAGTAGAGACCAGTCATAGTGAGCCTCTCTCTCCGGATACCTGTGCTGCGTTACACAATAGGAGTTTAGTAATATACTAAACCTAAAACTAATAAGAAAATGGTGAAAGAGCCAAACCTCTTCAAGACATCTCAAGACTGGCTCCAATCCTGACTCCTATACTGGAAGTCTTGGAACGCGGCCGTGTAGAGCGCTGTCTTGAGGAACGAAGGAGCACGATTGCCATCGGCTCCATTCATTGCTTATGGGGCTCCTGTAGAAAGCAGAGTCCATATCCCACATTTTTGGCCGTATCATTGATAATGAATGGAGAAGATGCCAAGTATGTGCCCCTCTACTTGATTTACAACATGGCGCTATGCTATTCTCTTAGGTTCAAAATTTTATGGGGGTCCCAGTGGTCCAACCACTCATCAGCAAGTTCTCCTCTCCTTTTGAATAGGTGATAAATTGATATTTTGGGAAAACCCTGTTTAGTTAAAAAAAAAAAAAGTCTGCATATTGACACCAATTCCTAATGACTATATCCATAAATCTCGAGTCCCATCATTTTCATAAATGTAACTTTCCAGGACGTCCCTCCTGACAGCACCGCCAGGAGGTTGTCCTTCATATCCTTGATAGGGACAGGAACACAGAAGAGGTTAAATAGCCCCTCCCCACCTCCACCCTTCAGTGTTTTCCTGTCCCTATCAGGGACAGACGCAGGAGAGAAGCACAGAGGTGCAGAAGATTTACCTCGGTGGAGCTGACTGCTCCCGGGGGAGAGAGAACTCCGTCCTCTCCTAAGAGGCTCCGGGGTCTGGAGGGGGCTCGTTGTTGGCCTCAGACCGCTGATACCGGGAGAGGTCCCTCAGCGGTCCGGTCGAGCTGCTTGCTCCCGGTGTTGGCAGCATGCCCAGGCAAAGGGCTCTTGCTCCGCAGCTGCTGCAGCGGCGTCCTAGTAGCGGGGACCGCTGTATCCGGGTCTGACCGCACGGTCGCTCTCCCAGGCGTCCCCGTCACTTCTGGTGTGCCGCGTCATCAGGAGGTGCGCCGATGACCGCTTTCGTGGGGCGGAGCCGGAGAGGAAGCTCTGAGCTCCGTGGCAGTGGGGGACTCCGACGGAGGGCCGCAGATTCCTGATCTGAGCAGATTCCCAGGTGCGCTCCGGATGGTGTGCACACAGCTGAGGGAAAGGCACAGATCGTAGGATGGACAGCGCCCCGATTACCAGCAGCTGAGCTCGGAAGGAGGAGAATCAGATGTCTTGATGCCGGGTAAGGCAGACTTCTTAAGACGGACGCCTGACAGCACACACTGACGTAGTGAACATGGAGAGTGCTAGTCGCCCGGACGTCCAATCCTTAGAGCTAACCATGGACCACGTAAGTGGGTAATTAGGGGGTCTGTTCAACTGGGCTAGTTCAGATAGCTACAGGACTCTCATTTCACATTCCTTTTAGGACAAGGAGACTCCCAAGCAAACCACGTCAGCAGTCAGGAAAAAATATAACAAATGCTCGTTATACTCGGCCAAAATTCCCGCAACAGACACAAAAACGTTATGCGAGACATGCGTGGCTAAAATGCTTAAACAGGAGCAGGCCTCTTTATTAGCTAATATACGCTCCATGATTAAAGAAGAAGTTCAAGCGAGCGTATCCTCGCTAACGCCACCCCAGCCTCCCTCACCCAAGAGACCTAGATGGGACATGGACCCTAGCTCGGAAGAGGGGGAAATGTCGCACTACTCGGACTCCGGGTCAAGTGAAGCAGAAGTCCCCTTAAAATTTCCCACGGAAGAGAGAAAGAGATATTTATTTTCCTCAAAAAATACGGATACACTATTGCAGGCGGTTAGGGATACCATGAAAATAGAGGAATCCTCAGAGCCGCTAACCGTCCAGGACGAGATGTTTGGGGGCCTGAGGGCTAAAAGAAGCAGGGTGTTCCCGGTGAATAAACATATCACAGCCATGATATTGGAAGAATGGGAGGATGTTGCGAAAAAGCTTGTAGTTCCGAAAGAATTTAAATTTCGCCTCCCGTTTAACCCAGACGATACTAAAGTCTGGGAATCCATACCGAAAATCGACATACCTGTAGCTAAAGTATCGAAGAAAACCGCCATTCCATTTGAAGACTCCTCAGGCCTTAAAGACCCAATGGATAGGAGAGCGGAAGACCTCCTTAAAAAGGCATGGGAGGCATCGGCATCAGTCATGAAGACCAACATAGCGGCAACTTCGGTGGCAAGATCAATGACTCGCTGGGTGGAAGAATTGGAAGACCAACTCTCCAACAAAACCCCCAGAGAAGAGATCATAAAAACTTTACCGTTATTTAAAATGGCAACAGAGTTTATGGCAGATGCGTCGGCCGAGTCAGTCCGCTTTGCGGCCAGAAATAACGCATTATCCAATGCAGCACGACGTGCGCTGTGGTTACGATCATGGGTAGGTGACACACAGTCAAAAAATAAGCTCTGCTCAATACCGTTTTCAGGCTGCAGGTGTTCGGTCCGGTATTAGATGAATTATTGGACAAAGCGTCCGATAAAAAGAAAAGGTTTCCCAGAGCAAAAACAAAAAAGAATGCCAGCCTTTCATAAGACCCGATCTCATCCGAGACAAGACTACAGGGGCAAAGGTAAAACCGGAAGGTGGAGCTACCCAAGGGTGGCAGAGGTAGAGGCTCCTTTCGAGACCAGGGAACCGGGTCAGGCAGACAATGACGCCAGACAAATTGGGGGGAGACTCCAATACTTCATAGATCGATGGAAACAGATCACAAAAAATCAATGGATCCTGAGCACAGTCGCGCTCGGATACAGGGTGGAATTCACCCAGCCTCCCCCCCGAAGATTTTGCCTAACTCAGAGCCAGTCCCTGGCAGTCCACCAAAGGCTGGTCGCGGATATACAGGAGCTCAGAGAGTTAAAAGCCATAATACCGGTGCCCCAATCTCAACAGTTTCAGGGCCATTACTCCAGCCTGTTCTCTATAAAGAAACCAGGAGGAGAATACAGGACAATCATAAATCTGAAACCCCTAAACAGATGGGTGACCTACAAACGTTTCAAAATGGAAACACTTCAGTCTGCCATACCACTGATAAAAGAAAACTCAGTGATGTGCACACTAGATCTCAAAAGCGCATATTATCATGTGCCCATCCATACAGCACATCAAAAATACCTGAGGTTCGCAATAAAAGACAGAGGAAGGATACGTCACTTCCAATTCTGTTGCCTACCATTCGGCCTCTCTTCAGCACCTCATATATTTACCAAGATCATAGCAGAGGCAATGGCCTTTCTAAGAACAAAAAACGTCCTCATAATTCCATACCTGGACGACCTGTTAGTGGCGGATTCGTACCAGCAGATGGAGGAATACCTCAGAGAAACCAGATCTCTTCTAGAAAATCTAGGTTGGGTGATAAATCTAAAAAAATCGAGTCTAGAACCAGAAAGAAGAAAAATATTTCTGGGAGTTATTCTGGACTCAGGCCAAGAACATTCTTTTCTTCCTCCCCACAAACAGACAACAGTCCAACAGGAAGCCCATATGCTACAGGAACAAAAATACACCACTATCAGGAAGGCCATACTAGGCCTAATGACTTCATGCATAGCAAGCGTCCAGTGGAGTCAATTTCACTCAAGGACGTTGCAGAGAGAAATCCTCCGGATATGGGACGGAAAGGATACATCATTGGACAACAGAATAAAATTGTCAGCAGAAGTAAGGCGAACCCTAGCATGGTGGACCGACGTATCAAATTTAAAACACGGAAAACCGTGGAGAGTATCCCCCTGCATAAATATCACCACAGATGCAAGTCTCAGCGGCTGGGGAGCCCATGTGGAGGGACGTTATCTCCAATGGAACATGGCCCAGTGCGATGCGCAACAGCTCATCAAATTGCAGAGAGCTCAAAGCAGTCTGGGAGACTATCAGGAGATGCCAGAGACAGCTGTACAACCGACACGTCAGAGTATTCTCCGACAATTCAACTACAGTATCCTTTCTACGGCACCAGGGAGGTCAGAGACACCGTCACCTACAGAGTATTTCAGAAGAAATATTCGCCTGGGCAGAAATAAATTTAAGATCTCTGACAGCAGTACACCTAAAAGGCGAAAACAATCAGATAGCAGACTTCCTCAGCAGACAAAAGATACAACCAGCGGAATGGGTTCTAAATCAGGAAGTGTTTACACAACTGACCAGTATATGGGGTTTTCCCGAGATAGACTTATTCGCCTCAAAAACAAATACAAAAACAGAGCGCTTCTTCTCGCTAGATCCAAAAGACAACCCAACAGCGATAGATGCCCTAGCGCAGGACTGGGATACGGAGCTGGCGTATGCCTTCCCACCACTACCCTTGATACCAAGAGTACTACGAAAGATTCAGGAGAGTCATACGGCAGTTATTCTGATAGTGCCATACTGGCCCAAAAGAAGCTGGTTCCCGTACTAAAGCAGATGGCGTTAGAAGACCCGATTCATCTTCCATTACAGCGGGACCTCTTGACGCAGGGCCCTCTCGTCCATCAGAACCTAGAGTTCTTAGCGCTTTCAGCTTGGATCCTGAAAAAGAGATCCTGAGATTTAAGGGCTTATCTGATTCAGTTATAACTACTCTACAGAAAAGCAGAAAGCTTGTTACCTCATCTATATACCTCAAGGTCTGGAAGAAATTTTGTTCACACTGTGCGCAACCAGTATCCCTTACTGAGGACCCAGATATTCCTAAAATCCTAGATTTTCTACAGGCAGGATTCGATAAGGGTCTAAAACCTAGTACGTTGAAGGTACAAATCTCAGCACTAGGGTCCTTTTTTGATTACCCATTAGCGGACCATCCTTGGGTGTCAAGATTTATTAGAGCTACGCAACGCATGAGACCCACAATACGTAGTTCCGTTCCACCATGGGACCTCAGTCTAGTACTGAATGAGCTAAGGAAGACCCCTTACGAACCACTAGACCAGGCGGACCTCAGATCAATAACGCTTAAAACAGTTTTTCTGGTGGCAATAACCTCAGCCAGACGTATAGGAGAGATCCAGGCTCTCTCCATAAGAGACCCATACCTAAGAATCCAGGAAGACTGTATAATTTTGAAACTGGACCAGACCTTTCTTCCAAAGGTGGTAACAGACTTTCACAGAAACCAGGAAATAATACTTCCCACCTTCTGCCAGAACTATAGAAATGAGAAGGAACGCTCGGTCCATTCTTTGCACGTCAGAAGGACAGTCCTACAGTATCTCAAACTGACAGAAGATTGGAGAATAGACTCAAACCTTTTTATACAAATGGCGGGCAAAAATAAAGGGAAGAAAGCATCAAAAGCCACCTTGGCTAGATGGCTAAAATCAACCATTACTGCGGCATACACCTCGGCAGGAAAGACTCCGCCAGAGGGTCTTAGGGCCCACTCGCTGAGAGCAATCTCGCGTCTTGGGCAGAGAGAGCAGGAGCTTCTATGGACCAGATTTGTAAAGCCGCAACCTGGTCCAACATAAATACTTTTAGTAAACATTATAGACTGGACGTTCTGTCAAATCAACAGATGGCCTATGGGAGAAAAGTTCTCCAAGCAGTAGTCCCACCCTAAAGAGGAGTTATTTGGTACTTCTCCTGGCGGTGCTGTCAGGAGGGACGTCCTGGAAAGTAGGAATTAATCCTACCGGTAATGTTGTTTCCAGGAGTCCATCATGACAGCACCCCTTTTAGTCCCCCCCTAGCATTGTTTAACTATGATGTGTCATTAACATTGTAGTAGAGAATTCAATAAAATTGTGTTGCATCCATCCTGGTGTGGTACTTGGAAAATCACTGAAGGGTGGAGGTGGGGGGGGCTATTTAACCTCTTCTGTGTTCCTGTCCCTATCAAGGATATGAAGGACAACCTCCTGGCGGTGCTGTCATGATGGACTCCTGGAAACAACATTACCGGTAGGATTAATTCCTACTTTTGATGAATTCATTAGTTTTTCACAGGAATGCCTTTTTTCTGGTTTTCAGTGTGGTCAGATGGGGGTAAATCTGGTACCTCCACGTGTAGCAGAGATCCAGCTGGCTGGGAACAGCTACTGCTGTGTAACATGGCTTTACTTATTGGCTTTACTCATAGGAAACCTAGTACAATATGAGTTTTTTTATGAGCTCTTAATAAAATATGAATATTATTAATTTGAGTTATTCATCTGGATGTGCTGCCGTTAGGGCTTTCCATCTAATCAGCCACTTGTATGGCAGGAACTGTCTACAATGGTAAACCTACTGATGTGTTAAATGCCTGCTCGATGATAATGTGAAATTATTATATTGACATAATCACTATTACGCTTGGAACACACAATACGTCTGCTCAGTAATACGCTGGCTGAACTCTAGGTCAGATTTTATAGAGATAAATATTGGCAAGGAGAGATTATTCCTAGAAACCACTGCATCTAATTATAGTCCCATTTTAGTCTTCAAAAGGCTTAACAACTGACCTTAGTAATTTGCTTGGAACATTCCTGGTATGTGTCTTGTATTGCAGCCAAACTTGGAGATAAACCACCATGCGGACAAGTCCCTCGACAGCTTCTGTAAGTGGCAGAAATCCATCCTCTCGCACCAGAGTGACGGGAACACCATTCCAGAGAATGGCATCGCTCACCATGACAATGCTGTACTCATCACCAGGTAGGAAATCCATTGTCTTCAGGCTTATGACTCCTTTGATGCTCTTTTTTATGATGGTTGTCAATGATTGTTCTCACTGTTTCCACACCATTTATGTGCTGAAGATGGCTTTGCAATAGAACCCTCGTATTTTTGTTTTTTTGCTCTGTTGGGGTTCTATGTTCTCTTTACGCAGTAGGCTTGTCTGTATGGTGATGGAGGATTCTTTGCTACTTTAAATTTGGCAAAAAGAATAAAAAGTGTAGCATTATCAAAAACTGGTAATTGACGTAAAACTGTTTATGGTGTTCTAATTCAAATTTTTATTTTTGTTGTACATTTTTGGTTTAGTGTGTTTGGGAGTACCAAACTTTCACTTGGAGGTAGGATCTTCGCCTCAGACATTTACTACCTATCCACTAAATAGGCGATCACTGCTAGATCCGTTGGGGTCTGACGTCTGATATTAGTCAAGTTGGGGTCAACCCCAACCTATTCCCTCCTGCAGCAAGGAGTCTGTATCGAAGGGTGGTCACGCATGTGCTCTGCCACGCAAAATAGAGTTTATGCTGGTGATGAAACCAACCAAGCGTAGTAGTTGGACCTCCATCGATCTAGCATATATCTCCAGTGGTTGTGTGGAAAGCGATTGTCTTCAGTATCAAAGGCGTTATTCTATAAAATTTGCTTTTGCATTGTCATGAATGAATGTTCTCATGTACAATCTTTGTATGCCTTCTGGAAGTAAGAGTTCTTATAATTGACCTGCTATTTACCTTACTGCCTTTTGGCTGCTATCTACACTGTAGTTATTACTGGGTACATAAAATTTAATTCAGATTTTTAATACACGATTTACTTTCGGCTCATAGGGGTGTGTATGTTCAGGCGACATTACATTCGGCTTTGTGACTGGTAGAGCCGAGGTACTGGCATGCATGTTTCATGTGTTGGGAGATTACTTTGGACTGTTGTATTTCTCTACTCTTTCTTTGCCTAATATGATCTTAGATATATTAAGCGGGTCATTGGAATAAAGAATCTAGTCTATCACTGTACTCCGTAGTAAAACATGTAAGATGGCACCAGCACAATCTTTGGCAACGTGATTATCCCATAAAAATATTAGTCTGTGAACTGTCTATAGCGAATCTCTTGTCGTTTGCAGAAATATTTCGGAAAAAGGGCACATGTCTGCTTTTGGCTTTGCAAACTCGCATAAAATATCAGATTACAATTTTGTATAGCCGACAAACTTAAAAGGGTTTTTCCATGAACAAAGTACATTTTAATTAATAGATCTTGGAACAAAAAGAGTTCCACAATTAGATGCGAAAAAAAAATGTTCCTGTGCTGAGATAATCTTATAAATGTGCCCCTGCTGTGTACTGTGTAATGACTGTGTCTGACCGTGCAGGAACATGGTCTGATCATTCCACAGCTCCTGGGCAGGGGAGGAAGCAAAAGAGAGGAGACAGGACAGACTGCACAGTACATATCAAGGGCACAATTATAAGATTATCTCCGCACAGGAAACCTTTTTTTTAACACATCCAATTGTGGAACTTATTATTAGTCCAATATCTATTGATTAAAATGTACTTTGTCGCAGGTACGATCATCAACAATTTAAGGGTTTTTCCAATGAACAATTTATTTTCTGTGGTTGCTGTAAGATGAATTGTTTAAATTTATTTTGACATCGCTCCCCCTTCAAGCATCATGTGTTAAAAGGGATTTCTGGGATTTTCGTTAGGTTGGTTTTCCTATTGGTGGGTCTCAACTTTTGGGACTTGAACAATCATTTAAGGCACAGCTCCATACTTTGTGTAATGACCATAAATGTTACTGCAAACTCTTTCCCTATAGAAGTGAATTGACTGCTCCTATACAATGTGATGTGAAGTTGGGCCTTGATGCGCTTTAGGATTGTGGCCATTCTTTTCTTTTTTTGATTTTTTTTTTCCTCTTTACCATGCAAGAGCCACATAGGTGTACACATAAGGAAAAAACTGGGGCCTTCACTGGGTCCCCTGGCTGCCATAACAATGCAGTCAACACTTTGCAACAATGGACAGATGGAATCATTAGGGACATCTCCATATTTCCAACCTCTAAAATGCTGCTGTCATGGTTGACCACAGCATCTATGGGATAAAACTTCTATTTTTGGAGTGGGTTCCAAACGCAGCAGTTAGACTTGGGTTCCAGCTCAGTTCAGGTGATGAATAACCCTCCCTCTCCCCCCAGTGTAATATTCATGACCAAAAGGATAGTCCGTAAATTTCTTTTAAAATATTGCATTCATCATATCATATAGCACTTTGCCTTTCGATCCAGCTAATTTTTCTGTTTTCTCTGTTCTATGTAGAAACAGGAAGTCTGTTTTCCCTGCAAAATCCATTCCCATCTTCAACTCTTTTGCAATGATTCGTGAGATATGCTGGGAAAATTGACCTCCTGTTTCTACATAGAGTTTAAAGCGAACCTGTCACTAGGTTTGGCCAATATAGGATACGGCCACAACCTTTCAGGGCTGATACACGCATTCTATAATGCTGCATATCTGCTTCCAACTCTACCTGTAGGAGAAGAAAAATAACTTTTATTATACTCACCCTGTAGGTCTGGTCCAAGGTCACTCTTCTTAGTCTGGCGCCTCCCATCTTCTTGCAATGCCATTCTCCTTCTTGGTTCATGTGGATGACGTGTCCCTGCGTCATCCACACAATCTCTTCGGCACCGTGCTCCTGCGCAGGCGTATTTCTGCAGTGCGCAGGTGCCTGGAAAGGTCCGAGAGCTTCGGTGCCTTCGCACTGCAATACTTTTCTCTGCCCTCACCAAGGCAGAGAAGTACAAAACAAGAAGGATGGCATAGCAAGAAGATGGGAGGCGTCAGACCAAGAAGAGCGGCGCCCCTCAGACCGGACCACCTCGCAGGTGAGTATAATAAGTTATTTTTCTTCTCTTACAGGTCGGGTTGGGGGCTTATATACAGCGTTGCTAGTCAGTTTTTAATCACATGATGTCCTAGACCTAATTGAAAACAGAAGAATTATCTGGTAGAAAGACAAAATGAGCAATTGTAAGAGTGCTATATAATATGATGCAATATATTAAGAGGATAAAAACTTAGATGAGAGGAGGGCGTCTTTTAATCTTTATTCTTCTGCATATGACCTTTCCCAGTGATATGCCTCCTTTATATTTTACTTTCCAATTTTTACAAGTGTTAGGGAGCAAGCAACTCTCTGCAGGGAGCAAGTCAAAGGGACCACGTCATATCAGGGCGTATTTTTGTGATATGGCATAAAATGGGAATATCCCAATAAAGAAGTATAAAAAAAAAAATTATTAATTACGGTACCTGAAAATTGTATATATGTCTCTTTTTACTGATAGCTCATAATGCGAGAATGTTTTATGCACGGGTGAAAAATAGTGTTGTTTTTTCCAATAATATTCAGTGATGTGGAATTATTTTGCCATATTTTCATTGAGGCTCTGCGTTATGACTTACATGGAGAGAATATGCATGAATAATATGTCTGCAGAATTTTTGTCACTCATCTTCCTACAAACTATATCTCACCATGAGTCATAAAAATCATAACATTTAAAGATTTCACTGAGGAAATGTGTTCTGTGGCACCAATAGAGGATGTCTGTTATAGCGTTCACTAATTTATTTCCCAAACCATGGAGAACGGCCAGTTGAGTAGTCTGCATTTTTGCCTATGAAAAATGCTTGCTATTTTTTATTGAAATTTTTATAGGAGCAGAACATGCGTAAGCTAAATAATTTTAAGGTGAAATAGAAAGCTGGATTATGGATTAATACTTAATGGTAAGTGCTTCTACCATAATTTTAAGTGAATTTATAATAGAAAAGGTTTCGCCACCATGGTTTTATATGTTTTAGCAGCGAAAATAACTTTTGGAAGACTTTGAGGTCTAGGCAACAGGACGGTAACATATTTCCATTGATTTAAGAAATGGAACAAAAATATTAAAAATACCCCAAATATTACTTTTTATGAAAAAAGCTGTCTTCATGGTTTCAAATGAAAGTGTGTGTATATGTATATATGTTTGTATACAATGGCATTGAAATGATCTCTAAAAGAACTGAAGTTAAAGGTGACACATTTACTTTGTATTTTAGACAAAAAAAATATACATATTGTATGTTTTTCAAATCTTACAAAAAGGAAAATGGGCCGTTACAAAAGTTTGGGCATCCTTGGAGATTTCTGTGCTCAGATAACTTTGACCAAGTTTCAGACCTTAATTAGCCTGTTAGGGTTATGGCTTGTTCACTATCATAGTTAGGAAACAGTATATAAAAAAAAATGCCAGCTCACCGATCTTCAGAAAGTGCGCGGAGCTCCGTCCCAATGAGACGCATTCATGTGAAATTTGAAGACCAATTGTTTGATAAAGATCGCAGCAGCGATCGAAACGCGTAGCTCGTCCTCACGTGTGCCTTGATGTTGTCTAAGAAGCCGACTGTTTTTATCGTGACAAAATAAAGGAATTTTTTATGGAAGAGCTGGAACAATCGGTCTTCAAATTTCATCGTTGGGAAAGGCCAGGTGATGCAAATTTCACAGCTTTATAAAAACCCAGCCCGCTCTAATCTTGTGCCAAAAAAACAGAAGCCATGGATTCTTCTAAGCAGCTGCTTAGCACTCTGAAAATGAAAGTGGTGGAGGCCCACAAAGCAGGAGAAGGTATAAGAAGATAGCAAAGCGCTTTCAAGTTACCCTTTCCTCAGTTCGAATTGTAATTAAGAAATGGCAGGTAACAGGAACAGAAGAGGTCAGGATAAGGTCTGGAAGAATAGGCAAAATTTCAGTGACAGTTGCTCACAGGATTGCCTTAGTGGCAAATCAGAACCTCCGCTTGACTGCAAAAGACCTTCGGAAAGATTTAGCAGACTCTGGAGTTGTGGTACATTGTTCTACTGTTCAAAGACACTTGCACAAATATGGCCTTCATGGAAGAGTCATCAGATAAAAACCTCTCCTGCATCCTCACCATAGAATTCGGTGTCCGAAACATGCAAAAGAACATCTAAACAAGCCTGATGCATTTTGGAAACAAGTCATGTACCAATGAGGTTAAAATAGACCTCTTTGGCCACAATGATCAAAGGTATGTGTGGAGAAAAAAGGGCACAGTCTTTCAGGAAAAGAACAGCATGCAAAAGGGGTGCTACTAGGTACTAAACATACAGGGGAGCCCAAACTTTTGCATAGGATCATTTTCCTTTTTGTAATATTTAAAATGTAAAAAATGACTATATATGGATTTCTCTGGAATAAGACATCAGATTGCTGATATCAAGGTATCATTTTATTTAGCTTCCTATGACCTGCATGCCCATATAGACTGTTTATTAGGGTTGATTCTATTGACAGATTGCCATTAAATGATTAAAACACACTTTATGCTGAATCTTTTTCCACAAAACTATATATGCATCTACTCCACTCCTCCTGTTTTATAACATGATGCCTGCAGGTTGGATACATGTTCATAGTGACCGCTTCCCTTTTAAGCAGCTTTTGCAAATATATTGTGAGTCGCCCACCAGGGCCGTGGGGTACTCAGCACCGATCCTGTTGACTTCTATGGGGGATGTTACCGCAGCTACGACCTGGTCCGTGGCCCTGGGCGCTTCACCAAATAGGGGATATTTACAGGGGATAAAGTTTATGTAGTGATTCGTGACGCCACCTGTGGTACCTGGTCAGGGTGACCAGCGCTGCGGTGCAGGTCCTCTGGAAGAGATGGTATTGTGCAGCAAGTTGGTAGGCCTCCCACAGGTGAGGCTGTATTCTTCCAGGGCAGGTAGATGGTGTATATTTGAGGAATGGTGCTGATGAATGTAGCAGAGAGAGATGTGCGTCGCTGAAATAATTCTAGGAAAACAGTCCGTATGCAGTTTCAGGGTTTTTACTCACAGTTCTGTATTTCGCAATACAGATGCCTGCCTGGTACTGTGTCCTCCGGGCGAGGGGTCCAGCAACCCCCAGGTAGATCAGGTCGCACTTTCCCAGGACTCCCTTTCAGTGTGTTCCTTTTCTGGCCTTCTCTCTCTGTGCTCTTTCCACTCCTCTCTTCCTAGCACCTCACCACGCAGTCTCTCAGTCCAGAAGCTGTGGACCCTGTCGGGTAACAGATTAATTATGTGTGTCCTTGGCCCTATATAGTGAAACAAGCAAGATGGAGGGCACAACCCCAATATACAAGAAGATGTTCAACCTGGAGTATGTCAAAAATATAGATTCAGAAAAAAGCAAAGAGACATACTGTACACCAGGGAACTCAAATAGTAAAAAATGACAACAAATTTTATTGAAAAACTACTACAATATAGCACACAACACATATATAAAAACAATTAAAATTAAAAAATCCCTGAAAGGGTACATGACCCCCTGACACCCCAGGTGACAAATATAGTATATGATGAAAAAACACAGATGCAAATAGACCTTAGAATATATATATATTACACAGACAAATATTTAAACATGTGTTACAAAAATAATAATGGTATATGCATCTACTTAGTCCCCTATTCAGATTGTAATAATAAAGATGACAAAACAATCATATATATATATCGCTGGGCTGCTCTAAATCCTATACATGGAACAATATCGGTACAACTATATAACATAAGAGTGGTATACATACTAAAATTAGCATTATAGATGGCACCAATAGTTAGTGTGGCAAACGCCGTTAGAAAAACTCCAAGCCGCCAGAGATGTTACTGCGCATGCGCTAGTACACAGATGGTTTTATAAGATCATGCAGGGTCAAAGACAAAGCGCATGTACAAAATAACTCTCTGGAATCATAAAGAATGAAAAAGAAAAAGAAAAAATAATATAATAATAAAATAGCTAAACGTAATGCCACTGTGGCATTACGTTTAGCTATTTTATTATTATATTATTTTTTCTTTTTCTTTTTGATTCCAGAGAGTTATTTTGTACATGCGCTTTGTCTTTGACCCTGCATGATCTTATAAAACCATCTGTGTACTAGCGCATGCGCAGTAACATCTCTGGCGGCCATCTTGGTACTCTTGGCATGTGAGGCCCGCTCTTCTTACTTCCGCCCCCAGGCACTTCCTGTCTGGAGGCCATCTTGGTACTCTCGGCATGTGAGGTCCGCTCTTCTTACTTCCGCCTCCAGGCACTTCCTGTCTGGAGCTCTCATTCTCAGCTGATGTAAGTTTCTCTTTATCTGCGATCTATAAATATGCACTTTTACAACAATTGCGCTATCACTCTGCTCCTGACGAAGCCACGGCGGTGGCGATACGCGTTGGGCTCTGTCCCCCCTGACTTCCCCTTTCTCCCTCAGCTGGGTAACAACTTGCTCGTTTTGGTCATATTCTATGGGCTATTAGGTCATCTGACCGCTTGGAGTTTTTCTAACGGCGTTTGCCACACTAACTATTGGTGCCATCTATAATGCTAATTTTAGTATGTATACCACTCTTATGTTATATAGTTGTACCGATATTGTTCCATGTATAGGATTTAGAGCAGCCCAGCGATAATATATATATATATATATATATATATATATATATATATATATTGATTGTTTGTCATCTTTATTATTACAATCTGAATAGGGGACTAAGTAGATGCATATACCATTATTATTTTTGTAACACATGTTTAAATATTTGTCTGTGTAATATATATATATTCTAAGGTCTATTTGCATCTGTGTTTTTTCATCATATACTATATTTGTCACCTGGGGTGTCAGGGGGTCATGTACCCTTTCAGGGATTTTTTAATTTTAATTGTTTTTATATATGTGTTGTGTGCTATATTGTAGTAGTTTTTCAATAAAATTTGTTGTCATTTTTTACTATTTGAGTTCCCTGGTGTACAGTATGTCTCTTTGCTTTTTTCTTGGCCCTATATAGTTTCCTTCCTGGAGGTAATGCTGGTGGTTGGTAGCAATGACCCGTAAAGTGATCACCGCCGCCGGCTTACTAGCGGGGCCTGTAGGTTTCCCACTAGTCTAGGGGCCAGTCCCTGTTGGCCTGGTCCTTCCAATCCCGGATAGGGCCACGGATGGAAATATGCGCTCTCCGTGCCCAAGGACCCTTTCTCATGCTCTCCAGAAGCTCCTCAGTCTCCTTCTTTCTCTTAGAGGACGAGCTCCTATTGGCTAGCTCTCCTCCCCACCTCTACACACACCGTGTGTTCTCTGTCTTAACTTCTCTTCTCCTCTTACTGCTGCCTAAACTCCACCCACCCATACTCCCCTTGCTAACCAGCCTGGTATGAGACCATCCTCCCTTATGGTACGTCCATATGACCAGCTGGTATGGTGTGTGTTGGATGCAGGTGTTGGAGTCTAAGGGGGTGCTCCCTCCTTACCTGGGAGTGGGGTGTCACACCTCTGGATGAGATGCAACACCTCTTTGGCGACTGAACCCTCAGGGGCGCCACAATAGTGTTTATTAATAATGTACCTAGAAACCGCTTTTTGTGAGCTCATAAGCCTGAATATACAAAAATGGGATTCACCGCTACTCAACTCCCCAAATGTCCAATTGTGTAGCCTCGGGTTGTATTGCCTAGACACACAAGCAAAATAATTTTGGCAAATCGGCAAACCAAATCGTAGGGGAGGATTTGTTGTTGTCTAAAAGCTAGTGAGCACAACATGTTTGACTTTGTAGCAACATAGCAAGTTTTTAGTTTCATTCATTCATTTCAACCTTGTCACCTGGTACTTATTGACCTTGGACATATGGATATGTCATAACGTTATTGCCGCACCGCGACCACAGTCGCTTTAAAATGCCGCCGCCATCTTACCTCAGACCACATGGAGTTGTCCGGGGGGTGGCGACGCCCCCCTGCAACTACGATTGCTGTGATTAGCTGTCAATTGCAGCATTTCAGGCAGTCAAATTGCCTGAAACACTTATGTCCAGGCTGTAAGAGTACCGATCATAGGCTGATGCTTAGCATTGCCAGGATCCCTAGGGCCAAATCTGATTGTTGCTATCGACGATTACATCAATCGCACAAATCAGAGCGCATAGATGCAGTGTGACGTGGCCGTCACTGCCCTGTACTTTCTCATTCTACCTGTGGATTTGTACAGGGCGGTCACTCTGTCCCTCTGTGCGCCATGCTGGGCCTTGTGCCTGCTGCTGCCTGTGCTCTTGCTGAAAAGAAGAGCAAAGAAGAGTTCCTGATCCTTGCCTGATCTTTCCTAATCTACCCCGATCCCCCTCTACCCACTTTTCTCATCTTTTTTCCCTCTCGCCCACCATCTGCCACCAAGCACTTGATCCCTGATCAGTACCTGATCACTCAATTTTTGGCAGTTTTTTTCTTTTTCGTGCAACCGCCAAGCATTGATCAGTGATGCAAATCTTTTTTGCACCACATCCGTGTGTGCATCCTACAGCTGTCGAGTGCTGGTTGGTGACTAACACCACTGACAGGCTTCCAGTTGTTTTTTTGTTTTTTTTTGGGTTCAAAGTGCTCACCACACATCTAGATAAGTTTCTTGAGGGGTATAGTTTTCAAAATGGTGTCACTTGTGGGAGATTTTCTCTGTTTAGGCACATCAGGGGTTCTCCAAACGCAACATGGCTTCTGCTATTGATTCCAGCAAATTTTGCATTCAAAAAGTGAAAAGATTATCCTTTGCTTCCGAGCTCTGCTGTTCGCCCAAATAGTGGTTTTCCCTCACATATAGGGTATTGGCATGTTCAGGAGAAATTGCAGCACAAATTTTGGGGTCCATTTCTTTCCTGTTACCCTTGTGAAAATAAAAAAAATGGGTCTAAACTAAAATTTTTGTGGAAAAAAGTTAAATGTTCATTTTTTTTTCGTTCCACCTTGCTTCAGTTTCTGTGAAGCACATGAAGGGTTAATAAGCGTCTTAAATGTGGTTTTGAGAACCTTGAGGGGTGTCGTTTTTAGAATGGTATAAACTTTTCGGTATTTGCTGTTATGTAGACCCCTCAGTCACTTAAAGTGTGATGTGGTACCTAAAAAAAAACAAAAAAACAAAACAAAACTGCTTTTGTTGGAAAAATGAGGAATCACTGGTCAACTTTTATCTCTTATAACGTCCTAACAAAATAAAATAAAAAAATTTGTTTTAAAAACGTTGCTGATGCAAAATGGGAAATGTTATTTATTAACTAAAGTGACATGACTCTAAGGGCATAAGAATTCAAAGTTTGAAAATTTCAAAATTTGTAGAATTTTTGCCAAATTTGCGTTTATTTGTAAAAAAAAACAACGGAAGTTCTATCGAATAAATTTTACCGCTATCATGAAGTACAATATGTCACAAAAATACAGTCTCAGAATCAGTGGGATCCGTTGACGCGTTCCAGAGTTACTACCTCATAAAGTGACACTGGTCAGAATTGTAAAATTTGGCCAGGTCATGAAGGTGCGAACAGCCTTAGGGGGGGGGTAAAGGGGCTCAACTCAGATCAAGGTTGTTTTATCAGTGCATGATCATGGTGTGATCCGATTTCTCTCGGATGAGGTGAAGATGGAGTAAAAAAAAATGTCTCCATCTTCTGTCACGTACACGGAGCACGTGACGCAGGGTGCATTTGCAAGGGTTAATTTATCTCCTCTAACTCCAATCAACACTCAACCTCTGTTCTAGACTATAATGTGAGCCTAAATCACAGTCCACACACCCTGGCTACCCAACACGCTGCTACCACTCATCAAACACACAGGGTGATGAGTCCCTGAAATATGCTAGTGTCAGACACTCAAAAAAGGCCACACACTCTCTGAAAGGTTATGGATCCTATAGAGAATACAAAGATCAAACTTATTAAAGGTTCAAGCTTTAATATAAAACTACAGTGCTTACAATAAAATATATAGCACGATACAAATAGAACGACAAAGAAATATGTAAAACCGTTATAAAATGAAAAGGGAGAAATACCAGAAAATACCAAGTTGTTCTTCTGTTTACTTGGAGGAAGGAGAAAACCACCCTCCTCCACATAGTAACTAGGGAATATCCAGCTTGGCTACAATCGCTATCTGCCCACATTTTGAAACTTGCTTTATTCTTCTAGGTAACTCCCTATGGTTCTGAGTTCCTGCAATAAGAGTAGGCAGAGGTTATGTACTTTGTGTAGAGACATGTCTTGTGGATGCAGAGTTAACTAGTTATTAGTGATGATCGAGTATACTCGTTGCTCGGGTGGTCTCCGAGTACGCTCGGGTGGTCTCCGAGTATTTGGAAGTGCTCGGAGATTTAGTTTCTGTTGCCGTAGCTGCATGATTTGCGGCTATTTGAATACATGTGGGAATTCCCTAACAAACAGGCAATCCCCACATGTATTCAGGCTGTCAAGTAGCTGCAAATCATGCAGCTACGGCAACAGAAACTAAATCTCCGAGCACTTCCAAATACTCGGAGACCACCCGAGCGTGCTCTGGAAAACCCGAGCAACGAGCATACTCGCTCATCACTACTAGTTATTTTACTGATATTGTGGTTTCCCTTATATTCTCCTTTCTTTCAGTCCATGGAAATCAGACTGCTCTCAGATGTCATTCGAGTGCAGTGCGATGATTTCCACAAACTCATTGACTTGTATGACCGAGTGCGTTCGGAATATCTGATCAAACTCAGGCATTCTGCAATTTTTTTTTTTCTTCTTGAATTGGCTTAATCCAAGGCAAAAATCTGACATGTGAACGACCCCATAAAATAATGGTCCAAGTGTGATCTGATGTTTTGTTGGACCAAAAATACAGCCATGTGCAACGAACACTTAGGTTGACAATTACTGGTTTGGGCAACAAGAGGGATATGCCAGCTTACTTCTTGAAAACACAACTACTGTACGCACATTTCTTTGCGCTGTTACCATAACTTTTTTTTTTTTTTTCTTGTGGCAGCTGTTGCCTTTTGGCAATACGTGCAACTGAAAAAATCGAGGACGTGAAGTAGACACAGTGTGTGCCTACCACATGTGCCCTTTTGTTGATGCTTGTAGTTAATAGCGGGCATGTCCTTGAAAGATCTTCCCTAAACCGTTTCAGCTGCAGTTATGTTTTTATTCTATTTTATGTTCCTAACCAAATTACTTTTCCATAGTGTAGGACGTTGACATTTTAAGTAACAAGAGAATCATTGCATCTCCTTATGTGCAAATATCAAGGTACTGGCCTCTCTCCATTAATAAAATACCTGCAAAAATATTTATTGGGTAAGGCGACAGCTGCTTACTCAGAAACCGTTGTTTTATAAAGCCATTGAATGACTCCCATAGATGTCTTCTTTATTACGTGGGATAATAGTTTGTCATTGTTAATGCTCTGTGCATTTCAGAGCCATTCAGGCTCCTTCATCAGGTTAGCATGTGTTGATACATGAGACTGATCACTGTTCGTCTACTTTAATTTCCGTTTTGGTGATCACTGCATGTGAGATGACCTTTAGGGCTCATGCAGATGATCATATTTTTGGTCCAAGTGCCATCCGACCAAACAGAATATCCCACTCTGATCAATGTTACTTTATGGGTCCGTGCACATGTCTGATCACAGCATGCTCGATTTGCATCCGATATTTGTATCGCACTTGGCCATGCAAGTCAATGAGTTCTTGTAAAAAAAATCGGACTGCGCTAGGATGACATCTGAGTGCCGTCCAATTTTCATGGACTAGCCGAATGGAGAAGATGGACTGAATTTTTATTTTTTTTACCTATCTTCTCATTCGAGAAAATCAGATCACGCTACTATCAAACTTTGATTAGAATATGATTAGCATAACCTCTCGGATAAGAGAAGATAAGCTGGTGTGACCCTGGCCGTAGAGAACCACAGGCTGGAGATGGCTTGTGCAGAATAACCACCCAAGTGGTGGATTTGTGAAAGTGGGGAAGGTTTTGACCATTCGGCTCAGTCTGTTAATGTGTGACCCGGTTTACTTCTTCCAATTTTGAACATTAACATAATTTGTTAAATACTAACCAGGGGTTGCATGAGACATTTTAGTGATAAGCCCTGTGCGAAAACACTACAGATACAGGGAGTGTTTTGGCATTTTAATAAGGAGATCCACCACGTGGAACCATGAAAACAATCTACGTTTATTAGTTTTTCAATTCATATAAAACTTGTATTGTAATACAGAAGATGAATTGCTTGTGACCATTTTTATGGTATTGTGGACTAGTTTAATTATTGCTGGTGGCTTAACAGGAATCTTTCTCCAGGTTTTTGTTACCATATCTGAGAGTAGTATGATGTAGAGGCAAAAACCCTAATTCCATCGATGTCCCTTACTGGACTGCTTGCTGCATTTTTTTTTCTTTTTAAATCAGTTATCTGTTGCAGAACTGTCAGTTCCCTGAATTCTGAGCTCTGTGCACACCACTTACTGGCAGCTTTCTGCCTATGCACAGTGTACACAGCTGCCAATCAGTGGTGGGGGTGGGGTTAAACAGAGCTCATGACTATGGAGTACTACCTGGCACAGGTTTAATAGTTCTCTAATGATCTTTTGCTGATAAAACAATGATTTTATGAAAACTACTGGAAGCAGCCCAGTAAATGATGCATCGCTGGAATCAGGATCTGCCTCTCTATTTTGCTGCTCTCCGATTCGGTGATCTATTTCCTTTAAGAAAGTTTAAGAATACAGCAATATTTGTAGTGAACGTTTAGCATATATACTCGTAAAAGCCCCTAAGGTGCTCGTAGGCTTCAGATATATGCCAGAGGAGTGTCCTTGGCTTATTTTTGGTCTGTATATAGTTAAAAAACCAACGTCCGACATATGCAACTGTTCAGCCATACAATTACATATCTGTCACACATGTTTAGGATATCATTTATTACTGCTCCTCCCAAACGTTGTCCCCAACTGTTCCATTCATCAATTTACAGCCCCAATATCCATTAAATGGCTGTCGAGTCCTCCAATTGTGGCAGAGCTGAACAACCATCTGAAGTGTATGGACACCATTCAACTTTCCCTCAATAGATGTTGAAGTAAAGAAGGATCTGGCCGTTGGAATTTCCACGACTGATTTTTATTGTTTTCAGGGGTGACTGAGAACTGTATGGGAAAGTCAGGAGAGATACTGTAGCTGTCTACCAAACGAATGTTCAGCCGATGACTCTCATATTTTTGGCCAGTATTACCCTTAAGTTGGCCATACACATTAGACACAAGTATGCTCCCGATTGAGCAGCCATTGAATGAATAGTTGTCTACTAAGCGATCATGTCAGACAAAGCCGCTCACATTTTATTTTTGTATTACAGTTGTTCAAACTATCAATATATGGTCAATAACACGGGGCAAAGAACGAACAGTCTTTTTGGGAAAGCTCTTTTGTGCATCAGTGTCTATTGGCCGAAAATTTTCGTATATTCGAGCCTCAAATAGCGTCAGTGGCCATAGTTAGAATTGCAAGATTACTATTTTATTTATTTTTATACAGATTGTGATATCTACGGTACTAAAAAACTGCCAAAAGTAATATAATACAGTTAACACATAAATCTGATTCCTATTAAGAGCCAACATTTAGCCACATACAGGTTTTTGTAGATAACGTTAGTGTAAAATACATGTAGATATATTGTCTTGATGCATGGCCTTATCTTTCTTGATGCTCTCTACTGGTCTATATCCTGTTAACTGTTTTGAATTTTCCATCAACAAGTGAATAATTTAACCTCCTGCCTGACAACTTGAATCACAGGCATGTCCACAAGCGCGAGATCTCCAGACTAATGACAATAACACACACCAAAGACCTGTGAGATTTTCTTCTTTGTCATCCATACCTTAGCCCACCTTCATTTCCCTCAAAGATTGCTCCATTTCTAATGGCCCAAGCACATGTAGAGCGGAAAATGTGAATGGGTCATTTACAGAATGTATTGATGAACAAAAAACATGTCCTATCAAAGTATCCTCAGATTCAAGCTGCATATATATATATATATATATATATATATATATATATATATATATATATATATATATATACACTGCTGATATAACAGTACCAATCCACAATGAAGTGGAAAATGTCCTTGAGTTTACATTTCTGGCAAAGCGAATATACCATATGTAAAACTATAGGACATAAATTATTCCTACAGGAACCTCTAAGAAAAAGTGAAAAAAATAGCTAGCTCATGCTCCATCATTTTGTCAGGCACAAGATTTTTTTTATATTTATTGATAAACTGTACAAAATGGAATATGTAACACCACAAGGATTTGGGGTCTTGAGGCCTAAAGCAAAATTTTTAGAATGTTGAATTCTTCAAAGGCTTTTTGTTTTTTTAATCTGCCAGAGAACATGTCACCAGCTAAAATGGGCCAGTGTTTGCTCTTATTTTATTTTCCATGCTCTCTTGAGCATTCCTTTTTCTTCTGTCGTACAATTCTAGAGTTATGGGCTTTTTTGTGTAGCTGTAATTTTTATGGATTTTCTGAGGGCATATTTTTAGGCTGTTCTGCATTAATACCCTGTGAGCTGCACTCCCTTGATAAAGACCATAAAAATTAGCACTAAATAGAAAGGCCAATATTAAAAAAAAAAAAAAAAAAAAAATACCTGAATACTCAGGAGCAGTGAAAATTAAAATAAGAGCAAAAACTGGCCACTTTTGACCTAATGACCTGTCCTCTTTAAGATAGTCATACGCATTAGATGTATGATGCCCAAACCCGCCTCTTTTGGTGGGGCTGGCCAGGCATCTAGCCGCAGCCTTGACTTTCTCCCAATGAACGTTGTTCATGAAAGCATAATTAAGTTGCCGGATTTCAAGGCTTTTGTTCTCAGCGGAAATATACCCTCACCACAGGCGTCTCACTGCTGCCTACTTCCCTCTTCCCATGTGGAACACAGGTAAGTTGATGGCTTAGGCCGGGGTCAGACATGCCAGAAACTCGCACGAGTCTCGCATGTCAATACCCGGCACTGCCGCTGGTACTCAGACAGGAGTGTGCGGACACATGTATTTCTATGCAGCCGCACGCTCCGGTCCCGAGTGCTGGCGGCAGTGCCGGGTATTGACATGCGAGACTCGTGCGAGTTTCTGGCATGTCTGACCCCGGCCTTATGGGAAGAATGGGAGAAATAGCTGTTGGATGTGTAAAGTGTGTGACCACTTTAGTCTTTCATAAATAGCTAGATGAGCTGTCTGTTTGTCTGTATCTATCTATTCTATCTATCTATCTATCTATCTATCTATCTATCTATCGCAAGAGGAGGAGAGGTCAAAAATTCCCGATTTCAAAGGCGCCACAGGTCTCCCATATCCACAGGCACTCCATTCATATGTATGAGTAGCAAATAGCTGAGTGTAGGACTCAACCAATAAAGTGGCGGTTCGTATGCAAGTATCGAGACCACCACTGTGATCAAACAGGATTTCGAGTCACCTGTTCTTGTAGTGGTGCCAGGGATGGACGTCCATCAATTAGATATTTATCCTGTGTCAACCCATTTAAGTCTGATACTCTGTTCTTAGATAACAGGTTCAATCAGTAAACATAATTGCTTTGTATGGATAAATCCAAATTTAAATTTATTTTTTGTCAGATATCTAATACCATTTTGACTCTCTTTAATAACAATACCAATAAAAAGACAGACCGAACCAGTTGATGGCAGTGTGCGCAAGAGCGAGCAGTGGCATCCAATGGAGCACTGCGATCACTGGCCTGGAAAATTAATTGAGGCTGCTAAAAAAGGGGTTAATGACAAATTACTTTCCCCCAAATGTGTCTCTGTACTTTGATTTACAGACCACAACCCAAAATCTTGAAACTGCTGAAAATTGAAAGCACAAAAAGATATTAGAAATGTGCACAAGTTTCTGTTATACAATCATTACGCTTTATTCACATCAAACCGGAAATCTTCTTTAAACAGTCTGTTGTTGAAAAATCTAAAGCAATTCTTTTTATCAGTTGAGTAATCATGGGAGTTTGGCCAGAAACCCGCAGGGTAAGGACTTGGTGAGTTTCCAATTTACAGCTGCCAATCATATATTAACTTTGTTAGTGTAATGTAAGTTAGACTAATGAAAAAACAATATTTAATTGGTTTCCATGGTCTGCGAACTAGATGGCTCTGAATAGCGGAGTATCGTTCAGTACCGTAGATCTTACTGTAGTGTCGTTCCAAAATAGTAGCCGAAGCCCCGCTTACTGCGATTTCTCTTGGTCTCTGTGTGTGTTTGATACAACTCCTTTGTGTCACTGCTCACATGCTAAGAACATGCAAACACTAAATCCTGGAGAAGGTCCGGGCGGGCTATAAACCAAGTTGAATTTTAACTTGGGATGTTTCTTAGACATCGGAGCATTCTTACCTTTCATGGTAACATGGACAAGTCTTGAAGAATTTTCATACGCTCTGTAAATCACATAAACCACCTGCTCAACCTCGATTTAATTTCGGGATCGAAACTGGAAACAAAAGTGTAGAAGAGAGAAAAGATCTGGGAGGTTAAGTTTCTTTGTTCGCAGAAGACCTGTAGGTCACTCAGCATGTTGTCTCAATAGGTAGAGAAATGAAAGGTTCATTCACTCTTTATCTTTTCCATGTTGCTTTATATTTCCGTCCCTTCTTTTAGGTTTGTGATAAGTGGATATCTGAATACTTTAGCTTCCGACTCTTTTGAGACTTTCCCAAATACCTTAATTGATGACCCATACTCATACACCTGCTTTGAAGAAGTCTGTTGCGATATACAATATAGTATCTTCAGTGTGGATCTGAGGTTTCTTGTACCCACCAGGGGAAATTATTCTGAGGGCCTGGAACAGGTGGAGGCCCTAGCCAGGCTGAATTTAGAAGGGAGAAGGTGAATGTTTTTTGTTAATGTGTCTTTATCAAGTAGATTAATTAAATAGATGAAGGCTGATAATAATTACTCTATTGGCTACCAGGCTTTTCTTTTGGTCGAGATGCTACTGCAATGGGTCCTGATGCCATCCAATGACTGTGTTCTGCAATATTTTTTTTTGTGGTCTTAGATAATGAAGGGTTCTGGAGTCTAAATGTATTTAGGGAACTGGGACTGGACTAAGTCAGTGACTATATTTTCATGTCTGTTCTAGGATCTTAATTTAGAGATTGGTCTGAGGTCCAGATTCATTTTGGAGTCTGATCCAAGTTCTGATTTTATTTGCCAAGTCTGGTATCTGAATTTTATTTGAAGGGGGTGTTTGCTCTGCCGTTTGAATACATTTGTGTTGTTATGGAGAATAGGAATAGCTTGCAGAAGCAAAAGGCCAAAGATCTCTCCGGATCAACTCTTTAGTCATCAGAAGAATTTATAGTGGGCTGGACTAGATGATGAAGAAAAGTGAATGACTCAAATCATTAACAATGCCACAGCGGAGTCACTGGTTGTAATAGATGTATATTTTACTAGTGACAGCGTCAGACCAGTTATATATTCTCTTGTATAAAAATATTAGCAGGCATCGGGTATGGGCATGGTATCTGACGTTTGGACTAACTAGAAGAAAGGCAGGGGTAGCACTTTCAATCAAGCCATGGTATCTGACGATGTCCAAACATCCTTCTGTCATGTCAGTTGACAAATCTCCAAAAAAGCATGGTTAATTTACAGTCATGGACAAAAGTTTTGAGAATGACACAAATATTAATTTTTACAAAGTTTACTGCTTCACTTTTTCTAATGGCAATTTGCATATACTCCAGAATGTTATAAAGAGTGATCAGCTTAACAGCAATTACTTGCAAAGTCAATATTTGGCTAGAAAATGAACTTTATCCCCCAAAACACATTTCAACATCATTGCAGCCCTGCCGTAAAAGGACCAGCTAACCTCTTTTCAGTGATTGCTCCATTAACACAGGTGTGGGTGTTGATGAGGACATGGCTGGAGATCAATCTGTCATGATTAAGTAAGAATGACACCACTGGACACTTTAAAAGGAGGCTGGTGCTTGGCATCATTGTTTCTCTTCTGTTAACCATGGTTATCTCTAAAGAAACACGTGCAGTCATCATTGCAATGCACAAAAATGGCCTAACAGGGAAGAGTATCACAGCTAGAAAGATTGCACCTCAGTCAACAATCTATCGCATCATCAAGAACTTCAAGAAGAGAGATTCCATTGTTGCCAAAAAGGCTCCAGGGCGCCCAAGAAAGACCAGCAAGTGCCAGGACCGTCTCTTAAAAGTGTTTCAGCTGCGGGATCGCCTACCAGCAGTGCAGAGCTTGCTCAGGAATGGCAGCAGGCAGGTGTGAGTGCATCTGCACGCACTGTGAGGCGGAGACTCTTGGAGCAAGGGCTGGTCTCAAGGAGGGCAGCAAAGAAGCCACTTCTCTCCAGAAAAAACATCATGGACAGACTGATATTCTGCAAAAGGTACAGGCAGTGGACTGCTGAGGACTGGGGTAAAGTTATTTTCTCTGATGAATCCCCTTTTCGATTGTTTGGGACATCAGGAAAACGCCTCATTCGGAGAAGACAAGGTGAGCGCTACCACCAGTCTTGTCTCATGCCAACTGTTAAGCATCCTGAAACCATTCATGTGTGGGGTTGCTTCTCAGCCAAGGGAATCGGCTCTCTCACAGTCTTGCCTAAAAACACAGCCATGAATAAAGAATGGTACCAGAATGTCCTCCAAGAGCAACTTCTCCCAATCCTCCAAGAGCAGTTTGGCGATCAACAATGCCTTTTCCAGCATGATGGAGCACCTTGCCATAAAGCAAAGGTGATAACTAAATGGCTCAGGGAACAAAACATAGAGATTTTGGGTCCATGGCCTGGAAACTCCCCAGATCTTAATCCCATTGAGAACTTGTGGTCAATCATCAAGAGACGGGTGGACAAACAAAAACCTAAAAATTCTGACAAAATGAAAGCATTGATTGTGCAAGAATGGACTGCTATCAGTCAGGATTTGGTCCAGAAGTTGATTGAGAGCATGCCAGGGAGAATTGCAGAGGTCCTGAAGAAGAAGGGTCAACACTGCAAATATTGACTTGCTGCATTAACTCATTCTAACTGTCAATATAAGCTTTTGTTACTGATATGTTTTCAATTATATTTCTGTCTGTGATAAAAACATCTGTCAAACACACATAAAAACCAGAGGGCAGCAGATCATGTGAAAATATAATATTTGTGTCATTCTCAAAACTTTTGGCCATGACTGTAGTAATGTGACGGCCCAGGAAGTCCAACACCTTTGCCTATTTTTCTCAGTGTAGACAGACTGCATGTATGTTGTCTGATCCTGCACTTTCCACCTGAAACTGTGCTAACTTACA
Organism: Oophaga sylvatica; assembly: GCA_033576555.1. NCBI lineage: Eukaryota > Metazoa > Chordata > Amphibia > Anura > Dendrobatidae > Oophaga > Oophaga sylvatica. The sequence goes on from JARQOD010000001.1 coordinate 927,898,389, forward strand.
GACAATATAAGTAGCTTTTTATTATGAACTTCAGTTTTCCAACATTGAAATACATAAATGGGATATTCTCAAGTTCTAAAATTGATTTTAATTAGACAGCTTGAAAATAAGCAAGTTTGCAATTGACTTACTTTTTCTTTCTGCTGTCATTTTCCTGCAATGATAACTTTTATCCTTTATAGTGTACAGCTGGTTTGCATGGAACACCCGATGTGTACCTTGGTTACCAGCTGATCGCTGGTCTCCCGCCTGCCACACGCAGCGATGCGTGCTGGCCAGCGGGAGACCAACAATCAAAAAAATGTCCAGGACATTCAGCGACGATCAGCGATACCCAGCAGGGGGGCTGATCGTCGCTGAATGTCACACACAGCAATATCGCTGGGGAGATCGCTGTTGCGTCACAAAACTTGTGACTCAGCAGCGATCTCGCTAGCGATCTCACTATGTGAGACGGGGGCTTTACACTCCTGAACAAACCACTGAGGGTTAAATGTGTTGGGGCCCTTTCACACTGCTTTCTTTGCCATATTTTTTGGTCCCCATCGGGGCTTGCGTCCGAACCCCCTGCAAAATGGGATTCGGGCATATGCGTTGACGGGGCCTTTGACTATAATGGTGCAGATTGAGTTACTGTGAGCTATGTCATGCATCATTTTTGTCCAAATACGCCTATTGGAGGCGGACACGAAAGCGTAGTCTATGTCTAATTGTTCATCCCCAGTAGATGTATTCGGATGAAAAAGAAGCCTGAGAGAGGACACAGTGACCCCGTCTGCACCATTATAGTCAATGGCCCCATCAGCAAATGCGTGAGCTCTGTGATTGGCTGCTGCATTGTCAATGTGATGTCAGCATCGCACCCAATATCTGACAGCGGGAGCAGTGCCAGAGAATCAGCAATGGACCTGGGGATGGATGGAAAAGAGCAGTTTGTTATTTTATAACAAAATGAAGCTGGATATTAAGATTTTCTGAAAGAGGACAAAGCTTTTTAACTGGAAAAGTTGCTTCGCCAATGTTCCCAAAGTACAATGGTATAGGGGTCTACTCTTCTGACATGACCATGCAACTGCTCATTTCACCTGAGAGGAAGGAGAGGGAAAACCTAGTCACATAAACAGGATTATTATGTAACTGAGAAAAGGCATGGCGAAGAGAAAAAGAAAATAAAGCGGAAAACCTGAGAAAAGAAGCTGAGAATTAGAACCGCGAGCCGAATCCTAGGTAGTGGGGATGGTCCCATGTCCTGGTGAGTCCTTCAGAAATAAATGAGGAAAAAAAAATCCTGAGAGTTTCAAGTCTGGTTCAACTACCAAGTACGTAAATAAAGGCTGACGTGGGATTTAAAAGATGCCCAAAAAATGGTGTGCTGTTTTTGAATTATGCATCACTTTTTTAAGTTCTCTATTTCCTATTTCGGTGCATATAGGTTAATACTAAAGTCTGTGGCAGCCTTCAACCAAATCCATGTGATAAGTAGAAACAGCCAGGCACTTAGTTCTTTTGCACCTGTTGCCCAAGCCTTAAGTTTATCCCATGTGAAAAGCTGGATTAAATCCAGAAAGTGACTGGAATTAGGTCACCAAAGAGAAGATGCTCTTATCGGCCCCTCTTCTAAAAGAGCTGTGGTGTTTGTTGTCATCTTACTGTCATTAGTGGTGTAACTCTGTATGCTTAAGCCCACAAAGACCTTCTCTCTGTCCTTTTCTATATGGCTTAAGCTAAGCTCTGATGTAACCTGTCCTTAAAAAGAGATGACGCTCTTCTATGTACTGTTGTATACAGAGATGCCTGTGAATAGGAATCTGACAAATCCATGTAGCTTAGACCCGACAAAGCACTGCTTTATGAAAGGATAGAAAATAAAAACCTTTTTTTTTAAATATATTTTTATAGTGCCAACAGACACCGTGAATGAGTGATTAGCATTGTTCTATTGCAAAGCTCAGGCCTAAGTTTTGCTCTGAACATCGTATACAAATAACTCAGAAATTTTTTATATTCAAATAATTTATTTTACATATTCTTATTATAATGTTTAAAAGCATGAATTAAAGAGCGCGGCTAAAGAGAACAAAAGGAACAGGAGAGGCTATAGACTGTGCTTGTGCAGCAGCATTCTGTTCACAGGGAATGTTCAAACTACATCCATCCATTACTGAGAAAGTTAATAAAACAAATGAATTTCTATAGCGCCAAGTTATTCCACAGCACTTTACAAATCAGAGAGGACATGTACAAACAAAATAGGACATTGCAGAGTAACACGTAATCCAACAAATACCAAGTAGTGTGGGATCTACATACAATCTTAAAATCTATGAATAAATAGGGTAAAAAATGGTAAAACGTGTTTGTAGTGTGTGGTGCAGCCATCATTATAATAAATAGGGGTATTCTTATAACTCTGCATCAATTAGTCACCAGTCAGTGTCTGTATAAGTAAAGTCTGTAAAGTGCTGCGGAATATGATGGTGCTATATAAGAAACGCATAATAAATAAATAAATAATATACAAAGTGCTATTGAGTGCAAAGAGAATGTAGAAATAGATACGAGGAACCAGAATCTGAGGAAACTTTAGTAAGGAGGAACATGAAGTAGATTAGTGAGGTGAGGTGATGGGTCAGTCTAAAGAAAAGTGTTTTTGGGCACTCTTAAACTGTGGATACCAGGAATTAACCGGATTGTCTAGGGTAGTAGATTCCAGAGAGCTGGCGCAGCACAAGAGAGGTCTTGGAGATGTGAGGTTCAGTTTATAGAGGATGTTGGTCTTTGAACAGAGAGCATGGGTAAAGTGATAGACAGAGATGAGTGAGGAGATGTATGGAGGTGCAGAACAATGAAGATCTTTGTGGGTGAGAGTAATAAGTTTATTTTGTACTCTCTAGCAGAAGAGCATCCAGTGCAATGACTGGTACCGAGTGGAGCAGCTGGACAGAAATAGTACACTGGTCGCTGCCTTAAGGTTAGATTGATGAGGAGATAGCTTAGTAAGGGTGAGACGAAACGGAACTATTTTGGACACTTATAATAAGTAATAAAAGATAACTTCTCACTCGTCTGGTGTGCGGGGTTATTAGCCAAGTGAGATTTATTTTCTGTTAGTTCATGCATGAGCAAAAATAACCATACAACTAAAGGAACAAAAAGGATACCAGAAACACCAAGTAAATCAGAGCTAAGCATTAACATGGTTATCCACTCTGGTGCCTCATCCCATGGAGGATATGACAAGAGCCATAACTTTTAATTATCTTGACTCCCGAACATAAACTCCATTCAAACTCCTCCTTTTCCATTTGCTTGCTCACTCAGATGACTCCAACTTTATGACTGAGGAACTTTTCGGTGAATAGATGTTATTTACTGGCCAGTTATAAAACAGGAGTCGTTCTGCACAGTTTCTCAATAGGTAAGCGCCAACTACTATGGCATTCCTTCCATGCCTTGATGAGGTTACACCTCTTTGTATGTCGCACACTCAAAACAAAGGCAGTAAAGTAAAATAAAACAAGTCATTAAAAGTAACCTTAACCATGGTGGAGACAAAGGTATAATACAAGTGAATACACATGACTGTTGTTGACAAGTTTAGGAACCTCAACACGGTGCTAAAGAGGTTATGATGTGGAGGAACATCTGGTGATGCCTGAGATCGTAGGTAATGCTGAGACTAGTAACCCGAATTTCAGTTAATATTACAGAATGCAATACATTTTTTTGGTGAGGTCTTCTAGAACTTCTTGCCCCTCATTAGGAATAATTAGTCTCCGTCGGTAATGTGTAAAATTTCCAAAACAATATTTAATGCAAAATCCAAATAATGAAAGTTCTATGAATCTCTACTGGCTCAATAAAGATGAGGACATAAATCAAACACATGTCTTAACCTAACCATGGACTTTACCACAGGGTAGAAAGCATGGCATCAGCACTAGTGGAGACCATAATGGTACTCAGAAGTTTTCCATGTCTGCGCTCACCCTAAAAGGTGGTCATGATGGAATTAGGCCACACTCCATCCCTTGTTCTCGGTTTACCTGAGGGCCATGCTTTTTGCTGTGCTCACTCAGTACATATTCTGTTGACCTCATGGATGTTAATGTCCTCTGCAGCGGAGAAAAGGGATTACAACGCTAAACCACGCATTTTAATGGAATGTGATGGAGAGCCAGTCATCTGCCATCGTAATCCTGTGTCTTCCAGGAAAATGTCTGGTGTTATTTTAGGATGTAAAAAAAAACAAAAAAAACTGTTTGTCACTCTGAGTTGTTAGGTTTTTATTTCTAGATTGGTGACCTCTGACTTATGTGTTTATTCGGGGTTAGTTATATGTCACTATGTACAATCTAGAGAGCAAGGATTAATGGGGTTGGGAATAATTCATGACCTGGGGTGAAGTACCTTTGTCCTGATGGCTTAACGGGAACCTGTCATGTAAAATAACGCTATTGACTTGGTTAACTTGCTGATATGGAGTTAATCTGCAGGTTAATAGGAAATGAAGGGCAGGCTGTCAGTCAGTGCCAGAAACATGATTACAGCCTCTGCTCTCTGCACAGAGCGGTGACAAACTGTGCCGGCCCATCCCCCATGACAGAAGGAGTGAGCATGACAAGGTCCCTTTAATGGCAGTCAGTTCACCAACAATCCTATCTGCTCAGGTCATTTAGATTCACGGCAATAATAAGGATCTGAATATTCACAATGGGCAAAGAGAAAGCTAGCTATGCTTGCCTGTTGCTCTGAATTGCTTGCTTTTGCTGCACCATATTGTCCAGCTATATGCCCTAGCACTTAAAGGGACTCTGTCAGCACAAAATCACTGTTCAAACCAAACACAGGCGTTTGCACTCTGGCATTTCCGTGCACCTTCTCACCTACTTGTTTTACATCTATCTCTGCAATTACTTAGCTGTCCATAAAGAAAGAGGAAATCTGAGACGGATGAAAAACAAGTAGGTGGGAAGGTGCATTTTATTTTTTATTTATTGTACTCATTTATATAGCGCCATTAATTCCACAGCGCTTTGCAAACATTATTGGCACTGTCCTCATTGGAACTCACAATCTAAATTCCTGTCCGTGTTACTCTTGACACTATTCAGGTCTATGATACTAAGCTACAATAGCAGACACAACCTATGGGAAAAAAAAAAAAGTTGCGCTGATTTTGGAAGAAGCTGTCATAATAATAATAATAATAATAATCTTTATTTTTATATAGCGCTAACATATTCCGCAGCGCTTTACAGTTTGCACACATTATCGTCGCTGTCCCCGATGGGGCTCACAATGTAGATTCCCTATCAGTATGTTTTTTGAAGTGTGAGAGGAAAGCGGAGTACCCGGAGGAAACCCACGCAAACAGGGGGAGAACATACAAACTCCTTGCAGATGTTGTCCTTAGTGGGACTCGAACCCAGGACTCCAGCGCTGCATGGTTTTCTAAAGCAAAATCTGATATTGCTTTAATTTAAGGGAGATCAACAGCACAAAATGACTATTCAAACAAAGCACCCGCGCTCGGTGTAGACAAGAGTTAAATGGGCAGCACGATGGCTCAGTGGTTAGCACTGCAGCCTTGCAGCGCTGGAGTCCTGGGTTCAAGTCCCACCAAGGACAACATCTGCAAGGAGTGTTTGTGTGGGTTTTCTCGGTTTCTCTGTTTTCCTCCCACACTCCAAAGACATACCGATAGGGGATGACTCTGCCCATTTGGTGTCCAAGGGTTTCAAAGTACTACTTCCTGGGAGTTGGGTGTGATCACTTTTGGTTTACCCATCATTAAAGGGGATGTCCATTATTCAGACAAGTCCTTCTCATTTGCAATAATCTCATTGTAAAATAGCAGCCTGTACTCACCTCCGGTGCCAGTGCCTTCCCAGTGACCTCAGCAAATGCAATTGCTCACAAAAGAGTAAAATGGTAAAAAAAAGGCAAGAAAACCTTAGTGAAGACCAGTCATTGACCTAATATGCAGTAATAGTTTCCCAAATATGTGACAATTTCAGTAAAGTTGAACATCCGCATACGTTCATACATTATCGGCAGCCGTACTGGTTGTCCCTTGACTTTCCCAGAAATGGGACAACATGACAACAAAGAAAAACTGACATGTGCACAGACCTTAGTGTAGAACAAAGATTCCTCATTGTGTGTGTATTCGTCTGTCTGGATAACAAGTCCATTATTGTCTGCTTCGGATGAGGCAGTAATCTGAAATCAGGCACTGTAGAGTGGGCTACAGAAAGACAAAGTGTTATTTCTCCACTTATCATTTCTATTCCACGGATTATGCTGAAGAGCCTTATCTAAAGAGAAAGGTGCTCAATCCTTGTGCTTATACTAAGGGCCCCATCTCACATAGTGACACACCAGCGATCCTGACATCGAGCAGGATCGCTGGTGTGTCGCAACATGATCGCTGCTGAGCTGCCAAACAGGCAGCTCAGGCAGCGATCAGGACAGCGACACTGCAGGTAACGTCGCCTAGATACCCAGGATCCCCGCTGATGCAGGGAGCTGGTAACCAAGGTACACTTCGGGTTTCCAGGCGCTGCGCGGTGCTTGGAAACCCGATGTGTACCTTGGTTACCAGCTCCCCTGCAGCAGCTCGCTGGTATCCAATGTACACATCGGGTTTCCAGGCACAGCTTCGCGCCTGGAAACCTGATGTGTACCTTGGTTACCAGCTGATCGCTGGACTCCTGCCTGCCACACGCAGCGATGCGTGCCTGTCAGCGGGAGACCAGCGATCAAAAAAAAGTCCAGGCATTTCTGACACGACCAGCGATACCCAGCAAGGGCCTGATCGCTGGTACGTGTCAGACATAGCGAGATCGCTGCTGTTATCCGGGTCTGTGCACACGTTGCGGACTGAGGATCTCATCTCGGTACCTAATGGCAGTCAGGCTACATCTGGCGAGCACATGGAGGGCTGTGTGGCCCTCCAAAGAAATGCCACCCCACACCATTACTGACCCACAATCAAACCGGTCATGCTGAAGTATGTTGCAGGCAGCAGATTAACACTCAGCACATGTGACAGACGTGACATAGTCTGGAGACGCCGTGGAGCGCGATCTGCTGCCTACAACATCCTTCAGCATGACCGGTTTGGCAGTGGGTCAGTAATGGTGTGGGGTGGCATTTCTTTGGAGGGCCACACAGCCCTCCATGTGCTCGCCAGAGGTAGCCTGACTGCCATTAGGTACCGAGATGAGATCCTCAGACTCCTTGTGAGACCATATGCTGGTGCGGTTGGCCCTGGGTTCCTCCTAATCCAGGAAAATGCCAGAACTCATGTGGCTGGAGTGTGTCAGCAGTTCCTGCAAGATGAAGGCATTGAAGCTATGGACTGGCCTGCTGTCCCCCAGACCTGAATCCGATTGAGCACATCTGGGACAGCATGTCTCGCTCCATCCACCAACGTCACATTGCACCACAGACTGTCCAGGAGTTGACGGATGCTTTAGTCCTGGTCTGGGAGGAGATCCCTCAGGAGAACATCTGAACCTCACAAGGCAACATTGTAGGGAGGTCATGCAGGCACGTGGAGGCCACACACAATACTGAGCATCATTTTGACTTGTTTACAGTTTAATTTTGTCTTGTTTTGATTTTCATTTCGACTTGTTTCCGCTTTCATTTTGGGGGTCTCTCCAAATCCAGGCCTCCATTGATTCAAAAATTTGATTTCCATTGATGGATTTTTGTGTGATTATGTTGACAGCATATTCAACTTTGTACACAACAAAGTATTCAATGAGAATATTTCATTCATTTAGATCTAGGATGTGTTATTTGAGTGTTAACTCTATTTTTTTGTGCAGTGTATTTTAGCCTCTGGGTCTTGACTTTATTTGCTGTCTGGTGTATAATGTTCAATGTGTTTTTGTGTTTTGTACTTTTTTTTTTTTGCAATTCCCCTTAACATCATCGTTGGCCATTACATTATAAATGACTTGCTATGCAATCTTGGCCAGTACGTCTTGTATATTTAGAGCATCTAAAATTGTTTGTTAAGTGACAGAGTCTGGAGCGTGCAATAGTTTTAAATGTCATCTGCAAATATTTTCTCAAAAAATAAAACTTTCTCGCCAAGTCTAGCTTCTAGTCATATGGCTGAGTAATTTTCGGCTGATGTAACTGCTATAGTCACTGCCAGCCTTGAACCCATGGGGGTTCTGTAGAAAATAACATTAAAATGTTGTGTTGAAGAAATCCCAAGTGTCTGTCTGGGGGGTATCCTCCTAGATTTGTGTCATAGACCAGACATGCTCCATTATTTTTGTGCAGTCGTTTAGTAACCCCTTTTACGCAGACGGTTACATGCCTCAGACACCACAATTATCGCATTTCCACGTTCTGTGTTTGTATAACTTTTTTTTTTAACACTAGATCTGTATATTTGATGATCTTGTCCATACATAAGGAACATGCAGGGCTTGTCCTGTAATGACCAAACTGAGCATCTTCTGGACTTGATATATATCCTTGCTTGTAAGCTTGTTCAACTGCTATGGATATTAGCAGTGTAAAGGACATATTTTATTATTTGAATATATGTTATTATTCTCATCACAACATAAGTTTTTTATTTTCATACAACTAGATTTTTTTTTTCAATCCCAAAGTTATGCAAATTACAATTCCTCCAGAAGCAAGAATAGAAAGTAATAAGGATATTCGTGAAACGACAAACTCCTATGGTTTGGCTTACATTCCTAGTCATGTTACAAGGCTCGATTGGGCAATGACTTATAGATAAGTTACCTCTAATAGGTGGTAATACAGAGATGGTTTTCTTCCTTTGGTAGTGGAACTAGTTTACATATATTTTTCCCATGGAGAATTGCCTTTTAAAACTCCATACTTTTAGCTGGACCTCCTTATAAGGGTTTGTCTATTCTTAATCCATATGTTTGCCCCCAATAAACTAAAAACACTTAAACTCCTCTCCGGTTCAGGTCCCTTTCCAACGGTTCTGCACTGGTTCTCCTGGGGTTTGCGTGACATTGTGTCATGTAATCCTTGAGGCCAAGCGGTGCTGGTTTCACTTCCACTCTTTTGGACAAATTTAAGACATCTGGAGGACGTGAGAAGCTGTTGATGCTCTCTCACTTCCTCCGGATGTCAATTATGTCAGTAGGAGAGGAGAGTGAAGCCAGTGCTGATGGAGTTCAGGGATCGTGTGACATAACAATGTCACACGATCCTTGTGAGAAGCAGCGTTGACACCGGTGGAACGGTTCTGACTTCACAGGGAGTATAAATGTTATTTTACTGGGAGAAGGAAAACCTAGAGATTCGGAAGGGGTTATCTGAGTAGTGGACAGTCTTTTTAACGAGAACCAATCCTCCCCCCTACCAGAGCTATATACAGACCAACGATCAGTAACGATTGAAATGCAGCCCCACTTTTGTTACCACTTTTCTAGTAGAAACGTAACGGTTATGATTATCTTGGTTTTTACATCTATTCCTTTATATTGGAGAGGACCATCTTTAGGAGACCCAAGGATGTCACTGTATGGACTGTACTGTATGACCTCTTTGGTTTGTGTATCAGTTTTTCCAATATCCTCCTTGTCATAATGATGAAGATAATGATTTTTTTATATGCCCCAAGTAAAACAGTGACTGAGTACTGGATGATTTTGCTGAAATCGGCAACCATTTTTTTTTAATTCTCTTTTACCTTTTGCTCCTCTTTATTTATTCGTATTTATTTTACTCTTTTACATAACGCCATTAGTTGCACAGCGCTTTACAGACATCATTACCACTATCTCCACTGGGGCTAACAATCTAAATTCCCTACCAGTATGTCCCTATCAGGAAGCCAGAGAACCCAGAGGAAACCCATGCAAACATGTAGAGAACATACCAACTCCTTACAGATGTTGTCTTTGGTGAGATTTGAATCCAGGACCCCAGTGTTGCAGAACAGTGCTAACCACTGATCCACCATACTAAATCATTGCACTTGTACTCGGCTTTCCTCATTTTGGTTATAGATTTTGAGTGGAACGGCAGACGCATGTGTGACCACCTATTCAATTCGAATCTACCTGGCCGTGGTCTTGGAGAATCAGGATAGTGTGTGGGAATAGATAATAGTTTAGGTACACTGGAAAACCCCTTTAATGCTAACTGTAACTAGAAATTAATATCTTAGAATCTGTTACACATAGGGGAATACGTTTTATAACACTGGTGAAATTACAAAAAAGTTGATGGCATTGCCGGCCAGAAAGTGGCAGTGTTTGACTCTACCGATTGATTGTTCTTCGCAGTGATTTACTCTATAGAGCCAAAGCTTCGCGTTATTCAGGACACATACCTTTACTGAAATATGAAAACTATGGTTCCGGGGCAATGTTATCTCCTCTATTGCTATGGTTTATGTTGGTATTTGGTACAGGGTGAGCCCTGTCCAATCTGCAGTACATGAGTGCTGTATCCTTCACGTGTCAAATATCGGTGTTTGAAGTTAGATGTCTATATTAGATTGGGTGTGCCGTGATCTCTATCATCATGAGACGACATTCGCTGTGAGGCCTTCAATTTCCACCATCCATTCGTCAAACGATTCCTTCAATCAAACATGTTTTCCCCGTCCCTCACATTGGATATCACTGCTTTATTTTGAGTTTGAAGCTGATGAAAATCTCCGACATCTGTTTTCAGTGCGAGCACTGTATTGAGTTTATTAGCCTGGAAAGGTAAGGTGTAAGGTTTCATGTTCCATCATCCGGGTAACATTTTCATTGGGACTTTTCAATGCTCTAGAAGTGATCTGGGATTTACAGTAGACCTACAGAAGCTCTAAAACCTTAACAGGCCATTAACCACAGGATATGGCTTACGAGGTTCACTGGGAAGTAGTTAAAATGAGACAGGGCCAATCCAATGTAACAAAATAGCAAACAAATGCACTCACATGGGGTATTTCCTCCTGGGTTTTCTTAGTAGAAGAGTTCGATCTAAACCGAAGTTATCTTTTAGAAAAGTTTGATACCAATAAAACTCCTCTTTTTCCTGTGGTACTGCCATAGTGCTGTGTGCGAGCTTGCCTTACTTTTTGCACTGTAAGCCACATAATATTTAAAGCTTTGTTAATTTTCCATTGTTAGGCTATGTTCACATGTTACAGAAAATGTTCTCAAATCAAAAACAAAATTTGCAGGTGTAGGGTACCGTATGTTTGTTTTTTTTTGTTTGTTTTAACGATTTTCAATATAGAGCATTTTTTCTGTTTTTAATTGACTCATAAGTCAAATCTGGGGCATTTTTTTCAAGCAGAGGCTCCTATTTATTTGAGTAGATATTAATCCGAGTATTTAAAACATTCTCCTCAAATTGTTGCTTGTGAGCATACCCTTAGGCTACATTCACACATCCTTGTCTATTTTTACATCCGGAGTAAATGGACCGTTTTTTTTTTTCTTGGGCTATTCGTATTGCTTCTGTTTTTACATATGATGCATCCGTTTTTTTTTTCCCATCCGTTTTTGAAAACTGGAAGAGGTAGTAGTACGCATGATCTTTGTTGTCTCTCAATAGTGGATCTGTGAAAAACGGATGAAACACTGATGAAAAACTGAACTGCAAAGGCTGTCCTACATGTTTAAGGGCAGAGTTTGATCCACAAAGCAGATCAAAATAGGACAGCTCCGAGTCTCATGGATGAGTTTTTAAAATGAATGTGTGTATTGATCAAGGAAACTGTAAAGATCAATGAGCAGCACACGGGCGTGTACCTGTTGTGTTGACCATGGTTGTGTGAATGTAGCCTTACAAACAGATTTAAGAAATTGGCTTTAGACTTCTTGTTACTGCGTTGAATAGGGTGAAATCCATGGAAAAAATCCGCACTCAAATGAGCAGAGATAGATTTTTTTTGCTGATTTTTGTCTGCTATATATTAATGGAGTTTTTCTTTTTTTTTAAACCCTTTTAATTGTATTGTATAAGTTGATGTGGATGAGTCAGCATCACATATCTGTAGTAAAGCCTGAACATGTGAACATGGTGTCACAGGTACCCTGTTCGTAGAAGCCTGGCTGTTGTTAATAATACAGGCTTGGTGAAAGCAATTCTGTTTACTAGATCCCAGGGGTTGCACTGACCGTTACACTTTAACCACTATACAAGGATCTGGACTTGCTTACATAGGGGACCTCTGGGCAGGGGCAATGGAGTCAGCTGTTGGCCAGTGAAGCAAGCTGGAGGCAAGAAGGGATATTACACTGGGGTGATACCAAGAGGTCATGTCAGGGAGAAAAATAAAAAAGCAAGAGTGTAAGCAAAATACAAGCAGAGGTCAAAAATTGGAATATGTAAAGTAGCACAACTGCAGCAATGGATCAGAGTGACCAGGACTAGCTGAACTGAGCTGGGGTTTATATAGAAGGGAGCCCCACCCATGGCTCCCAGCAGAGAGCTACTGACATACCAGCTAACTGCAGCAAAACACATGTAAATAGACATCGAACAACTAGTCTGACCAAGTGAAGTTTTGGCGTGGGTTTGCTGTGGATTTACCCTAGGCACTGCAAAATGTGAAATCCACAGTAACAAAAAAAATCAGCCACCTGAGAACAAGCCCTAATATATTGCATTACGACACGTACATCACATTGGACCCTTTACTACATGGTCTATTGCTCGCTTGTCATTAAATATTAAACCGTGTATGGCTAGCTTAATTTCTTAGTAAAACCCAGCGAATGTTTCTTCCTGGAAACGTTCATATGTATCGTTTTGCATAATAAAAACGAATTCTGCATGGGAGTTTCGCGTCTAGTTATCCATTTTTGTAACTTTTATAGATTCATATTTGAAATGCAATATGCCCAACGTGAGTCATTGGCATCTCAGAAAGGCCACGAAGGGATTTAACAGTAGCCCTGCCGCATAGATCAGCTCAGCCCACTCCTATTAAAAAGAAATGATGTCGTAATATCCAGCAATTATTCAGTCAGGACTGCTCCGACAACTCAATATCTGCACAGTGGTCTAATTATATTAGAAGTACACGAGGAGCGTCCTTTGCTATAAGGGCTACTGCGGATTTATGCTCCCCATCTCTTCTAGGTGTATGTTCAGTTCGCCATGTAGAGGATCCAATACTTTTGGAGACATATTGGCTTACAGAAACATTTCATACATGACTCGGGTTGAATGTTTAAATCATTTCTTTCACGATGAGTAACTTTTTCTTTTTTTTTTTTTTTCCCCTCTATTCAATCCTTGTCTTTACTATGCGGAAAGAAGTAATGCTTGCTCAGGACTTTCACCATGGGACATATAAAGACTCAAACAGATTTCCCATTCAGATTAATCCCTCTAATAATGAGCGAAAAAGCCTTTGTGAGCCTTCGCTGGGTCAATATGACCTCCCCTATATTTTGATATGCATTGTTTTAGTGGCTTGCGGTTTCTAAAGATCAAAGAGAGGCCTGCAACGCGCAATCATAATATCTTTTAATCTCTTTGTGTAATATAGAAACCATATTTTTTTTCTGGGTTAGCACAGCATGAGATACAGTTAATAAAATGCTGCTAGGTTGCAAATTCATTCACTTTTCATTAAGCCTGCAATAATACAAAGCTGGAATCTAATATTTCATCGCACATAGTTGTTTCATTGTTCTTTGGCCTTTTAAAAAGGTTCTCTGCCTAATTTATTTTTTCCAAAAATTTGCTTTACAGCATGTATTTATATAGTGATTGCATGGGGTGGTTGCTGCCAAGATGCTTTTCCCTCTATCTGTTGTCGGGTCAGCCTTGACCTAGCAGCCCTGGTTTTGCTTGACACGTGAGGATGCCGTTCAGTGCAGAGACATAGACAGTCTTTCCTTCAAAAAAGTCTTAGCCCTGTATCAGAATAGCCAGGCCAAGGCGAAGTGACTTGTTGGGGACCCTTGGCACTTTGCACCTTGGACGCATGCTTAGTAGCCCACCATAAACATGCCTGTTTTTTAAGCAGTATGTCTTTAACTTTTGTCAGACTGGAATTTCTTGGGCCCACCAGGGTAAGAATACCCTCGTAAACAAATGACATGTCGTGCCTTGCAGTGCAGTGCTATTGCCCTGGGTTCAAACCCACCAAGGACAACATCTGCAAGGAGGTTGTATGTTCTCCCTGTCTTTGTGTCGGTTTCCTCTGGGTAACTCCATTTTCCTCCCATACTCCAAAGACGTAATAATAAGAATGAATTCACATTGTGAGCCCCACTGGGGTCAGTCATGAAGATGTCTGTAAAGTGTGGTTAATAGCGCTATGTAAGGGAGTAAAAAATAATGAACAAGTCTTCTTTTTGCATCATAAACATCATCAATGAGGTCTAATATGTTAGTTGTCATTCAACCAGAGTAAAAAAAAAGATTGTATTGGTTCCAACTTGACTGATCTCTCTCTGGGACTTTGAGAGTTATCATTATGTAAGAGCCTTAAGCATATCGTAGGATCTTCTGTTAGGCCCATCCAAGTCTGCAGCAAGCAGTCTGTCCCACAACACCTAATTGCTCTGTTTAAGGCAGAAGTTCCATTTGGTTTGGGACAAAACTCTTAGAAGTGTTTAAAGGATTTGTATAATGTTTGTAAGTTATCCATCATTCCATAGCCTAGGTAATAACTTCCCAATTGCTAAGGTCCCACAACTGAGACCTCCACCGCTTCCGAAACCAAGGCTCTGTAGACCTAGGCTGCTGATGTGTTGTTGGCCACCTTCCTTTACAGCAGGCGTGTACAAGATCAGTATATGTAACCTTCGCAGTCCAATAGCTCATCAAAATACACAATTCCACCTGCTTTTTATGGTGGTAGTGGGCCCCACCTTACCTCTTAGCCCCTGTGCGGCTGCCCATGTTCCTCCAATGGTATGTCTGCCCCTATGTTATAATATTCAGGAGATACATAATCGCAATATGTCCTGTGCAAATAGAGATGACAGCAGGGAAGATATCCATGTTCTTAGTGGCACTCCGAAAATACACCTTTAGTGTCTACAGCAGGAAAATGTGTGAAACAAATAGTGGAGTATGAAAGTGTGCAACAAAGCTTTCATAGGGACAGAGGCATATCTATAGCTATGGGCTCATACCGGAGTGTGTGGGGGAAGGGGTTGGCAAAACATTTGAGTTGGCCCCTAACCAGGTAACCATGTTTACAACAAGTAAATCACTAAACAAAGACCATATAATGACCATATAGTGGTATCAGATATCAGTCCTGCAGAACATATAAGAGATTACAGTAAACTTCTAGATGGTGACTTACAAGTGATGTTCTTTCTGATGGAGTTTTTCACTTTTTCTCCACAGTAGCCCCCACACTGTATGATGGCCCCCCTCAATGTATGATGGACCCCACAGTAGTCCCCAAACTTTGATGGTTCCCACGGTATTCTACACCGTATATTGGCCCACTTAGTAGACCTATTTCTGTATGATGGCCCCCTTACTAGCTCCCACTCTTTGAGGTCCCCCCTTAGTGCAGGCTACTATGTATAAGGGGCTACTTACTAGCCCCCATCATGTATGATGGCCCCATTAATAGCCCCCACTATGTATGAGGGGCTTCTTAGTTGCCTGCACTATGTTTGAAGGTCCCATTAGTAGCCTCCTCCATGTATAAGGGCCCCCTTAGTAGCCCTTATTTGGTATGGGGGCACACTTAGTAGCCCCACTGTGTGAGGGCCCACTTATTAGCCCCCATATTGTATGATGGTCCCCTTTAGTAGCCGCCACATTGTATTACGGGCCCTTAGGAGCCCTGACTCTGTATCATGGCCCCACAAGTAAGGCCTATTCTGTAAGCTGGCCCTCTTGGTAGTCGTCACTATATATCAGGGTTCCCTTAGAAGACCCCGCTCTGTATGTGTTCCCCTAATAGCCGTCCGTTATCTAGGAGGGCCTCCTTAGTATCCCTCACTATGTTTGAGAGTCCCCTTAGCAGACCTCACTATGAATAAGGACCCACTTAGTAGCCCCCATTGTGTTTTAGGGCCCCCTTAGTAGATCACACACAAAATGACCCTCACACAATATTAAAGTAAAATTTAAACATCATATACTTGCCTAACCCCAGTGAGTCAAGCGGCAGGTTCCAGGCAGTCTGACACGTTGACGTCATCGAGCCGGGACTCTGACGTCCTGTGCGTGTCGTGGCCTATTTACATTATCATGACACTTCTCCTTGGTACTGCCGTTCTTTAGGCCTAAAGCGACATGCGCTTACAGAATGGAGAGCGACAGAGTATGAATGTATCTGTGTGCTGGGCTCGGTGATACAGTTAAGTGTAGCGGTAGCCAAGTGCTGGCCCTTCCAAGTCAGGGTCCTGGGGCGACCACCCGCCTCTGATGGCTACGCTACTGCATAGGGGTAAGTACTTTACACACTGTACAGCATTTAGATAGAGATGGGACTGCCCACCAATCTCCTGCCATTTCAGACTCCGCGTCCCAGTAGCGCTAGATCCCCACTAAACTGTCTCATTCTCTGGGTCAAGTCTTGTCTAGTCTGAGTCAGACTCTTAGGATGAATCCTGCTGATATGTCTTACATGCCTAATTTATGGAACTCTCTTCTAATAAATTGTAAGTTTATACTTTGCTGTTAACAATTGTCTTAAAGTTACCTACTTCATAATGTAATTGCAGTAAAGTAACAAATGGTCTTTGTTACAAAAACTTTTCTTAAATTGATTCCCCGTCCAGTTCACTTTTGGATAAACTCCAGCGACTTAATTTGTTTGACTTATAATTCAGCAATTCATTGGGTTATAAGATAAATAAACCAGAATGACACGTGTTACAATGTGAGCTGCCTTTAAAGGATTTGTTATGTCTTCATTCCCTTTCTGCTGCTTCTTGGATTTGTTACGTATTGTAGATGCATGGTTAGTTTTGGTTCAGTAAGGGGAGGTACAGAAGAATAACATCTATAGTTTTGATACATACTTATATATCACTCCTCATGGGAACGTGGCTAAAATAGGTGCAAGAGTTGGAATCGCGCCCTGGAGCATTGGGGACCCAAAAGGTCTTTCTGGCTCATATGAAAAGATCATCAGTCTTAAAGATCTACATTGGAGATTTTGCATTGGGGCTCACAAGTGTCACGTTGCACCACTCATTTCTTAAGATTGAAATTGCAGTTACGGAATCATAGAAGTCACAGGATGAATAGATATTTTAATGATATATGCAAATGCTGAAAAAATGGAAGCAAAATTCTCAAATCAATATGATTTGTTCAGTATGGAGTATCAGCACCAAGTGCAGAAATACAAGTGCTTGCACCCTTGGCATAGCTATCATGCTATGTTGCTCATGCTACTGTGAGCAGGCTGTGGGGCCTAAATGTGCTACCGTAGCCTACAGTGTCTCCAAACTTTTTTTTTTTACTAACAAGCACATCTTGGACGTGATTGGTTGACAATTGCAAAGGGAGCTGCCAGCAGCGGATCTTGATGATTTGCCCAAGTGCATTCAGCGTGGCAGAACATTCCTGGCTTAGACGATCCTTAATAACCTCATTGATAGCAGCCAAGGCATGTAGTAAGTGGAAGTATTTCTGCTCATACTAGATACTAAATAAATAGAGATGTTTTGAAATGTTATTTTAATTTTTCATCATTTGCTTATCAGTAACATATTTATCCATTCTGGGATTTACATAATCCCATGTCTTTTCCATCTCACTGTTGCAATTTCAATGTTGGTGTAGAACTATGTGTGTGTGTGTTTGTGTATATATTACATTGTACTGTGCAAAACTTTTAGCCAAGTGAGGGAAAAAATGCCGCAAAGTGAGAATGGTCTAAAAATTAGAAGTGTTAAAAATAATCTATTCTCAATTAACAAAATGCAAAGTGAGTGAACAAAAGAAAAAACCTAAATCAAATCAATATGCGTGGTGACCACCGACAAAACGGCATCAATTCTTCTAGATACATTTGCACACAGTTCTTGAAGGAACTCCACAGGGAGGTTTTTCCAGACATCTGGGAGAACTAACCACAGATCTTCTGTGGATGTAGATTTGCTCAAATCCTTATTTTCAGCTAATCCCAGACAGACTCGATAATGTTGAGATCAGGGCTCTCTGGGGGCCATATCCTCTCTTACAGGAATTCTTGTTGTTCTTTACGCTGAAGAGAGATCTTATTGACACTGGCTGTATTTTTGGGTGGTTGTTCTGCTGCAAAATAATTTCTGAGCCAATCAAACACTTATCTGATGATATTGCATGATGGATAAGTAGTATCTGTATTTCTCAGCATTCAGGACATCATTAATCATGACCAAATCCACCATCTTCGTGAAATGCAGTCCCAGTCTTGCTAGGAATCTCCACCATGCTGCCCTGTAGCTGCACTCATTATTGTACCGCTCTTTAGCCCTTCGACTAACAAACTGCATTCTGGTACAGAGAAATATTTCACATTTTTACTCATCCGTTCAGAAACCCTTGGGCCACTTCTCTGCACTCAATTTCTTTTGTTTTCATGCATAGTGACTTGGCCTTATTTTCATGTTGAATGTATGGCTTTTGGCCATATATCTTCCATTTAGGGCTCATGCACACAACTGATAATGTTGGAAAAGTACTATCTGTGGTTTTCAGGTTATTTTATGGGGTTGTGTACATGTCTAATCCTTTTCCAAAGGAAAAAGTCTGTGACCTTTCTGATTTTGATCAGAGTGTCGGATCAAAATCGGCAAGGCAAGTCTATGGATCCATGGAAAACATAGGACGACACTCTGACATCAGAGTGCAGTCCAATTGTCATTTTTTTTTTCTTTTCACTTCCGAATAAAACTTATCCCACCCTGGTCCCACTTTGATCAGAGTCTGTTCAGCAAATTCGGGCCATTTTTCACAAATGGAGAGAAAACGTACATGTGGACCTACCTGAAGTCTTCTTCTGGTCTGACTTCTCTGAACTGTAGATGGGTGCAGCTGGGTCCCACTGGTTGTTGCCAGTTCTGTGCTGATGGCACTGTTGGACATCTTCTGATTTCGAATGGATGGAAGCACGTGTGGCGCCCCTGAGGGTTCAGTCGCCACAGAGCTATTCCACCTCATCCAGAGGTGTGACACCCCACTTCCAGGTAAGGAGGGAGCACCCTTAGGACTCCAACACCTGCATCCAACACACACCATATCAGCTGGTCATATGGATGTACCCTACGGGAGGATGGTCTCATACCAGACGGGTTAGCAAGGGGTGTATGGAGGGGTGGAGTTAGTAGCAGGAGAGAAGTAAAGGTAGCAACAGCACTTCGTGTGAGGAGCTTTTGGAGAAGTAAGCGAAGGGGTCCTTGGGCACGGACAGTGAGTATTCCATCCGTGGCCCTCTTCGGGATCGGAAGGACCAGGCCACAAGGGAATCGGCCCCTAGACTAGTAGGAAACCTTCAGGCCCCGCTAGCAAGCCTTCGGCGGTGATCACTTTATGGGTCATTGCTACCAACCACCAGCACCATCTCCAGGAAGGAAGCTACATAGGGCCAAGGACGCACAGAATTAATCTGTTACCCGACAGGGTCCGCAGCTTCTGGACTGAAAGACTGCGTGGTGAGGTGCTAGGAAGAGAAGAGTGGGATAGCACAGAGAGAGATGGCCAGGAAAGGACACACACAGAACGGGAGTCCTGGGCAAGTGTGACAGAGTTACCTGGGGGTTGCTGAATCCCTCGCCCGGAGGACACATTACCAGGCGGGCATCTGTCTTGCTAGCAGCAGACTGTGAGTAAAATCTTGAAACTGCATACGGACTGTTTTCCTAGAGTTATTTCACCTCTCTGCTGCATTCATCAGTATTATTCCCAATATAACATCTACCTGCCCTGGAAGAATACAACCTCACCTGTGGGAGGTTTACCAACTAGCTGCATAATACCATTCCTTCCAGAGGACCTGCACCGCAGCGCTGGTCACCCTGACCAGATACTACAGATGGCGTCACAAACCATTTCATAAACTTAATCCCCTGTAAATATATTCCCTTTTTGGTGAGTGCCCAGGGCCATGGACCTGGTCGTCGCTGCCATGACATCCCCCTAGAAGTTAACTGGCTCGATACAGAGTACCCCACGGCCCTGGCGGGTGACTCACGCATGATGTGTTTTTCCTCTGCTGCTCTGTTTCCTTTGCGAACGACTGCGTCTACGGTTCTCAATTTTGCCCATTTCTTCGGGCTTCCCCAAAAGAGCTTGAACAGCACATCTTGAAATCCCAATCCTCTTTGAATTCTTTTCCTGGGAGAGAACTTGCTGATGCAGTATAAGTGCCTTGTGCTTCTTGACTTTGCTCAGTCTTGATATGCTGTATGACCTGTGACATGAAGCAGGAATCCTGGAAGTGATGATATGGCCCCTACACAGCCCTAATTTCAACATCAAATCTGTCTGGGATTACTGGAAGAGACAGAAAAATGTGTGCAAGCCTACATCGACAGAACATCTGGGCTTACTTGTGTGGAACAACCTCCCTGTTGAGTTCCTTCTAAAACTGTGTGCACATATACCGAGAAGAATTGATGCTGCTCTGAAGGCTAAGGGTGGTCACACCAAATATTGATTTTTATTTTGATTTACTTTTTGTTCATTCACTTTGCATTTTGTTTATTGATAAACTATTACTGATATTTTTGAAACGTTCTAACTTTGAATCATTCTTTCAACACCTGCGCATATGATTTATGTGGATATATATCATATCCACATAATATCTCATTCGAAAATTGCAGGAGTATGTTGCATGCACCAAAATATATGAAAACTACATTACTGTCATATAGAGAATACTTAGAAAATGTAGATATTTAGCTTACAAATTGGCCAGTTCATGTCTCTTTCCAGCCACAAAAAGGCATACTTTCTTTGATGGGACCCTAACCTTTTCTATGAGGCATACCTCTCCTGAGCCAAAAACCTACAAATTTAACCCCTTCAGACATCAGTCCGATCCAAAACTGGTAGATGCATGCCTGCCAGAGCTCCACCTCCAGCTGATAACATGTTAAAGGCCGCTGACAATCTTTGACAGCAGCATTAATAGCTCACCGCATAGGAGCATGTGATTTTATGCCCCCATTGGCTTCATATTAGAACATATGAAAAACAAAACAAAACCATAAACATTCAAATCGCACCCCTTTATATATATATATATATATATATATATATATATATATATATATATACAGTACAGACCAAAAGTTTGGACACACCTTCTCATTCAAAGATTTTTCTGTATTTTCATGACTGAAAATTGTACATTCACACTGAAGGCATCAAAACTATAAATTAACACATGTGGAATTATACATTACACTTTACAAAAAAGTGTGAAACAACTGAAATTATGTCTTATATTCTATGTTCTTCAAAGCAGCCACCTTTTGCTTTGATTACTGCTTTGCACGCAGAAAAGGTGAACTGATGGACTCTACATGCCTGGTTCCCACCGTGAAGCATGGAGGAGGTGGTGTGATGGTGTGGGGAGTGCTTTGCTGGTGACACTGTTGGGGATTTATTCAAAATTGAAGCGGTGAGCGGTCCAGCTCACCCCAACCCATCTCATTTTGATTCAGGTCTGGTGACTGTGGAGGCTAGGTCATCTGGCGTAGCACCCCAACACTCTCCTTCTTGGTCAAATAGCCCTTACACAGCCTGGAGGTGTGTTTGGGGGTCATTGTCCTGTTGAAAAATAAATGATGGTCCAACTAAACGCAAACCGGATGGAATAGCATGCTGCTGCAAGATGCTGTGGTAGCCATTCTGGTTCAGGATGCCTTCAATTTTGAATAAATCCCCAACAGTATCTCCAGCAAAGCACCCCCACACCATCACACCTCCTCCTCCATGCTTCACGGTGGGAACCAGGCATGTAGAGTTCATCCGTTCACCTTTTCTGCGTGCAAAGCAGTAATCAAAGCAAAAGGTGGCTACTTTGAAGAACCTAGAATATAAGACATATTTTCAGTTGTTTCACACTTTTTTGTAAAGTGTAATGTATAATTCCACATGTGTTAATTTATAGTTTTGATGCCTTCAGTGTGATTCTACAATTTTCATAGTCATGAAAATACAGAAAAATCTTTGAATGAGAAGGTGTGTCCAAACTTTTGGTCTGCACTGTATATTCAAACTCGCTTCCATAAAAGTGTGCTCTATCAAAATATAAAATGAAATATATCAGTAAACACTATAAAACAGAAAAAAAATTAAAACTTTGAAATTGTTTTGTTTTTTTTTTTTGTTTTTTTTTGGGGGGGTCTCTGCAACAAAAATACTATAAGAGGAGATAAATACATCATATTGATCCCAAAAATGGCATCAATTTTCCACCTCTAAAATAATAATAGTAAGCAATGGATACGTTTGGTATGGCTGTAATCGTACTGATGGGAATCAGGTTGTCAAGTCATTTTTACCATGCTATGTGTGCCGTAAAAAAAACCCCTAAAAAACAATATTGCAGGGTTGTTGTTTTTCTTGTGTGTGTTTGCAATTTCACTGCACATGGAAGTTTTTCCCCGTTTTCCAGCACACTATGGGGTAAAATGGATGTTGTCATTCAAAAGTACAACTCGTCCCACAAAAAAAATAAGTCCTCATATGTCTGTGTGGATAGAAAAATTAAAAAAAATAAAAAATAAAAGTTATTGCTTTTGGAAGAAGTTGAGGATAAAAAGAAAGCTCAAAAAAAGGCAATTGACCAAGATCCAGCACTTATTGAAACTGCTTGAGCCTTATGGGTCCTTCAAGCAGCTACTCAGAAGTCAAACCCACACCCTTCTGATATTCTGAGGGTATGTCATCAGTATAGTGATGCCGAAAAGCCCCATCAATATAATATAAACCGATATGTATGTAGAGAAACGCACCGGAATGAGCGGAGACTGTAAAATGAGTGAGGAATCGGATAAAGAATGGCGTCACGTGGTGTAAGCAACATATACAAGAAGGTCATTAGGAAACAGAAGGTGAAAGAAGTATTCACATCGAAGTAAGTAATGGCATGTAACTAGATATTGCCTACATCGATGTGAATACACCTTTAGAGGGTTGTTTTAGTAGGGAAAAAAGTGTGCAAATGTTCCTGATAAAATGACCCTTTCTTCCATGAGTTGTGTCTTTTTTTGCCTTAGTTCCGTTCACATTTAAAGGGGAGACTGTCAGCACAAAATAACTGTTCAAACCAAGCACCGTCGCTCATTACACCCTGGTGTGGCCAAGCTGTTCAGTGCAGCACCCCACCTATAAGAACGCTAACCAGCTCACCGGTTTGTAGAAGCACGGATCCTCCGCTTGATCAAACGTGAAGATACATAGGAAAATGAAGGAAAAAGGGATCCAGCTTCAATAAAATCTTCATCTTTATTGGTTCATAAAAACATGAATAGTGACATGCTCCTGGACAAGCTCAGGACAAGGCAACGCGTTTCGATCACAGGGATCTTTATCACAGCTGACATATTCAGACAAAGGCACATATTTAAGACAAAGGAAGACCAATCACGATCAGAAAAAATGTCATGTGATTTTTGACAAGTCCTTTAACAATTTGCACATAACGAATAAAGAAACAAAAACAATATTTGCACAAATAAAATCAATGCAAAGAAATAAAATTAATAATGGAACATCAATTCATTTCTTTTGTTGAGACCAAATGGATGTCTGGTATGTAGATTAAAGATCCAGAAAGCTTCACGTGTGAGGAGTCGCTGACGTGCATCTCCACCTCGGGCAGACAGGTTAACACTTTCAATACCTGTGACTTGGAAAGAAGAAACATTGCGAGCATGCTGAAAAATAAAATGTTTAGCAGCAGCAGAAATATTACGATTTGAAGAGACATTCTTTATATCCTGCAAATGTTCAGCGATCCTGATTTTTAATTTCCTAGTGGTGCAGCCTATATAAGATAAATTGCAAGTAGTGCACATAATTTTATATACCACATAGCATGAATTACAATTGATATATTTGTTAATGGTATAAATCGCAGTGCTGTCATTATTTTCAAAGGTTTTCGTTACACAAACATATTTGCAAAGTGCACATCTATTGTGGCCACATTTATAAAAACCTTTATGTTCTAACCACAATGTTTTATGAGAAGAAAAATTATTACTGAACATGCTTGGAGAAACTTTGTTACCAATAGATGGCGCTTTCCTTGAAACAACATTAATACCTGACGAAAGAATGTCGGCAAGAGAGGGATCTTCATATAAAATAGGCAGCGATCTCAAAATGATTTTTTTAATGTCCCCAAATTGAGGACTATATTGAGCACAAAAATATGGTTTCACTGCAAGATCATTTTTTTGTTGTCGCCCTCCACTAATGAGATCCTCTCTGTTTTTATTACTTACAATTGTTCGTGCTCTTTTTAATGACCATTTAGGATAATTTCTGTTTTTTAATCTTTTATCCACACAATTAAATTCCGTTTCCAGAGCTGCAGGATCGCTGCAGTTTCTCAAAATTCTGGTATATTCACCCAAAGGAATCGATTTGCAGGTTTCGTCAGGTATTAATGTTTCAAGGAAAGCGCCATCTATTGGTAACAAAGTTTCTCCAAGTATGTTCAGTAATAATTTCTCTTCTCATAAAACATCGTGGTTAGAACATAAAGGTTTTTATAAATGTGGCCACAATAGATGTGCACTTTGCAAATATGTTTGTGTAACGAAAACCTTTGAAAATAATGACAGCTGTTGTGAATGGGTTTGAGATGAGTTCTGAGCAGAGGCTCCCTCTGGTGGTTACAAGCGGTACTAGTGAGGATTGTGAGGACTGGGAATCAGGTGTTACTGATTGGTCTTATGTAAGGGAGTCATTTTCACATCAGGGTTGCCGGTGATCAATTGTTCTGGTCTGAATCCTTCTTTCCAGTTTCCCTTGTAGCCTGCTTTGTCGTGTCTGCATCTCCTGCTATCAGATAAGACAATTTCTTATTTTGTGTTTTTGCTATATTTTTGCATTTTGTCCTGCACTTCTGTGGGGCCTTCAGGGTCCCCTCCGGGGCTTTTGCCCTCTCAGTTTAGTCCAGCCACTGTGTTTTGTACTTTTGCTTTTTCCAGTTTTTTTTCAGTGGCTGCTGTTTTGATTTTGTTACACCAGAGAACTAATTTAGGTGGTAGAGGTCGTGTGATCTCAGGTGATTTTGAAATTAGTAGAGTTGGTGTTTTTTCAGGGTTTTCTGAGATTGCAGTAAGTACCCTTCCTGTCCTTTTCTATTTAGATAGTTTGGGCCCCAGCGTTTGCTCATACTATTTTCTTTCTGTGTCAGTATTTCCTCTTGTCTAACCGCCATTACATGTTTGGGGGCTTTCTATTATCTTTGGGGTTCTGCTCCGGGGCAGATAGCTTTCCTATATCTATCTTTAGGTGTAGTTAGTTTCTCAGGCTGTGACGAGGCGTCTAGGACCAACGTAGGAACGCTCCACGGCTGCCTCTAGTTGCGGTGGTTAGTCAGGGTACTGCAATCTCATAGATTCCAACTGCTCTGGTGTATTTCCTTTTTTACCTGCACTCCTCAGCTACCGTAACATAACAGTATCACCGGCCAGAAAAATTGTATGGTACTCACAGAAGGGAAAAAATATTTTGAAGGAAGAAAAGTTGTCAGAGATATTTTTCTGTTTGTTGCATTTTTTTTTTTTTTTCCCCTCTGTATCTCTGGGTGCTGGGGAGGATCTTTTCTCCCAATGGAGTTTGCACAGTTGTCTGGCCGTGTGGATCAGCTTGCCACTGAGGTTCGAAGTATTGCTGCATATCTTGCTAGGTTGCCTGTTGTGGAACCTAGGATCCCCATGCCAGATTTGTTTTTAGGGGATCGAGCTAAGTTTCAGAATTTCAAAAATAATTGTAAATTGTTTCTTGCCTTAAAATCTAAGTCCTCAGGAGACGCAGCGCAGCAGGTTCAAATTATCATCTCTCTCCTGCGCGGCGATCCTCAGGATTGGGCTTTTTCCCTGATACCTGGGGATCCTGTTTTGAGTGATGTTGATGCGTTTTTTCAGGCTTTGGGGTTATTGTACGATGAGCCTAATGTCACTGATCAAGCTGAAAAAGCCTTGTTGGCATTAAATCAGGGGCTTGATGATGCTGAGTTATACTGTCAGAGATTCCGTAGGTGGGCTGTCCTGACCAAATGGAATGACGACGCTTTGGCGGCCCTTTTCCGGAAGGGTCTGTCGCATAATGTAAAGGATGTTATGGTGGGATTCCCTGTCCCCTCTGGTCTCAATGATTCTATGTCATTAGCGATTCAAATTGACAGACGTTTGCGTGAGCGGAGAAGTATGCGTGGAGGGGTGTTGCCTTGTGAGCCAGCTGCTGAGCCCATGCAGTGTGATAGAGTGGTGTCTGGGGCACAGCGTCATGAGTTTCGAAAGCGCAATGGGTTATGTTTCTACTGTGGTGATGCCTCTCATGCTATTTCAGTCTGCCCTAAGCGGGGAAGACATTTTGCACGCTCAGTTGTCTTGGGTAGTGTTCAGACTAAGTTTTTATTAACTGTCACTCTGATATGCTCTCTGTCCTCATTTTCTGCTCAGGCTTTCGTTGATTCTGGAGCAGCTATTAACCTGATGGATTATGATTTTGCTAAACGTTGTGGGTTTCCCTTGATACCCCTGCAGAAGTCTATTCCTTTACTGGGATCGATTCTACCCCTTTGGCTGAGAATAAACCCCAGTTTTCTACTCAGGTGATAATGAGGGTTGAACCTGATCACCAGGAGTGCTGCAAATTTTTGGTTCTATATAATCTGCATGACATTATAGTGCTGGGTTTCCCTTGGTTACAGTCTCATAATCCTGTTTTGGATTGGAAATCTGTGTCTGTAACCAGTTGGGGCTGCCAATGTGTTAATACCAACACTCCTGTTTTTTCTGCCTCCTCCCAGGCTGAGGATGTTCCTGACTTTTTGTTTGATTTTTCTGATGTGTTTAGCGAAAGTAAATCTGCATCCTTACCTCCCCATAGGAGCTATGACTGCGCTATTGAATTAGTGCCAGGTAGTAAATTCCCTAAAGGTCGCCTTTTTAACTTGTCTGTACCTGAACATGACGCTATGCGGTCTTATATCAAGGAATCATTGGAGAAGGGTCATATCAGACCATCCTCTTCACCCTTAGGTGCCGGTTTTTTCTTTGTGGCCAAAAAAGATGGTTCATTAAGGCCGTGTATTGATTAT